>JARGCV010000207.1:485000-1685000 GCA_034064705.1 Bothrops alternatus
TTTTCTATCTCGATGGCTTCTCTGATTATTCTGTTATTAAAATGTTCAGTTTTGGCAATTGTTCTGGTCTTTTTGAAATCAATTTCATGTCCTGTGGCTTTAAGGTGTTGGACCAGGGAAGAAGTTGGTTCCTCTCTTTTGACTGAGTTTTTGTGTTCTTCAATGCGTGCATTTATCCTTCTGTTGGTTTGTCCAATGTATGTAGTGGGGCAAGCAGTACATGGGATTTCATATACTCCTTGATTTTCTAACTCAATTTTGTCTTTAGGGTTTCTTAGGATGGTGGATATTTTTCTGTTTGTGCAGAATGCTGTTTTGACGTTATATTTGTGCAGGACTTTGCTGATCTTGTCTGTGGTGCCCTTTATGTATGGGAGGAGGGTTTTGCCGTTTTCTTGTTCTCTGTCATGGATTTTAGTGGGAGTTTCTTTTTGGATTAAGTTGGAAATCTTATTTCTTGGGAATCCGTTGGATGTTAGTACATTAGTGAGAGTGTGTAGTTCGGTTTTCAGGTGTTGTTCGTCAGCTAGGCATTTGGTTCTGGAGATGAGTGTCTTGGCTACGGAGTTGATCTGTGCTGGGTGGTGGTGTGAGCGTGCGTGCAGATAGCGGTTTGTGTGTGTTTTCTTCTGGTAGATGGTGTGTCCTAGGGAGCCATTGGATTTCTTGTAGACTAAGACATCCAGGAAGGGAAGTTGGTTATTAGCTTCTGTTTCCATGGTGAACTGTATTTTGGGGTGTAGGCTGTTGAGGTGTGTAAGGAAGTTGTCCAGTTTTCCTTTCCCATGTGGCCAGATTACGAAGGTGTCATCTACGTATCTGAGCCAGAGTTTGGGTTTGTGATCAGATTTTTCTAGAGCTTGGGTTTCAAAGTGTTCCATGTAGAGGTTTGCAATGACAGGTGAGAGAGGTGATCCCATGGGTGCTCCTTCTATTTGTTTGTATTTTTGTCCGTTATAGATGAAGTATGTGTTGGATAGACAGTGGTTGGTCAGATCTAGGATGTGTTTGGGGGGGTTATATTTGTTTTGGATAGCTGTTAAGGCTTCTTTGATTGGCACTTGGGTGAAGAGGGATATGACATCGAAGCTCACGAGTAGGTCGCTGGGCTGTAAGTTTTGTTTCTTTATGATCTCTATGAACTGGAATGAGTTGGTTACTTGTGAGGTGATGGATTCTGCATAGGGCTGTAGTTGTTTGGCGAGAATATATATATATATATCTGTCATCTATCTGTCATCTATTATCTATCATCTATATCTTCTGTCTATCTGTCCAGCTATCTAGCTATTGTGAGAAAGAAAGAAGTGTAAAAATAAAACGGTCACAATTGATTAACAATAGAAAGATTAGCCAAGCCCTGCACGTAGGCACTAGATTCCAGGAGGCTTGGGTAGAAGACACACTCAACAAGACAAAAGGATGGCAGAGGGAAGTTCTAAACAATGTAACTGAGGGGGAGGGATGATGTATTCTGGCTAGGCGGATCGGACAGATTGTGCCCCCAGAAGTCCTCTCAAATGGGACCTAAGGGGAGGGGACAGGGGCATCGTGATAGGAGTGTATATAATGTTATGTGTTTGAATATTTTTGGTGTGGTCTCTGGGTTTAGAACTTCCTGTTGAAGTCTCTCACCAGGATCCACCGCGCTTTGCAAACCGCTTTTCTATTTTCTGCAGAATAAACTCTTTTTCTTACCAATCCAATTTTGTTGGTATTTTAATCATGTTTCCAACACTATCAAAAGTAATACTCTTTGAAATCCCCAGGAGCTGTCATAAAGTTCTCCAACAGATGGAACTCTTGCTAGCTAATCCTCAAGCCTTTAATCAAAGTTTCCCAATTTACGTGCTGTCTAGATATAGGAACTTCTCTTCCCAGAATTCTCCAGACACTGTGGCCAGTGCTGTGAATTCTGGGAGTAGACGTTCACTCATCTGGAAATTGTCAGAGTTGGGAAACACACTCTACAGGAGATCTCAAATTTAAATCTTGTCTCTCCTCAGGTTTCAAAGCCATTTGAGAAGCAGGCAATTGGGATATTGTTCTGTTTTCTGCTGGGTTCAGCATTGAAGAGACAGTAGTAGTCAACAGGTACTTCTTTATCAAAGACAAAACAGAACTCAAACAAAGATGGCGCCGCCCCTATTTATACATTCAGCTTGGGGCGGTGTCAGCCAATGAATGCATCGTATTCTCCTGCTCAAATGCATACTAATCAGCCTTGTAGACAGCAAGTCTGGCTAGCAGGTCATGTGGTCTGCTAATGGTTCCAGTGCAGCTCCCTGCACCTGTTCCATAAATTAAGCTCAGTACATTGCAGATATATTTTAGGATATTGTTAGAAGTAAGTCTTCATCCTGGTTCATCCAAGCCGGGATAAATAAGCAAAATGGCGACTGCTTTGGGAAGAAGGTTACAGTTTATTGAAGAAGCAGAAAGATGGTCCTTGCAAGGAGCAGAGAGCAAAGAGAAGAGACCTTGAGCACATGGGCAGTAGGTTTTTATACCCCCTCTAGCCTTGTTTGGAATAGTTTCCTGTTCCTGTGGCATGAACCTTGAGGCTATTTCTGAGTGTTTTTCTAGGACTTGATATCTGTGGTTTAATCCTATTATCATATCCTGCTTGCCAGGTGATGGGGTTAATCACTCCTAGAGTTTGGGTGGGGCATGCAGATCTTCTCTTTGTCTTCTTGAGTGCCCTGGCTTCAGCTTTCTGATGGTTCTACATCTGCATTCGTATGGGGCTAGCTCTTGCTTGAGGCAGAGAGATAGATTTGGGGCCAGGTTTGGTTTTAAAAAAATCCTTTTGAGGAAAAATATATTTTTCTGCCCTTTTAATATTTCCTTCTCTGAGCTAACTTCCTTCAATATTAATGCTAAGACTCAGAGGCTTGCTGAGGGGATGATGTCAGTATTTTGTATAACCAGTCAAGTCCTTTGAAATTTCCTTAGAAGTGATCAGCTTTGATGAAATGTCCCAGTGAAGCCAGAAGACCACTGGAGGGCATTGTCTTTCTGGCATTACATTAAAGCACACACCTGCCTGAGCATAATTACTTGTCAAACCTCTTCTTTTGTT
Source organism: Bothrops alternatus (assembly GCA_034064705.1). Classification (NCBI taxonomy): domain Eukaryota; kingdom Metazoa; phylum Chordata; class Lepidosauria; order Squamata; family Viperidae; genus Bothrops; species Bothrops alternatus. The sequence goes on from JARGCV010000207.1 coordinate 488,083, forward strand.
TTCCTTGCCAATATTTTGGAAGCTAGTCTGTAATGCCTGCCTTCACAGTAAATGGGCAATGTTCTTTGTTGTCATTAGGCATTGATGAAGCAGCAAACATTTTTAATAACAGGTTTCCCTCTCTAAGAAAATTAAGAAGATATTTAGGACACCAGAATTATTTGATCTAATCTCTCTACATGCTGATTATTTAGCAGAGAATAAACTTCCTGGAGTCTTGTGTCACAGCTTGCAGGCTATTTGAATCCTAGGAAGCTTTTTTGGAGTTAAAATTTTCTGTATGTGCAACTAAACAAGACTCATAAATTGCCTTCACGTAAGGAGTTAAAAAAATTGTTAATGTTTATTTGGGCTCATTGTCCCTCTTACCCCTTAAAGGGATCATTAAAAATTGCTCATTGGATAAAACTTGGCTCATATTTTCATGAGGAGCCTCGTGCTCCTTCCCAAATTCTCCTTACGTGGAAGACGGTTCTCGCTTGTTTGCGGGTCCAGTTTCAAGATTTTCCTTCTTCTTTTTCTCTAGCTATTGGTTCGGAACATTCTCTTTTGACGCTGCCTCCTCCCTATGCAACTCCTATGGTTTCTTCTGCTCCCTGCAATTCTTGTTCTTCCGATGTCCCCTCTGATACTCGAGTTGTTTATTATCAGGATTCTTCATCTGTTCCTTCTGCCCTGTCTCCTGTACATCAGGGAATTCTTCAGGCTCGTATACAGGGAGCTCTTACGTCTGCTGAAGACCTAATAACTGCCTCTGCTTATCCGGTTGACCTTACTGGTGCTAATCCAGTCTTTACTCCCTTACCTTTTAATTTGTTAAAAAATCTTAAGTCTGCCGTTTCTACTTATGGTCTTAGTAGTCCATATGTTCAGGAACTTCTTGCCTCCCTTTCCGCTACCTATACTATGATTCCTTGTGATTGGAATACGATCGCTAAGATCGTATTGAGTACTACTCAATTTGTTGTTTGGGAGGCTGAATTTCGTAGAGCAGCTGTTCTTAAATTGCCTCTTTTGCCGGCTGCCTTGGCTACCACATTAGATCACTTAATTGGCCAGGGAAACTTTTCTACAGCAGCAGTGCAAATTGCCCTCCCACTTCCTGTGCTAAGAGCCTCCAGTGAATGTGCGTTGTCTGCGTTTACTAAACTAGATGACCCTTCCACTCTTTCTCGCTCTTCTTTCGTGGCTATTCTTCAAGGCCCTTCAGAATCCTATGATTCTTTCATTGAAAAGCTGCAATCTGCCTTGTTTAAGGAAATCACTAACCCAGTTGCACGAAAAGAGGTTTTGTTGAAGTTAGCCTTTGAAAGTGCTAATGTGGATTGCAAGCAGGCTTTGGCCTCTGTGCGTATTCGCCCTGAGGCTGGTTTGGCGGATTAAAAAAGCTCTCCAGCCACGGAATTAGAGGACAGGTCTTGTCCTGGATTGGTAACTGGCTAAATTGTAGGAAGCAAAGGGTGGCAATAAATGGACAATTCTCCGGATGGAAAGAAGTGAGAAGTGGTGTACCCCAAGGTTCAGTTTTGGGACCTTTACTTTTTAATTTATTCATCAATGATCTGGATGTAGAAGTTAATAGTGAGGTAGCCAAGTTTGCTGATGACACTAAATTGTTCCGGGTTGTGAAAAGTGAAACTGATTGTCGGGAGCTCCAGAAGGATCTCTCGAAATTGTGTGAGTGGGCAACATAGTGGCAAATGCATTTTAACCTAAACAAGTGCAAAGTTATGCACATCGGGGCAAAGAACCCCAATTATACTTACCAACTGATGGGGACCAAACTTTCTGAGACAACCCAAGAAAGGGATCTTGGGGTTTTGGTGGACAGCTCAATGAAGATGTCAACCCAATGCGCAGCAGCAGTAAAAAAAAGCAAATTCCATGCTTGGCACGATTAGGAAGGGAATTGAAAATAAGTCAGCAAGTGTTGTATTGCCTCTGTACAAATCGATGGTGAGACCACACTTGGAGTACTGTGTACAGTTCTGGTCACCGCACCTCAAGAAGGATATAATGGAACTGGAAAAGGTGCAAAAAAGGGCAACAAGAATGATCAAGGAAATGGAGCGCCTCCCTTATGAAACCAGATTGCAACGCCTTGGTCTCTTCAGCCTTGAAAGACGGCGTTTAAGGGGTGACTTGATCGAAGTGTATAAAATCATGCATGGGATAGAAAAGGTGGATAGAGAAAAATTCTTTTCTCTATCACACAATACCAGGACAAGGGGGCACTCCCTAAAGCTCATAGCTAAGAAAGTGGGGACAAATAAAGGGAAATATTTCTTCACCCAGAGGGTCGTTGATTTATGGAATTCACTTCCTGAAGGGGTCGTGACAGCTGTCAGCCTTGACAGCTTCAAGGCAGGGCTAGATAGATTCATGGATGCAAAGTGTATTGGTGGTTATTAAAACGGATGTCCATGTGCCGCCTCTATGTTGGTTGAGGCAGGCAGGATTCCCTTGGGTACCATTTGTTGGGGGTCAAGGGAAAGGGAGGGTTTTGCCTTCTCTTTCTGCTCAAGATCCCCATGTACAATTGGTGGGCCACTGTGTGACACAGAATGCTGGACTCGATGGGCTTTGGCCTGATTCAGCATGGCTCTTCTTATGTTCTTATGTTCTTATGTTCTTATTTGCAGGCTTGTCGCACTGTTGGAACTACTACCTTTCAAATGCAACAATTAGCATCCGCTCTGGTGGCATCCCAGACTCCTCGTAATGGCAATTGTTTTAATTGCAGTAAGCCTGGCCACTTTCGTGCTCAATGTCATGCTCCTCATTCCTATACAAGGATCACTAATCCAGCCCCAACTCATCCAAAAACGGTCTGTCTGCGATGTGGGAAAGGATTCCATTGGGTGCGTGAATGTCGATCTAATCTTGTGCCTCCTAAATCAGCCCCTGTCACCCCTTTGGGAAACTAATGGGGGGCAAGTGACCAGCCCCTTTTGTAAGGTCACACCCCTTTCACCATCAACTCCCTTTTCTGCTGTTACTGTGGTGTGAGCTGCTCAGGATGTTTTCTTAGAGATTCCTGGTCTCACGTATTTCTTACCCCTTGATTTCTCTTGTTGTTCAGTTTCTTCTACTCTTCCGTTACTTTTATTTCCTCATCGGGATCTTATTTCTTGAGGCGTACTTGCTTCTCCTTCTCTTGTTACATCACAAGACCTCTCTTCTCTTGCTCTGGTTTGTGTTCTGGACCATAGCTTAACAATAAAAGTGGGAGAGGACGTGGCTTCTCTTTTCACTGTTTCTCACAATTTTTCTTCAGATTGTGTTTCTGCCTCTCCTGACATGTTTTTCACTACTCATGTTTCTTCATCTAAACCTATGCTTACTATTTTCCTTGATGGTGTTTCTTTTTCTGGTCTTTTAGATACGGGAGCAGACATTTCGGTTATCAAAGAGTCTGAATGGCCCTCACAATGGCCACTTTCCTCCTCTCCAGCCGTTAGGGGAGTTGGTGGCATTCAATGTGCTAAACGAAGTTCTGCATGGTTGCTTGCCTCCACTTCTGAGTCATCTGTTACGGCACGTATACATCCAGTTGTCCTTCCTCTTCATACTAATTTGTGGGGCCGTGACTTGCTATCTCAACTTCAGGCTGTTCTATCTTTTTAGTTATGTCTATTCCCACACTTTCACTTTCTCTTACAAATTCTACCCCTGTTTGGATAGATCAATGGCCTCTTTCAAATGAAAAGCTTGTTGCTTTACAACAATTAGTGCAGGATTTACTCCTCAAAGGCCGCATAGAATCTTCTACCAGTGCGTATAATACCCCTGTGTTTGTGATTAAGAAAAAATCTGGTAAATGGAGATTATTACAGGATTTGAGAAATGTGAATGCTATTATTGAACCAATGGGTCCTTTGCAATGTGGTCTACCTAACCCAAATCTTATCCCAAGAGATCACACCTTATTTGTTATAGATTTGCAAGATGCCTTTTTTCCATTCCTTTACTACAAAAGGATCGTAAATTGTTTGCGTTTACTATCCCTGTTTTGAATTCTCACTCTCCTGCTTCTCGTTATCAATGGACAGTTCTCCCTCAGGGGATGTTGAATAGTCCAACTATGTGTCAGCATTATATTCGTTGTGTCTTGACTCCTTTTCGCATTCAATATCCCGATTTTCTTTGTTTACATTATATGGATGATATTTTACTTTCCTCTTCTCTACCTCATTCTCACGTACAACGAGTTTTAGACTGTCTTATTGCTCATTTGGCCTCATATGGACTATCTGTGACTCCGGAAAAAATCCAAAAGGTGCTACCCTATTCATATTTGGGTTTTAAAATTATGGCTGCTAGGGCTGTTCCGATATTGCCACAATTAGTTCTCCCAGCAAAACCACTCTTGTGCAACTTCAACAATATCTTGGAACTATTAATTGGGCACGCCCTTACATGGGTTTAACCACCCAACAACTTGCCCCACTTTTTTCTGCCCTTGCAGGAGGAAAAACCCCTTCGGATCCTATTTCTTTGACACCCAAGCAACAATCAGTTCTTTCTCTTGTGAATCACGCGTTATCTCTCACCTGGGTCGATAGATGCGTGTCTGATCTTCCCCTTTCGATGATTCTTTTAAATACTCCTTCTCTTCCTACTGCTGCGTTAGCGCAGACAAAAGATAATAAATTACTAATTGTTGAATGGCTTCATTTACCACATACCCCTCGTGCAACTCTTAGTAGTAGATATTTTTTGTGGTCTCTTTTAATTCATAAAGGTCGCAAACGTGCAAAGTCGTTGATGGGCGCAGAACCATCCATATTGTATGTTCCTGTGCCCTTGCAAGTTTGGGAAAACTTGTTCCAACTATCCCATGACTTGCAGATGGCTTTGATTGATTGGCTTGGTGCTATTTCTTGTCATTGTCCTCCTGACTATCGATTTGTTTTATTACAAACCATCCCGGTCCGTTGGAATCAAATGCAATCTACTCACCCTCTACAGGGCGCCACTACAGTTTTTACTGATGGCTCCAAAAATCATGGTTCTTGTGCTTATCACATTAATGGAGAATGGGTTGTTTATCACACTTCCCCTCAAACCTCTGCACAACGTTCTGAACTTGCTGCTGTCATCCTAGCATTCACCAAATTACAGGATGTTCCTTTTAATCTCATTTCTGATTCTCTCTATGTTACTCAAATTGTCACGAATATTTTTGATTCCTATCTTTCTCCTGCAGTGGAGCCGCACTTGCTGTCGCTGTTTTCTTCCTTGCAGCATTGTGTGGAACATCGTAGGCATCCTTATTTTATTGCCCATATTCGAAGTCATCAGCCTTTTCCTGGACCAATATCGGAAGGCAATGCCTTAGCTGATGATGCTAGTAAAAGTGTATTAGCCCTCTCTCCCCTTACCCCTTGGGACAGCCATTCTTATTTTCATCAAAATGCAAAAGCCTTGAGGAAGCAATTTTCACTTTCTTCCACTGAAGCTTCCGCTATTATTCAACAATGCCCTACTTGTAGTAAGCAGGGCTCATCTCTCCCCATGGGTGTTAATCCTAGAGGATTGGCACGAGCTTCTGTTTGGCAAATGGATGTTACCCATTTTGCCCCATTTGCCCCATGGAAATTTCTCCATGTTACCATAGATACGTATTCTGGATTTATTGTGGCCTCCCCTCAACGGGGTGAAACTGTAAAGCATATTATTAACCATTGCATTCGTACCTTTGCTTAGATGGGACGTCCGCTCGAATTGAAAACTGATAACAGGCCAGCATATACTAGCACATCCTTTGCTGAATTTTGTAATACATGGTCCATTTTGCATAAATTTGGCATTCCTTATAATTCTCAGGGCCAAGCTATAGTGGAAAGGGCTAATCAAACATTAAAACATGCTTTACAAAAATTGGAAAAGGAGAAAATACCTCCTGGCCTCCCATCGATTCAAAACCGTCTTAATAAAGCCCTGTTCACTGTTAACTTTCTTAACTTGACAGGCTCTCCTGAGACGTCTGCTGCAGAGCGCCATTTTTCTCCCCCCCTCTTCTTCTGCTCCAAAACCGCAGGTGTATTATCGCCGGTTGCCGGATTTGACTTGGCAAGGTCCTGCATCTTTACTTACGTGGGGTCGTGGATACGCCACAATTCAATTGGATGATAAGGTTTTGTGGGTTCCTGGTTGCCACGTGAGGCCTTATCTAGTTCCATTACCGGCTGAAGACAAACGGAAAGATGACGGAAATTGAACCTCCACCTGCATATGCCTTGGTGTTTTTGTCCCCCTTTCCCCCTCCTCCCGTTCCCTGTTCCGCAGCCCTAAAGCCTCAATTCCCAGCCCTTTCTGTGCCTCGTTCCTGGATGTTTTTAATCTATGTTTTTTAGCCTTCTTGACCATTTTTATGACAACTTTTGCTGTTCTGTATTTTACTTGCTCTTTTTCAGGTTCACCAAGAATTCGTTGATCCCTGGTTACCCCTACGGGTGACTTGGGACCAGACTATTGGGATAATAATGCATATATGAAAGATGTTTCTCACTATGCTCGGTTGCTGAATGCATCCAATTGTTGAATTTGTATGCACATGCCAGCACAGAGCAAGCATGCCTTTCCCCTTCATGGAGTGCCTTATGTGTCTGCCTTGCCTCGCAATTCTCCCCTTAATACGTTCCCATGGATGAATGATATCTCTCTCTCTTTCACTTTGAATCCTTCCTTACGGGTCTCTCTTGCTTTGCGCCACCCTGCTCAAGTATGCATTAATCGCACAGCTTCGTCAGTTAGTAACAGCACCTTTCTAGGTATTTGGCAATTTTGTAATATAACTATCTCCTGGCAGCTAGACTATAAAACTAAATATTATAATGAGACAAACAATGGCAACAGGAAAGCATGTGCTGGTTGTGTTCCTTTGTTTGATTTTGGTGAAATCTTTGAGACCTTGTATAACTTTTCTAAACACAAAATAGTCATGTCTGATAAGGATTGGATCTTATGTGGGAAAAATGCATATCGGTCAATACTCCAGAATTGGTCTGGAATATGTACATATGGAGCTGTTATTCCTGTTTTCTATAAACTTGATAAACTACCCTCTTTCCGCTTGCGCAATAGACGCGCTGTTGAAGCTTCCAATGAGCTTACTTTGGGGGGCAGTTGGTCTGTTCAAACTGCTAGAGCGTTAATTCCTGCAATGGGTGTTGCCATGAATTATAGGGATTTGCATATATTAAATAATTGGACCGTTGCAATGTTTAATGATACTATTCGCTCAATAAAATGGTTAAATAAGGAGCAGCAGCAAATAAGAGAAGTTACCCTACAGAATCGCTATGCATTGGATGTTCTTCTTGCTGCAAAAGGAGGTGTGTGTGCTCTTATTCAAAGTCATTGCTGTATGTACATTTCTGACAACTCACCCAATATTTCTGCCACTGTCGCTCATATGGAAAGTATGGTACAAAACAATCCCTTATCACAAGGAACTGGTGCCCTGATTGATTGGGACAGTTTGTTTTCCTGGCTACCTAATGCTGGGTGGCTCAAAAAATTGGTTATTGCTATAATAGTGCTTTGTAATATTTTGTGTAACAATCTGTTGCTGTGTACAATGTATTCCTCACCTATTGAACATGTGTAAGTCTCCCACTTCTGTCCACCTTCTGGATAAGCAACAACTACAGCCTCTGATGACTGAACAGCAAATGGATTGGCAGAAGACAAAACCATGTCCCGTTTTCTCGGATGACAGAGACTCGGACTCCTTTTAAAAGAAAAAAGGAGGAGATGTTGATATGATGGCTTACGCCCTAGGATTGTGTATGAGCTGAATGGAGCGTAGGTGGAAAAAGGAAACTGCCATGAGGAATGTGAGGAATCAGTCTTGAAACAAAAGACGATGGAGTTTTGGAGGCAACAGGAAATGAGGGAGGCAACAAGATAAGAGGAAGAAAAGTGATAGGTGAAGGAAAGTTGTGGCATGGTTTGAAACTATTGGCTAAATGTGTATTCGATGCCTTGTGTAACCACCCATTGTGAGAGGTATGTAACTATGCTATTGGCTACTTGTGTATTCGATGCTTTGTGTAACCACCCACTGTGAAAGGTAATAAAAGGGGAGGCAGCCTTTTGTCTTGGTCGCTTCACCCCAAGGAAATCTGCATGCCCGCATACGTTCCTGTATTAGGCTATCGTGATCGACCCACCATGGGTTGAGGCACAGTGCGGTGCCTCAGCCATTGATCCATATTTATATTATATCCTAAGTCTATTGCCCACCTCACCATTGTTTCTTTAACCTGCTCCTCATATAGCTTATGTTCCAACAGGTGTTTATAAATATTCTTTATTTGTTTTTTCTCCGGGCCTAGCAGTATTTTATCTAACCCCGTATCTTGTCTGTTAATACCCCATTCTTGCTTATCCTTCATATATTTTGCTTGTATCTGGAGATAAGTCCACCACTGTTTCTTCAGCGTCTTTGCATAGGCGGCACTTACTGTCTGTTGCTGTCTTCTCAATTTTGACTTTATATGCATTTGTCCTTAAGGCTTGGTCTTGTGCAGCCAGAATTAGTCCCTCGGTCTCTTTCTTCAATTTTCCTGCTCTTAGCCATTGCCAGGTCTTGTTATTATCTGCTTTCCCAGCTATTTTTTTTAATGTACTGGCCATGTAGTGCTTTGTCTTCCCATGCCTCTATTCTGTTCTTCATTTGGTCTTTCTTGTAGGCCAGTTTGGTCTCTCCAGTAGTCAGCAAGCCTTCCTGATATACTAATTTCAGTGCATCTTCATCACTGTCCTTCAGATATTCTTCCAAAGCCATTTCTTCTTCTTCAACCATCTGATGTACTTGCAGCATTCCACGGCCACCTATTTGCCTTGGTAGATAAAGTCTGTCAATGTCACTGCGTGGATGAATTATTATTATTATTAAAGTTGGAAGGGTATTATTATTATTATTATTATTATTATTATTATTATTATTATTATTATTATTATTATTATTATTATTATGTGACTGGGAATTTCTCTTAATATTTTTGGAAATCTGATGATCACAATTGGTAGGATAATGGTGCATACTGGGTAAAACTATTTTTTCCTTGTGTTTGAGGATATATTTCAAATGGCTTTTCCATTTTAGGAACTCTGTTAAATCTATTGTTGAATATGACAGGTCACTCAGCTCCACCCATAAGAACTGTAAGTGTGGTCTCTTTGTAAGGTTAAAAAAAATATTCGTTTATCTCCTAATTATCATACCGGTTAGAGTTAGTCCTCCACTTATGACCACAAGTGTTGTATCTGGCCCTTCTCAGCTTAGTAAAATCCACAGAAATATTTCTTTTTTTTTTAAAATATTTTTTATTGATTTTTTTCCAATTTTAACAGAAAAAAAAAGCTAATCATATCAACTCTTAATGTACAAATAAACAATCAACAACAAAACATAAATACAATTTCCAATACTTCTAATAATAATAACTCAACTGAAAATAAACATCTCAAACAATTAACCATCATCCTTCTCTAACTCAATCCTAATCTTCCCCCTTCTTATCAACTTCCACTTAAATCAGCCTTCAATCCACCAAAGGCCACCCAAACAACCCATTAGTAACAATAATTAATTATTCTTCCACCAACCCCAAATACAGTTAAGAAAACATATCTAAAATTATACGGCTTCCCAGAATGATTACAGGGTATAACAAAAGAAAGCCCCACTACATCAAACAAAATTATTATATGATCTTAACAAGAATTTTAAACTATATAATATGTGCCTTCTCTAAATCAAATCAATCTCAAAACACAAAAAAAAGGAAAAAAAATCTCATCTTATTAAAATTAAACAAATAATATTAACAATAACAATATCAATAAATCCCTCAATTCAAAATAATAATAATAATAATAATAATAATAATTATATTCTTATTCAATTTAATTTGTCATAATATATCTTAATATATATCTTCATATAAACATCCTCTTCTAAACCTTACTTATAATATAAACAATCAACTCATCTTGTTAAGAATAATATTTAGCATTAACATCTAAACCGTCAATCTAAGTCAAATCTACTAAATTTAATTTGTAGTAATATATCTTAAAATATCATTTAAACATCCTATCTTACAACTTACTTATAATCTTAATCTTTAAATCAACCCATAATCTTAGATTAACCTTAATTCTCTCATTTAGTTATAAATTTCTTTTAATCAATCAACTTCTGGACTCTCTCACCTAACAAATAAACCTCCATAATAAAAACAAACTATTTATAGCATTTCTAACTTACATTCCAATCTAATGTCAAACCTAGATCACCAAAACAAATACATCCTTCATCAATTTAAATATATCAACCTTTAGTCATTTTACTCAAAATCTTAGTCCTTAATTCAATCCGTAATTTTAAATTACCCATAATTCCTTACATACAATTTTAAATTTCATTACTTCAAGCGAATTCTAGGTTTTTTTTTTAACCAAATAAAACGCCATAACAAGGCCACCCTTCCAAATAATAAGTCTCTCTTCTGTATTTCTTCAGCCCCGTAAATAAATTGCTTCTTAAATTGAGTCTTCCTTTCTTGAATCAAATCCTCTTGCTTTCCATAAATAAACTGTTCATCAAACAGAATCCATTTCGCTTTATAGTCTAATTGCTTCATAAAGTAAAACAATGTCTCTCTTTTGTCAATTAAGTCCTCTTCTTGCTGCCCAGCTAGACAGAATTCCCCTTCTTGAAACAAAACCTCTTGCTCTCCATAAACAAACTTTTCATCTAACAAAATCCAGTTATAGTCTTCATTCTCAAAACCCTCCTCTTCTCTTCCCTGTTGATCTTCTAATTTCTCTTGTGTTATGTAGTAATCAGCAGACAATTGTAAATCAGTTTCATTTGAGGAAAAGATTTCAATTAATTGATCTAACTCTTCTCCATGTTCAGATTGTGAAATAAATTGTTCAGCAGTCGGTTGTACATCAACTTCATTTGGAGGAAAGAATTTAGCTAATTTAAATAATACTTCTGTAAAAGCCTCTTTCAAAAATGCTTTAAACTCTTTAACCTCTTGCGCAAGAATCTTCTGTGTATCAGACCTTTTTTCATAAAATTCATCAGTACAATCCAACTTAGGTTTAGCATTTGGCTGTAAATTCCACTCCATTTTAAATTTCAAATCACAGCCGTCTCTCTAGCTGCACTTGAGAAAACAGGAAGAGAGAAAAAAGTAACAAATTCCACTTTCACTTTCCAGCACTTTCCCTAACAATGAAAACAGTGAAAACATTGAAACATTTTGATTGTGACATTTTGAAACATTTTGAAACATTGTTGATTGTAGACGTTAGAAATGTATAACCAAAAAAAAACAATAAAAATACTTGCAAACCATTTAAAACTCCTGTCGTCATTCAGCCTGCTTACAATCTCTCCAGTGTTGAATTTTAAAAAAGCAGAGGTGGTCGCGGCGTCTTTCTCTGCCCGAAGACAGAAGCGTCTCTGGATAGGAGCGTCCTCCGGAGCTATAGGGAGCTCACTCTTAATCCCTGAAAACTTATTTTCCAGGGATTTAAGAAGGCTCAACCTTGCTCCCGATGCTCTTCACCTCTCCTTTGCCCGGAGAGGGGATTTTTCACCGCGAAAAAACAGCTGATGTGCGCTGTTTTTCGCGGCTTTACACATCCAGATGACGGAGTCTCACAAAGGAGACCCTGGCGGCGCCGGCGGAGCCACCGGAAGCCAGAAATATTTCTTTAAGAGTTTTATTTAACATAGTTCAAGAGATTCACTTCAAAGCAAGCTGCTGGCATTTTGTTTGCGGAACGGCCAAATCTGACTTATTTACATTCAGCTTAAACATGCTCTCCCTCCCTTCCAATTAACTCACTCTTTATCTCGCAGGTTGTCCAAGATCTCATTAATCTTCCGTACATTCCAAAAACACCAGAAAACTGAGTTCAAACGAACCTCTCAAGGCATCAGGCTACTCCTTGATATTAACGTTGCTCGTGACAAAGAATTAGTCCCTCCTTTATCTTCTAATATAGTTTCCGATACGTCACTTCCCCCATTACTTCCTTTTTCCACGTAACTGAGACCTCCGCCTATCAAACCTTCGGAATCTCGGATCAAGCCATATATTGTCCTGTTCCAAGTCTGACTCCTCGCTTTGAGAGTCTGACTCAGACTGCATACAAATCTCCTCACTGTCTGGCTCGGCTGCCGGGAGGGGAAAATACCCAGAGGGGCCTGGTTGTTCTTCGTCATCCTCTGACATTGCCCCAGCTGGTCTAGAGACACCCACAACAACAAGTGGGACTGGATCGTCCATTGCTGAGTGATGCAGTCATTAAGTGAGTCGCACCAGATTTTATGACCTCTTTTTCCATAGTCATTAAGTGAGGACCATGGTTGTTAGATGAATTGCATGGTTTTAAGTGAATCCGGCTTCCTCCATTGACTTTGTTTGTTGGAGAACCCCTGAGAAGGTTGCAAATGACAGGCACATGATTCCATGGTCCTGCAACTGTCAAGCTCTTGAATTTTGATCACATGATTGTGGAAACACTGTGACAGGCGTCAGTGCAAGGACAGGTCATCAGCCACTTTTTTCAGCAGTGCTGTAGCTCTGAATGGTTGTTAAACAAATGGTTGTAATCGAGGACTACCGATGTAGAACCTTGGTGGCGCAATGGTTAGAATGTAGTATTGCAGACTAATTGTGCCAACTGCCAGCAGTTTGATCCTGACTGGCTCAAGGTTGACTCAGCCTTCCATCCTTCCGAGGTGGGTAAAATGAGGACCCAGATTGTTGGGGCCAATAGGCTGACTCTGTAAACTGCTTAGAGAGGGCTGTAAAGCACATCAGTCTAAATGCTATTGGCTGACCTTGTTTGGATTCTAGAAGACTGGGAAGTAAAAAAAAACATCTCAGAAGAAAAGGATGACAAAGCCCTTCCCATTGCTGCTAAGAAAACAGCGATGGAATTTGGAGTGTAACCCTGGAGAGAAAGGTTGCTAAGCATTCTCTTCCTCCAAAATGGATCTGATAGCAGATATTCTTGGCTAATTAAATCCATGTTATATTGGATCCACCCACACGTTTAGTTTCAGGTCATCAGGCGAAAAATAAGAGAGTTGTGATAATTTGCTGAAAAAAATAACTAAAGGGGCTTCTTGCTTTATAAACAATGATCTTTGAACAAACATTTATGGAGTTGCTTTTTAATAACTATCCTGGAGAAGGTCTGGGATGTACCTTAAGAATCTCTTTCAACTAATTAAGCACTCCCCACATATCGAAGAACCTTGAGCTATTTAAATATATTGCACCAAATGATAGCTTTTTTAAAAAAAAAAATGAAAAGAATTGTAAGGTTTTCCACTTAGCCTCACAATTGCCCCAGCGTTACTCAGGAATTTAAAAAAGCCAAAGAAACTCCTGAGCCGAGGTTTCAACAAAGATTACAACTTTATTTTGATCAAAACAGAGAGGGGTTGCCTGATTCCTCTTCGTGGCTGGTAGAGGAATGAAGGCAACAACCAGAAAAGATGTCTTCCACCTTTTATACCTTTCCAGAACAAAAAGATCAGGTCTTGGTACCAGGCATAAGATGGCACAAAAAAAAAAACCAATTCTTAGATGATGACTCATACACAGCAACCCAGGCTCCATCCGTAACTCCTTTTCCCCCTCCCCTTACGGTGCTCTTTTCATATAAGCAATCACCTATGCCTAAAGCATGAAGCCCTTACCTTTCATATATATATATCTCAGAAATCCCTTATTTCTTTGTCAACAATTTTAAAAAACATATATATATATATTTGTGCTTGCAGATGGCTCTGGGTTGAGCTGAAACAGGCAAAAGGAAAGAATGATTTCTTCCTCCCATATTTGGGTTTACAGGGTGCTATCTAAAAAAGAAACACTATATACACATCTTCCCTCCCTGATTACTGACAAAGCGGGAGAGAGCCTGTGGCTTAGAGGTTTAAGCATCTGCCTAGTGTGCAGACTGCCCAGGTTCGAATCCCGGAAGGGTGAGTTCTGACTGAAGAGAGTTAAATAACTCGAAATAGCTATCTCAGAAATCCCTTATTTCTTTGTCAACAATTTTAAAAAACATATATATATATTTGTGCTTGCAGATGGCTCTGGGTTGAGCTGAAACAGGCAAAAGGAAAGAATGATTTCTTCCTCCCATATTTAGGTTTACAGGGTGCTATCTAAAAAAGAAACACTATATACACATCTTCCCTCCCTGATTACTGACAAAGCGGGAGAGAGCCTGTGGCTTAGAGGTTTAAGCATCTGCCTAGTGTGCAGACTGCCCAGGTTCGAATCCCGGAAGGGTGAGTTCTGACTGAAGAGAGTTAAATAACTCGAAATAGCTATCTCAGAAATCCCTTATTTCTTTGTCAACAATTTTAAAAAACATATATATATATATTTGTTCTTGCAGATGGCTCTGGGTTGAGCTGAAACAGGCAAAAGGAAAGAATGATTTCTTCCTCCCATATTTGGGTTTACAGGGTGCTATCTAAAAAAGAAACACTATATACACATCTTCCCTCCCTGATTACTGACAAAGCGGGAGAGAGCCTGTGGCTTAGAGGTTTAAGCATCTGCCTAGTGTGCAGACTGCCCAGTTTCGAATCCCGGAAGGGTGAGTTCTGACTGAAGAGAGTTAAATAACTCGAAATAGCTATCTCAGAAATCCCTTATTTGTTTGTCAACAATTTTAAAAAACATATATACATATTTGTGCTTGCAGATGGCTCTAGGTTGAGCTGAAACAGGCAAAAGGAAAGAATGATTTCTTCCTCCCATATTTGGGTTTACAGGGTGCTATCTAAAAAAGAAACACTATATACACATCTTCCCTCCCTGATTACTGACAAAGCGGGAGAGAGCCTGTGGCTTAGAGGTTTAAGCATCTGCCTAGTGTGCAGACTGCCCAGGTTCGAATCCCGGAAGGGTGAGTTCTGACTGAAGAGAGTTAAATAACTCGAAATAGCTATCTCAGAAATCCCTTATTTCTTTGTCAACAATTTTAAAAAACATATATATATATTTGTGCTTGCAGATGGCTCTGGGTTGAGCTGAAACAGGCAAAAGGAAAGAATGATTTCTTCCTCCCATATTTAGGTTTACAGGGTGCTATCTAAAAAAGAAACACTATATACACATCTTCCCTCCCTGATTACTGACAAAGCGGGAGAGAGCCTGTGGCTTAGAGGTTTAAGCATCTGCCTAGTGTGCAGACTGCCCAGGTTCGAATCCCGGAAGGGTGAGTTCTGACTGAAGAGAGTTAAATAACTCGAAATAGCTATCTCAGAAATCCCTTATTTCTTTGTCAACAATTTTAAAAAACATATATATATATATTTGTGCTTGCAGATGGCTCTGGGTTGAGCTGAAACAGGCAAAAGGAAAGAATGATTTCTTCCTCCCATATTTGGGTTTACAGGGTGCTATCTAAAAAAGAAACACTATATACACATCTTCCCTCCCTGATTACTGACAAAGCGGGAGAGAGCCTGTGGCTTAGAGGTTTAAGCATCTGCCTAGTGTGCAGACTGCCCAGTTTCGAATCCCGAAAGGGTGAGTTCTGACTGAAGAGAGTTAAATAACTCGAAATAGCTATCTCAGAAATCCCTTATTTGTTTGTCAACAATTTTAAAAAACATATATACATATTTGTGCTTGCAGATGGCTCTGGGTTGAGCTGAAACAGGCAAAAGGAAAGAATGATTTCTTCCTCCCATATTTGGGTTTACAGGGTGCTATTTAAAAAAGAAACACTATATACACATCTTCCCTCCCTGATTACTGACAAAGCGGGAGAGAGCCTGTGGCTTAGAGGTTTAAGCATCTGCCTAGTGTGCAGACTGCCCAGGTTCGAATCCCGGAAGGGTGAGTTCTGACTGAAGAGAGTTAAATAACTCGAAATAGCTATCTCAGAAATCCCTTATTTCTTTGTCAACAATTTTAAAAACATATATACATATTTGTGCTTGCAGATGGCTCTGGGTTGAGCTGAAACAGGCAAAAGGAAAGAATGATTTCTTCCTCCCATATTTGGGTTTACAGGGTGCTATCTAAAAAAGAAACACTATATACACATCTTCCCTCCCTGATTACTGACAAAGCGGGAGAGAGCCTGTGGCTTAGAGGTTTAAGCATCTGCCTAGTGTGCAGACTGCCCAGGTTCGAATCCCGGAAGGGTGAGTTCTGACTGAAGAGAGTTAAATAACTTGAAATAGCTATCTCAGAAATCCCTTATTTCTTTGTCAACAATTTTAAAAACATATATATATTTGTGCTTGCAGATGGCTCTGGGTTGAGCTGAAACAGGCAAAGGAAAGAATGATTTCTTCCTCCCATATTTGGGTTTACAGGGTGCTATCTAAAAAAGAAACACTATATACACATCTTCCCTCCCTGATTACTGACAAAGCGGGAGAGAGCCTGTGGCTTAGAGGTTTAAGCATCTGCCTAGTGTGCAGACTGCCCAGGTTCGAATCCTGGAAGGGTGAGTTCTGACTGAAGAGAGTTAAATAACTCGAAATAGCTATCTCAGAAATCCCTTATTTCTTTGTCAACAATTTTAAAAAACATATATATATATATATTTGTGCTTGCAGATGGCTCTGGGTTGAGCTGAAACAGGCAAAAGGAAAGAATGATTTCTTCCTCCCATATTTGGGTTTACAGGGTGCTATCTAAAAAAGAAACACTATATACACATCTTCCCTCCCTGATTACTGACAAAGCGGGAGAGAGCCTGTGGCTTAGAGGTTTAAGCATCTGCCTAGTGTGCAGACTGCCCAGGTTCGAATCCCGGAAGGGTGAGTTCTGACTGAAGAGAGTTAAATAACTCGAAATAGCTATCTCAGAAATCCCTTATTTCTTTGTCAACAATTTTAAAAAACATATATATATATATTTGTGCTTGCAGATGGCTCTGGGTTGAGCTGAAACAGGCAAAAGGAAAGAATGATTTCTTCCTCCCATATTTGGGTTTACAGGGTGCTATCTAAAAAAGAAACACTATATACACATCTTCCCTCCCTGATTACTGACAAAGCGGGAGAGAGCCTGTGGCTTAGAGGTTTAAGCATCTGCCTAGTGTGCAGACTGCCCAGGTTCGAATCCCGGAAGGGTGAGTTCTGACTGAAGAGAGTTATATAACTCGAAATAGCTATCTCAGAAATCCCTTATTTCGTTGTCAACAATTTTAATATATATATTGTGTGTGTGTGTGTGTGTGTGTTTTTTATTTAAATTGCTAACAAAGAATAAGGGAGAACTGGTAGCAATTTAAATAAAAAAACATATATATATATTTGTTCCTGCGGATGGCTCTGGGTTGAGCTGAAACAGGCAAAAGGAAAGAATGATTTCTTCCTCCCATATTTGGGTTTACAGGGTGCTATCTAAAAAAGAAACACTATATACACATCTTCCCTCCCTGATTACTGACAAAGCGGGAGAGAGCCTGTGGCTTAGAGGTTTAAGCATCTGCCTAGTGTGCAGACTGCCCAGGTTCGAATCCCGGAAGGGTGAGTTCTGACTGAAGAGAGTTATATAACTCGAAATAGCTATCTCAGAAATCCCTTATTTCTTTGTCAACAATTTTAATATATATATTGTGTGTGTGTGTGTGTGTGTGTGTTTTTTTTATTTAAATTGCTAACAAAGAATAAGGGAGAACTGGTAGCAATTTAAATAAAAAAACATATATATATATTTGTTCCTGCGGATGGCTCTGGGTTGAGCTGAAACAGGCAAAAGGAAAGAATGATTTCTTCCTCCCATATTTGGGTTTACAGGGTGCTATCTAAAAAAGAAACACTATATACACATCTTCCCTCCCTGATTACTGACAAAGCGGGAGAGAGCCTGTGGCTTAGAGGTTTAAGCCTCTGCCTAGTGTGCAGACTGCCCAGGTTCGAATCCCGGAAGGGTGAGTTCTGACTGAAGAGAGTTATATAACTCGAAATAGCTATCTCAGAAATCCCTTATTTCTTTGTCAACAATTTTAATATATATATATATATTGTGTGTGTGTGTGTGTGTTTTATTTAAATTGCTAACAAAGAATAAGGGAGAACTGGTAGCAATTTAAATAAAAAAACATATATATATATTTGTTCCTGCGGATGGCTCTGGGTTGAGCTGAAACAGGCAAAAGGAAAGAATGATTTCTTCCTCCCATATTTGGGTTTACAGGGTGCTATCTAAAAAAGAAACACTATATACACATCTTCCCTCCCTGATTACTGACAAAGCGGGAGAGAGCCTGTGGCTTAGAGGTTTAAGCCTCTGCCTAGTGTGCAGACTGCCCAGGTTCGAATCCCGGAAGGGTGAGTTCTGACTGAAGAGAGTTATATAACTCGAAATAGCTATCTCAGAAATCCCTTATTTCTTTGTCAACAATTTTAATATATATATATATTGTGTGTGTGTGTGTGTGTTTTATTTAAATTGCTAACAAAGAATAAGGGAGAACTGGTAGCAATTTAAATAAAAAAACATATATATATATTTGTTCCTGCGGATGGCTCTGGGTTGAGCTGAAACAGGCAAAAGGAAAGAATGATTTCTTCCTCCCATATTTGGGTTTACAGGGTGCTATCTAAAAAAGAAACACTATATACACATCTTCCCTCCCTGATTACTGACAAAGCGGGAGAGAGCCTGTGGCTTAGAGGTTTAAGCATCTGCCTAGTGTGCAGACTGCCCAGGTTCGAATCCCGGAAGGGTGAGTTCTGACTGAAGAGAGTTATATAACTCGAAATAGCTATCTCAGAAATCCCTTATTTCTTTGTCAACAATTTTAATATATATATATTGTGTGTGTGTGTGTGTGTGTTTTATTTAAATTGCTAACAAAGAATAAGGGAGAACTGGTAGCAATTTAAATAAAAAAACATATATATATATTTGTTCCTGCGGATGGCTCTGGGTTGAGCTGAAACAGGTAAAAGAAAGAATGATTTCTTCCTCCCATATTTGGGTTTACAGGGTGCTATCTAAAAAAGAAACACTATATACACATCTTCCCTCCCTGATTACTGACAAAGCGGGAGAGAGCCTGTGGCTTAGAGGTTTAAGCATCTGCCTAGTGTGCAGACTGCCCAGGTTCGAATCCCGGAAGGGTGAGTTCTGACTGAAGAGAGTTATATAACTCGAAATAGCTATCTCAGAAATCCCTTATTTCTTTGTCAACAATTTTAATATATATATTGTGTGTGTGTGTGTGTGTGTGTTTTATTTAAATTGCTAACAAAGAATAAGGGAGAACTGGTAGCAATTTAAATAAAAAAACATATATATATATTTGTTCCTGCGGATGGCTCTGGGTTGAGCTGAAACAGGTAAAAGAAAGAAAGATTTCTTTCTTCCATATTTGGGTTTACAGGGTGCAATTTAAAAAAGAAACACTCGAGATATATATATATATATATATATATATATATATATATATATATATATATATATATATATATATATATATATATATATATATATATCATCTGATCAAGCAATTAACTACAAAATAATGATTACAAAATAACAAAACAATGATTACATGATAACACTATAAGTATCAATATAAAATGGTTACTATATATAAAATAAATGCTAATGTCAAACTTAAACATACTAAAATCATAAGCACAATAAAATCCCTTCACTCCTCCCTTTTTAATATAAAAGCCGAATAGGCACTAAGAACCCTGGAAAAGGGGGGTATAATCAGAAGGTAAAGGTCTTAAAACCATAGCTTTAGCAGGTTTATCGTTAAAAACAGGAGTAGCAGCAAAAGTCAATCCAGATATAGTGGACTGAACAATTCTTTGAATAAGCGGAATAAGGCATGTTAAGCACAACAATCCTCCAAAGGCCAATCCCACAATAAACAGGATTCTTTTCCAATTATCAAACATACCCGAAAACCATCCTCTAACATCCAGTGCACCTGTCCATGTTTGGACAGGGACATGAGCCAACTTGCGCATTCTGTCTGTGATTTCTTCAATGACCTTGCCACTGTCATCAATATGGAGACAACAATTGCTAAGGTTGAATTTTCCACAGACCCCACCTTCCCTAGCCAATAGGTAATCCAGAGCTAATCTATTCTGGTATACAGCAGTACTGAGTTGAGTATCAGTTCTTGCCAATGCCAAAAGGGCAGAGCTGGTTTCATTTGTGATGATTTCCAAAACTGCTTGCAGTCTAATTATCCTGTTAAGCATATAAATAGGCATCCGGTATCCCCACATTCCATCTGATGCCCACGTCGCAGGACCATATACCTGGATTATCCGCTCTGGTGGCCATTCATCATCTTTCCAATTTCCGATCGGAATCTTTGAGACATCCCGTGTCTTTCTCTCGACAGGATCTCCAACATCAACATACACAGGAACACCCAATCGCTCGCCTTGAGAGATGGGCAAAAGGAAAAAACTAGGCTTCACATGGCCCAGGACACATGCTCCAGCCCAGGCTTTGGGAAGTTCAGCATAGGCAGAATTTCCACAAATCCAATAAAGATTATTAGGAGCAGGCCAAGGAATAAAATCATTTTGTTTGTTGGACCATAAACGTTTCAACGGGCTGTCCGGGAATGAGGTGGATGGTTCAGTCTCATTCCCCTGCCAAGTACAGTTGGTTGAAGTACTATTGCAGAACCAACCTCCCTCACAGAGAGTTTCACCAACAAATTCCCTATATGCAAGGTTGGACTGTGGTCTAATAATGCAATTCTGGGCTACAATGACAGAATGGAGGGCCCATTTGGTTGTATGGTCCTTATCTTTCCAAGTCAAATTGAAATGAGAAGTAATGTTGTCCAACTGAATCTCTTGAGCTTATTACTTCTTCTTCTTCTTCTTCTTCTTCTTCTTCTTCTTCTTCTTCTTCTTCTTCTTCTTCTTCTTCTTCTTCTTCTTCTTCTTCTTCTTCTTCTTCTTCTTCTTCTTCTTCTTCTTCTTCTTCTTCTTCTTCTTCTTCTTCTTCTGGATCACTGTCACTGATATGCCACTCTTCAAAGGGCACAGGCAAATACTTCGGAATTTTAGGTTGGTAGAAAATCGCAGGAAGGCACAGCTGAAGGGAGTCTGGACAACCGCAGTTTCAAACCCTCCAACTGTTGACTTTGCCACTGGACGTTGGGAGCTGGAACCTTTTTTATACAGGAACAGTGAATCCACGCCTTTATGCCAGGAACCTTCACAGCTGTTGGAGTACTGAGCAGCACCTGGACCAGTTCTGACCACTTGGCAGCAACGCTCGAGGGGTTGAGTTCTTTCACACAGATCCACTCTCCAGGTTCCACAATAGGAGGCAAGTCAGGGATCACTGGAAGGGCAGCTTTGACCTGTTGGGAGATAGAAGACAACACCTGCAACAGTTTCTGCAAATACAAAGAAACATTCTCTTCTCCTTCATCCGCCCTCATAACATATTGAGAAACAAAAGGTCTACCATACACCATTTCAAAAGGTGACAATTGGAGCTTCCCCCTAGGAGTTGCTCTTACACGAGTCAGAGCAATGGGCAAAATCTTGGGCCAAGTTAAGGAGGTCGCCTGGCACAACTTTGTCATGTGACCTTTCAAAGTCCTATTCATGCATTCCACTTGAGCCAATTCCTGGGGCCTGTACGATGAATGAAGGTGCCAGTCAATGTGCAAAAGTTTGCACACCCCCTGAACCACTTGAGAGACAAAATGGTGGCCATTGTCAGACTCAATGGATTTAGGAAGACCAAACTGTGGGATGATCTGGTCAACAATAGTCCGGGATACTTCACAAGCCCTTTGGGTGGTAGTAGGTATAGCTTCTGGCCATCCGGTGAACATGTCCACAAAAACTAAAAGATTCCTCTTGGCCCCATTCCGTGGCATTTCTGTAAAATCTACTTGCCATGCTTCTCCAGGATATGTAGCACGTTAGGAGTTGGTATGGAGGAAGCATTAATTTCTCACCTATAAGGATGAACAGATGTATATTATCCAGCAGCAACAACCACAATTGCAAGTATTTTCTTCTGAATAAAGTGTATCTGTTTTAAAATCATCTTTATTGAGTTTATCTGTCTGATCTGGATTTACGAAGCAACTTAACTCTGGGTCAGAACAGTGAGAAATTATACCTTTCTCTATATCAGCTTTAAAGGAAGAAAAGTAATTTGATACGGCTAATTTCCTCTAATCGCCTGCAAAAGTAAATTCAAAGCTTTATCTTCACATTGACTTAGAGTGAAAAAAGTAAAATTGGAAGTTTATCTGCATATTTTTCTCCGTTGCTGTCCCAGCCCTCTGGAACCAGCTTCCCTCAGAGGTTTGTACTGCTTCCTCCCTCCTAGCTTTCCGGAAATTGTTGAAGACGCATTTATGCCGACAGGCTTGGGGCGTATGAGCTGTGCTCTGCCCCTGGGCCTAGGAATGTCCCTCCATCAGCGACTGTGAGTTGACTGTGCTTGTATGTTGTATGAATGTAATTAATTTTATTGTATAATTTTATTGTATTGTTTTTGTAAGCCGCCCTGGGTCCTAGGAGAAGGGCGGCATATAAGTTTAAGTAAATAAATAAATAAATAAATAAATATTGACTTTAGAAAGAGCCTTATGTCTTTGCTGCATGAGATGAGGAATTGTGTGTGTGTGTCTACCTTAAAATGAAGAAAACATTGCCTTTTCTCCAAGCATCTGTTGGGACTGAATAATACCGGGAGGCTGCTTGCTAGTAAAACTCTGTCTGCCAGCCAACGCTTAAAGCAGAAGAGGAAAAGTTTCCACTTTCCCTAAGTACCAATTTCGTCTGCATGCATCTTATTGTAAGGATTTCTTGCATGTAAAAGCTGTATTTCTAAGATCAAAAAAGTTCGGGTAGTCACCCCCACTTTTTTTCTTTGCCGGCACTTCAAACAGTTTGAATGTGTGTGAGACCAAGCCCGTTTGCTTGGATAGCAAAGGGAGAGATTGGAATGCAACCAAGAGGCAGGCAATCAACTCTTAACTGCTTTAAAAGGGGAAGAGACTGAATTGTTTCAAATGCCTGTATCTCATGCTGACTGTTTGTTGAAGCATTTGTTTGAGAAAAAGTTAACTCAGAAATGCTGCTCTCCTTGCTTGACTACCCCCTGGCCTCATGCCTTAGCAACCAGGCTAATTCCTCGTTACCAAGGAGGGCAATAAGCAATTAATCTTGTCAGCTAACTCAGCGCTGGTGAGAGAAAACTAAATCACTCCCCCCTCCCCTTGGAATGCTAAGAATCTCAATGGCCTTTTGCCTACCAGGACAACAGAGCCCACTCCTGCAAATAGCAATGCAGTAGCACCCCCTGGTGGCCAATCTGCACACAATACTGATGGAAGCTGGACACCTCCTCCCCACTCCAATGAAGGAATAATCTGGAAAAAACCCCAAACGAACTGACCTGAGTCAACAGCAGCCTAAGGCTAAAAGGGCAAACACTTGACACACACAATGAGGAACCAGCTAGCAGCAATCAGGATTAACAAACACACAACAATAAAAGTAATTAACACCTTTTAGGCAAGATTAGAGAAGAAATCTGACCAACAATAGTCACTGACCAACAAATCAGGAAGAACAGATTCAAACACACCAATCAGAAGTGACAAATTTGAAAACCACAAAAAGGTATAAAAACCCCTGTTTAAAGATCCTTCTGCCTAGCTAGCCGGGGACTCGAGCTGAATTGTCACTCAACTTTGATCCTCGAAATTAAACTTCTTTCCGGTAGCTGGCTTCACGATCTATTTCTTCTGCGCCGCGCTGCCAAGGGGAATCCCGGCTGGAAGGACCGAATGGGGGAATTCCTCCCAATAATCTGGCGACCACGAAGGGACTTCCAGCTCACCCAGCCACCGGACCGAGCCCAGAAGAGTCATCACCCAGCCGGCAGCGGACACTTTGATCCGCGGGGAAACCTCCTCGGACCCTGCCCGGTCGGCATCGGGTAGTAAAGGGAGTTTTTGAGTCTTGCGCTTGAACAGCTACCGAGAAAGAGGGTAAGTGCCACCAATTTTAATTCCATTAGGTTAAAGGGTCTGGGGGAACAAAAGGAAGAATGTGAGGCACCCTCCTCTTAGAACCAGCTGGAGCTTGCTCCCTCCGTGTGCCCTCTAGCCACACCCCGACCCGCTGCTAGCTCCACTGGAGCCGTGACTGGCGGGATTCGGGAAAGCAAGGGGGGGCATCGGAGCGTGAGACCTTCTGGTGAAAGAGGACTCAAGCTCAACCCCTCCAAGACCGAGTGGCTGTGGTTACCGTCGTCCCGGTACAGCCAGCTGATTCCATCGCTGTGTATTGGGGGCGAAACAGTGGCTCCCACAGGAAGGGTTCGCAACTTGGGAATCCTCCTGGACTCACGGCTGTCCTTAGAGGACCATCTGACGGCCGTGGCCGGGAGGATGTTCCACCAGGTTCGCCTGGTGCGCCAGTTGCGTCCCTTCCTAGACCGGGACTCGCTACGCACAGTCACTCATGCCCTCGTGACCTCCAGGCTGGACTACTGTAATGCTCTCTACATGGGGCTCCCCTTGAGGTGCATCCGGAAGCTCCAACTTGCCCAGAATGCGGCCGCGCGGGTAGTGATGGGAGCGTCGTGGCGCTCCCACGTAACACCGCTCCTGCGTGAGTTGCACTGGTTGCCGGTGGTCTTTCGGGTGCGGTTCAAGGTGTTAGTGACCACTTTTAAAGCGCTCCATGGCATCGGACCCGGATACTTACAGGACCGTCTACTGCCAGCAAATACCTCCCGCCGTCCGGTACGCTCCCACAGAGAGGGCCTCCTCAGGGAGCCGTCGGCCAGACAGTGCCGGCTGGCGACCCCCAGGGGGAGAGCCTTCTCTGTGGGAGCTCCCACGTTATGGAACGAGCTCCCCCCCGAACTCCGTATAATAACAGATTTACGCACCTTCCGTCGGGAACTAAAAACATTCCTTTTCCGACAGGCCGGCCTGGCATAGAAGCTTCGGTTCCAATAGGGTCAAAATGTTTTAAGGGGACTGAGTATTTTTTAAATTTTGTATGTTTTGGGTTTTAGGATTTTGGCCAAATGATTTAATTTATTTTTAATTATTTTAAATTTTGTATATTTATATGTTTTTTAAATTTTAGGCTGTACACCGCCCCGAGTCCTTCGGGAGAGGGGCGGTATAGAAATTTAATAAAATAAATAAATAAATAAATAAATAAATAAATATTGTTTAATTTTATTTTCTATTGAACTCATGAATGATGTGGAGGGGATTGACTGTGGAGTGAATTGGGTTGAATGGATGGGTGGTTGCGGACCTCTGATAAATGGAAGGGCCGACCTGTCGGCATTTACGGAGGCTAGGGAAGTGGAGGAACCTTGCTCTGAGGGATCAGAGGGCCAATTTATACCGGTCGTATGCGGAAGAGGCAGATATGACGGGAGGCCTGGGGTAGGCCGCTCTCGGGGAACAGGGCCTCGCTGCCTGAAAGCGATCTCTTGTTCCGGCCCCTTGAACCTCTCCCGGGGTACTGGTAATGAGTGGAATCCGGACCCTGGACTCAGGCTGCTGCTGCTCAATGCCAGGTCGGTGGCAAATAAAGCTCTCCTCATCCGGGATTTAATTCTGGATGAGGAGGCCGACCTGGCATGTGTGACTGAGACCTGGCTGACCCCAGAGGGAGGAGTTCCCCTCTCTGAGATGTGTCCAGTTGGGTTTCAGGTATGGCATCAGCCACGACCCCAGGGAAGGGGGGGAGGAGTGGCAATTATAGCTAAGGAGACACTCGGGCTGCGCAGACTCGCTGCTACTGAGATATCAGGTTGTGAGTCCCTCCTTATGAGGTTGGACCTAGGTGTACAGGTGAGTCTGTTGCTTACATACCTGCCTCCCAGCTGCGTTTCTACAGCCCTGCCCACGCTACTCGAGGAGGTAGCCGGGTTGGCAGTTGAGTTCCCCAGACTTATTGTCTTGGGGAACTTCAACCTGGTAACTCCTGATGATGTGGACAAGGCCATTGGAGCTGTGAGTTCTGCCACCTGTTTACTGGACCCGTGCCCCTCCTGGCTGGTTTCGGCTAGCAGGGAGGTGACACGGAGCTGGGTCCAGGCGGTTGTTATCGCTTCATTGAGGGAGGGGTCCTTCCCGGCTCCTTTAAAGGAGGCACTTGTGCGCCGCCTCCTCAAGAAGCCTTCCCTGGACCCGGCAGTTTTAAATAATTATAATCCAGTCTCCAACCTTCCCTTTTTGGGGAAGGTTGTTGAGAAGGTGGTGGCACTCCAACTCCAACGGTCCTTGAATGAAACTGATTATCTGGGCCCTCGGCAGTCTGGTTTCAGGTCCGGTTACAGCACAGAAACTGCTTTGGTCGCGCTGATCGATGATCTCTGGCGGGCCCGGGATAGAGGTTATTCCACTATCCTGATGCTTCTTGACCTCTCAGCGGCATTCGATACCATCGACCATGGTATCCTTCTGCGCTGGTTGGAGGGGCTTGGAGTGCGGGGCACCGTTCTGCGGTGGTTCACCTCCTACCTCTCTGGCCGGTCGCAGTCAGTGTTTGCAGGAGGTCAGAGATCGGCTCCGAGGCCTCTTCCATGTGGAGTCCCTCAGGGGTCCGTTCTCTCACCTCTGCTTTTTAACATCTACATGAAGCCGTTGGGTGAGATCATCCGTCGACACGGGGTAAGTTATCATCAATATGCTGATGATACCCAGCTTTATATCTCTACCCCGTGTCACTACAGTGAAGCAGTGGAAGTGATGAACCGGTGCCTGGAGGCTGTTGAGGTCTGGATGGGTGCCAACAGGCTCAGACTCAATCCCAACAAGACGGAGTGGCTATGGGCTCTGCCTTCCAAGGACAATTCTAACTGTCCGTCCATTACCCTGGGGGGGAGAAGTTTTGTCCCCCTCGGAGAGGGTTCGCAACTTGGGTGTCCTCCTCGATCCACAGCTAAGTTTGGAACACCATCTTTCGGCTGTGGCGAGGGGAGCATTCGCCCAGGTTCGCCTGGTGCGCCAGTTGCGGCCCTATTTGGACCGGGAGTCACTCCTCACAGTCACCCACGCCCTTGTCACCTCAAGATTCGACTACTGTAATGCTCTCTACATGGGCAGCCTTTGAAGAATGTCCGGAGACTGCAAGTAGTCCAGAATGCGGCCGCGCGAGCTGTCTTGGGTCTCCCAAGTCATGCTCATATTACTCCAGCACTCCGCGAGCTGCACTGGCTAACTATTGGTCTCCGAACACAATTCAAAGTGCTGGTTATGACCTATAAAGCCCTTTATGGCAATGGACCAGGATACTTGCGGGACCGTCTTCTGCCTCATGAATCCCAGCGACCGGTTAGGGCGCATAGGGTTGGCCTCCTACGGGTCCCGTGTCATCTGGCGGGGCCTAGGGCAAGGGCCTTCTCCGTTGCTGCCCCAGCTCTCTGGAACCAGCTTCCCTCAGAGGTTCGTACTGCTTCCTCCCTCCTGGCCTTCCGGAAAGCACTAAAGACACATCTATGCCGACAGGCTTGGGGCATATGAGCTGTGCTCTGCCCCTCGGCCCTAAGAGTGTCCCGCCATCAACGATTGTGAGTTGAATGTGTTTGTATGTTGTGTGAATGATATTAATTTTTAAATTTTTTAATTAATTGTGTTTTTTTAATTGTATTGTTGTTGTGAGCCGCCCCGAGTCTTGTAAAAGGGGCGGCATATAAATTAAATTAAATAACTAACTAAATAAATAAATAAATGAAGGTCTCTGTGTTAGAATATTCGGCATTTATTGGGTTAAGCGCTGTCTCCTTAAGAGATGGCTTATGGGTAATGTAGTTTAGCTAGTCAGCTATATCATGTTAGTAGGTCAGTGGGAGGAATTCTAAAGTGCATTGCAGGATATCCTGGCCACGAGCCAGTTTGGAATGTTCTTTGTCTGAGATAAGCATGGGTCCATCGGATGTCTCAGATGGCTCCACTCCACGTTAGGAGCTGGTATGGAGGAAGCATTAATTTCTCACCTATAAGGATGAACAGATGTATATTATCCAGGAGCAACAACCACAATTGCAAGTATTTTCTTCTGAATAAAGTGTATCTGTTTTAAAATCATCTTTATTGAGTTTATCTGTCTGATCTGGATTTACGAAGCAACTTAACTCTGGGTCAGAACACCCCATCTTCCACAAAAGAGGAGCCATCAGTCCAATATGACACTTCTGGGTTTCCAAGGGGTTCCATTCTTAAATCAATTCTAGCACCTGTGATTGATTGTAAAACTTCTAAACAGTCATGGGGTTCTGCATTTTCTTCTGGAACGGGCAATAATGTAGCTGGGTTGAGGGTGTCACATCGGCAGATTTGAACATTTTCTTGTTCTATGATCTGGCTCACATACCTTCCAACTCGGGCAGAGGTGGCCCACGCTGGCAATTTTTGCTCCAATAATGCTTGAACTGCAAACCTTCAAAGGAGCTCCCAATATGATTTTCTGACTTTCAGTAACCAGCTCAGCCACAGCCGCAATTGCTCTGAGACAACCAGGCCATCCTTTCACTACAGCATCCATGGCTTTAGACAGGTAGCCCACAGGTAACTTGTCAGGGCACACTTGTTGTATTAGGACCCCCAGGGCACATCCACCCTGTTCTTTGCAATACAGTTGAAAACCTTGAGACTGATCTGGCAACACCAAACTAGTAGACTTAATTAAGGCATCCTTCAATTGTCGCCATGCCTGGGTATGTTCATGAGTCCATTCCCATGCCATATCTTGTTGTGTTAGGGCATAAAGCAGTTTAGCAATCAGGGAATACATCGGGATCCACAATCTGGCATAGCCTGTGATGCCTAAAAAAGTTCTAAGTTGTTTAACGTTGGTGGGTAAAGGCAGGGCAGAGATGGCTTGAATTCTACTGGCATGAAGGCAACGGTGTCCTTCTTTTAAAACATATCCCAAATATTGAACCTGGGGAAGGACCCACTGGATCTTTTGCTTAGAGACCTTATCTCTTCCTTGTGGGGCAGAAAGGCAAGCTGCTTTTGCTTTTGCTTGGGCAGAGCTTTTTCAAATAAGAAATTAAAACAGGAAATAAAAGGGGACTAGGGAACTTGGCAGGAACCTTGGGAAGAATTACCTGCTGAGCCCTGGTAAGTTTGTGGGGTTTCTTGTTTAATTACAAATTCACCTTTTTTTTTAGCAGCCATCGCGCCCCTGACGGCGCGCGATAAAATCCTAAAACAAGTAAGAAAAAAATCCCAAAAGTAAACTGAGACCAAAACAAAAAATTTGAACAACCCAAAAAAGCTGTGTTTTTTTTTTAAATAATAACTAGTATAATAATAACAGCAAACATATAATAACAAGAAATGGAGATAGATAGCCAGCAGACGGAGGGGAGCTTCCCAGTGTTTTGTATTGAGTGTCACATGTATGACTATCTGTCTGCTGGACAGAAGTCTTGGGTGTGTGATCGGTGCAATGAGCTCCTGGCTCTCAGGGAACAGGTTCTTTCCCTTGAAGCCAAGGTAGCAGACCTGGAGAAGCAGAGAGAGATAGCGAGGCAGGAGAAGATCTTCAGGGATGCAGCAGGAGCATCCCACTCCATGCTGAGCAGCTCTCCAGCTGCTTTGGAGAATGGAGATCTTGGGCAGGGAGGACATCAATCTGTGGAAGAGGGACAGGCTCCCTTAGTTGAGACCCCTTCCCTGGAGGATGTGCCCATATCCTCTTGCACCGAGGATACTTCTCCGCGGGTGGTGGGAGGGGGGCTTCTTGTAGTGGGTGATTCAATTGTTAGAAATATAGAGAGATGGGTTTGTGATGGAAGCGTTGACCGCATGGTAAACTGCCTGCCGGGTGCAAAGGTTGCGGACATCACGAGGCATCTAGACAGGCTGATAGACAGTGCTGGGGTGGAGCCAACTGTTGTGGTACATGTCGGTACCAATGACATTGGAAAAGCTAAGCGGAAGGTCCTGGAAGCCAAATTTAGGTTGCTAGGTAGAAGATTAAAGTCCAGGACCCCCAAGGTTGCATTCTCAGAAATGCTACCTGTTCCACGTGCAGGGCCAGCTAGACAGGCAGAGCTCAGGAGCTTCAATGCGTGGATGAGGCAGTGGTGCCGGGAGGAAGGGTTTAGATTCATTAGGAACTGGGAAACATTTTGGGACAAGCCACACCTGTACAGAAGGGACGGGTTACATTTGAACCATAATGGAACCAGACTGTTGGCGATTAATATTAAAAAGGTTTCAGAGCAGCTTTTAAACTGATTCATAGGGGCAAGTCGACAGGAGCTGGGCAGCTTCCGGTTCGAGAAGGCGCACTGCCTAATATGGAGTGTGGAAGTTATGCACACATTGGTGAGTCAACAGGAAAACTAAATTGTAATAGTCAAGCAGAAGGACATGGTAGACCATCTACAAATTCTACAACCAAATTCTACAGTCAAAATCCACAGTCAAAGTTGAAAGTGCACCAGAAAATTACATATAAAGGTCTGTACACAAATGCTAGAAGCATTCGAGCAAAAATAGGGGAATTGGAATGCTTGGTGAAGGAAAATAATATTGATATTATCGGCATAACAGAAACCTGGTGGACAGATGAAAACCAATGGGACACAAGGATTCCAGGTTACAAATTGTATAGGATGGACAGGAGAGGGAGAAATGGTGGTGGCGTGGCCTTGTACATAAATGAGGAGTTAGAATCTCATGAACTCGAAATTCAAGAAAATTCAAACTCACCCACAGAAACATTGTGGATAAAAATCCCAGGACAGGAAACTAATCTGACGTTAGGGATCTGCTATCGCCCTCCCAACCAAACTCCAGAGGCAGATTGCTATTTGGAAAATGAATTTAAGGAGGCCTCAAAAAGAAATAGGGTAGTCATAATGGGGGACTTCAACTATCCCCAAATAGATTGGGTAAATTCTTGTTCTACACATGATAGAGAGACAAGGTTCCTCGACATGTTAGCCGATTATTCCCTTGAGCAGATGGTCATGGAACCTACCAGGGGAAAGAGGATCCTGGACTTGGTTCTAACTAACACACAGGATTTGGTTCATGATGTCCTTGTAACCGAGCCCATAGGAACCAGCGATCACAACACAATAACCTTCAACTTAACCATGGATAGCAAATTGTCAGTGAAAACTAACACAGAGACCTTAAACTTTCACAGAGGGAATTTTGACAAAATGAGGAAAATAGTAAAGAAGAAACTAAAAGGAACAGTAAAAAAAGTCAAATCCCTCCAAAATGCTTGGAAACTGTTTAAAAATACGTTACAGCAGGCTCAAATAAAATGCATTCCTAAAAGAAGAAAGAGGATTGGAAAGTCCAAGAGGATACCAGTATGGCTTACGAATGAGGTAAAGGAGGTTATTGGACAGAAGAAAAACTCATTTAAGAAATGGAAGGCTCTTCCTACCGAGGAGAACAGGAGGGATCACAAACTCTGGCAGACCAAATGCAAGGCGATAGTCATGAAAGCCAAGAGAGACTTTGAGGAGCATATAGCCAAGAATATTAAAAATAATAACAAAACCTTTTTTAAGTACATCAAAAGCAGGAACCCAACCAGAAAATCAGTTGGGCCACTTGATAACAATGGTGAGAAGGGGATAATCAGAGAAGACAAGGAGATTGCTGAGAGGCTAAATGACTTCTTTGCTTCCGTTTTCACCGAGGAGGATAGAGAACATTTGCCTGCCACTGAATTAGTTTTCCCAGGGAGGGAAATAGAAGAATTAAACCTGATAGAGATAAACAAGGAAGATGTTCTTGCATGCCTTTCTAAACTAAACGTCAACAAATCGCCGGGTCCAGATGGCATCCACCCTAGAATTCTCAAGGAACTCAAGTGTGAAATTGCTGAACTTCTAGCTAAAATATACAATCTTTCTCTAAGATCAGGCACTGTACCGGAGGATTGGAGGGAAGCAAATATAACCCCGATCTTCAAGAAAGGATCCAGAGGTGATCCAGGAAACTATAGACCAGTCAGTCTAACCTCAGTTCCAGGCAAACTGATGGAAACCATTATTAAAGATAAAATTACAGGGCACATAGAAAAACAGGCATTGCTGAAAGAAAATCAACATGGTTTCTGCAAAGGCAAATCATGTCTTACTAACTTGTTAGAATTCTTTGAGGGTGTAAATAAATACATAGATAAAGGGGCCCCAGTTGATATTGTATATCTTGACTTTCAAAAGGCTTTTGACAAAGTCCCTCACCAAAGGCTCATAAAAAAGCTCTCCAGCCACGGAATTAGAGGACAGGTCTTGTCCTGGATTGGTAACTGGCTAAATTGTAGGAAGCAAAGGGTGGCAATAAATGGACAATTCTCCGGATGGAAAGAAGTGAGAAGTGGTGTACCCCAAGGTTCAGTTTTGGGGCCTTTACTTTTTAATTTATTCATCAATGATCTGGATGTAGAAGTTAATAGTGAGGTAGCCAAGTTTGCTGATGACACTAAATTGTTCCGGGTTGTGAAAAGTGAAACTGATTGTCGGGAGCTCCAGAAGGATCTCTCGAAATTGTGTGAGTGGGCAACAAAGTGGCAAATGCATTTTAACCTAAACAAGTGCAAAGTTATGCACATCGGGGCAAAGAACCCCAATTATACTTACCAACTGATGGGGACCAAACTTTCTGAGACAACCCAAGAAAGGGATCTTGGGGTTTTGGTGGACAGCTCGATGAAGATGTCAACCCAATGCGCAGCAGCAGTAAAAAAAGCAAATTCCATGCTTGGCATGATTAGGAAGGGAATCGAAAATAAGTCAGCAAGTGTTGTATTGCCTCTGTACAAATCGATGGTGAGACCACACTTGGAGTACTGTGTACAGTTCTGGTCACCGCACCTCAAGAAGGATATAATGGAACTGGAAAAGGTGCAAAAAAGGGCAACAAGAATGATCAAGGAAATGGAGCGCCTCCCTTATGAAACCAGATTGCAACGCCTTGGTCTCTTCAGCCTTGAAAGACGGCGTTTAAGGGGTGACTTGATCGAAGTGTATAAAATCATGCATGGGATAGAAAAGGTGGATAGAGAAAAATTATTTTCTCTATCACACAATACCAGGACAAGGGGGCACTCCCTAAAGCTCATAGCTAAGAAAGTGAGGACAAATAAAGGGAAATATTTCTTCACCCAGAGAGTCGTTGATTTATGGAATTCACTTCCTGAAGGGGTCGTGACAGCTGTCAGCCTTGACAGCTTCAAGGCAGGGCTAGATAGATTCATGGATGCAAAGTGTATCGGTGGTTATTAAAACGGATGTCCATGTGCCGCCTCTATGTTGGTTGAGGCAGGCAGGATTCCCTTGAGTACCATTTGTTTGGGGGTCAAGGGAAAGGGAGGGTTTTGCCTTCTCTTTCTGCTCAAGATCCCCATGTACATTTGGTGGGCCACTGTGTGACACAGAATGCTGGACTCGATGGGCTTTGGCCTGATTCAGCATGGCTCTTCTTATGTTCTTATGTTCTTATATCCTCGTTCAGCCAAAAAGTTCAACAAATCAACTGACCCTTGTAGTAAAAGGTCCTTATCTGCTGCAGCAAGCAATAAATATCCACATACTGTAACAACGTACACCAAGGGGTAGAAAAGGCCTCCAAATCGAGCCAAAGCAGAAGCAAAAACAGTAGGACTGTTCTTATAGCCCTGGGGAGCAGCAGCAGGAGCAGTCGGGATCACATAAGGTGGTGGGTAATCTTCAGGTTCAGGACAAGTTTGAATTGCTTTCTTTTGAAACTTATTTATTTCTGGGCGGACTGGACAGACCAAATTCAAAACCTCTGGAGGGACTAACAGGCCACATTGTTTTAAAATGTCCTGTTGGATGCTCAAATTAAAGAAAAAGCCTGCATATAATTTGTCATCTGTCCCCCCTTGTATAGCAAGAACATCTGTAAGCTTATTAATAATATCCAAGTCCACAGGCCCTTCTCTTGGCCAAGTTTGTTGCCCAGGGCCCATAAAATAAGTTGGCCACACATCAACACAAAGCACCACCAGACATTGTCTGACAGGGTTAAACTTAACAGCCACTTGAAGTTTCAAAACATCCCTATTTTTCAAAACACATTGCAGAGGAGTACATTTAGATTTAATCAGTTTCTTTAAATTACTCTGATGATTCCCCATATTTTTCATCTTCTTTTTTTTCTTTTTTCTTTTTTTTTTACTTCAAGATAGTTTCTCGGCTTCCTCCCTTTTCACTTAATTAATTTGGAATTTTGTAATTAATTTTTCCTTTGGAGGACTAGTCGGGGAGATCAGCCCCCTATCTTATTCCAAAATTACCAAAACCTCTGCAAAACAAAATTACATACCAATTCAATTACTTTTCTTAAATCACTCTATCCTGTATCAGAAGACAGTTGCTTGGCTTCCTCTTTTCTTACATTTATTCATTCATTTATTTTATTTTTTTTATGCTTATCTATAGAGGACTAGTCAGAGAGATCAACCTCCTGCCTTATTCCAGGATTTCCAAAGCTTTTTTAATTTCTTTTACACACCAAGGCGCCTGTTGCAATTTCTCCCATCAGTGGAGAAGCATGAAACCTTGTTGAATTCAGGCGTTCAGGTTCCTCAGACATGGATCCCACCACCGACGATGAAGCACAGAATCTTCCAGGTCAAACACCTAGGAGTGCTCTAAGACTCACAATTCAGTCATCGTTGGTTTCGTCCTGCTGAGAATTGAAGGCTCACTGGGACCTTAATAGGGGTCTCCAGATGTGGGGGGAGAGCCATTGTGGCTTCCACCACGTTAGGCGCCAGGTTGTAAGGTTTTCCACTTAGCCTCACAATTGCTCCAGCGTTACTCAGGAATTTAAAAGAGCCAAAGAAACTCCTGTGCTGAGGTTTCAACAAAGATTACAACTTTATTTTGATCAAAACAGAGAGGGGCCGCCTGATTCCTCTTCATGGCTGGTAGAGGAATGAAGGCAACAACCAGAAAAGATGTCTTCCACCTTTTATACCTTTCCAGAACAAAAAGATCAGGTCTTGGTACCAGGCATAAGATGGCACAAAAAAATAATTCCTACATGATGACTCATACACAGCAACCCAGGCTCCATCCGTAACTCCTTTTCCCCCTCCCCTTACTGTGCTCTTTTCATATAAGCAATCACCTATGCCTAAAGCATGAAGCCCTTACCTTTCCAATATATATATAAAACATCTGATCAAGCAATTAACTACAAAATAATGATTACAAAATAACAAAACAATGATTACGTGATAACACTATAAGTATCAATATAAAATGGTTACTATATATAAAATAAATGCTAATGTCAAACTTAATCATACTAAAATCATAAGCACAATAAAATCCCTTCAGAATAAAATAGTAAATATATATTTTACCAAGAACAGCTAAAGACATGCAAGCAAGATCTTCCTGGACTTCCATATTCAAGTGTAAAATGTGATCTAAGATCTAATACAAAGGTTCTTGGCCTGAAATTTTCTACTTTTTTTTTTTACTAAAAGTTTTATCTGGGGCTTATGATTTGGACTTTTTTTGGAA
This sequence comes from Bothrops alternatus, assembly GCA_034064705.1. Taxonomy (NCBI): domain Eukaryota; kingdom Metazoa; phylum Chordata; class Lepidosauria; order Squamata; family Viperidae; genus Bothrops; species Bothrops alternatus. Next base: position 523,662 of record JARGCV010000207.1, read on the forward strand.
GATTAAAAAAAAGATGACTGGAACAAGACTTCGGAAAGACTCTGTTGCACACCTATACATGTGCACTGATATCGTTACCTAGTTTGGTAACGAAACATGTACAAGAAAACCACCAAGCTCAGAGAGCACCAAGGACTCCCACTTCTTTCACTCTCTGGCTTGCTACTTTCCATATCTTATAGTCACTAAGCTTTTAAGTCCTTCCTTTCTCTCTTCTGTTGACCAGCTTGTCCTATCCACTGTCTCAGCTCATGGCAGAGCTAAGCTCCCTCAATCTTGAAAGCCAAGAACAGTCAAGTAAACAGCACAGAATGAGCACTTCTCCTCTATCATTCTGGCCAGTCAGAAATATTGGGCCTTCTTTATTCATTTCATCAGTTCTCTAATGCTGCTTTCCTAGCTAGCAATTGGACTCTATGGGAGCTAAGGGTCCTCCAATGGACCTGGAGGGGGGGTCTTACCTGACTGTGGTGGTGTCCCAAATGGTGTTAACCAATTAGATCTAACCATCTTTTAACATTTGCTGCGAGACTCAAGAGCAAAGGAGCATTGTGGGGAATTTAAACTCCAATTTGGCTGAGCCACTTGATCACAACTGATAGGAAAGGTAGAGGGGTCCCAAAGATGCTTAGGGTTGACACTCAACTCCTTTAAGTAGGGTCACACTCGTGGCTTTTTACAAAGGCCCTTGCAAATAAACAACAGGGATGTCAGCAACCAAGCGACATGCAAGCTTTGACATCTAACTCTCAATATGAAAGGAAATATTAAAAGGGAGGAAGGATATTAAGATATTTGCTGTTCTTGAGTCTGATCCCATAATAAGAAATAAGACTGGGAAGTTCTGAGCCATCTCTATTCCCGAGATGAAGTGAAAAATTCTGAACCATGTCTATTCAGATGGCACATAAGGACTCAAATGCTCCTCCCCTTTAAGAAACTAATACAAAAATATTCTACAGGTGAGAAAACTAAAATTCCAAAGGGGGGGGTGACGACTGCTTGAATTTTCCCCCCTTGAAAACTTAGTCTTAGCGAAGAGGAAATTCTGCAAGCTTTCTCAATCATGGGTTTATGATATTGTTAGAATACATCTCTTTTCATGGCTAGCTATCGGCTATGATTACTGGTGATATGAGATACTTTCTCCAAAAAATATATATATCTGGGGATTCATTTAGAAAAATCTCATTCAGTCTGGTTTGTGTGAACCAACTGATAAATTGTTATACACATTACAACTAAGTCAAAAAATTACATTTTTCCTATTTTTGCCTGGGTAAACTGACAGCCTTATTGATTAATTAAAATCAGACTTTGCCTATGCAGCCAGATCCAGATGTCACACTAGGGATTTGGGCAAAACGACACTCAAAACTGAAAAAACATGTAAGGTCTTGACTTGGCTCAAGTTTTATTGAAAATACCAGGACTTAAGCAATTAATGAATTATTTGATTTCTATTGATTTCTTTTTAACATACCTTGATGTTCATAACTGAGGCTTGCACGTGAAAGTTTCTCCCAATATTTTGTGTATACAAATTCCTGTTTAGTTCAATAGGACTTTGGGCACAAAATTGTATTACATCAGCCCAGTTCTAAACAAAAGTATGGTCAGTTAGTTTTGGTTTGCAATACTCCTTAACAAGTTATACCTTTAAAATAATCTATGCGCCACATTAGTAATATTAAAAAGGAGGGGGAAATTAAATAAAGGGGGGGAAAACCCTACCCAAATCCCTTATACCTTCACCACCCAGTTATTTTCTCTTATATTTCCAGTTTTCTGAGTAAAATAGAACTTTTTCCTCTCCTATTTATCACAAAATGTCAACACAGCTCAAAAGGAATTCTTTATATGGATTCTTTTTTCCATCTGACACAATCCCTGCCTTTGTCATGTGCTGCTCTTTCATTAAAATTGCTATTTAGAGCTGTCTTCTGGATTTGTAGTACCCTGCCTGGAATTTTAGAATGTTTTCAACATTGGAAAACCCCTGTTTCAATGTGGGTTTGGACATTTTAGCAGATGCAATCCTTAATTGCTTCAAAAAGCTAATACAATGAATTATCACTGGAACTGGTTGTTGCCTCGTTTAGGTAACCTAAACCTTGGGTAACTCTGATCAGCAGTATGAAATGGGTTGGCTGGACTCATCAGCAATTCCTTTCACTCTCCTGCCATCTTCCTATAACCCTTCTTCCTTCTCCTTGGTGTCATTTTCTACGTCTCCCCTAATCACATGGCCTTCCAGTGTTGTGTCCGCAGCACAAGCTCCCGGGCAACTCCCCTGAGGCTCGCTGCACATACGACGACACCTTTTGTTCCAGCAGAACCGTATGTGAAAGTAGCCACAGCAAGCTATGATGAAGAGGATGGCGGTGAATGCCATCCCCCACAATGCCATCCGTTTGTCAGCTCTTCCTTTCACCGCACATTCAACTGCTTTGGGGCAACTGACAGCATTTGGAGAGCAGATGCAGGAACGTCCAACCAGTCTGGGCATCTGGAGGAGAAGTATAATACACAGGAAGCAGGTCTCACTCGTTAGGAGAAGCGCCACCCAGATGTCAAAGAGAGGGATGCCACAGATGTTTGCGAGGACTAACTTGGCATGATCCTGTGGACCAGGTATAGATGGTGCATTACGGGTGGGTACAGCATTGGAACCTGGGCCTCTTTGGGGTTGAGATGAAGGGCCCGGGTGGCATGGATTATTCCCAGCACATGTACATGCTACACCACCAAGGCAAGGTGGAGTCGGTCCAGAGGGTGTGCCAGCCCCACTCATGGCTTTATTTTCATCAGTGGATCTGCAATGGGAATCCTCTGCCATCCAAGGTTGGGGCCCCATCTTATTGCCCAAGCCCATATCACTCCTCCCAGGAGCATCAAAAGCTAATTGCGGCTTGGTTTTCATTTTACCTCCAGGAACTGGTCTATGTTTGATGGCCTTGTTCATGGCATCTGGCCTAGGCTTGGCTGCAGTTTGGTCCATATTGCTTTCAGAGATTGTTTGGCATTTGGTTGCCATGCTATATTTGATTTCCTCGGAGTATCTGGGGTTCATCTTGCCTCTCCCCACACCCTTTCTACCCATTGTGTATGCATAGTCAGTACCTTCACCATATTCTTTAGGGCCTCTGTACCTCTGTTGAAGACCCTCATAATCTTTGTCCTCGGACCAATAATGAGGCATTTTACTTTGATGTACCATGGGAACGGACACATAGTTGGTAGGAACATTGCTGGGTGGTGTTTCATTAAAATAGGATGCAGCACTGATCGATTCTTTAGAACCTTGAAGGGAAGGCATTTCATATCGATCTGTTTCAGGGCCACGGGGAGTCATCTTGGCATGTTGCATATCTATTGGGTATGCAGTCATTGTGTGTGGAGACATATCATACCAGTGGTCAGGCATTTCAGAGGTGTCAGCGTATCCAGGATGAGAAGGCATGCCATAGCCTCTGTATGGCCACAAGCCAACATTGGGACCATAACCTCCAGGCATGTGGACCATAGGCATGCCACCCCGATCATGCCAAACATTGTGATGAAAATGTTGGTAATTGTGGGATCGGGAATCGGAGGGATCATAGCGCATTGGAAGACCACGAGGTCCAGCCAGGTAGACAATGGATGCCCCACCTGACCCAGCAGTAACCACAGCCACACCTCTGTCACTACTCCCACTGGTGCTACCAGTGATTTTGTCGTTCTCATCGTTTTTCTTTTTCCTGGGGGTGGTGAGCCTCATAAGCCCCACCAGGAGGAGCACAACCATGAATGCCAGTGCCCCTGTGGATGAAACTGCGAGTGGGAAATATTGATTTTGGCACAGGACTGTACAGAATTCCTTTGATTTGTCTTGGGATGGGGACACCCAACTGCAGGTCACATCCTGCTTCAAGGAATCCCAGGGCCTGCTGGAGAAGAAAACAGCCACAATGCGGAGACCTGTGAGGAAGTACCATGGAGCTACACTCTTGCACTTGAGTACGCCAGAGACGGACGATAGCAGTGGCTGAAAGAACTGGATAAGACAGGTGAGGATAACGGACATCTGTTGGGGACAGGAAAAACACAGAGAAGTTATTCTTAATTTAGGAATTAAGTAATTTAGCAAGTTACTTAGACTGGCAAAAGTGCTGGGCTTAGCAAAGGCCTTTGCTGTCTAAGGAGCCATCTCACCCAAAGTCAACTCCTTACTGAAAGGAGGTCAGCCACATAAAGCTGAAGAAAGCAGAAGATAAAGTCTTCCCCAACTCAGCACCCTCCACATGGATTGGGACCATAATTCTAAGACTAGGATGGCAGCTGAAAATTCTAGGCATTGTAGTCCCAACTCATCTGAAGGGTGCTGGCCTGGGGAAAGAAATTGATCTGATCTGCTGCTATGAACTCATACACAGACTTCTCTTGAGCAATCCCAGATTTTGCCTTGACATCAAGAGAAGCAAGTGCTGATTGTATGGCTTAGACAAGATATCCAATCAATCTTTAGAAAAATAATTCTAAATAACATCAGGAGACTTGCATTCCTATACAGACTCAAGCCCAGCTTGGCTTTGATCTGCATTGGCTTTTTCCTTCCTTTCCTCCCTTCCTTGGTTCTTGAGCTACAGGCTATTCCTTCTTTTTCACATATTATTTTATTTCTCATTCTGTTTCCTCCATTTGTTTTTCTTTATTTTCAGAATTAAATTGCTATACATCATGGGTACCTTTAGCGGAACTTTAAAAACTCCAAATAGGCAAGATGGTAGTTGCAACTGTGACATACAAGCCCTGCTCCCTTTAGGCTTTTAATCATGTGGTTGTGGTGAGTATCTTGACTTTTTGGGCACATCCACTTCTCCTTGATCTTCTCCAACCTCTGTTGCTTTTGTTCTACTTTGCCTCCAATTGGAGGAGTCCTTATTGCATGTTAAGCAGAAGTCCTCATGGATTTCTCAAGTTCTCCACCCAGTTCACCACCCTTCCCTCTGAAAACATTGCCACCTGACTGCAAAATATCCTCCATTTGTGGTGGTGATCTGTTTACTGGCTGATGTGGGGCTTCCACTGTGTTCAACAAACCCATAAGTTTGATCTGGAGAAAGCATGACCCCCTGCTCTGCACTTTTGCTTTACGTCAGTTTTCAGAGAACATGGGCTTAAGGGTCTCTCACAGCTCCATACATCTGCTAACAGAAGCCCTACAGCGTTGTCCTTTTAGCAGGAAGGAAAAACAGAAATAGAATATATTTGTATGAGCCTAAAGTGCCCAATAAACATCAGACTGCTCACCCTTATTCACCTCTGATGGCTTCCCTTGATTGTATCACCCGCCCCCCAGCATGAGTAGCATGCAAAGCATGTCCAATTGTACAGATCTTCAAACAGCTGTTGGTTGTGATCAACTGAAGGAGAAAACTCTTAACACTGGGTGTCCTCAAACAAGGGGGACAATATGAAACAGGAGGATAGAGCCTTCTCTTCTTCAAAGAAAGGCATAATTTACTCAAGCAAAATCTTCCTCCTGCCCCAACAGCAGATCTTGAGGACCATGGATGGTGGTGGGGAGGAGTGGAAGGCATAAAAGTTATGGATCTCTCTCTAGAAAACTGATAGGGAGAATGGATCTGCTGCCTTAAAGATGAGTCGTTATTATTAACTAAAGTCCAGATCAAAAAGAATGTTAGATCTCGGCTTCCGGTTTGTGATTACGGCGCTGGCGGACGTGTGGAGCGATCGCTCTCTCCACTGTCCAGTTTTCTCCCGCTGGGGGACCCTGAAGAGGGTCGGAAGTCGCCTTGTAGGGGCAACAAGTGTGAAAAGGACCCCCGAGTGATTGCAGAAGGGCGGCAGCGCTCCCGTTTGATCCAGGGCAGCTCTTCAAACTGACGGGGAAAAGATCGGCCATCAACATGGCCCATCATTAAGCTGCCGACAGCCGAGGCCAAATTCACTAACAAGCACCTTGAAAGCAACGTGGAGGAATTGGGTGAGATTTTACCTTCTCTGTACCCCAAGTATTTTTCCTGTTAAAAGCTTCCTGAAAACATTTCCCCCAGTGAGAGAGGGAAGGGAAATTTTTCCTCCCATCCTCTAAAATGGCGATGTCTGACTACTTGGGGAAACAAAGCATTGAAAAGAACAACTTAATATAATTGGACTTACATCCTTTTGGAATTTGGGGACCCAAAAAATTCCTACTCTTATGGGGACCTGCTATTTTATTTACTTTTAAAAAAGAAGAAAAAGAACTTAAATTGGATAAAAACCTAGCCCGGGATTTGAAAAAGACTTTAAATGCTATCGGGGACATCTTGTGGTGAAGCTTGGTACAGCAATTTATTACTTTTGACAAAGAGACTGTTTCTTTTTCTTTTCTTCTGATTTGTCATAATTTCTTCTTTAGCCCAGGTCCAGCAAAAAACTAATTGGCTCCTAAGAGACTGTTCCATGGATTTTGATTTGCATCTGCCCCTGTCCTTAAGACTCCTATTACAAGAAGCCCTCGGCTTACAACAGTTCATTTAGTGACTGTTCGAAGTTACAACGGCACGAAAAAAGTGACTTATGACCATTTTTTCACACTTATGACCGTTGTAGCATCCCCATGGTCATGTGATTTACATTGAGATGCTTGACAACTGACTGACCTTTATGACAGTTGCAGTGTCCCGGGGTCATGTGATCCTCTTTTGAGACCTTCTGACAAGCAAATGGGAAAACCAGAGTCACCTAACAACCGTGCTACTCATTTAGCAACTGCAGTGATTCACTTAACAAGCGTGGCAAAAAAGTCGTTAAATGGAGCAAAACTCACTTAACAAATTTCTCGTTTAACAACATAAATTTTGGGCTCAGTTGTGGTTGTAAGTTGAGGGGGACTACCTGTATTCAGAACCTTATAAAGAATATGAGAATAAAGCAGATGAATTCATTGCTTTGTTAAGTTTGAAACCCACACATCCCTTTTAGCAGGAGAATCAAAGCCAGCATGACTCAGCCTTGTTGCCTAAACTGTGGTGCGATGAGTATATAGGCAGTTTAGAGATCAGCCTGTGACATCAAAGTTCAGAGGATGCTGATAAGGTCACTGGATAGAGTGAAGAGAAAAGTTAGACAAGGAAACTCAGATCATTTCAGTAAAAGTAACTAAGACAATGATACAGACTTTGGGAAATAAAAACAACAAATCTGACTATCGTATAAATCAATAATTTCCTTCAAAATAATCAGAAATGGGACACCTATTGACTGGAGGTGAGGGGGAGGAATTCACTAAACTTGACCCAACTAAGCAAAAACTTTAAAAAATCTTGAGGTTCCGTGGCGTGATGCCCGTAAAAACCTAATTTCGGAGAAAAGCCCTTAAAAAAAAAGCCCGGTGATCTAATTTATTCAGCAAAGGGATGAAAATAAAGTGAGCAGCCATATAATATATTGCACTGATGCGGTTATACAGGTAGTCCTCATTTAGCAACTGCCTCATTTAGCAGCCGTTCACAGTGATGAAAAAGTAACTTTGAGATCAATCCTCACATTTATGACCTTCACAGGTCTGTAAAGCAAAGGAAAACTGAAGACTATAATCACTGTTGCCATTTCACTTAGCAACCACTTCACTTAACGACTGACTTGCCAGTCCCAACTGTGTTCGCTATACAAAGACCACCTGTATATTACTGCATGGCTGTTCTTACTGGTTAAATTTGTATACTGCATCTCAGAAAGCTTAGAATGGGTGGTGAACCTGATGGAGACAGATCTGCTTGCCATCCTGCTAGATCAGCCAAATTGCTTTACTTCTCAGAAAAGACATATACCGGTCCACCCAAATTAATCCCTTAATTCTGTCCAATGTGCAGTAACCAAGATGACTCTTCCATACCTGTGGCTATTTGAGTTTTCCCCTCTTCTTTCATTCGTCCTCTTTTGAAGCCCGGTCTTCCTTGCCAAAGGCTAATAGGTCCTAAATTGAGGAAGGTATATCCCAGGTGAGAGGCTGCCAAACAGCCTGCCATTTGGACAAGAACAAAGGCTTGCAAGGCTGGTGCTTGGTATTAGCTAGCAATATCCTGAGACATGCCCTGTTCCACCTACCAATGAATTTCTCAGCCACCCATGGGGCATCTCGGGGTTGTTACAGCAAAATTGAGGCTAGTCCTGAATGACAGCCTGATTTGCTCTCCTGCACGGAGGACACCCCCAATCAAGTGGGTCTTGCTTACACAGACCAAACCACAACAGCTTTGCCCCACGCCTTTTAGATTTATGAGTGTAGCGTTACCTCCTCAGAGGCCGCCAAAGCCCAGGCCCTCCCAGCCCCGTCCCCCTCCATTGAGCTCTGCAGCTGTGTTCTCTAGAGGTTAGTAAAGTGTCTCTTCTAACAGAGGCTCACACAAAGTTAGGTAGTAGCAGGCTCTTGTTGTCAAGAAGGGGCTTCCAGGAACAAAGATGACCAGCCCCTAGCCCCAATAGTCAATGCTGTGGTGGTGTCTAGCAGCCCCAGGCTGTCATAGCAGCAATAGTCAATGATTCCTCAGCGACCGTTTTGAAACAAGTGGGGTGGGGGAAAGCCCCGGCTCCAGGCAGCAGTAGAAACATGAACAAAAGCAGTCAGCGTGCTGCAGTAACGGCTCACCCCCCCAGGGCAACTCCCCACAAAGTTTAAAACTTGTACAAGCAGCAATAATCACAGTCTGAATAGCCTCCAGGCTTCACAGCAACAGTAGCAGTGACCAGTCTCTCTTCTTATTCTGTTGCTTCTTTCAGTCTCAGTCAGGTGTCGGTATCAAACCCCTCCCCCTTATCCTTTATTGTTAAAATCTGAGGTTAACAGCCCCAGCCACTTTCTTTCTCCACACACTCTCTCTTGCCTCCGCTTGGGATATCCCCCTTTGTTGCGATAAATGTTCATTTCTCCTTTAAGAAATCCTTTCTCAGTCTGGATGGGCTTCCCTTTCCCCCCTTACAGGCTGTCAGCTGATAGCTGTACTAGGGGGGTGGAGAAAGAAGGGAATGAGTTTCGTTTCCTGAGAAAAACGTCAGGCTTTCAAGTGTATTGTTTAACTATCTGTGTACTGTAATTAGCTGTAAATCAGTGGGGTGACAATTTAGTGGGAAGAAACCTTTGATGTGTAATAAAAAGGAGATGCCTGGCTTCTGTCTGGGCCTTCACTACGAGACAAGCTCCAGTCTCTGTCATGATTCATGGGGGCCGGGTGACACCACGGACACACTTTCGCCACAAGTGGTGACCCCGACGTGATAACCCTGAGAGGTTATATGTCCCTGGACCCTCAGACTTACCACCCGGACATGGCCAAGCGCGCTTCATCAGTTCATCGCTGGATGAGGACTGATCCCTTGTAAGTAATGGGGGGGATCTCTCAAAGGTGCAGAAAATGCATTTAAGGAAGCTCAGAGAGATAACCAGGAGAAACTATGTTTATTTTGAAGCAAAGAAGCTGACCAGGGGAGATATGAGATCTCTCCTTGAATATATTTGGAAACACATACCTTCCTATCCTGAATCAGGCTGCATTAAAGTTGAAACTTGGAGGACAATGGGGGAGTTTTTACATACAAATCCTAGGGCCCCAGCTCACATTTTAACATCCTGGAAGGCAGTGTTTGAAGCTTTGAAGACACAAGAACAGCCCCTACTAAAAAACCTATTGCAACCACCAAATTATAATGAAGTTCAACTTCTTCCCCCTGCCAGTGAAACTCCAGTAACAATTAAGAATCACAGCAGGGTTTCTCCTAGCAATGTTGAGTCGTGTGCTCCTATTTTAAATGCCACCGCTCCAACTCTAGCAAAAACCAGTAATCTTATTCAGGAAACATTACAGAATGCTTATGAGGCAGGAGAATTAAATGCTGATGAAATGGCAAATTTATACCCTGTGACTGTAGGTATAGATGCACAAATGAACCCAGTAAGAGAATGGAAACCGCTTCAATTAAGAACTTTAAGAGACATTAAGCAAGCTGTGTTAGATTATGGATTAAAAAGTAAATATTCTATGGGAATTATTGAGGCATTAGGATTGGCTCATAAGATGATTCCAGCAGATTGGAAGGCATTAATGCAAATGATTTTAACCCCGGCCCAGTATGCAGTTTGGGACTCCCAGTATCGTATTCAAGCTATTCAGAGAGGCACTGCTCAATTAGTGCCAGACCAAATTTATGGCTCTGGACAGTTCACTGCTGTCGACCAACAGCGAGATGCTATTCCAGATGAAGCTATACATGGTGTAATTTTACACGCTGTTTTTGCTGCTTTAAAGGTAGTAGATGAAAGTGGAAAGTTTGGCAAGAGTTTTACTCAAATTAAACAGGGAACTACTGAACCCTATGACGAATTTATAAATAGACTAAAAGATAGTATTGATAATGAATTGGCCGCCCAAGAGATTTTGATGAAATTGGCTGTTGAAAATGCTAATGCAGACTGCAAAAGAGTTCTGCAACCCTTAATTGGCACTGGTCAAAAGACACTTGCAGATTTGATACAAGCATGTAGAGTTGTAGGCAGTCACGTCTATCAAATGGAAAATTTGGCCATGGCAATTAACCGTTCAAATAAGCCTACAGGTAATTGCTTTAATTGTGGAAAGCCAGGACACTTTAAGGCACAGTGCCGCGCTCCTGGTGGCGGACAAAGTAAAACACCCTCTGGCACAATAGTCAAACCAAAAGCTGTTTGCCCGAAATGTAAAAAGGGCTATCATTGGGCTAATCAATGCCATAACTTTCAACAACAAAAAAAAACTAAGACAGGGGTGCTCAGCTAACCCGACCCAAAAGGCTGAACACTTTCCTGTCCACATTGATCATCCATCTGTTCGACCTGCCACTAAAGGAAGCGCTGGTGTTGATTTACAATTAGCAGCGCCAGTACATCTTTCCTTTCCACATGTTACACAAGCTTGTGACACCCAACTTCAAGGGCCACTCCCTGAAGGCACTGTAGGCATCATTTTGCCCCGATCCTCCGCAGCAAAAAAGGGCGTTTTTGTTGTTCCCGGGGTCATTGACTCCGACTATACAGGAATCATTAAGGTCCAACTTTATGCCAACCAGCCACTTCATTTGAATCAAGGGGACACCTATGCACAAATGGTTCTATTCCCCTATCGACCTATGGGGACTTCCGACACTGAACGGGTGGGTGGGTTTGGATCTACTGATGTTCATTTTAACAGCACAATTTTAGCCCTCACTAAAACGCTCACCCCTGATAAGCCGCTGACCGTTATGGTCATTAACGGTGTTCAATTTTCTGGTATTATAGATACTGGAGCTGATGTTTCTGTGATTCGGACTAAGGACTGGCCGCCTCATTGGCTGTCCCATGACACCCCCGCTGTACGAGGCGTTGGAGGGCTTCAACAAGCAAAGGTCAGTTCTAACTGGCTCTCCGTAAAAACAGAAACAGGAACTACTACAGTACTTATAAAACCAGTTATACTTAACATTCATGTAAATTTATGGGGAAGAGATTTATTGGCTCAATTGGATGCAAAAATTACGTTAGAAGACTAACATGAATCCACTTATGAAATTACAAACCATCCATCAGAATCCTGTATGGGTTGATCAATGGCCATTAACTGAGGAAAAATTAACAGCTTTGCATATGTTAGTGCAGGAACAGCTCACGTTAGGACATCTTGAGCCATCAAATAGTCCTTATAATACCCCTGTTTTTGTGATCAAGAAAAAAATCTGGCAAATATAGATTTTTACACGACCTTAGAGAAGTGAATAAAATTATTGTTCCCATGGGGCCCCTACAGTGTGGCCTGCCAAATCCAAATTTGATTCCTCAAACATGGGACCTTGTTATCATAGACTTAAAGGATTGCTTTTTTAGTATTCCTTTATTCCCAGAAGACAGAAAGTTATTTGCCTTTACCTTGCCATGAATTAATAATAGTGCTTCTGCCACTAGATATCAATGGACTGTGCTACCTCAAGGCATGCTGAACAGCCCAACCATGTGTCAAATGTATGTGGATCTTGCATTACAACCATTTCGTAAATTACATATTAATTGGAAAATTTATCACTATATGGATGACATTCTCGTTGCCGGCCCAGGGCCAAAAGGCACGATTATGGCTTCATATAAAGAATTAGAAACCATGCTGGCCAGGGCAGGATTAGTTATCAGCCCTGAAAAAATACAAAATACAGCACCATATTTATATTTGGGACACAAATTGCAACAAGCCCATTCGTCACCCCAAGTGGTGCAATTTGATTTGCCACTTGCACCTATATTGGTTCAACTACAACAATATTTAGGAAATATTAATTGGTTAACGCCATATATAGGTCTTTCTACCTCTACCCTTTCTCCTTTGTTTATGGCATTAAAAGGCCTCAAAAGTCCCACAAACGTTGTGACATTGACCTCCGACCAGCTATCGGTCGTTGAGAAAGTCCAAACGGCCCTCAACACCCAGTGGACTGATTGGTGTGTTGACAATCACCCTGTGCATTTGAATGTGATTTTTGATCGACCACCCACAGCGGCAATTTTTCAACTTGTAGATAAGAAAGTTTTTATTATAGAATGGATTCATTCTCCCAGTACACCTTCACGCTCTATTAACCCTCCAGCTATGACCTTGGCAGATATTATACATCGTGGCCGTGTCCGTTGCCGACAAATAGCTGGACTAGAGCCGCTAGTAATTTTTCTCCCATTTTCCTTAAAATTTTGGGAAACTATGATTCAAAATAATTCTGTTTTGCAATTATTGGTCAATTTTCATGCCATCCTCCCACAGATCATAGATTTATGGCTATGAAAAATTTGCCACTAAAATTACAACCTTTGTCATCTCCAACACCTTTAGAAGGTGTCACAGTTTATACTGATGGTGGAAAAGTCTATGGCACCTGTGTATGGTGGGCTACAGGAAAATGGTGCACCAAAATAACTCCACCACAATCATCAGCTCAGCGCGCCGAAGTTGCCGCAGTTATTTTGGCATTTCAAACATTCCCTTGTCAAGACATTAATATAATTGTTGACAGTTTATATGTTTATAATTTGGTTTCCCTTTTGCCATATGCTTATATCTCTCCTAGTTTGGATGAGACTTTGTTGACACTATTTTTGACATTGCAAAAATTTATTGAGACAAGATATTGTCATTATTTTATTGCACATATCCGGAGTCATCAAAATTTTCCAGGAATTCTCAGTGAAGGGAATTCCCAGGCGGATATGGCGACACAAGTTATGACTATGCAACAACCCACTCCCTGGGATAGTCATAGCTATTTTCATCAAAACGCCAAGGCTTTGGCTAAACAATTTGGCATAACCCCCGGGGAGGCAACAGCTATCATTCAACAGTGCCCCAACTGTTCACAACAAGGACTGTCTATTCCAATGGGTGTGAATCCCCGTGGACTTGAGGCATGTCAAATTTGGCAAATGGATGTTACCCAATATGCATCGTTTAATCCATGGAAATATATACATGTGACTATTGATACATATTCTGGGTTCATCTTTGCTACTCCACAGCGTGGAGAGGCAACTAAACATGTCATCAATCATTGTATTCGAACTTTTAGCACTCTGGGTACTCCTAAAGAATTAAAAACTGATAATGGACCTGCATATTGTAGTCACGCCTTTGCTCAGTTCTGCAATCGGTGGGACATTATTCATAAATTCGGCATTCCTTATAATTCACAGGGGCAAGCAGTAGTGGAACGGGCCAATTCCACTCTTAAACACATGCTTGACAAATTAAAAACAAAAAATGGGGAAAATACCCCCGGACTACCTGGAGTGCAAAATCATCTTAATTTAGCTTTATATACTCTCAATTATTTAAACCTTACTGGCACACCACCTAATACAGCTGCCAGCAGACATTTTTCTCCCCTTCCAGACGCAGCAACCACGGTTCGATCGCTAGTTTGGTATCGTAAACTACCAGACCCCCAATGGAAAGGACCAGCTGAACTTATTACCTGGGGTCGTGGATATGCTGCGGTGCAACATGAAGGCAATACGATATGGGTTCCTGGCTGCAATATTCGCCCTTACAGTGTACAGCCAAAAGATTACAAAGACTCTGGTGAGCCCAAAGTGGACGGACAATAATTTTGGAAGGACAATAAAAGTTAGTGCCTTAACAAACCATACTGACTGCTGGATGTGTATGATGTCACCATCGGATGCCAGTCAAGGACTTTCTTTAGTTGGACTTCATTGGAACAACACTGGAGCCAGCGAAAGTTTTGTAAAAATTAATGTGGCAGGACATTATATGCTGCCACTTAGGTTTTATTATGTAGATTTTGCATTAGTGTGTTTTAATTTTTCTAAGGGAATTATCCTTTTAGGTATATATCCCTCTTGTAATATCACCTTTAATATGCCTGATAATTGTGTTCAAAGTAATAACAAAGTGTATGTAAAATGTGATGATGGAGAGTACAATGCAAATGTATTGGGTTTGTAGCTATTTTAATGGCGCACGGAATTGGACTGCAGCCAATGACAGTGACAGCCGTTGAAATGCTTAATGAAGACCAAGGACAAATCCCTCCACCAATATCTGGAGATCATAAGCATTGGGGATATTTGGGATGCATTCTGGTTTTGGTTACCAAATTTTCAATGGTTAAGAAATTTGATAAGTAGTATTATTTTGTATTGTTATATTATTCCATTGTGGATGCTTTTATATACAATGTTTGCCTGGTATTTTTGCTATGATGAAATCTTTTATACCAAAGAACAAATTGTCTCAACAAGTGAACATTATTCAACAAGGATTCGAGCGGATGCCAATGGATAAACAGCCACCTCAGTTGGATGAAATCGAATACATGGACTGAAAGCCCTTGCTTCTAAACAAAAACAAAAAAGGATGAGATGTTGCGATAAATGTTCATTTCTCCTTTAAGAAATCCTTTCTCTGTCTGGATGGGCTTCCCTTCCCCCCCTTACAGGCTGTCAGCTGATAGCTGTACTAGGGGGGTGGAGAAAGAAGGGAATGAGTTTTGTTTCCTGAGAAAAACGTCAGGCTTTCAAGTGTATTGTTTAACTATCTGTGTACTGTAATTGGCTGTAAATCAGTGGGGTGACAATTTAGTGGGAAGAAACCTTTGATGTGTAATAAAAAGGAGATGCCTGGCTTCTGTCTGGGCCTTCACTAGGAGACAAGCTCCAGTCTCTGTCATGATTCATGGGGGCCGGGTGACACCACGGACACACTTTTGCCATACCCCTTGTGAAAGAAAACAGTAAAATTCCACTCTCCCACTCTCTCCTTCCCCCTCCTCCACAAGAAGGGATCAACTTAAAACCTCCAACCCCTCTTTACCTTCACCTGGCAAACTGCAACAACAACCACCCCCTTCCCTTTCCTTCCTTCCCTTTTCTGTCTTTCCCCTTTGTTCACACCTGTCGCGCCCAATACCGGCAGCAGCTGTCCCAGTCTCTCTCTTCCCGGCCATGCTCCTGCAAACACTTTGAGACAGCCCCGCTACATGTGCATGAAAAAAAAACCAGCAGCTGCTTATCTTCAGAAAGATAAGGGGGGGAAGTCAACCTCTCCCACAATATCAGGTGCTTATATCGCCTCTCTTTTAAGTCTTCCCCAAGCCCAAGTTACGTGCAGCTTCATGTCACTAGTAAAAGCTATTTGTAGGTGGAAGTAAAGAACCAGATGCTTTTTCTATGGTTCGTCCTAAGGACAAAACTTTAGAAAGTATCTCTGTATCACAAGACTTCAGTTTATATTTGCATTGCTCATCCCAACATGGTTTTATCACAACACTGTAAACCTATATTTCTAGGGACCACTACAGTGGCCTTCTTTTTCTAGGGTTAGAGTCCCTTCTCTGATGGCAAAAGTGGCTGCTTCTTCAAAAGAAGCAACAGACAATAACAAATGCTCCAAACAGTGCTTGATGAAAAATTATGTTTATTTCCTGTGGTACGATAAGGTTAATGTGGATTTTAAAAATCATTATGTTAGGCGTGCCTTACTGAGAATATGAAATAGATACAAGTCAGTATCCAAAAACAACTGTGTGGCTGTCAGCACAAGAGGCATTTTATAGAAGAGACATAATAGCAAACATAAATAGGTAACTTGTGAGATATTAGAATTTGGTCAAAGGGGAATGTAAAATAAAATCATGAGAAGAACTGATGGCAGAGGGATATAGCTGTCAATGGTCCTCTTATTAATTTATTTATTATTATCAGAAAGATTTAAAGTAGACAAAACAAGTTTATGGGTCTGAAGTTTCTAAAACTGAGTTTGAAAGATAATTGTGTACAAATAAAGAATATGTAGTTACTAAAATGTATAAACTTTTATTGAAGTTTGAAACAGAAGAAAAAGTGAAAGAGTGTATGATAAAGTGGGCTAAACATTTGGATTGTAATATACAAGTGGTACAAAGGGAAATATGTGGTAGAAAGTATTGAAATTACGTTAAAGAGAATTTTTATGAAATGATGTACTGTTGATACATGTCACCAGAGAAATTGTTTAGAATGTATAAAAGCACTTTCAGATTCTTCACTGGAAATGGGAACAACAAGAAGGGACATTTTATTATGTTTGGTGGACATTTTAAAAAAAACAACTAGAAAATTCTGAATTCAATGCTAGATTTCAGTTCTGCCCTTCCTGGGTCTCCCAGCAATCTGAACTGAACAATCCCTAATTGTAAGGGAAGGGCAGGGGGAATAAAATTTTCTTCTATCTTTTCTCTATACCATTTGTAATTTTATATATTTCTGTCATGTCCGATCTTCCATATTTCCCAAACTCAAACAGTTCCAAACTTTGCAACTGTCTATCAGAATCCAATTATATTTCATTTCTATCTACCTACTCTGATGAAAAACCAATTCTTACTCTATTCTGGATTCTGTCATACTACGAAAGGGGAGGAGGGAAAGCATGGGGGGTTTATGACTCTCACTTCCTTCCTTAACTACGAAGTGACCAAGTGACCGTTTGTGGATGCTCATTGAGAGAACTAACCATAACAATATGGCCATCGCCTTTCATCTCACTCCCGTTTGCCGGCAGTGAGGAAAAGGGGATGGGAAATACAATGCCTGGGATCTGGGAAAAGAGGATGAGTGATCATGCCGACAGAGCGGACAACGGATTGAATTGCCCGGAAGAACTGTGGGGTGGGGGCTGCTTGGGAACACTTTAAAACATTGAATGGTGGGAGAGGATTCCCCAGATCCTGTCTAGCATGCCTACAATCAGCTTCTCTTAATAAAGATCCCTGTTGGAAGAGACATTCCAAGAGTTCTGTGTTCTTAAGATGTAAGATTGAGGTGGGTCCTTACACTGTCTATGGAGATTCTCAGTCACCCAGATCATGGTTGTCACAAAGGAGCTTTTTCAAAAGGCAATTGGACTTTCTTTGTTTTTGCTTGAAGACGTTTTGCTTCTCATCCAAGAACTGAAATTCCAAGAACAGAACTGAAAAAGCTTCTTGGATGAGAAGCGAAACGTCTTCAAGAAAAAATAATGGAAGTCCAGTTGCCTTTTGAAAAAGCACCTTTGGGACAAGCTTTGCAGTGTTTCCTGGCAGGGACATTGTTCTACTGATTATTTTAGTTGCCTTTTTTGTATTTTTGTCCACCATTTTTAATCCTATCATTTTGGAGCTGTAATACCAGCTGTATGCACAGTATTCCAAATAAGGCTGCACCAGAGGCTTATGCTTCCATATTATTATTTTTTTTTTTGCAAATCTAGAGAGTTCCCTAAGACCACAAGAACAATCTTTCGCAGCATATGGGCAAGCTGTGGCCATCTGATTCATGATACTATTGCTTTAGCTTCAACAAAATTAAAGACATGCAAGTCTCTCATAGGTTTAATGCAAATATGTTGGGTTTTAAACCTACCAACTCCGCTCCTATAAAATGAAAAAGGCATGTTGGTCTCCTCATCAAATGAGTTTTGCCCACCCATTCAAGGTATAAAAGCCCTTTTCTAGTGTCAATTTTATTTTCAATCCTTTTCCAAATTATTTCTGGGTTTTTTTCCCATGTCTACGATGTCAAATACCAACACATTCACTCTCACTTTATGTGTTAGAATTTCCAACCGCAATGTGCAAGATTTTGGACTTGGACTGAACGACAGTCATGGTTTTAAAAGTCTTTTTTTTTGGTATCACTTCTCAATTGCTTTTTTCTTTCGCTCCTTTAAATCATTGAATGTTATGGGAAATTTGGGTCATATGCAAATTGGGTTGCTTTGTTGCTCTCCACAAAATCCTGATCCTTCATGAGCAAGTTAAAAAGCACCGGGATCTACTGAAACACTCGCAAGATGTTCCTTCTTAACTCTTTGCATTATGAGATTTGTTCCTTGGTTCCTTCCTGCCAAGTCTTCAAATATTCAGAGGCAGGATTTATATTATCACATCTAACCACAGTATAAACGAGGGAGGTTTTTAAACTTGCTTCATATTTTGCAAATGAAGGTACCTAATCCTGCATGTTCTTACCAATCTTGAACTTGGTTTACCTTCAAAAAAAAATTGTACAATGCAAGTTTGCCACTTTGAAAAAAACCCCAGCTATATTAGAGATATGCCCTCCCAGAAATGCATATGCTCCTGAAAATAATATATAGAAAGGCATACATTTCAAATTAATTTGAAAAAAACAACTCCAAATGGTATGTAATGCAATGGGAAAAACTAAAGCTATGTGTGGGATAAAATGAGTAGCTGGAAGAAACTTAATCTGCTTATTGGCATGCTTATTAAAACTTGGATGAATCTGGGACTTCTGGTCTTGCGCGGTAGCGACTGGTTGCGGGCTTGCAGACTGCCGCACCCCCGCGGCTAACTTTCATCCTGCCTGGAGACCCTAATGGGTCCAAGCCGCCCCGGAGAGGCGGCGAAGAAAGAAGGGTGCCCCAGCAACTCTGGAATGATGGCGGTCATTCCGTTTGTCTTGGGGAAAGCCTTCTAACCCAAAGGAGAAAGACTTTATTTTATCGATCAGCCCAAGCTATTTGCAACTGGAGTCCAAAAGAACTAACCAGCACTACAGTAAACAGCGTGCTTGAAACTGGATGAGGAATCTGATTTTCCTTTTTCTGTCCTACACTTAATTTCTAGGAAAAGATCCCCAAGAAGCAAAATACCTCCAAAAGTGAAGGAGGGAGACTTCCGCCCCATCCTTATACTAACAGAAGCGGCGAATTAAAATTTCTATGGAGGATCAAAATATATGGTAGTGAAATAAATTTATAAACTTGAAAGCTAAAATTTAACTTTGGACAAATTTAAGATTGTTGAATGGTTAAGTCTCTCATTTTAAAGACCGTTGTTCATATTGAAAACTAAATAGATGCTGACACCTAGTGGTGGATGAAGATTATGACAGCTATGATTTCCATAGACAACTTGCCAAAACCTGGGAAAAGCTAATCTGTGTTTGTGACCTTCAAAGCTTTAATAATAAAGAACAGCTATGACAAAAAAAGACAACAATCTGGGCTGTAGACAAAGAGAAAATTAGAAACTTTAGGGAAAAAAATCTTTTTTGAATTCTTTGGATTACAAATATCTATTTAACCGGGACTTTAAAGATATTTGCAGATAAGAAGGAAAACTCTAACTTTTGGCCATCATGGATCAGAGACATGTAGACAGAACACACCAATAAACCATAATGTCAATGCTGCAAATACTGTATATTCTTGCTTTAACAATATGCAAAACTGTCTGGTATTTATTGGGTTAATACATAGCTTAGAGGGGGGGTAAAAAGCCCGGGAAAGAAAGAGGAAGTAAACCTTTGACCTTCACACTAATTGGATAATGTGACTTGTGACTGCAAGATAAGGGAGGGGTTTAGCAAGAAAAGTTAGATGCCAGCAAGAGGAAGTCAGATTCTGGCATAAAATGTCCATGATGTGCCATCAATTTGTAGCACTGTAATAAAGGCTTTAGGATAAACATGCCTGAAAGTTCTTTGAAGTGTTTCATTAGTCGGAACCTTGACACATAAATACCTCCCAGGAGGAGATATATAGTATACTGCAATTAATTCAAATAACACTGAGTTCAAATCACAAAGAAATCCAAAATAACTGTGAATATACAAATCAATCTGTCTCTAAGTTAACTTTACAACAAAAAGAACTTCCAGGAAACAACAACAGAGAAGGAGCAGTCAAAACAACTAAGTGGACATAAAATTGAAAATAGAGACTCAAAGACGGAACTTAACAAAGCAAGAAAACATGATTTAATCCTAGTGGGGAAAAATTTACAAGAAATGGAAAAAACAACTCATCCCTTAAGACTACAAAATAAATCTGAGGACAAAAAAACAGATTGGATAAAATGGAATGTAGAGATGTTGAAAACATCAGAGAGAAAGGAAGTGATAAGAGAAGCAAAGAAGGAGAAAGAGAAAAAGATTTTCAAGAAACATGGAAAGGCAAAAGCCTCACATAAAGACACTTTATTCGATTTACTTCTTATACCTACAGCAACAGTCATGAATATATGGAAAACCTTTTTGATTCAGCAAAACACATTGATCAAGAAAGATACTGGTCAAAGGAAAAAGATCAAAGTGAAAATTAAGAAAATAGATGATGGGATCTACCAGAGAGAATATTTAAAAAAGAAACATTTGTTTGAATATGGTTAAAGAAATAGAAAAGATTCTGAATACATATGTCATTCTAAGAGAGATAAATTCCTTAAATAATACTGTATGCTTCCCCCCCTTTTTATTTCATTTCTTGATATAAGTAATATAATACTGCTGAAATGGCCTAGATGAAGGGAATGTTTTAGATAATTAAGTGTGTCTGAATTTAGGGAAATTATAAAGTATAAAAAAGAAAAAATGTTTTGAATAAGAGTTAAAGGATTAGATGACTAGACACATTAAACGGAATATTTAAAGATTAAATGTATTTTTAATCATGGTTAAAAAGAATAAGAAATTTTGGGAATGAATATATATTAGATTAGGAGGAATATATATTTTAAGTAGTATTTTACTTTTTATGTTTCTTTACTCTTGCTCTTTTTTCCTTTTCTTTACTGTTTTTACCTATTATTTAAGAAATGTAAAAGTGTTGAGATGGTTTATATGGGAAAAATGGATTTAAATCTTTAAATGTAATTATATGTTGAGAAAATCTTAACCAGCAAGAATACTTTGAACTTTATGGGAGAAACAAATCTAAATAAGGACTGTAACAGGATATAAGATGAGGCAACCAGAATGATTAGATAGAAAAGAAATATATTGATGTGATCATTATTTCTAGGAATATTGGGAAAAAATCATATATGTAACTATTATTTATCAAAATAATAAGAACTGTATTATTTCAAGGTTTGCAAAGAAGACATTTTGGGGAAAGGGGGAAATCAACTAAATGTACTATGTGGATTATGGATTATAGAAACCAATTGTTAATGATTTTTCTTTACAAATGTAAACCCAGCAAACACACTGTTTACCAACTATTAAGTGATTTAGAGTTAAAAAATCAATAAAATATATGGGGGGAAAAACTTGGAAGAATCCATGGGCTTTGTAACACAGTAACAGAATAACAGAATTGGAAAGGAACTTGAAGGTCTTCTAGTCCAACCCTCTGCTCAAGCAAGAGACCCAAACCACTTCTGACAAATGCCTGTCCAATCTCTTCTTAAAAACCTCCAGTGTTGAGGCACCCATAACTTCTGAAGGCAAGCCGTTCCACCGATTAATTGTTCTAACTGTCAGGAAGTTGCTCCTTATTTCTAGATTAGATTTCTCCTTGATTAGTTTCCATCCACTCCTTGTTCTGCTTTCAGGTGCTTTGGAAAATAGGTTGACCCCCTCTTCTTTGTGGCAGTGCCTCATATATTGGAACACTGCTATCCTGTCACCCCAGTCCTTCTTTTCATTAGACTAGACGTACCCAATCACTGGAACTGTTCAGACTTTTTCGCCTCCACTCCCTTAATCATCTTTGTTGCCCTTCTCTGCAACTTTCTAGATTCTCAACATCTTTTTTTTTTAAATATCATGGCAACCAAAACTGGATGCAATATCTACTTCATAAGAAATAGACTTACCTTTGAGGTCATGCCGTGTTTTCACCGACATTCTTCACCACATTTGATAATGCTACCTTCAGTAATGTTTTTGAGCAGAAGAAACGTGAGGATGAGTGATTTATAAACCCTTGGATCTTCATGGGATCCTTTCTTACAAATAGCACTTGGCAAAGTTCCATGTGTCAAGAAAGGATTAGCGGGCGCTGGTTTTTCAAGTGTTGCCCACAATTCCCATGTGCCTGGGAGAAGCTCATCTTTTTAATGAAGGAACAGCTGCTGTATCCCCTGAGGGATGGGAGATGTGAAAACTTAAAATTAAATGAGATTCCTTCCTTCCCCTTTCCCATAATTGCTAAACCTCATGTTTAGATTCCATTTTTTCCAAAAGGAAGTGATAGCATTGGCAAAGCCCAAATATACATGTAACTTTTTTTTAAAAAAAACATTTTTTTCTTACCTTTCATCCCTGAAATCTTTGTGGTCACTAATTCTCACATTATCAGACAATGATGACAACAAATGTGAAAGAGGAAATGCTTTTAAAAAACAGATTAGATCATTTTATAAGTTATATAAACTGAAATGCTGATGAAACAACTGTGGTCAGTTTGTATTGCTCTTGGTGATCCTGATAAACAGGAGGGTGTAAGAATGCCATCTAGAAGGTGAGAAACTGGCCTTCAATGCAACTCCATGATGGAAATCCTGTAAATGGGACAATTCCAACCAAAAAGAACTCTTCCCTTGGTAGAAATCTGTCCAACTCTCAAAGATTTCATACGTGTCCAGAGTCAAAGCTTCAACCACACCATTGCAACCCCATTTGACTTCATTTGAACACACCCTGTGGAGGCCCCTGAAAGATTCAGAGAAGAATTTCAGAAGATAATCATAGTCCATAAAACAGGATCTTTGGGTTGGAAATGATCTTTCTCTTGAACCATATTTTTCTGGAGGACCTCGCCTTTTGTGCAGTATTTCCATCAACGTAAACACACCATACTTAAGAAATTAGCTGAGTGGGCTGAAGAGAATGTGACCTCTTTTTTTAAAATTGAAACCACGAAACTTTATAAACCAGCGGTTCTCAACCTGTGGGTCGTGACCCCATTTGGGGTCGAATGATCATTTCACGGGGGTCGCCAAACAACGCAGTCTGCCATTTTTCCCCCTTTTCCTTAGCTGTGCTACTCCCTCTTATTCTATTGGCTTTTGAAAGCCAATAGAATAGACTCTCTTGAATAGAGTCTAATTCTATTGGCTTTCAAAAGCCAATAGGAATTGTCCAGGCAGTCTCTGCCTTGCTGAGCCCACCAAAAGTCCCAGTCTGCAAACGGTGCTGCAAGTTGTCTGCAGCGAAGGCGAGCTGTCTGGAAGTTTCTACCCCTCCCTGCTGAGCAACTACTAAAAAGGTAAGTAAAAGAGGGTGGCCAAGGTAAGGCTAGCGGGGCAGCGGTGGGCGCAGGGAGGGTTGCTGGTGTGCATGGGGCCCGGCGGGTGCCTTACCTCCCTTGGGCTGGGCCAGCCGGTGGTCGCCCTGCGCCATCGCTGCCCCTTGCTGCAGCCACCCAGGAGCGCCTGGGCCTGCCTGCCACCGCCCCGAATGGGCGATGGCCAAGATAAGGCTAGCGGGGCAGCGGCGGGCGCAGGGAGGGTTGCTGGCGTGTGTGGGGCCCGGCGGGTGCGTTACCTCCCTTGGGCTGGGCCAGCTGGTGGCCCAGCTGGTGGTCGCCCTGCGCCGTCGCTGCCCCTTGCCAGCTATGCCTCGGCCGGCACAGGGGGCGGCACCACGCATTCACGGTGCTCCCAGGCAGAGAAATAGTCCTCGACTTACGACCGGTTGGGTAGTCCTCGACTTACAACCGGTTGGGGGTCACGGCATTAAAAAGGTTGAGAACCACTGTTATAAACAATCCAATTTGTTTATCCTTTTATGGAAGTCCTTGCTACCCCTCATAACTCACTGGGACAACAGGGAGCTGCAAGAGGGTTGCAACCCACAGGTACCATCATTTAGAAAGCAATTAGTCTTCGAAATATCTTAGAGTTTTTAGTTTAAAACAGTCATGGGGGTTCTGCTGGATCCACTCCTCCTCCTGCATTGCTGCTCTGATCAAATTCCAAGCAATTTCATTCCGTCCTGTGACATCAAAGAAGATATGAACATTGCAAGAGTCTGAACCAATACCTCTCTCTATTTCACACAGACATTTCAGCCTTCATGCTGTTCCTGGCAAGCGTTGCCGTGGTTCCTGAACAGCCCTTCTCTTTGGTAGACAGCTAACACTCTTCACAGGTTTTTGTTTTTTTTAAACACATATCAAAAATGGAAGGAGGCACAGTGATTCTGAGAAATAGTGGAATTGTAATATAAACAGATATTGTCTTCAACAATGCTGCTGGAAAAAAAAGTTGATCCCATCTTCTTTGTGATGGCCCTTCGAAAAAAAGGGAAGGGGCAGATGGCACACTGGCAATTTAAAGATGCCAACCTTATTGAGTGATGTAGCCAAGGTTACTGCTCCTGTTCTTCACTTAATAAGGTAAGTTATCAAACCCAATCCAGCTGAATAAGGACAATGTCGTCCAATGAGGTAAAGAATGGTATATCCTGCCATACAAATCAATGTTACTGGAAATTCAGAACAGAAAGATATTTAAGATATCAACAAATTAACTCATTCACTTCCATTCTAACTGCTTGCATAAACAATTCCACATACAAATATTTCATTTCATACTTTCTCCAGGCAAAGCATTTATTTTTAAATAAGGCCTTTTTGCGTGTTGTTTTGCTTAGATTTGTAAATGTTTCACCTATTTACTGGAAATTTGTTTCCATCTGAATGGAATTTGATTAAATTGGAACACCCCTGTTTTTGTCATAAAAAAGAAAAGTGGTAGATGGCACTTCATGACCTTAGAGCTGTTAATGCCTGTATTCAACCTATGGGCCCTTTGCAGTGTGGAACGCCTAACCCTAATTTGATTCCTCAAGATCATGAAGTAATGGTAATTGACTTAAAGGATTGTTTTTTCTCCATTCCTCTATGCCCCCCTGATCAGGAAAAGTTTGCATTTATTGTGCCTGCAGTGAATCATTCAGAAACTAATAAACGTTATCACTGGACAGTTTTGCCACAAGGAATGCTAAACAGTCCCACATTATGTCAGCTTTATGTTGCTGCAGCATTGGCTCTTTTTCGCAAACGTCATCCATTGGCTTTGGTATATCATTATATGGATGATATTCTAATTGGAGCACCAAAGATACAATCTAATTGGCTTTCAGAAATACAAACTGATTTAGGTCTTTATGGATTGCAAATTGCCCCAGAAAAAATACAGTTGCATTCTCCCTATCTTTATTTAGGGCATAAAATGTTGCAATCTTATTCTGCCCCAGCTTTTCCTCACTTGGGCCTACCCAAAATTATTTCATTGGTCAATTTACAGCAACTGTTAGGCACCCTTAATTGGGTTCGCCCATATTTTTCTTTGCCTACAAATTTGCTCAGTCCATTATTTGAGTTCAAACCCCCACTGGCAGTTAAAAGGAAGAAACAGCTACGACCACACATTGCTCCTAGAAGCAGAAGCCAAAAGCACCAGCCTGAAGATGACGAATGAGACTTCGTCGAAACGTCGCCAAGACACTTCAAATTCTACGTGGGAGAAAACCCGAAGAACCAAAGACCTACATATACATATATACATATATACATATATACATATATACATATATACATATATACATATATACATATATACATATATACATATATACATATATACATATATACATATATACATATATACATATATACATATATACATATATACATATATACATATATACATAAACAAAACACACTACACATCAACACAAAGCACCACCAGACATTGTCTGACAGGGTTAAACTTAACAGCCACTTGAAGTTTCAAAACATTCCAATTGTTCAAAACACATTGCAGAGGAGTACATTTTAATTTAATTTGTTTCTTTAAATTACTCTGATGACCCTCATATTATTTTTTTTCTACTTCAAGATTGTTCATCTAATATTTTCCTTATGCGGGTGTAGATGGCTGGGAACTGAAGATCCAATTAAAGATGCTTTAGGAGGGATAAGTTTTACTTGGTTGTAATCAGGAGGGGGGATGGTAGTTAATTGCCCCCCTTCTGAAGCATCAGAGCTAAATTTTCCCACTGCTTGACGGCACTGATACCATTGATGTAATATCTTTACTGGAGCCCGAGGTTCAAGATGTAAAGTATGCCCTATCTTTTCCCAATCTTGTAGCCTAAGTGTCCCGCACTCAGGATACCAAGGGCAATGTTTCCCTACCTCCTCCACCAGCTTCCTTATGTCTGCCCCAGGCGCTGTCACACCTGATTTATGTAGCAGGAATCTGAGTTCCTGTGCATGTTTCTGTTGGTGCTGAGATAACTTGCGACCCATACCTACCAGTGAGGGGTCCTGAGGATGAAAGTGCACTTAGGGGTCTGTTCCAGACGATGGTAAGTATGTTGGCTGTTGCTCCTTCCCTGGGGGGGGAGTCCCAAATGTCCCTGTTTGGGCGCCAGCTGAAGGATTCAGTGACCAGTCATTGCAGGGTGCAAATATGGCTGACTGCCTTCACAGTGTTTATTCCCTTTTATACAGGTATTCAAATAGCATAAAGTAACATGGCATCAGCATAGCAACAGCATTTCTATTGGTGAAACCCCTTGCCAATCCTTAAGAATATACCAGCTAGGAGGCCCCAGACAGGGAGCAGTTTTTCTGCCACATCCTGTTGATGTAACCTAGCTGATATCATGTGAACCAGGTGATATCATGTACCAGCCTGGGGTATTTCCCCACATTGCCATGGTGATGTGAACGGATGAGATCATGTAGAAAGAAGAGGCATGCAGGCTTTGGAGGGGCAGTTTGCTGCTCACGACCTCTACCTGACCCCTATCTCTACAGGGATTCAGGCATCACACGAAGGCACATTGTGAACAACAAGCTTCTTTATTGATCTTCTCCTTACAACCAGCAAAACAGCAAATGGCACGCAGACCTTTTATAGTGTCCTGAACCCGGACAACAACAACAACAAATAGGAACCTGGCTATTTCGCGCCTTGTGCATGCACACAAGGCTGCTGCCAGCTAGTCTGGTCCTGGGCAGCTTTTGGTTTGCCCGGGACCATTTGCAACATTTCTGAGCCTGCTGAAGTATTCTCAGGACACAACACCACCCAAAGACACTTGATGGTGAAATGGGTTACTATATGGTGAATAAATTAATTAAAAAACTAAAACCTGTTGAAGAAGTATGAAAGGTAAGTTTCTTTGGTGACTGTATTATTAAAATAGGTTTATCTGATGGAATAGCAAACCAAATTATGAATGGATTAAGTTGGGACATCAACATATAGTTGTTATGCCAGAAACAAAATCTATTTTTCCTCTAAATGATTACTGGGTGTTTTCTATAAGCATCAGCCAAGATTTATGGATAAAAGCAGAGAACCCATGCAAAAGTATCCAAACCTGGAAAACTTCAAAAAGGGAAGAGGAAAAAACATCACAAATAAAATACAAAAAGGTTAGAACAGAAACAATAACTGAACATGTACAATATTTCATTATTAGAGCCAACAAAGAAAAATATTTAATTGATCTATAGAGAAGAACCTTTTTCATCTAAGTCAGAGGTGTCCAATCTTGGTAACTTTAAGACCTCTGGATTTGAAATCCACAAGTCTTAATTTTGCCAAGGTTGGACAGCCCTGATGTAAGTGATCTAAGTTTTAAAAGTCTGAGAAAAGTAAAAACTTTCCTACAATCAATTGGATTTGAATAGCCAGCCATTAAAATTAAAAAAAATCAGATTTAGAATCTAACGGTTCCACATATATTTTTAAGAAAGAGAAATTGCGGCATATAAAAATCATATACAAGGGATCTTAGAATCTTATTGAACAATCACTTTACTATGAGCCAGCAGTGTGCTGCAGCTGCCAAAAAAGCCAACACGGTGCTAGGCTACATTAACAGAGGGATAGAATCAAGATCATGTGAAGTGTTAATACCACTCTATAATGCCTTGGTAAGACCACACTTGGAATACTGCATCCAGTTTTGGTTGCCATGATGTAAAAAAGATGAGACTTTAGAAAGAGTACAGAGAAGAGCAACAAAGATGATTAGGGGACTGGAGGCTAAAACCTACAATAGCACTTAGACTTATATACCTCTTCACAGTGCTTTACAGCCCTCTCTAAGCGGTTTACAGAGTCAGCATATTGCCCCCCAAAATCTGGGTCCTCATTTTACTGACCTCGGAAGGGGACCCCTGATATAAAGCATGGTTGCTGGAATTGGGTATGTCTTCTTTAATGAAAAGAAGGACCAGGGATGATAGCGGCAGGGCTTTTTTTGTCATAGAACGCCCAGAACGGAGTTCCGGCACCTTTTTTGGATGGAACCTTGTAGGGTAGGCAAGGTGGGTTGTATGACATGTGTGAGTTCTGGTACCTTTTTTTTTTTTTCAAAAAAGCACTGGATAGCAGTGTTTCAATATCTAAGGGTCTGCCACAAAAAAGAGGGGAGTCAACCTATTCTCGAAAGCACCTGAGGGCAGGACAAGAAGCAATGGATGGAAACTAATCAAGGAGAGAAGCAACCTAGAGCTAAGGAGAAATTCCTGACAGAACAATTAATCAGTAGAACTACTTGCCTACAGAAGTTGTGGATGTTCCAACACTGGACATTTTAAAGAAGTGATTGGACACTCATTTGTCTGAAATGGTACTGTAAGGACCCACCCCACTTTGCATCTTAAGAAGACAGAACTCTTGGAATATTTCTTCCAACGGGCATCCTTTATTAAAAGAAAATTGTTGCAGGTGTTCTAGCCCTACAGTTCAAGGTTTTAAGGGGTCCCCAGCAGCCCCACCCCACCCCACCATCTTTCCAGCGACAATCCCAGGCGTTACATTTCCACCCCCTTTTTCCTCACTGCCGGTGCAAGGGAGACTTCAGAGAGGAGTAGATGAAAGCTAATAGCCCCATTGTTATGATTTAGTCCTTTTGCTGAGATCCACATCCAGTCCCTTTGAAGTTGTGCCGAAGGAAGTGAGGGCCATAAAACCCCTTTGTTCACCCCCTTCCCCTTCATCGTATGACAGAATCCAGAGAGGGCAGAAATGGGGTTTTCCATAGTTGATAACTAGAGATGAAATATAATTGGATTCTGACATCCTGCCCCCTTAAAAATAAGATCGATCCACCTGAAAGAAAACAAAACAGGTATACAAGTTAGTCAGGCTTGTTAGGATACTCTGTGTGAAACTTCTTTAATAGCTTTGGGGCTCTGACATGACGTTTATGGACTCACTCGTTTTGTGAGGCAGGGAGGTGTTTCCATGCAACTAGGTGCTGAGTCGCTCCATGATATCTCCTAGAGTCTAGGATTTCCTTTATTTCAAAGTGTTGTTCACCCTCTACCATGATTGGAGGTGGTGGGGGGGATTTTTGGCCGTAACGATGACTGATGCTCTCTTTTCAGCAAGCTGCAATGAAAAATTGGGTGTATTTGCCTGAGATTTTTGGGTAATTCTAATTCTACTGTTACTGGGATTATGATTCTTTTAATTGGAAAAGGCCCTATATATTTTCGTCCAAGTTTTTTACACGGTTGTAGGGACTTTAGGTATTTTGTAGATAAGTACACCATTTCTCCTATAATGAATGGTGTAGGCTCAACCCTTTTTTATCGGCTTGTGCTTTGTATGCCTGCCTAGCTTCATCTAGTGCTTTTCTAACTATTGGCCAGGTGTTTTGTAGTTGTTCCATCCATTCTTTCAGTGATGGGATCGCCGGTTCGTTTGGGGTTAATTCTGGCATGGGGTTGAAACTTTGACCGGTGGCTATTTGAAAAGGAGTGTAACCTGTGCTGGAGTGGACTGCATTATTGTAGGCAACTTCTGCGAAAGGGAGTAAGTCCATCCAATCAGACTGTTGGAAATTAATAAAGCATCTTAAATATTGCTCAAGTACTGAGTGACAGCGTTCTGTTTGTCCATCCCCTTGTGGATGATGGCTAGATGTCAGTCCCTGAGTTGTCCCTAAGAGGGATAAAAATTCCTTCCAAAATGCAGACGTCAATTGCACTCCCCTATCAGAGATGATGCGTTGGGGTGCCCCATACAATCTGTAAATATGCTGGACGAAAAGTTTCACTAAGGCTTTTGCGGTGGGAATCTTTTGGCAAGGGATAAAGTGCACCTGTTTGGAAAACAAATCCATGACCGTCCAGACAACAGTATTCCCATTGCTTTCTGGTAATTCCACTATGAAATCCATGGCTATTTTCCTCCAGGGGGCTGAGGGATTTGCCACTGTTTGTAACAGTCTGGGTGATTTCCCTTGCAACCTCTTTGCAGTTGCACACTTTGGGCAGCTGGCCACGTAACTTTCTATGTCCTTTTTTATGGATGGCCACCAAAGTTGCCGTTTAATTAAGTGTAATGTTTTTACAAATCCAAAATGCCCTGCTGATTTTGTGTCATGGCAAAGCTGCATGAATGCGACTCTTTGGGTTGTTGGTATATATAACTTTTCCCCCACCCAAGGCAGCCCGTCTCTCATTGTGCACACATTTTTGTTTTTCTGGAACCATTCATCTGTTTCCAACCTTTTCCGGATTTCAATTCCGGTTTGGCTGCCCAGCTGTGGTTTTAATTTAGCTTGGGCTCTGGTGGTTACTGGTGCTGCCAGTTGTGACTCTACCATCATCGGTTGAGAGTTGGTGGCTCGCATGCTGTTATATTGGGGCATGCGAGAGGACCCACCCCACTTTACATCTTAAGAAGACAGAACTCTTGGAATATTTCTTCCAACAGGCATCCTTTATTAAGAGAAAATGGTTGCAGGCGTTCTAGACAGGATCTGGGGCCCAAGCCCTATGGTTCAAGGTTTTAAGGGGTCCCCAGCAGCCCCACCCCACCCCACCATCTTTCCAGTGACAATCCCAGGTGTTACATTTCCACCCCCTTTTTCCTCACTGCCGGTGGAAGGGAGACTTCAGAGAGGAGTAGATGGCCCCATTGTTATGAATTAGTTTTTTTGGTGGTATCCACATTCAATTCCTTTGAAGTTGTACTGAAGGAAGTGAGGGCCATAAAACCCCTTTGTTCACCCCCCTTCCCCTTCATTGTATGACAGAATCCAGAGAGGGCAGAAATGGGGTTTTCCATAGTCGATAACTAGAGATGAAATATAATTGGATTCTGACAGGTACAGGGTTTCCTGCTGAGCAGGAGGTTAGACTTGAAAATCTCCAAGGTCCCTTCCAACTCTGTTATTCTGTTATTCTATTATCAGTATTAGTTAAAAAAAATGGGGGAAATCAGCAGAAGCAGCAATCTTCATATTTAAATTTCTTACAAATGCTTGATTATAAGTGGCTGTCTTAATAATGTTAGATGATTATTAAATTGAATAAGATAATTAATTCTTTGTTTTTTCAGTTATGGAAGAGAGAGCGAAAGAGAGAGAGATTATACATATAGAGAACTTAAAAACTCCATAAACAATTTTTATATAAAGTACATTAAATAATCAAAGTTGTGGTTATTTTCTTTAAACACTTCCTTCCTTACTTGACACATAGCTTTTGAACACTTCTAACTACAGTACAGTACCAATTTCTCTAAAAAAAATAATTAATTAAACATAATAAAGGCAGGTTAAATGTCTATAAATAAATAAATAAAATAAAATATTGCAATAGGTTTATGTGCCCTAATCTTTGGTATACCACATATGCATTTGTATGTATCTGTGTCCCTCCAGAAGAAAATGAAACAGATTTGAATACTGGAATGTAATCAGATGTTGTAACTGTCTTAGGTTCAGTGCATGGAAGTATATGTAACAAACAAAGAAAATTAACATTGCTCCAATTCATTTGTATCTTGTTAATAAAGGATAAAATCCTAAAAGCTTATGTACCAATATTTATTTAATTTATTAATTAATCAAATTTAGGCACCACCCATCTCACTATTTAAGCAACTCTGGGTGGTTTACAGGTAAAACTCATAAAACCGTGTAAAAAGGATACAATTAAAATGGAATTAAAACAGGACAAGAAACAAGGAAAACACAAAGATAAAAGAGAAATTAAAAGGCAGAGAGACAGCCCTCAAAGCACCAACCACCCCTAAGGTGGCATGACGCTCTTTGATCCCCACGCAAATTGGCAGAGCCTGGTCTTCATGCTCTTCCAGAAGGCAAGGAAAGTGGGGGCCAACCTCACCCCTGGCGGGAGGCTGTTCCATAGGGTGGAGGCAACGACAGACCATGATAAAGCCTAAAAAAAAATGGTTTGTCTAATATACTAAATACAGTTCTGATCAACACTCAAAACAAAATGTAATAAAACTTGAGGAAAATACAGGTGGTCCTTGACTTATGATCACAGTTGAGTTCAAAATTTTTGTTGCTAAGGGAAACAGTTAAGTGAATTTTGCCCCATTTTATGACCTTTCTTGCCACAGTTGTTAAGGGAATCTCTGCAGTTGTTAAGTTAGTAACAGTTGTTAAGTGAATTTAGCTTCCCCACTGACTTGGCTTGTCAGAAAGGGCATCACATCACCCCGGGACATCATAAATATGAGTCAGTTACCATGGGGATGCTGCAATGGGTTGTAAGTGTGAAAAACAATCACTTTTTTCAGGGCTGTTGTAACTTTGAACGGTCAGTAAATGAACTGTCGTAAGTCAAGGACTTCCTGTATAGAGTAGGTCAACCTAAACTGACCTCCTCCTCTGAAGTTTTGAGACTCTTTAGCTAATTGCTAAGGTGGGACATGACCAAGTTGTATATATCTTGGGTTGGTAGCTGGGCTGTTCATTTGATCTCCATTCTTGGTAATTAGGTTGCAAACATTTCACCTCTGTTCGAGGGGACTTCTTCAGTGCAGTTTGAATTGTGTTAGGTTTGTTTGGAATGTTGCTTCCGGTATTTCAGTTGAAGTTGCTCTCTTGCTCTCAGTGGTTGGTAGGCAGGGTCGATGTCAATGTGTCTGTTCACTGATTGGCTGGTGGAGAACCAGACAGCAGACTATTACGCCAACACAACCTCACAGTAGCCCACAAACCAGCCTCAGCTATAAAAACCTAAAGAGCCAACAGAAACAAATCAAAGATCAGGCGTCCTATCCTGAGTCCAGTGCAACAACTGAGAAAAGAACTATGTGGGCTAAACAGGAAAAAAGCTATCTACCAGGCTGCACGAGCACTCCCTGGCTATCAAAAGACATGACCCATTGTCCCTCATGTCTGTCCACGAGGACTCAGGACACCAGTTTGATCTAACCGGGATCACAATTATAACCCAAGCAAAGTCAAGGAGAGAAAGAGAGTTCCTTGAGGCCTGGTTCACCACCATCCAATCAGTGAACAGACATATTGACATTGACCCCACCTACCAACCACTGAGAGTGAGAGAGCAACTTCAACTGAAATATCGGAAGCATCATTCCAAACGAGCCGAACACAATTCAAACAGCACTGATGATGTCCCCCCGAATGGAGACGAAACATTTGCAACCTAATTACCAAGCCCGAGTTTACCTGACTGTCTCTAGAGCCAGGTATTATGCGATGAAACTTATTGAAAAGAGATTTAGAACAGATAGTACAATGCTTTGCACATAATTAAGCTGTGAAATTCATTATGTAATCAGACGATGGCTACTAACTTGGATGTGTTTAAAGGAGGTTTGGATAACTTCAAGGAAGACTGGTTTAACCAGGGTTGTGGTATGACTGCCAGTCAACAGTTTCTTCTTACACAAAGTTAATCTCATATAAGTATGATCTGCAAAAAGGAAACATAGTCTAGTTCTCCTTCTTATGTGCCAAAGCTTTTGGATTACCTAAAGGGATCCTTCAGAAGTTTTTATGGCTCAATTTTTGATGTCCTTTGGGCAACCAAGGCATTCTACATCAAACTAATAATGCAGGGTAAACCTAACTTGCATAAATCACTGGAGTCCAAATTTTAATTTAATTTAATTTAATTTAATTTAATTTAATTTAATTTAATTTAATTTAATTTAATTTAATTTAATTTAATTTAATTTAATTTAATTTAATTTAATTTAATTTAATTTAATTTAATTTAATTTAATTTAATTTAATTTAATTTAATTTAATTTAATTTAATTTAATTTAATTTAATTTAATTTAGTTTCCTATATTTAAGATTAAGATTAAGATAACCTTTATTGTCATTTTTTTACTGTGGGCACAATGGCGCACATCCAAAATGAAATTTAGTTGCCCGCTCACAAAGTGAAACACATACATGACACACACCTAAACATACTATATACAACGTATGTATAGACCCACACCCCTACATATACATAACAAATGAATATTAAATACTGTCCATCTTGAATATATAACGGAAGGAGGAAGCTTGAGAGTTCACAAGCTTAATGCTGTATGGAATGAAATTATGGCTGAATCTGGATGTTCTGCTTCGGATACCACGAAGCCTCCTCCCAGAAGGTAACAGGGAAAACAGGTCATGAAGAGGATGTTCATTTATAATAATAATAGTAGTAGCAAAGTTGGAAGGGACCTTGGAGGTCATCTAGTCTAACCCCCTGCTCAGGCAGGAAACCCTATACCATTTTGGACAAATGGCTGTCCAGTCTCTTCTTAAAAACCTCCAGTGTTGGAGCATTCACCGCTTCTGGAGGCAGGTTGTTCCACTGGTTAATTGTTCTAACTGTCAGGAAGTTTCTCCTTAGTTCTAGGTTGCTTCTCTCCTTGATTAGTTTCCACCTGTTGCTTCTTGTCCTGCCTTCAGGTGCCTTGGAAAATAGCTTGACACCCTCTTCTTTGTGGCAGCCCCTGAGATAGTGGAACACTGCTATCATGTCCCCCCTCGTCCTTCTCTTCATTAAACTAGACATACCCAATTCCAGCAACAGTTCCTCATATGCTTTAGCCTCCAGTCCCCTAATCATCTTTGTTGCTCTTCTCTGTACTCTTTCTAGAGTC
The DNA here is from genome assembly GCA_034064705.1 of Bothrops alternatus. Taxonomy (NCBI): domain Eukaryota; kingdom Metazoa; phylum Chordata; class Lepidosauria; order Squamata; family Viperidae; genus Bothrops; species Bothrops alternatus. Next base: position 558,868 of record JARGCV010000207.1, read on the forward strand.
TCAACATCTTTTTTTACAGCGCGGTGACCAAAATTGGATGCAGTATTCCAAGTGTGGCCTTACCAAGGCATTGTAAAGTGGTATTAACACTTCACGTGATCGTGATTCTATCCCTCTGTTAATGCAGCCTAGCACTGTGTTGGCCTTTTTGGAGCTGCAGCACACTGCTGGCTCATATTTAGGTGATTGTCTACTAGGACTCCGAGGTCCCTCTCACAGTTACTACTATTGAGCAAGGTGCCACCTATGCTGTACTTGTGCATTTGGTTTTTCTTGCCTAAATATAGAACCTTGCTTTTTTCACCATTGAATTTCATTTTGTTAGATAGCACCCAGTGTTCAAGTCTGTCCAGATCCTTCTGTATCTTAAGCCTGTCTTCTGGCATGTTGGCTATTCCTGCCAGCTTGGTGTCATCTGCAAATTTGATGAGTTCCCCATCTATCCCCTCGTCCAAATCATTGATATAGATGTTGAAGAGCACTGGGCCCAGAACAGAGCCCTGGGGCACCCCACTACACACTTCCCTCCATGCAGATGCGGTTCCATTGAGGACTACATGCTGAGTATGGCCGGTCAGCCAGCTACGGATCCATCTGGTGGTGGTGCTTTCTATTTTTCTATCTTGTCAAGTAGTAGGTTGTGATCTACTTTATCAAATGCCTTACTGAAGTCCAAGTAAATTATGTCCACAGCATTCCTCTGATCCACTAATTTTGTCACTTGGTCAAAGAATGCAATAAGATTTGTCTGGCATGATCTATTTTTGACAAACCCATGTTGGCTTTTAGTAATGACTTTGTTTGCCTCTAGGTGTTCATTGATTCGTTGTTTGATTATCTTTTCCAGGATCTTCCCAGGTATTGAGGTCAGGCTGATAGGTCTGTAATTTCCTTGGTCCATTTTTTTCCTTTTTTGTAGATGGGAACTACATCAGCTCTTTTCCAGTCCTCTGGTAGTTTCCCTGTGCTCCAGGATCTTTGAAAAATATAGTTCAGTGGTTCTGAGATCACATCTGCCAGTTCCTTGAGAACCTTGGGGTGTAATCCATCTGGTCCTGGAGATTTGAACTCATCTAGGCTGGACAGGTGCTCACTTACCATTTTCTTGCCTATCTTAACTTGTGTTTCTATTCTGTTTTTGATGGCACTATTTTTGATAGGTTGGTCTGTTTTTTCCCTTTGTGTAAAGACAGATGCAAAAAAATAAGTTAAATAGTTCTGTTTTCTCCCTGTTGCTTGTCACCTTCTTGCCACTTTCACCCACTAATGGACCAATCATTTTCTTCACTTTTTTCTTGTTTTTTGCATGTTGAAAGAAGCTTTTTTTGTTATTTTTGACTTTGGTCGCAAGCCTTACTTCATTTTGAGCCTTAGCTTTCCTCACTTCATCTTTGGAGGCTCGGGCTATTTGCTGATATTCTGACTTAGTTATGTGCCCCTCTTTCCACTTTCTATACTTGTCCTTTTTATCTTTCAATTTGTCAGAGAGTTCTTTATGTAGCGATGCTGGTTTCTTTTGAGAGTTGTTATTTTTCCTCTTTGTTGGTATTGTGCTAGACTGGGCTTTTATTATCTCAGTTTTCAAAATTTCCCAAGCTTCTTGAGTTGTTTTCCCCTTGAGGATTCTCATCCATGGAATCCTTCCCAAGCTCTCTCTAAGTTTATTGAAATTAGCTCTCTTGAAGTCCAAGACTCTAGTTTGACTGTGTTCTATTGCCTGTGTTTTCATAATGTTGAATTCCAATATTGCATGATCACTTCCTCCCAGGGTTCCTATGGCTTCAACACCTTCTATCGTTTCATCTCTGTTAGTGAGAATTAAATCCAAAATGGCTAATCCCCTAGTTCCCTTCTCTACTTTTTGGGAGACAAAAAGTTCACCAGTTCACCAACCCCTGAACCTCCTTGCAGTAAGCTTCCACATTGTCATCATGAATAAGGCCCACTACTGTTGTATCTGCAAATTTCACAATATGGTTGGTGGCAAACCTAGCACAACAGTCATGGGTCAACAGGGTGAACAGCTGCGGACTTAGGACACAGCCCTGTGCTCAAGAAAATGGTATTAGAGGTATTTGTTCCAACTTGCACATATTGGGGCCTGTTGGTAAGAAAATCAAGAATCCATTTGCACAAAGGGGTTTCACCTTAAAGGCCAACTGAATCCTTGCCAACTCTGGATAGTTCACAGATATACTAAGACGAGAAATACAGATAGTCCTCAAATTACAACCGTTTGTTTAGTGACTGTTTGAAGTTATAACAGCACTGAAAGAAGTGACTTATGACTGGTCCTTACACTTACAACTGTTACAGCATCCACACGGTCGCACAATCATAATTCAGGTAGTGGGTAACATGTATTTATGACGGTGGCAATGCATCAGGGTCATGTGATCACTATGGTGGCTTCTGACAATGGGGGAAGCTGGATTTGCTTAACAACCACATGATTCACTTAACAACTGTAGTGGTTTGCTTAAGAACCATGTCAAAAAAGATTGTAAAACTGAGTGTGATTCATTTAACAACCACCTTGCTTAGCAACAGAAATTCTTATAAAGGAGAATATTTGTAGCTCAGGGTTCACATGAGGGGTCCTTGGTGCTCTGTGATCCTCCTTCTTTTCTTGAAGACATTTCCTTACCCAAACTAGGTAACATCATCAGTGCTAGTCACAGAAATTCTTGTCCAAATTGTGGTCATAGATCGAGGACTACGTGTCAGAATCCAATTATATTTCATCTCTAGTTATTGACTATAGAAAACCCCATTTCTGCCCTCTCTGGATTCTGTCATATGATGAAGAGGATATAACAGCACGCAATAGAGGATATAACAGCACGCAAGCCACTGACTCTAAACCGATGATGGTAGAATCACAACTGGCAGCGCCAGTAACCACCAGAGCCCAAGCTAAATTAAAACCACAGCTGGGCAGCCAAACCAGAATTGAAATCCGGAAAAGGTTGGAAACATATGAATGGTTCCAGAAAAACAAAAATGTGTGCACAATGAGAGACGGGCTGCCTTGGGTGGGGGAAAAGTTATATATACCAACAACCCAAAGAGTCGCATTCATGCAGCTTTGCCATGACACAAAATCAGCAGGGCATTTTGGATTTGTAAAAACATTACACTTAATTAAACGGCAACTTTGGTGGCCATCCATAAAAAAGGACATAGAAAGTTACGTGGCCAGCTGCCCAAAGTGTGCAACTGCAAAGAAGTTGCAAGGGAAATTGCCCGGACTGTTACAAACAGTGGCAAATCCCTCAGCCCCCTGGAGGGAAATAGCCATGGATTTTATAGTGGAATTACCAGAAAGCAATGGGAATACTGTTGTCTGGATGGTCACGGACTTTTTTTTCCAAACAGGTGCACTTTATCCCTTGCCAAAAGGTTCCCACCGCAAAAGCCTTAGCAAAACGTTTCATCCAGCACATTTACAGATTGCATAGGGCACCCCAACGCATCATCTTTGATAGGGGAGTGCAATTGACTCTGCATTTTGGAAGGAATTTTTATCCCTCTTAGGGACAACTCAGGGACTGACATCTAGCCATCATCCACAAGGGGACGCACAAACAGAACGCTGTCACTCAGTACTTGAGCAATATTTAAGATGCTTTATTAATTTTCAGCAAACAAATTGGACGAACCTACTCCCTTTCGCAGAAGTTGCCTACAATAATGCAGTCCACTCCAGCACAGGTTACACTCCTTTTCAAATAGCCACCGGTCAAAGTTTCAACCCCATGCCAGAATTAACCCCAAACGAACCGGTGATCCCATCACTGAAAGAATGGATGGAACAATTACAAAATACCTGGCCAATAGTTAGAAAAGCACTAGATGAAGCTAGGCAGGCATACAAAGCACAAGCCAATAAAAAAAGGGTTGAGCCTACACCATTCATTATAGGAGAAATGGTATACTTATCTACAAAATACCTAAAATCCCTACACCCCTGTAAAAAACTTGTACAAAAATATATAGGGCCTTTTCCAATTAAAAGAATCATAAACCCAGTAACAGTAGAATTAGAATTACCCAAAAATCTCAGGCAAATACACCCAATTTTTCATTGCAGCTTGCTGAAAAGAGAGCATCAGTCATCGTTACGGCCAAAAATCCCCCCCACCACCTCCAATCATGGTAGAGGGTGAACAACACTTTGAAATAAAGGAAATCCTAGACTCTAGGAGATATCATGGAGCGACTCAGCACCTAGTTGCATGGAAACACCTCCCTGCCTCACAAAAGGAGTGGGTCCATAAACGTCATGTCAGAGCCCCAAAGCTATTAAAGAAGTTTCACACAGAGTATCCTAACAAGCCTGACTAACTTGTATACCTGTTTTGTTTTCTTTCAGGTGGATCTATCTTATTTTTAAGGGGGCAGGATGTCAGAATCCAATTATATTTCATCTCTAGTTATCGACTATGGAAAACCCCATTTCTGCCCTCTCTGGATTCTGTCATAAGATGAAGGGGAAGGGGGTGAACAAAGGGGTTTTATGACCCTCACTTCTTTTGGTACAACTTCAAAAGGGACTGAATGTGGATACCACCAAAAGGACTAACCATAATAATGGGGCCATCAGCTTTCATCTACTCCCCTCTTAAGTCTCCCTTCCGCCGGCAATGAGGAAAAGGGGGTGGAAATGTAATGCCTGGGATTGTCACTGGAAGGATGGTGGGGCGGGGTGGGGTTGCTGGGAACCCCTTAAAACCTTGAAGCATAGGGCTTGGCTCCCAAGTCCTGTCTAGAACGCCTGCAACCATTTTCTCTTAATAAAGATGCCTGTTGGAAGAAATATTCCAAGAGTTCTGTCTTTTTAAGATGCAAAGTTTGCTCTGCCTCTCCTCCTGGGACCTCCCTGACCCAGTCTTGACTAGTCTTGAGCCCATTTAGACTGAAGTCTTGACTCCTGAAGTGATTCTTCTTTAAGGTCATATATTTCTGATATTTTAGTCAATCCGTGGGGGGGGGGAGGAACTGCAAGAATGAACGGCTTTTCGTTTGAGCCCTTTCTGCTGCCAGATTGCAGCTCAACCATGAGGCTGGCCTGAGCCCAGCCGATCACCGGACAAACAAGGAACCGGATGCCATTTTCCGGTCACCAAGTGTGACCCTGAACAAAGGGAGAGACAATCTCCTTCCCCCCCCCCCGAAACCAATCATCCCACAAAGCTAGCCAGAATAGCCAAAGCAAATTTGGAATACATTAGCACAGCTGATTAGCAGGCAATTTAAACCTCCCGCAGATCATACAGAAGCTGGCGAGCCACGTGGGAACAATAGGGGGCTGGTGAGCTGCAGAGGAATATCACAGCTCTCCAAGGCTCTTACCCTAAATTCAACTAAAGACCTTGAAGGCTCCTGTTGTTTTCCATTGCCTGAAGCGGGGATTAGCTGGTCGGCAGAGGACTTTTAAACTCCGCAGCTCCCTCACAGAGTTTCCCTGCATCTCCCTTGCAACTCATGCTGACCGTATTCCACTGAATACAAGCACAGTTGTTTTTTCTTTGGGCAGTCTCCAGGAAATTCAGCTGAGGGAGACACGAGAGAGACTTGGGTTCGACCAATAACAACCTCAACTCACCCAAGCTCAGTCCTTCTTCCTAGCCACATAGGAATAATAATAATAATAATTAAAATAATAATAATAATTTTAAAAAAGAAAAAGAAAAACCACGATAAACCAGGAGAAGAAAACTAAGCTCATTTAAAGAGGCTCCACAATCATCTGTTCCAAAGCTTAGAATAACAACATTTTAATCTAATTTAGTATGGGTGGGAGCTGCACAAATCCTTGGGAGGTTATTATTTCAGAGGACAAGTGCTGCAAACCAGGAAGACATTCCTCCTGGGTCTTGCACTATTTGATGGACAAAGTGTACCCACCCTGCTGGATAACACAGAATAGGCAGAAATAATTGGAAATAAGTAGCCCTTCAGACTACTATGACGTGCAAGACATTAAAGTAATCATCTGGTACCTTGAATTACACCCAGTAGCCAAACAGCAACCAGTGCATCTCGCAAAGCAGCAAAATCAGGTAAGCCTAAGGCAGGGCTTTTCAACCTTTTTACCAATTGTACCACTTTTAGGATATGGCAATATTTGAGTACCACCTAGCAAGGTGTCAAAAACTTGATGACCAAAAAAAACCTATTCAAAGTTGCAATTGCACTGAAATGACTTATGACCATTTTTCACACTTATGACCATTGCAGCATGCCCAGGGTCATGTGATTTATATTTGGATGCTTGGCAAGTGAACTAGCTTAAAAAGGCACATTCCCCTTTAAGAATTAGCTACTGGCTAGAAAGGAAAGTAAGGAGCGCAGCTGGCAGTTAAGGAAGAAAAAAAATGTAAGTACTGGCTGCAGGCTAAGGCAGCCTCCCCAAATGGCTCCATTCATAAGTAAAGGAATGCTACAGGCAAAATCCATTCAGGAGAAAAATACTTCAAAATCCCTTGCAGCAAAACTTACAGCTAACAACAGCAGAGCAATAGAAGCTAACACGAGACATCAGCCAAATAGAAATTGCCAAACACTCCTTAAGAACACAAAGCCCACATTGCACAAATCCCAGAACTTCAAAGTCACAAAAGCACATAAGAATCCTTCCACTCTCCATCTCCCTCCCTCGTGCCTCACCTCCAGCCATTGCTGCCTTTTTTCATTCCTCTTGGAGGGTGACCCCTCCCCCACTGCATTTCTTGCCTGTTTGCTGCTGCCAGCACAGGTGGCTGCCACAGCAGTTGTAGATCGGCTCATGGCCAGCCTGCTTGATTCCTCAGCCTGCTTGATTCCTCCTCCTCCTCCTCCAGCCTGCTTGATTCCTCAGCCTGCTTGATGATTCCTCCTCCACCACCACCACCTCCTCCTCCTCCTCCTCCTCCTCCTCCTCCTCCTCCTCCTCCTCGCAGCTGACTCCATCCCCTCCCAAGGCTGCTGCTTTTCTCTCTCTCCCTCTCCTGCCCAAACTGCCTCCTTTTATAGCCTCTCATGTCTCCACCCCCTCCTCCTTTCTCATGGGGGAGGGTGAGCCAGAAGTGAGCCTGGGGCCTTTGCAGCTCCAGAGGACTCTCTCACTGTAAGTCCTTGCCTGTGCTGGCTCTTTCCCTTCCCCACTACACTTGGCTAGGAAGGGCTGCGTACCACCTGCCACTCATTAATGTACCACAAGTGGTACGCGTACCACCGGTTGAAAAGCCCTGCACTAGGACTCCGAGATCCCTCTCACAGTTGCTACTATTGAGCAAGGTACCCCCTATACTATACCTGTACATTTGGTTTTTCTTGCCTAAATGTAGAGCCTTACTTTTTTCACCATTGAATTTCATTTTGTTAGATAGTGCCCAGTGTTCAAGTCTGTCCAGATCCTCCTGTATCCTAAGCCTGTCTTCTGGAGTGTTGGCTATTCCTGCCAGCTTGGTGTCGTCTGCAAATTTGATGAGTTCCCCATCTATCCCCTCGTCCAAATCGTTGATATAGATGTTGAAGAGCACTGGGCCCAGAACAGAGCCCTGGAGCACCCCATTACACACTTCCCTCCATGTAGATGTTGTTCCATTGAGGACCACACACTGAGTACGGCTGGTCAGCCAGCTACGGATCCATCTGGTGGTGATGCTGTCTAACCCACATTTTTCTATCTTATCAAGTAGTAGGTTGTGATCTACTTTATCAAATGCCTTACTGAAGTCCAAGTAAATTATATCCACAGCATTCCTCTGGTCCACTAATTTTGTCACTTGGTCAAAGAATGCAATAAGATTTGTCTGGCATGATCTGTTTTTGACAAACCTGTGTTGGCTTTTAGTAATGACTTTGTTTGCCTGTAGGTGTTCACTGATTTGTTGTTTGATTATCTTTTCCAGAATCTTCCCAAGTATTGAGGTCAGCCTGATAGGTCTGTAATTTCCTGGGTCCTTCTTTTCCCCTTTTTTGAAGATGGGAACTACATCAGCTCTTTTCCAGTCCTCTGGCAGTTCCCCAGTGCTCCAGGATCTTTGAAAAATATAGTTCAGTGGTTCTGAGATCACATCTGCCAGTTCCTTGAGAACCTTGGGGTGTAATCCATCTGGTTCTAACTATGGTTGTAAGTTGAGGACTACCTGTATGTTCCTCTTTGAGGAAAGGCATGATATAAATATAAACTGATGGCATTGTTCACATATTAGACCCATGCAGTACTCCATTACCAAAAGGTAATTGCCAGTTCTGAAAAAGAAATAAGCTGATTTACTAATTGAAAAAAAATGCTTTGATGTTTTCTTCAGAGAGATAATCACCTCTTTGCTTACCAGGAAAATATATAAAGTCGCCATATGCAAAGAAAGCTGCTGAAGAAACAAATGAGAAGCAGGGTCCCCCCCCCCCAGATCAGAAGCTTATTCCCAAGTCATGGTGCTAGTGTTTGTTAAAAAGAAAATCTGGGACTGTGGTTTATCATCTTTGGTTTTAAAATGAGTCTTGTGTCACCTTGAAGACTAATATACGGTACCCATTATACCATATGTTTTCTTGGATGGATGCAGACCATGAAAAGCTTGTGTCACTCACACTTTCTTAATCTTTAAGGTGACACAGTGTCTGTTTTGCTTTCACTGCAATAAGTTCAGGCGGTTGCCATTCAAAAGTTTTTTTTCCCTTTGGCAGCTTTGGAAGGTTGAAAGGACAAGACTAAATAACTTCTGCTTCTCCCTTCACGTTCTTCTCCCTTCTTTCTCTTCTCTCTTTTCCTTCTTCTCTTCCTTCTGCTCCCTTCTCTTTCTCCTCCTCCTTCTCCTTCTCCTCCTTCTCCTTCTACAAAAAGGGTAAAAAGTGGATCAATCAGCCTGGCATCAATACCTGGGAAGATCCTAGAAAAGATAATCAGTTTGTGAGCATCTAGAAATGAACAAGACAATTAATAGAAATTGGCATGTTTGTCAAAAACAGATCATGGCAGACAAACCTTTGGATAAGGGAAATGCTGTGGACATAGTTTACTTAGACTTCAGTAAGACATTTGAAAAGTAGACCACTATCTTACCTTTGTAAGATAGAACAATGTGGGATAGGCAGCATCACCCCACTCAACAAGGACCCACCTCACTTTACATCTTAAGAAGACATAACTCTTGGAATGTCTCTTCCAACAGGAATCTTTATTAAGAGAAACTGATTGCAGGCATGCTAGACAGGATCTGGGGAATCCTCTCCCACCATTCAATGTTTTAAAGTGTTCCCAAGCAGCCCCCACCCCAAAGTTCTTCCGGGCGATTCAATCCTCATCCTCTCTTTTCCCAGATCCCAGGTGTTGCATCCCCCTCGACCTTTTCCCCCATTGCCGGTAAAGGGGAGAACTTCAGAGAGAGTAGGATGAAAGACAATGGCCGCATTGTTATGGTTAGTCCTTTCGAAGAGAATCAACACACGGTCACTTTGTAGTTAATAAAGGAAGTGGGAGTCATAAAACCCCCATGCTTACCTTCCTCCCCTTCCACAGTATGACAGAATCCAGAAGAGAGTAAGAATTGGTTTTTTATCAGAGTAGGTAGATAGAAATGAAATACACTGCTCAAAAAAATAAAGGGAACTCTTAAACAACACAATGTAACTCCAAGTCAATCACACTTCTGTGAAAGCAAACTGTCCACTTAGGTAGCAACACTGATTGACAATCAATTTCACATGCTGTTGTGTAAATGGAATAGATGACAAGTGGAAAGCATAGGCAGTTAGCAAGACATCCCCAATAAAGGAGTGGTTCTGCAGGTGGTGACCACAGACCACTTCTCAGTCCTATGCTTTCTGGCTGATGGTTTGGTCACTTTTGAATGCTGGTGGTGTTTTCACTCTAGTGGTAGCATGAGATGGAGTCTACAACCCACACAAGTGGCTCAGGTAGTGCAGCTCATCCAGGATGGCACATCAATGCGAGCTGTGGCAAGGTTTGCTGTGTCTGTCATAGCATAGTGTCCAGAGCATGGAGGCGCTACCAGGAGACAGGCCAGTACATCAGGAGACGTGGAGAAGGCTGTAGGAGGGCAACAACCCAGCATCAGGACTGCTACCTCCACCTTTGTGCAAGGAGGGACAGGAGGAACACTGCCAGAGCCCTGCAAAATGACCTCCAGCGGGCCACAAATGTGCATGTGGCTGCTCAAACAGTCAGAAACAGACTCCGTGAGGGTGGTATGAGGGCCCGACGTCCACAGGTGGGGGTTGTGCTTACAGCCCAACACCGTGCAAGACATTTGCCATTTGCCAGAGAACACCAAGATTGGCAAATTCGCCACTGGCACCCTGTGCTCTTCATAGATGAAAGCAGGTTCACACTGAGCACATGTGACAGACGTGACAGGGTCTGAAGATGCCGTGGAGAACATTCTGCTGCCTGCAACATCCTCTAGCATGACCGGTTTGGCAGTGGGTCAGTAATGGTGTGGGGTGGCATTTCTTTAGGGGGCCGCACAGCCCTCCATGTGCTTGCCAGAGGTAGCCTGACTGCCATTAGGTACTGAGATGAGATCCTCAGACCCCTTGTGAGACCATATGCTGGTGCGGTTGGCCCTGGGTTCCTCCTAATGCAAGACAATGCTAGACCTCATGTGGCTGGAGTGTGTCAGCAGTTCCTGCAAGATGAAGGCATTGATGCTAGGGACTGGCCCACCCGTTCCCCAGACCTGAATCCAATTGAGCACATCTGGGACATCATGTCTCGCTCCATCCACCAACGCCACGTTGCACCACAGACTGTCCAGGAGTTGGGGGATGCTTTAGTCCAGGTGTTGGAGGGAGGTCATACAGGCACGTGGAGGCCACACACACTACTGAGCCTAATTTGGACTTGTTTTAAGGACATTACATCAAAGTTGTATCAGCCTGTAGTGTTTTTTTCCACTTTAATTTTGAGTGTAACTCCAAATCCAGACCTCCATGGGCTGCTAAATTTGATTTCCATTGATAATTTTTGTCTGATTTTGTTGTCAGCACATTCAACTATGTAATGAACAAAGTATTTAATAAGAATATTTCATTCATTCAGATCTAGGATGTCTTATTTTTGTGTTCCCTTTATTTTTTTGAGCAGTATATAATTGGATTCTGACATCCTGCCCCCCTTAAAAATAAGAGAGATCCACCTGTAAAGAAAACAAAACAGGTATAAAAGTTAGTCTGGCTTGTTAGGATACTCTGTGTGAAACCTCTTTAATAGCTTCGGGGCTCTGACATGACGTTTATGGACCCACTCGTTTTGTGAGGCGGGGAGGTTTTTCCATGCTACTAGGTATTGAGTTGTCCCATGATATCTCCTAGAGTCTAGGATTTCCTTTATCTCGAAGTGTGGTTCTCCTTCCACCATGATTAGAGGTGGTGGTGGGGGGATTTTTGGCCGTAAGGGTGACTGATGTTTTCTTTTCAGCAAACTGCAGTGGAAAATTGGGTGTATTTGCCTAAGATTTTTGGGTAATTCTAATTCTACTGTTACTGGGTTTATGATTCTTTTAATTGGAAAAGGCCCTATATATTTTGGTCCAAGTTTTTTACAGGGGTGTAGGGATTTTAGGTGTTTTGTAGATAAGTACACCATTTCTCCTATAATGAATGGAGTAGGTTCAACCCTTTTTTTATTGGCTTGTGCTTTGTATGCTTGCCTAGCTTCATCTAGTGCTTTTCTAACTATTGGCCAGGTGTTTTGTAATTGTTCCATCCATTCTTTCAGTGATGGGATTGCCAGTTCATTTGGGGTTAATTCTGGCATGGGGTTGAAACTTTGACCGGTAGCTATTTGAAAAGGAGTGTAACTTGTGCTGAAGTGGACTGCATTATTGTAGGCCACTTCTGCGAAAGGGAGTAGGTCCGTCCAATCCGACTGTTGGAAATTAATAAAGCATCTTAAATATTGCTCAAGTACTGAGTTCGATTTTCCCGATTGACCATTCCCTTGCGGGTGATGGCTAGATGTCAGTCCCTGAGTGGTCCCTAAAAGCGATAAAAATTCCTTCCAAAATGCAGATGTAAATTGCACTCCCCTATCAGAGATGATGCGTTGGGGTGCCCCATGCAATCTGTAAATATGCTGGACGAAAGGTTTCGCTAAGGCTTTTGTGGTGGGAATCTTTTGGCAAGGGGTAAAGTGCACCTGTTTGGAAAAGAAGTCCGTGACCGTCCAGACAACAGTATTCCCATTGCTTTCTGGTAATTCCACTATAAAATCCATGGCTATTTCCCTCCAGGGGGCGGAGGGATTTGCCACTGTTTGTAACAGTCCGGGCGATTTCCCTTGTAACCTCTTTGCAGTTGCACACTTTGGGCAGCTGGCCACGTAACTTTCTATGTCCTTTTTCATGCATGGCCACCAAAATTGCCATTTAATTAAGTGTAATGTTTTTACAAATCCAAAATGCCCTGCTGATTTTGTGTCATGGCAAAGCTGCATGAATGTGACTCTTTGGGTTGTTGGTATATATAACTTTTCCCCCACCCAAGGCAGTCTGTCTTTCATTGTGCATGCGTGTTTATTTTTCTGGAACCATTCATCTGTTTCCAAACTTTTCCGGAATTCAATTCCGGTTTGGCTACCCAGCTGCGGTTTTATTTTAGCTTGGGCTCTGGTGGTTACTGGCGCTGCCAGTTGTGATTCCACCATCATCGGTTTAGAGTTGGTGGCTCAGGTGCTGTTATATTGGGGCATGCAAGATAGTGCATCTGCCAGGAAGTTCTTTCCCCCCGGCAAATGCTTGAGCATAAAGTGGAATTGGTGAAAATGCTGGGACCAGCGGGCTTGCTTGGGGTTGAACTTCCTGGGTGTTTTCAAGGCTTCCAAATTTTTGTGGTCTGTCCACACCTGGAAAGGGACTTTATTGCCTTCAAGGAACTGGCGCCACGTGAGTAATGACCAACGTATCCCACATGCCTCTTTTTCCCACACTGGTCAGCGCTGTTCCGTTTCGGTGAGTTTCTTGGATGCATACGCGCAGGGTTGCAATACCCCTTCGTCGTTTTCTTGTAATAGTACAGCCCCCACTGCCACATCACTTGCATTCGCCTGTATTACGAATAGCTTATACCTGTCTGGGTGCCTCAGTACTGGTTCGGCAGAAAAGAGTCTCTTTAATCTCTCAAATGCTGCTTGGCACTCCATTGTCCATTTTAGTGGCTGGCTAGGTTTTACTGAGGATTTTCCCTTTGTTTTTAGTAAGTTTGTGAGGGGCAGGGCTATCTGGGCAAATGAGGGAATGAATTGGCGGTAAAAGTTTGTGAAATCCAGGAAACTTTGCAGTTGCTTTCTTGTGCGAGTTGGTGCCCATTCTAATACTGCTCTGACCTTCTCAGGGTTCATTTCAATGCCCTGTGGGGTTATGCAATAACCTAGGTAGTCTATTCTTTCCTGGTGGAATTCGCATTTCGATAGTTTGGCATATAGGTGGGTGGCTCACAGTTTTTTAAAACCGCTCTGATTAGGTTGACATAATAATAATAATAATAATAATAATAATAATAATAATAATAATAATAATAATAATAATAATAATAATAATAATAATAATAATAATAATAATAATAATAATAATAATAATAATAATAATAATAATAATAATAATAATAATAATAATAATAAAGGTGGAAGGGACCTTGGAGGTCATCGAGTGCAACCCCCTGCTCAGGCAGGAAACCCTACAATTCGGTGAAGATAAGGATGTCATCTAAGTAAACCAGAACCCCCTTAAATAGGTGCTACCTTAGTACCTCGTTGATTAATTGCATAAATACTGTGGGGGCCCCTTTTAATCCAAATGGCAAGACTTTGAATTGGTAGCACCCCATTGGGCAGTTAAATGCGGTTTTCCATTCATTGCCTTCCTTAATTCTCACGCGGTAGTACGCTTCCCTTAGATCTAGTTTAGTAAAAAAAATCCTTTTGAGAGGTGTGATAACATGTCCTTCATGAGGGGTAGGGGGTATAGGTTGCTTTCCCTGATTGTATTTATCACAGTAGGTAGATAGAAATGAAATATAGTTGGATTCTGACACCACAATGGAACTACATCTACATCAGTGGTTCTCAACCTATGGGTCGCGACCCCATTTGGGGTCAAACGACCGTTTCGCGGGGGTCGCCGGACACCGCGGTCCGCCATTTTGTTTTTTGTTTTTTTGAATTTTTTTTTGAATTTTTTTGAATTTATTTTATTTTTTTTATTTTTTTCCGGCGTGCGCGCACCACGCATGCGCAGATTGGCCCATCGCGTGCACGTGCCACACATGCACGGATCCACCCATCGCGGTCGGCCATTTTGTTTTTTTTTTAAAAAAGTTTTTGATTTTTTTATTTTTTTTGTGCGCGCGCCGCGCATGCGCGGATCGGCCCGTCACGCATGCGCCGCGCATGCGTGGATCCGCCCGTCGCGGTCCGCCATTTTTTTATTTTTTTTTTTTTTTTTTTCAGCGCGTGCGCCCCGCACATGCGCGGATCGGCCCGGCGCGTGCGCGCGCGTGCGCCCGGGTCGGGGTCACGGCGTGCATGGGCAGGGCAAGTGGGGTCTCAACCTGAAAAAGGTTGAGAACCACTGATCTACATGGAGTGAAGCAGGGAGTGGGGTACCTCAAGATTCTCATTAACTTGTGTTAAAAGCGGGAACTAATACTTGAATCATATTGGCTGCCGCCTAGTTGCTGAGTGTATAAATAGGGGTGGAGCGGCAGTTATCCAGGCTTCTGTTTAAAACCTTAATAAAGAGTTGTTGTTACACCTGCTGCTTCGTCAATGCCTCACCGATCACCAAACATAACAGTGGCGATGAAGGTGGGATGTGCTGCAAAACTCGAAGAGCTGAGTCACTAAGGGGGTAAGCCAAGCGATGACGCCTTGGTTGGACCACGTCACCCCCCCCATTCCTGCCAGTACGAAAACGCTGGAGGAAGAGTGCTCCCAAGGAATCGTCCCTGGGAGATTAAAAGAAGCCTAGGCAGCACAAGGCATTGTGCGGCCGAAAACACCAAAAACAACTCACCATGGCCAAACTTGGGAAACTCTCAGAATTCGACATCGCACATCCAGAGAGGTGGAGCTCCTACGTCACGAGAGTCGAGAATTACTTAAGAGTCAACCAAGTTTGTGAAGACGGTTTGAAGGCCGCAACGCTGCTGTGCGTTTGGCGACTTCGTCTTCTGCCCGTAGACTAGTCGACCAATTTTGCTTCGCCTCTCCTCCTGGGACCTCCCTTCCCCAGTCTCAACGAGGTGAAAGCTGTTTGGCTATGTTTTCTTGTGTTGACTCCATCCTCTCCCCTCACAGGACCTAACTGGCCTCAAGGGTGGGAGTGGATTCTCCATCGTCATGCTGAGAAAAGGCGTTCAGGTAAGACCAACCCCCCATTCTCCAGTATGACGAGTGGAGAATCCACCAATGGGACATACCAAAGCCTCACTGTCCTTGTGGGTGGGATGCCATCTGGGCCTGTGTCCCACTCTCTGATACTATGCACTGGAGTACCCTCCTGCCAAAGGAGGCCTCCGCAGATGCGAATCTGTCTAATTTTGAAATCACCGAAAACTTAATCGCTCCAGCTCCGCTTGAGTCTGTGGCTTATTCCAAATTTTAAAAAATGCTCAAAGAACACTTTGAGCCGAAGCTATCGGTCATCGCCTGGAGGCACACCTTCGAGCGAAGAGACCAACGACTGGGCGAGTCGGCTGTCGAGTTCATAGCCACCCTTTGTCAAGTGGCCTGGCCCTGCGAATTCAAAGACCTTGAAGAAAGACTGCGAGACCGCTTAGTGTGCAGGTTGAGAAGCAGGGAACTCCAACAGAAATTGTTCGCCATCATTCCAAGATGCCCTAAGGGAGATCACAGCCAAAGAAACCACCGGGGGAGCCGTCAAGGCCTTACGGCTCTCCAGGAGCACTCCCTTCATAAAGGCCTTCCACCAGGAGGGCGCTGACAGGGTCGAAGACTCCGAATCGGATCAAGAGGTCAATCGGTTACAGCAGCCACCAGAAAGAAGGTCACAACGCCCATTTGACAAGGCAGTTCCCTTCTCTCGATGTGCGGGGTGTGGAGGCTGATATGCGGAATGCAGGTTCCGCACAGCAACGTGCCGGGCATGTGGCAGACAAAGCCACATTGCCACTGTCTGACAAAGCCCACCAGAAGAGTTTCCCCAGAAAGGTACCGGGGCCCCAGGGCAACACAGGGTTGGCTATTGCACCAGTAGAAGGAGCGTGCATAGAACAGGTGCCTATCGCCCACTTAGGGAGAAGTTGCAGCTCAAAGTCAAGCTGCACGGAGTTCCATGCAACAAGGAACTTGATACGGGGTCAGCATTATCCATAATTTCCCAGGGAACCTTCAAACACATTTGTAGTCACAGCGGCAAAAGAGTTAAGCTCAAGCCGTCGAACCTCATGTGAACAGATTTCCAAAACTCTCGAGTAACAGTTAGAGGGGAAGCTACACTCAGGGTACAATTCAAGGGATTTGAGGGCCCCCTGGAAGTTGTAGTAGTTGAGGGCAACGGCACAAGCCTCGTTGGGCTTGATTGGTTTGATGC
Source organism: Bothrops alternatus (assembly GCA_034064705.1). Lineage (NCBI taxonomy): Eukaryota > Metazoa > Chordata > Lepidosauria > Squamata > Viperidae > Bothrops > Bothrops alternatus. The sequence goes on from JARGCV010000207.1 coordinate 575,430, forward strand.
ATTGAGAATCAATGTGACTGGAATAAACAGCACACAAGCAGAGGACTTATCGGCAGTTTGCCAAGAGTTCGCTGACGTTTTTAGCCCCAACTTAGGGAAATATAAGGGACCTCCCATAGCCCTTCGGCTTGATCCTGCCATAACCCCAATAAGGATCAAGTCGCGCAGAGTGCCTTTCACCCTCAAGCAGAAGTTCGATGCAGAGCTGGATAAGCTGGTGCAGCAAGGCATCCTGCAGCCGGTTGATAGCAGTCAGTGGGAAACCCTCATAGTTATGCCACTTAAGGCCAATGGAGAGGTGCGCATATGTGCGGATTACAAGTGCACTATCAATAGAGCACTCCAACAACATGCATATCCGGTGCCTGTAGTCAGCCACATTTTGGCATCACTACAGGGAGGTTGCATATTTGCTAAGTTAGATTTGGCTCAAGCCTACCAGCAACGGTCGGTGGACGAGGCCACGGTGGAAGCTCAGACCATAGTTACCCACAGGGGAGCTTTCAAGTTTAAGCGCCTACAATTCGGTGTCAGTGTCACCCCAGGGCTTTTCCAGGGAGTGATGGAGCGCACGCTTAAGAGTATTCCAGGTGTGTGCCCATATTTCAATGATGTCCTCATAGCTGGGGAATCAGTTGAGAAATTGGCAGAATGGCTCAAGGCCCTCCTTCAGCATTTCTGAGAAGTGGGGCTGAAGCTGAAATGGGAAAAATGCAAAATTGGGGTAGCTTCAACCAAGTTCCTCAGATTCCACATAGATGCCAAAGGCATTCATCCTGCTGAATCCACACTCAAAGCAATTCAGCAGGCCCCAAGTCCTAAATCTAAAGGGGAGCTTCAAGCTTTTTTAGGACTGCTCAATTTTTATCATGCCTTTCTACCTCACAAGGCCGCAGTGGCAGAGCCGTTACACCGGCTCTTGGACAAACATGCACAGTGGAAGTGGACCAGTGTCCACAAGAGGAGCTTTTCAGCAGTCAAATCACTGCTGTCTTCAAACTCAGTTTTGATGCATTTTAACAAAAATCTGCCTGTCTGCATTGCTTGTGATGCATCACCATATGGGGTTGGGGCTGTGCTGAGTCATTTAATGGCTGACGGAAGGCAAATTCCAATAGCCTATTACTCAAGGTCGTTGTCCTCTGCAGAGCGTAACTAGGCCCAAATAGATAGAGAGGCCTTGGCCATAGAACATAAGAACATAAGAAGAGCCATGCTGAATCAGGCCAAAGCCCATCGAGTCCAGCATTCTGTGTCACACAGTGGCCCACCAAATGTACATGGGGATCTTGAGCAGAAAGAGAAGGCAAAACCCTCCCTTTCCCTTGACCCCCAAACAAATGGTACTCAAGGGAATCCTGCCTGCCTCAACCAACATAGAGGCGGCAGATGGACATCTGTTTTAATAACCACCAATACACTTTGCATCCATGAATCTATCTAGCCCTGCCTTGAAGCTGTCAAGGCTGACAGCTGTCACGACCCCTTCAGGAAGTGAATTCCATAAATCAACGACCCTCTGGGTGAAGAAATATTTCCCTTTATTTGTCCTCACTTTCTTAGCTATAAGCTTTAGGGAGTGCCCCCTTGTCCTGGTATTGTATGATAGAGAAAAGAATTTTTCTCTATCCACATTTTCTATCCCATGCATGATTTTATACACTTCGATCAAGTCACCCCTTAAACGCCGTCTTTCAAGGCTGAAGAGACCAAGGCGTTGCAATCTGGTTTCATAAGGGAGGCGCTCCATTTCCTTGATCATTCTTGTTGCCCTTTTTTGCACCTTTTCCAGTTCCATTATATCCTTCTTGAGGTGCGGTGACCAGAACTGTACACAGTACTCCAAGTGTGGTCTCACCATCGATTTGTACAGAGGCAATACAACACTTGCTGACTTACGGTATTTTCGATTCCCTTCCTAATCATGCCAAGCATGGAATTTGCTTTTTTTACTGCTGCTGCGCATTGGGTTGACATCTTCATCGAGCTGTCCACCAAAACCCCAAGATCCCTTTCTTGGGTTGTCTCAGAAAGTTTGGTCCCCATCAGTTGGTAAGTATAATTGGGGTTCTTTGCCCCGATGTGCATAACTTTGCACTTGTTTAGGTTAAAATGCATTTGCCACTTTGTTGCCCACTCACACAATTTCGAGAGATCCTTCTGGAGCTCCCGACAATCAGTTTCACTTTTCACAACCCGGAACAATTTAGTGTCATCAGCAAACTTGGCTACCTCACTATTAACTTCTACATCCAGATCATTGATGAATAAATTAAAAAGTAAAGGCCCCAAAACTGAACCTTGGGGTACACCACTTCTCACTTCTTTCCATCCGGAGAATTGTCCATTTATTGCCACCCTTTGCTTCCTACAATTTAGCCAGTTACCAATCCAGGACAAGACCTGTCCTCTAATTCCGTGGCTGGAGAGCTTTTTTAGGAGCCTTTGGTGAGGGACTTTGTCAAAAGCCTTTTGAAAGTCAAGATATACAATATCAACTGGGGCCCCTTTATCTATGTATTTATTTACACCCTCAAAGAATTCTAACAAGTTAGTAAGACATGATTTGCCTTTGCAGAAACCATGTTGATTTTCTTTCAGCAATGCCTGTTTTTCTATGTGCCCTGTAATTTTATCTTTAATAATGGTTTCCATCAGTTTGCCTGGAACTGAGGTTAGACTGACTGGTCTATAGTTTCCTGGATCACCTCTGGATCCTTTCTTGAAGATCGGGGTTATATTTGCTTCCCTCCAATCCTCCGGTACAGTGCCTGATCTTAGGGAAAGATTATATATTTTAGCTAGAAGTTCAGCAATTTCACACTTGAGTTCCTTGAGAATTCTAGGGTGGATGCCATCTGGACCCGGCGATTTGTTGACGTTTAGTTTAGAAAGGCATGCAAGAACATCTTCCTTGTTTATCTCTATCAGGTTTAATTCTTCTATTTCCCTCCCTGGGAAAACTAATTCAGTGGCAGGCAAATGTTCTCTATCCTCCTCGGTGAAAACTGAGGCAAAAAAGTCATTTAGCCTCTCAGCAATCTCCTTGTCTTCTCTGATTATCCCCTTCTGACCATTGTTATCAAGTGGCCCAACTGATTTTCTGGTTGGGTTCCTGCTTCTGATGTACTTAAAAAAGGTTTTGTTATTATTTTTAATATTCTTGGCTATATGCTCCTCAAAGTCTCTCTTGGCTTTCATGACTATCGCCTTGCATTTGGTCTGCCAGAGTTTGTGATCCCTCCTGTTCTCCTCGGTAGGAAGAGCCTTCCATTTCTTAAATGAGTTTTTCTTCTTTCCAATAACCTCCTTTACCTCATTCGTAAGCCATACTGGTATCCTCTTGGACTTTCCAATCCTCTTTCTTCTTTTAGGAATGCATTTTATTTGAGCCTGCTGTAACGTATTTTTAAACAGTTTCCAAGCATTTTGGAGGGATTTGACTTTTTTTACTGTTCCTTTTAGTTTCTTCTTTACTATTTTCCTCATTTTGTCAAAATTCCCTCTGTGAAAGTTTAAGGTCTCTGTGTTAGTTTTCACTGACAATTTGCTATCCATGGTTAAGTTGAAGGTTATTGTGTTGTGATCGCTGGATCCTATGGGCTCGGTTACAAGGACATCATGAACCAAATCCTGTGCGTTAGTTAGAACCAAGTCCAGGATCCCCTTTCCCCTGGTAGGTTCCATGACCATCTGCTCAAGGGAATAATCGGCTAACATGTCGAGGAACCTTGTCTCTCTTTCATGTGTAGAACAAGAATTTACCCAATCTATTTGGGGATAGTTGAAGTCCCCCATTATGACTACCCTATTTCTTTTTGAGGCCTCCTTTAATTCATTTTCCAAATAGCAATCTGCCTCTGGAGTTTGGTTGGGAGGGCGATAGCAGATCCCTAACGTCAGATTAGTTTCCTGTCCTGGGATTTTTATCCACAATGTTTCTGTGGGTGAGTTTGAATTTTCTTGAATTTCGAGTTCATGAGATTCTAACTCCTCATTTATGTACAAGGCCACGCCACCACCATTTCTCCCTCTCCTGTCCATCCTATACAATTTGTAACCTGGAATCCTTGTGTCCCATTGGTTTTCATCTGTCCACCAGGTTTCTGTTATGCCGATAATATCAATATTATTTTCCTTCACCAAGCATTCCAATTCCCCTATTTTTGCTCGAATGCTTCTAGCATTTGTGTACAGACCTTTATATGTAATTTTCTGGTGCACTTTCAACTTTGACTGTGGATTTTGACTGTAGAATTTGGTTGTAGAATTTGTAGATGGTCTACCATGTCCTTCTGCTTGACTATTACAATTTAGTTTTCCTGTTGACTCACCAATGTGTGCATAACTTCCACCCTCCATATTAGGCAGTGCGCCTTCTCGAACCGGAAGCTGCCCAGCTCCTGTCGACTTGCCCCTATGAGTCAGTTTAAAAGCTGCTCTGAAACCTTTTTAATATTAATCGCCAACAGTCTGGTTCCATTATGGTTCAAATGTAACCCGTCCCTTCTGTACAGGTGTGGCTTGTCCCAAAATGTTTCCCAGTTCCTAATGAATCTAAACCCTTCCTCCCGGCACCACTGCCTCATCCACGCATTGAAGCTCCTGAGCTCTGCCTGTCTAGCTGGCCCTGCACGTGGAACAGGTAGCATTTCTGAGAATGCAACCTTGGGGGTCCTGGACTTTAATCTTCTACCTAGCAACCTAAATTTGGCTTCCAGGACCTTCCGCTTAGCTTTTCCAATGTCATTGGTACCGACATGTACCACAACAGTTGGCTCCACCCCAGCACTGTCTATCAGCCTGTCTAGATGCCTCGTGATGTCCGCAACCTTTGCACCCGGCAGGCAGTTTACCATGCGGTCAACGCTTCCATCACAAACCCGTCTCTCTATATTTCTAACAATTGAATCACCCACTACAAGAAGCCCCCCTCCCACCACCCACGGAGAAGTATCCTCGGTGCAAGAGGATATGGGCACATCCTCCAGGGAAGGGGTCTCAACTAAGGGAGCCTGTCCCTCTTCCACAGATTGATGTCAGTGATCAAGAAGTGGCAGTGATCAAGAAGTTTCATGACTATTTGTGGTCTTCACAGACCACAAGCCACTTCTGGGTTTGTTCACAATGAACAAACAAACACCCCAGATCATATCTCCTGGGATGCTGAGGTGGTCAATATTCCTGTCAGTGTATAATTACAGCCTGATTCATAAACCAGGCAGGGAAATGGGCCACGCAGACGGCCTGTTGTGATAAATGTCCATTTCTCCTTTAAGAAATCCTTTCTCAGTCTCTGTCTGGATGGGTTCCCCCCCTACAGGCTATCAGCTGATAGCTGCACTAGGGGGTGGAGGAAGAAGGGAATAAGTTTCGCTTCCTGAGAAAAGCGTCAGGGGTTTCCAAGTGTATGTTTTTAACTGTTTGTGTACTGTGATTGGCTGTGAATCGGTGGGATGACAATTTAGGGGAAGAAACCTTTGATGTGTAATAAAAGGAGATGCCTGGTTTCTATCTGGGCCTTCCACTTTGAGACAAGCTCCAGTCTCTGTTATCATTCATGGGGGCCGGGTGACACCACGGACACACTTTCGCCACAAGTGGTGACCCCGACGTGATAACCCAAAGAGGTTATACGTCCCTGGACCCTCAGACTTACCACCCGGACGTGGCCAAGCATGATTCATCAGTTCATCGCTGGACGAGGACTGATCCCTTGTAAGTAATGGGGGGTGATCTCTCAAAGGCACAGAAGATGCATTTAGGGGAGCTCAGAGAGATAACCAGGAAGAATTATGTTTATTTTACGGCAAAGAAGCTGACAGAAGGAGATTTAAGATCTCTCCTTGAATATATTTGGAAACACATTCCTTCCTACCCAGAGACAGGTTGCCTTAAAGTTGAAACCTGGAGAACAGTAGGGGAGTTTTTACATACAAATCCTAGGGCTCCTGCTCCCATTTTAACCACATGGAGAGCAGTTTTAGAAGCTTTGAAGACACAAGAACAACCATTACTAAAAACATTACTGCATCCACTGCATTATAATGAAGTTCAACTTCTTCCCCCTGCCAGTGAAACTCCAGTAACAATTAAAAATCACAGCAGGATTTCTCCTAGCAATGTTGAGTCGTGTGATCCTAATTTAAATGCTCCAACTATGACCAAAACCAGTAATCTTATTCAGGAAACATTACAGAATGCTTATGAAGCAGGAGAATTAGGTGCAGATGAAATGGCAAATTTATACCCTGTAACTGTGGGCATGGATGCACAAATGAATCCAGTAAGAGAATGCGCACAAGAGATTTTGATGAAATTGGCTGTTGAAAATGCTAATGCAGACTGCAAAAGAGTTCTGCAACCCTTAATTGGCACTGGTCAAAAGACACTTGCAGATTTGATTCAAGCATGTAGAGTTGTAGGCATTCACGCCTATCAAATGGAAAATTTAGCCATGGCAATTAACAGTTCTAATAAGCCTACAGAGAATTGCTTTCACTCCAGCTATGACTTTGGCTGAAATTACACCTCGTGGCCGCACGATGGCGCCAGATTGTTGGAATTGAATTTGCAGTTATTTTTATCCCATTTTCCTTAAAATTGTGGGAAACTATGATTCAAAATAATTATGTTTTACAGTTATTGCTTGGAGATTGGCCTGGTCAGTTTTCTTGTCATCCTCCAGCAGATCCATGATTTTTGGCCATAAAAAAATTTACCTTTTGCTTATATCTCTCCTAGCTTGGATGAGACTTTAATGTCATTATTTTTGACATTACAACACCTAATTGAGACAAGATATTGCCCTTATTTTATTGCACATATCCGTATTCGTCAAAATTTTCCAGGAATTCTCAGTGAAGGGAATTCCCAGGTGGATATGGCAACACAAGTTATGACTATGCAACAACTCACTCCCTGGGATAGTCATGGCTATTTTCATCAAAACGCCAAGGATTTGGTTAAACAATTTGGCATACCCCCCGGGGAGGCAGCAGCTATCATTCAACAATGCCCCACTTGTTCACAACAAGGCTTGTCTCTTCCAATGGGTGTGAATCCCCATGGACTTGAGGCATGTCAAATTTGGCAAATGGATGTTACACAATATGCACCTTTTAATCCATGGAAATATATACATGTGACTATATATATTCTGGGTTCATCTTTGCTACTCCACAGCGTGGAGAGGCAACTAAACATGTCATCAATCATTGTATTCAAACTTTTAGCACTCTGGGTACTCCTAAAAAAATAAAAACTGATAATGGACCCGCATATTGTAGTCACGCCTTTGCTCAGTTCTGCAATCGGTGGGACATTATTCATAAATTCAGCATTCCTTATAATTCACAGGGGCAAGCAATAGTGGAACGGGCCAATTCCACTCTTAAACACATGCTTGACAAATTAAAAACAAAAAATTGGGAAAATAACCCCGGACTACCTGGAGTGCAAAATCATCTTAATTTAGCTTTATATACTCTCAATTATTTAAACCTTACTGGCACACCACCTAATACAGCTGCCAGCAGACATTTTTCTCCCCTTCCAGACGCAGTAACCACGGTTCGACCATTAGTCTGGTATCGTAAACTACCAGACCCCCCAGTGGAAAGGACCAGCTGAACTTATTACCTGGGGTCGTGGATATGCTGCGGTACAACATGAAGGCAATATCATATGGGTTCCTGGCCGCAATATTTGCCCTTACAGTGTACAGCCAAAAGATTGCAAGGACTCGGGTGAGCCCAAAGTGGACGGACAATGAGTTTGGGAAGGACATAAAAAAGGCTAGTGCCTTAACAAACCGGACTGACTGCTGGATGTGTATGCTGTCACCATCGGAGGCCAGTCAAGGACTTTCTTTAGTTGGACTTCATTTTAACAACACTGGGGCCAGCGAAAGTTTTGTACATATTAATGTGGCAGGAAATTATACGCTGCCACTTAGGCTTTATTATGTAGATTTTGCATTAGTGTGTTTTAAATTTTTCTAAGGGAAATATCCTTTTAGATATATATATCCCTCTTGTAATATCACCTTTTAATATGCCTGATAATTGTGATTAAGTAATAACAAAGTGTATGTAAAATGTGATGATGGAGAGTATGTAAACAGGACAATGCAAATGTATTGGGTTTGTAGTTATTTGAATGGTGCATGGAATTGGACTGCAGCCAATGACAGTGACGGCCGTTGAAATGCTTAATGAAGAACAAGGACACATGAGAACTTTTGTCCCCCAAACCTAGTTTACAGTCAACTTCCTTTTAGCCAAACCATTCCAACAAATAAAAAATATTATCCAGGACAAATCCCTCCACCAATATCCGGAGATCATAAGCATTGGGGATATTTGGGATGCATTCTGGTCTTGGCTACCAAATTTTCAATGGTTAAGATATTTGATAAGTACTATTTTTGTAATTGTTACATTATTCATGTGTGAATGCTTTTATATACAATGTTTGCTTGGTAATTTTGCTATGATGAAAATCCTTTATACCAAAGAACAATTTGTCTCAACAAGTGAACATTATTCAACAAGGATCTGAGCGGATGCCAATGGATAAACAGCCACCTCAGTTGGATGATATCGAATACATGGACTGAAAGCCCTTGCTTCTAAACAAAAACAAAAATGGATGAGATGTTGCGATAAATGTCCATTTCTCCTTTAAGAAATCCTTCTCTGCCTGGATGGGCTTCCCTTCCCCCCCTTACAGGCTATCAGCTGATAGCTGCACTAGGGGGTGGAGGAAAGAAGGGAATAAGTTTTGCTTCCTGAGAAAAGCGTCAGGGCTTTCCAACTGTATGTTTTAACTGTTTGTGTACTGTGATTGGCTGTGAATCGGTGGGATGACAATTTAGGGGAAGAAACCTTTGATGTGTAATAAAAGGAGATGCCTGGTTTCTATCTGGGCCTTCCACTTTGAGACAAGCTCCAGTCTCTGTCATCATTCATGGGGGCCGGGTGACACCACGGACACACTTTCGCCACACGGCCTTAGCACACTGCCCCTGCCGCAGTTAGAGCCCGACCCCGCTCCAGCCAGTCACATCCTGGCTATCCAGGATCTGCCTGAGTCTCCCCTTAACGCAGGGGACATGGCTGCCGAGACAGCTTCAGACACAACACTGAGCTGTGTGTTGAACTGGGTGCTCACAGGATGGCCGGAAACTAGTCCTGAGCCTAACTTTCAGAGTTTTAGTAGGAGGAAGGATGAGTTGTCAGCTCACAGGGGGTGTGTCTTGTGGGGTAGTTGGGTGGTAGTTCTGAACTCACTGAGGGCCAGAGTCTTAGAGTCTCTGCATGAGGGACATCCGGGAATAGTCCAGATGAAGGCATTTGCATGAAGCTACCTTTGGTGGCCGGGGCTCGACAAAGATATTGAGGCTCAGGTACACAGCTGCCACATTTGCCAGCAATCTAGACCAGAGATGCCCCACGCCCCAGTCCACCGATGGGAAACCACACAAGTCCCGTGGTCCAGGATCCACATCAATTTTGCAGGGCCTTTTCAGGACAACTCTTCTTCGTTGTGGTGGACAGTCACTCCAAATGGTTAGAGGTTGCACCTGTCCCTACTATGACTACTGCCAGGACCATCCAGGAACTGCGCAGGATCTTTGCCACACACGGGTTACCAGACGTGATAGTCTCAGACAATGGGGCTCAATTTACTGCTTCAGAATTCCAGTCCTTTTTGAGGGCTAATATGATCAGGCATGCCACATCAGCCCCTTTTCACCCAGCCTCAAACGGCCAAGCGGAGCGCATGGTCCGAACAACTAAAGAATCCTTGAAGAGGATAGTAACCGGCAACTGGCAACATAGACTGGCAGATTTCTTACTTTGTCAATGCACAACCCCCTGCACTTCCATGGGCAGAAGCCCAGTAGAATTAAGATGGGGCCGGCGTTTGATCACAAAGCTGGATCGCCTGCATCCTGATAGAGTTGCATCACAAACAACACAGCCAAAGACACCACGGTGCTTGCAAGTTGGCGACCCAGTTTGGGCACAGAACTACGGGCAAGGGTCACTATGGGTGGTAGCTGTGGTTTGTAAGGTGACTGGGCCACTTTCTTACGAAGTGGTCCTGGAAGACGGTTGCGTGCTACTCAGGCACATCGACCAACTGTGGCGGAGGTTAGCAACCCAGCCAATAACTCATGACTCTAGTGACAGTCAAACTCAGGAGCAGCACGATTGCAGTAGTGCATTAGATTCTGCCAGCGACAGCGGAACTCTCCGACTAAGGGACAAGTCTCTAGTGTCTGGTGAGTCAGTCCCAAACACTGATACTTCAACCAATGGGCAATGCCAGTAGACGGCTCCATTTTCTGGACTAGTGGACTCTGTTCCACCTGTGGACACTGGCTCGGGTCTATCAGGACAGACCAGCCACAGAGACTCGATTCTACCCGTAATGGACGGGTCCCATAGCCCCAGTCTACCAAGCCTGGCAGGTGAGCTGACAGACCGGGGGCCTCCAGTAGTTCCGAGGTGTTTGGAACAGGCGAAAAGGCCACCAACGTATTTAAAGGAATATGTTCAACAATTGTCCTTATGAACTATCTAGGGGGAAGGGGTGTAATGTATTGATGTGAATTACTTGGAAATGTTGAAAAAATGGTCATAAGACTCTGTCAGTTAAGTGCCAGACTTTCTGTCTACAGGCTCATTAACTTGTGTTAAAAGCGGGAACTAATACTTGAATCATATTGGCTGCCGCCTAGTTGCTGAGTGTATAAATAGGGGTGGAGCGGCAGTTATCCAGGCTTCTGTTTAAAACCTTAATAAAGAGTTGTTGTTACACCTGCTGCCTCGTCAATGCCTCACCGATCACCAAACATAACAATGGTAACCAGAAATGGACACAGTATTCCAAGTGTGGTCTCACCAGTGGTGTATAAGCGGTACTATCACTTCACGTGAACTTGAAATTTCCTGACAGTGTGAACAATCAGTGGAACGGCTTGTCTCTGGAAGTTGTGGGTGCTTCATCACTGGAGATTTTCAAGAAGAGACTGAACAGTCATTTGTCTGGAATGGTATGGACACCCTACCATGTGCAGCGGGTTGGACTAGAAACTCTCCAAGGTCCCTCCAACACTGTTCTTCGATGTTTTATGTTCTATCTTTATAAAACCCTAGTGAGACCACACCTGGAACACAACCAATTTTGTTTACCATACTAAAAAAAAGATATTGAGACTTTGGAAAAGGTGCAGAGAAGAGCAACTAAAATAAACAGCAGCATTGATTTAAAGGAAGTCCCAGAGGGACTAGTGTCATAAATTGCTGATGTTGTGAGAATTTATAGTAATCTTCAAAGATTCCCTTATTCAGGCAAATTATGCTAAGAACCTTAATATTTTCCAGGATATTTCAATTCAATTCAATTCAATCCAATCAGTATAGAGCTGGAAGGGACCTTGGAAGTCTTCTAGTCCAACCCCCTGCTCAAGCAGGAGACCCTATACCATTTCAGACAAGTGGCTGTCAAGTCTTTTCTTAAAAACTTCCAGTGATGAAACACCCACAACGTCTGAAGGCAAGCTGTTCCACTGGTTAATTGTTCTCGCTGTTAGGAAGTTTCTCCTTAATTCCAAGTTTCTTCTCTCTTTGGTCAATTTCCAACCATTGTTTCTTGTCCTGCCTTCTGGGTGCTTTGGAGAATAATTTGACCTCCAAATGGAGCCATTTGGGGAGGCTGCCTTAGCCTGCAGCCAGTACTTACATTTTTTTTCTTCCTTAAGTGCCGGCTGCGCTCCTTACTTTCTTTTCTAGCTAATAGCTAATTCTTAAAGGGGAATGTGCCTTTTTAAGCTAGTTCACTCAGCAGCTTGTCTTTTCTGTCTCTGGAGGCCTTTCCTTGTTTGATCAATATATGGGGGGGGGGTTCAAATTCTTCCTTCAGAAGGAGATGGGAATGAGAAAAAGGGAGGCAGAGAAGGGAGGGAGGAAAGGAAGTCCCGCCTTAGCACTTGGCCACCAGCAGCTCTGCCATTGACTTTGCAGAAGGGGATCACATGACCCTGGAACACTGTGACCATTATAAATATGAATCAGTTGCCAAGCATCCAAATATAAATCACATGACCCTGGGCATGCTGCAATGGTCATAAGTGTGAAAAATGGTCATAAGTCATTTCAGTGCAATTGCAACTTTGAACAGGTTTTTTTTTGGTCATCAAGTTTTTGACACCTTGCTAGGTGGTACTCAAATATTGCCATATCCTAAAAGTGGTACAATCGGTAAAAAGGTTGAAAAGCCCTGCTCTAGACCAGCCATACTTGCAACTGTTCTTCAAATGTTTTAGTTTCTAGGCCTTGGATCATCTTAGATGCTCTTCTCTTCACTTTTTCAGAAGTCTCAACATCTTTTTTGTAATGTGTTGACTAAAACTGGATGAACTATTCCAGGCGTGGTCTTACAAAGGTTTCATAAAGTGGTACTAATACTTCACGTGCTTTTGTTTCTATGCCTCCGTTTATACAACCCAGGATTCTATTAGTTTTTTTGGCTGTTGCTTCATACTACTTACTCATAGTTAAGTGATGGTTCACTAGGACTCCAAAGTCCCTCTCATAGTTACTGTTTTTGAGCCATGTTTCGCCTAATCTGTACTTGTACCTTTGGTTTTCCCTGCCTAAGTGTAAAGCCTTGCTTTTCTCCACATTAAATTTCATTTTATTGGATAGAGCCCATTGTTCAAGTCTGTCAAGATCTTTTTGGATCCTGAGCATGTCTTCTGGGTGTTGGCTATTCCTGCCAACATGACACTTCTAAAAAGGACTATTTCATTATAGTACCACTATATAGGAAAGAAGGGAGGGAGGAAGGAAGGAAGGAAGGAATTGGGTTCCTTGCAATATTCTTAACTCTTCTATGTTGTGAAAGCACCAATAACCTTCTATGACTTGAGCAAAAAGTGAAAGACTGATTTGGCATTTAGACAAGGCTTATATTAAACTAATTAGACCTTGGTTTATATGAATACGCTGGGTGTGTCTTTCACTAAGGCAGTGTCCACCTACGGTTAGTAGGTCATATAGAAAAGCCTTTAAACTTCTTAGCAAAATGTTGCTGTGAAGAGAGTAGGCTTCATTTAAGCCTATTTTTATTGGCTTCTTCGAGCAATCTTATTTATCTATCTATCTATCTAATTTATATATATAGCCACCCATCTCAGAAGAAGTGACTCTGGGTGGCTTATAGCACGTTAAAATGTGTTATTGAGAATATTCCCCAAACATTCTTTAATCAGAATACTGAAAACACTAACACGGAATGGCAACATATAATTTGCATGTTCTTTTCTAGATGTCTTCTATTTATCTCAACTCTAAATCTGAAATCTAAAAGATGAGTGTGTCTTTCAGTCCAGGCATGCTGGGATTACAACTCCCTGTGTTGTTGGTCAGCAATAAACAGACTATTTCAATCAAAGCTTCCCTTTTCCTTTTCCTTCCTGGATATCTCCAAACTTCAGTTGTTGTTTTTCCCCACGCATGCTTATATATATTTCTTATGCCAGCTGCCTCACATTCCAACACAGAGATAGAATCAGAGCTATATATATTATCCATTAGTTCCCTTTGAGGAAACATCAACCTACCTATCCACATCTAACAAAAAATTATTTATGTGATCATCTCATTCTTTTGCTATCTGAAAGAGTATGGGCAGATTATAAAGCCATCTAAAGTGTTTATCCTGACAACAACAAAAATTAATAAGCAGGACATACTGTAGAAGACACACGAATAAAAACTTACCAATATCCCTGCCTAATTATTTGTTAACATTTATTAACTAGTAAATTTTACAAATAAATAAGTAAAATAATATTTGCTCCCTGTCCTGCTGTGGGGCTACTCTAGGCAGCTTACAATAATAAAAAGAAAGAGATGAAAAGAGCATAAACAAAACAAAAGTAAAATAATAGAACAATAAAATAAACAATGAAAAAAGCAAACCAAAGATGGATGGGTGGGGAGAACAGAGCGAGGGGAGAGGTGGAATCTGCCATCAATCCACCTCGAAATGTATTTTAAAAATTACTGGGAGAAAATTTAAAATTAGAGTGCAGATGTCAACCAGGCAACATAAAGTACATTGCTGAAATCATTTATGTTATGTTCTGTGTTTTATGTATATGTGTAGTTATAGTTTCTGCTTGTGGGAGTAGAGATGTAGATGAAAAGTATGTTGATATATTGAGTTCCTTTGGGCTTAAATCTTTTGGCTTAATTGCTTGCTAGGATAAAATTTAAATATTTTTGTTTTTCCATGTAGGGCCGGAACCAAAAGTGTACCCTTGTTTTCTGTGAAATCTTTCCAGAGAGGATGTATCAAATGACATTTGGGAATATAAAACACAAAATGAATGGATGTTTCAAATAGAAAATGTTAAGGATCTTGGGCTCCCTTAGCTTATAAGGGAAAACACTCCATATCTTTAATCCAGCACAGACTGTAATGAGTCACCTTAAATGCAAAGGAACAAATACTGAATGGAAGAGATTAAAATATATTCAGGAGATGGCTACCTGTATGCAAACATTGCATACAAAAATTTAATATGCATATTAACTCCAGGGCCCAGCTGGGTGTTTCCAGATGTGTCATCTGGACATTGGCAGAAAGGGAGGTTCAAAATATCAATCTAGTGGCCACAACCTCAATCAAAACCCTGCCCCTTTTATGTGCAAAATGCATGTCTGAAGCTTTGTGCGGTTGTGACTGCTTTCTTGGCTTTTTTATCTCATCTGTGGACGCTCCTCAGGTCAAATAACAACTCCAATAATCCCCAGCTTTTTTCCCATTCAAGATTTAGAAGGAATGTTACTCTTTTCATCCCTGCTCCCGTATTAAAATGGTTCAAGCTCCTTGAGTTTCTGAGACCTAGAGAACAGTGTAGAAAGCAGGAACAAAAGAGAAAAGGGGATCATCTAAGCAACTGCTTGTAAAGGAAGTCCTTGACTTATGACCACAATTGAGCCCCAAATTTCCATTGCCAGGTGAGGCAGTTGTTATGACCTTTTTTTGCCATAATTGTTAAGCGAATCACTGTGTAGGAGATGACCAGGCTGAGCCTGAGGGAGGTATCAAACATGTCATTAGTCATGAGTCCCTTCACGCTGGTAAGAGATCTAAGTCCAGCCCACCTTGAATTCCTTTGACTCTTATCTACCACCAATTGGCTTTGACTGTTAGTAGTTCAGATTCTTGTAAGCTTGCAATAAATCTTTATACTCATTTGAACTGCCTGGATTTTCTCATTTCCCTGGGGCTCGACACACTGCAGTTGTTAAGTGAATTATGCAGTTGTTCAGTGAATCTGTTAACCTTCCCAGCTGGCTTCTGACAACCAAAGTCAATGAGGGAAGTCAGATTGACTTAACACAGTTGTGTTAAGGTCAAGGACTACCTATACTTATATTATAAGTCAAGGACTACCTGTACTTAGATTAGACATTAGTCCAGTTATGTAAGGCCAGGATTTGCTTCAGGAGGTCACTTTAGGTTGCTCTGATTGCCCCTGATGTCATCATAGACGTGTCCACACCATCTAATGAAATAATAAGACCCAACAGCATCTGAAAACAAAATGCATCTTCTTAAAAAAACATGCTTTTCTTTCAAGGTGACTTCCCCCTGAAGCTAAAGAAGAGCTTTTTCAGAATGTTCTTATGTTTCTTATATAATCTAGTTGATGGAAATGATGCTAAAGAGAATGAGTTCCCCAAGGAGATTTTTGATAGAACATCTCTCAGTCCAACGAAGCTGATATTTTAGACCCATATTTAAGCTCAGCAGCTCCTTCACCGTCAAGAACCACCACTTATCCCATGGTCCAATTATTGTGAATTTCCTTTACAATTTACACTTCACAGACTATACCGACTGAGAGATTTAAGTTAAAGCTCTCAAATAAAACTTGACTTAGAAGGCTGATCTTTTTTATAATAATAACACCCCAAAAACAGAAATATAGTCATGAGGGAATATATTTCCTCATTTCCATCAGTACTTCATAACTTTCAGCAATGATGACAGGCATTCGCAAAGAATCAGGAAAGGTACAATGAGTTATACAGAGGAGAATGAGAATTATTTCCAATTCTCAGACAAATAAAAGGATCAGAATAGGAATTATGCTGTAAAACTCAATATGAAAAAACAGGATTGAAAAACAGAGAGGAATCAATCTGCCACAGATCTGGGGCCAGGGTGGGGGAAAAAGCTTTATATAAAATTACTTCTGCACCACACAATGAGTGTTCATGTTAGCAATGTTCACATAGCTTTGATGATGCTGATGGAGAGGAATCGTCATAACATTGCTTACACAAACTTTTCAGCATCTATTCCAGTTGAATTAGTGAGCCATGCTCCAGTCTGCTTCATTGCTCCTGTTATTGTGCTTGGCTTGTATTGCTCCTAATCCCTCTCGTTATTCATTGTGCAAACTGGTATGAAACTGCTCTTGTACTTGCTGACTTCTCCACTGAAATGTTCAGAAATGAAGTATTGCTCAATTGTTATTGCTATCAGAAAGCTCTGCATTTGATTCTTAGGCAAATTAAGGGCAATGGATGGATACCTATAGGTAGGAGAAAGAGTGACGGAACCTGGAGCGCAGTCAAAAGAGGAATCAACCTAGTATTGCTTGGTAGGCACAAATGGACTAAGTCCAACCCCATCCTGCATTCAGTTGACCCTTATCTAGTGCCAAAATAATGCTAATTGTTAGCTGAGTAGATTCCTGTGCACAGGCATGAGCAATAATAAATCAGTTTAATTGGAACTTCACATGTGCTCCTGGTCTTTTGGCCTGACACTGTATCAACATCAACACTTTTTTTTATTATTACAGGTAGTCCTCGACTTACAACAGTTCATTTAGTGATTGTTCAAAGTGCTGAAAAAAGTGGCAAGACCATTTTTCACACTTATGACCCTTGCAGTATCTTCATGGTCACGTGGTCAAAATTCAGATGCTTGGCAACTCACTCGTGTTTATGATGGATGCAGTGTCCCAGAGTCATGTGATCATCTTTTGCAACTGTCTGACAAGCAAAGTCAACGGGAAAGCCAATTTTACTTAACAACCGTGTCACTAATTTAAGAACTGCAATGATTCACTTAGCAACCGTGGTAAGAAAGATCATAAAATGGGGCAAAACTCACTTAATAAATGTCTCAGCAACAGAAATTTTGGACTCAATTGTGATTGTAAGTTGAGGACTGCCTGTATTCTACTGTGTTCTATGTTTATACAGAACTGATAGAACAGATCACCAGTCTCCCTCTGCTGCCTCTTTTCTTTAACCCTAACCTTAACCCCAAACCCCAAACCCTAACGCTAAACCAGGGGTAGGCAACCTTGGCTCTTTCATGACTCGTGGACTTCAACTCCCAGAATTCCTGAGCCAGCTATGCTGAGGGGAAAGGGAGAGGTTTCCAAGCTGAGCCATGGTGGCTCAGGAATTCTGGGAGTTGAATTCCACGAGTCATAAAAGAGCCAAGGTTGCCTATCCCTGGCCTAAACCCTAACCCTTTTTGTATGTGTGTGTTTCTGGTTGTAAATTAATAAAGGATTTTTTTTTTACTTAGACATCGGTAATTTCCCCCTCAAGGACTGCTAGTGTCTTTTATTCATTTCCCCTTTTTCTGATAATGTTTTATTTTATTTCCAAAGTTAAAATACAAACTTCAACAAAAAAGGGGAAACAACAACAAACGAAACAAAAATAAAGACAAAAATGTGCATAAAAGACAAACATAGACATATATTATCAACGTGGTTGATACTGATGAAGGAAGTTAGCCCAGAGAAGGAAATATTAAAAGGGCAGAAAAATATATTTTTCCTCAAAAGGATTTTTTTTAAAACCAAACCTGGCCCCAAATCTATCTCTCTGACCCAAGCAAGAGCTAGCCCCATACGAATGCAGATGTAGAACCATCAGAAAGCTGAAGCCAGGGCACTCAAGAAGACAAAGAGAAGATCTGCATGCCCCACCCAAACTCTAGGAGTGATTAACCCCATCACCTGGCAAGCAGGATATGATAATAGGATTAAACCATAGATATCAAGTCCTAGAAAAACACTCAGAAATAGCCTCAAGGTTCATGCCACAGGAACAGGAAACTATTCCAAACAAGGCTAGAGGGGGTATAAAAACCTACTGCCCATGTGCTCAAGGTCTCTTCTCTTTCCTCTCTGCTCCTTGCAAGGACCATCTTTTTGCTTCTTCAATAAACTGTAACCTTCTTCCCAAAGCAGTTGCCATTTTGCTTATTTATCCCGGCTTGGATGAACCAGGATGAAGACTTCTAACACTGATTAATATATTGCAACAATAATAGTTCCCCCCCTTCCAAAGCAGGTCTACACTTTATAAACTTCTGCAGTTTTATTTACTCAGCTACTTTGACCTTCCATCTATTTACTGTAAAAGAAAACATTTGACAGGTAAACCCTGAAATGAAACAAAAGTTCCCTCACATTCTGCTAACACTCCTGCCTAGAGTGTTGAGCAAGTTCACACAGTACTTCCTGATATTTACTGTTGTAAACATTGTTGTTTCCTGCAAGAGCTGATGTCCAAACCCCTAAATTCTGAGTTACAGTATTTACAGACATTGTTGGTTTCCTCTTTATCATTTATCATTTTTAGCATCCCCCCCCCAACTTATGGTTGGCCTCCATCCTGCTGCTTTTCTGAAAGGCCCTAAGACACGGTTTTTGTCAGCAGGCCTGAGGACCATGAATAAATATGAACTCAATTAAGTGTCTGATTTTTCCAAAGCAACAGAAGGCAAGACAAGAAACAGTGTATGGAAACTGATCAAGGAGACAAGCAACCTGGAATTAAGGAGAAACTTCCTAACAGTGAAAACAATTAATCAGTGGAACAACTTCCCTCCAAAGATTGTGGGTGCTCCATCACTGGAGGTTTTAAGAAGAGATTGGACAACCATTTATGTGAAATTATATAGGATCTCCTGCTTGAGCAGGGGGTTGGACTAGAAGACCTCCAAGGTCCCTTTCAATTC
The DNA here is from genome assembly GCA_034064705.1 of Bothrops alternatus. Taxonomy (NCBI): domain Eukaryota; kingdom Metazoa; phylum Chordata; class Lepidosauria; order Squamata; family Viperidae; genus Bothrops; species Bothrops alternatus. Next base: position 594,516 of record JARGCV010000207.1, read on the forward strand.
TATTCTGACTGAATTGAATTGAACTATTCTGGAAAATATTAAGAAATGGTTCTTAGCATAATTTGCCTGAATAAGGGAATCTTTGAAGATTTACTATAAATTCTCACATCAGCAATTTATGACACTAGTCCCTCTGGGACTTCCTTTAAATCAATACTGCAGTTTACTCTTTTGACAATTTCCTCTTTTTCAATTGCTTTTAATTTTTTTTCCTATTTGAGTCTCTAAGTCTTTTATAAAAGTGGTTTTATTTCCCTTCTTGATCAAACAAGTCAATTTAGTCATTTCTGCAAACAAGTTTTTCCACTGTATTCTGTATTCTGCCATGGGGTGGGGTGAAATAGGATATTTATGCGTGTTTATGTTGTGATTTTTAATGCAAGTCACCCAGAATCAGCCATATAAACTTGTTTAATAAATACAGAAAGGGTTGATTTCCTCTTTATTACATTTCCAGTTGCCAGTTTTTAGCAGTTTGCAATTGTTTTGTCATTGGGTTTCACACCACCTCCTCATTGTTATGTGGCATACAGCTGCTTTTGTAAAACAGCTACATTCAAATCTCAGCTATATAGCCCACAAGAAGAAAATGAATATAAATGTTATGTACAAGATACACTGTGGACATGTTTAAAAAATTGGACTGCCATGGCCAAACCAAAATACAATAAAATGACTAATGAATTGTTTGAATCTGGTTCAAAATTTGGAGCACCATATTACAAAAGAATCACTGTTCAACACAAAATGACACCATTAATATCATTCTGTTAGTATCTCTTGCCACATAAAAAGCACTTCACTTCCCTGGAAAGTGAGTATAGCTGACTTTTTAGTATCCATCTTTAAGCACCATCATCTTAAAGTCCAGCTCTCATACAAAAAAAATGTCACAGTATTTCCAAAATTGAGTAGCTTTTGGTTTAAGCAGAAGTGGGTTTTATCCCGCAACATTGATCAGTTAGCTGAAACTGAGGCTCTCAAATAGTTAGCTAAGATATCCTGAGGGAGAAATTTTGCCAGAAATTTTGAAGGGCCTCACTTCTGTAATGCAGATTGCTTTGGCCTCTGTGGGAAGTGGATAGTGGTAAGATGAATATTTTAATATCTAAGCTGCAAAATGGCAGATGGTGGTAGCAAGGAAATGGAAAAACTCCATCATTTTGCTGCCATCTAGCAATTGTCTGGAGTTTTGCAGCCCAAATGTAGTCATAGTAGATCAGGTTTTCCTAAGTTTGGCAATTTTAAGATGTGTGGACATCAACAGTTGAAGTCCACACATTTTTGCCAAGGTTGAGAAACCATCGCCTATGTTTCCCCGAAAGTAAGACAGTGTCTTACTTTCTTTTTATCCCCAAAGGCCCACTATGTCTTACTTTCGGGGTACGGCTTATATTAGCCGACCCCCTGAAACCCCGATGCGTCTTACTATCGGGAAAACACGGTAGAAGATAGACTCATTTAACACAATCTTACCATAAATGTGTACATCCATTCTGCACAATGTAACACTACTTCTGGCAAATTGAAGGTATCCATGCAAATTTACATGAGAATATGCCACAGTGCGTTCTGGATTTGCTGAAGAAGAATAACACAACAGTCCATCTGGGAGACATAAGTGAGTACAGGTAGTCCTCGATTTACGACCACAACTGAGCGCAATTTTTTTGTTGCCAAGTGAGACATTTGTTAACTGAGTGTTGCCCCATTTTACGACTTTTCTTGTCATGGTTGTTAAGTGAATCATTGCAGTTGTTAAATTAGTAACCCGACTGTTACGTGAATCTGGCTTCCCCATTGACTTGGCTTGTCAGAAGGTCGCAAAAGGTGAAGTGTCTTGGCGACGTTTCGACGAAGTCCCATTCGTCATCTTCAGGCTGGTGCTTTCGGCTTCGTGCTTCTAGGAGCAATGTGTGATTGTAGCTGTTTCTTCCTTTTAACTGCCAGTGGGGGTTTGAACTGATTGGCTGGGAGCTCGGCTGTGTTCTGATTGGGTGGAGGTGTGTTCTGATTGGTTAGGGGCTTGGCTGTGCTCTGATTGGATGGGGGAGTGTTCTGTTTGGGTGGGGGCTTTGTTGTGCTCAAGTTAGTCTGAGTTACAGGGGGATTAGAGATGGTGAGCTGCATAGCTGTTTGGCTTCGCGTTCGTGGTCGTGCCTCATCTTCATGGTGGGTGTCAGTTTGCTTCATGTATGGATTGGAGGGGTTTAAGGTGGCTAATGATGCCGCTGTGGTCTGGCTTCTGGTTTGTGGTCATGCCTCATCATCGGTGTGGGTTTGGGTTTGCTTTTTGCCTGGATGTGTGGTGGTGACATCCTGTGTGGTTTTTGTGAGTGTAGGTCTGGTGTCATTCTTTGTGTTATGGACTCGTTTGTCAATAAGGGCGGGTTTCCAAATGGCTGGTAGGCGGGAGGTATCATCTCGTTTGTTCATGCTGTGAGGGCATTTTTCTATCTCGATGGCTTCTCTGATTATTCTGTTATTAAAGTGTTCAGTTTTGGCAATAGTTCTGGTCTTTTTGAAATCAATTTCATGTCCTGTGGCTTTAAGGTGTTGGACCAGGAAAGAAGTTGGTTCCTCTTTTTTGACTGAGTTTTTGTGTTCTTCAATGCGTGCACTTATTCTTCTGTTGGTTTGTCCGATGTAAGTGGTGGGGCAAGCAGTACATGGGATTTCATATACTCCTTGATTTTCTAACTCAATTTTGTCTTTGGGGTTTCTTAGGATGGTGGATATTTTTCTGTTTGTGCAGAATGCTGTTTTGATGTTATGTTTGTGCAGGATCTTGCTGATTCTTATTGCAATAAACAAAACAAAAGTGTCTTGGCTGGTTATTGGTCAGGCGAGCTTGCCTCTGGTCACGAAGGAAAGTAGCCAGGAGCACATAACAGCCTTGGGGGCTCCTCCGGGATTTGCATCCATTCCATCTTTGGCAGCCGGGGATATTCGAAAGGGGAGTGCGCACCTGGGTTTTTCCCAGCCCTAAAGGTCCGATTGCCCCTGCTCAAACAAGGAGGAATCGGAAATCCCGAGACAAAAAGCCAGGACCCAGTGAAAACCTAAGGGAAAGTCAGCCGACTTAAGGAAGGACTTCAACTCAGCCTGACAGGTAAGATACCAGAGGGGTATCCATGGCAATAAGAGTTTGAAGAGGAGGGCTGCCTCCCCAGCCAGTGTGCCGGCCAATAAGGAAAAAGAGGAAAGGTATTTACATTCTGGAATGAACCCCCTTAGGGAGATGGGAATCCCTCAGGGAGAATGTTGAAGTATTTTAAGTCAATGCTTTAAACCAGTGGTTCTTAACCTTTTTGAACGAATCGCCCCCTTGAGCCAATGAGGAAGTTGTCATCACCCCCTCCCCCAACATAACCTCTCAATCACAACATAGGAAATAATTCTTCAATTTATGCAAACCCTTTTTTTGTTTTCTTTAAAATTGTCATCAGGACATATGATGCAAATAATTTATTTCCAGTCTTTTTCCCATATCTCAACTGTGTGAAAACGTTTGGTGCCACCCGTCACTTTATTCCCAAACTTCGTGATACATGTATTTCATTATTATCTTATTTATTCAAGACACTTAAATGTAATGACCACTGAAAACAAAACACTTGGAGCCTCAAAACCCTTTTGACATCTAAAATGAAGATAACACTGCACATATCCTTTTTTACCTTTATTATATATATATCTTCAGTATTATCTTCATTTTAGATGTCAAAAGGGTCTCTCCCTTTCTCCCTGTCTCTCTCTCTCTCTCTCTCTCTCTCTCTCTCTCCCTCCCTCCCTCCCTCTCTCTCCCTCTTTCTGCCCTTGGTCTGCCAGTCCTCTTCCTCCACTCAGTGTGTGTGTAGAGAGAGAGAGAGAGGGAGAGAGAGAGGCACTTGTGCTTCCTCTCTCTCTCTTTCCTCTCTCTTTCTCTCTTTTTCTCTTTCCCTTCTCCCTCTCTCTTTCTCTCTTTCCTCTCCCTCTCTCCCCCTTTCTTTCTCCAGGTTAGAAGAGAGAGAGAGAACGAAAGGCAGAGGGCGCCGAAGGGGCGGGGAGGGGGGGCAGGAGGCAGCAGAAGACCCCCTGTTGCAGCTGGAGGCACCCAGCTCCGCTGCCCGCTGGGCCTGCAGGGAGGCCCCGGCTCACAGTCACGTTGGCAGGCCGTCCCACATGCCGCTGGTGTCCCCGGGCTCAATTCGGGGCCACGGGGCATCTGCAGAATGCCCTGCCCATCGGCTGCATCGGCAAGCCTCCCCTCATGCCGCTGGCAGCCCAAGGCTTAAGTCGTGGGGCATCTGCGGAATGCCCCCCGTCATCTGCATCGTCAAACCTTCTCCTGCGCCTCCGGCGTCCTCGGTCAGAACCGGAGCAATGATCCGCCTCCTGCCAGGACCAATGCTGGAGCCTCCCATGCTGCCGGTAGGTCCGTTGTGCTGGAGGAGCTGGGACCACTCCGCACCATGTGGTGCTCCCAGCGATCCATGACCCACCAGCATCGCCCAGGGAGTGATGCCCCCGCCAGCCGCCACCCCAGCTGGGACTGCCACCTGGTGGGCAGCAGGAGGAAGAAGGGGAGGAGGAGGGCAAGGAAGCCAGCGCCAGGCCCCAGGAGGAGGCGCTCCTGTGGGTCCAGCCGGGGCTCTTCTGCTGCTGGTTGGAAAATGCCTCCCCCCTCCCTTTCTCTCCCCCCCATCTTCTGCTCAGCTCACATTCTTTGCCGACAAAGCAGCCGGGACTCCGGTGCGCCTTCCCGGCCAGCTGGGCCAACAGTCCTGCAGCTGTGGATCGCAGGGGCTGCTCTCCCTCGGGACCGCAGCTTGCAGGAAGGCTGGCCCGCTCAGCTGAGGCTCTGGCAGGCTGCTCCCAGCGGGGATCCCGGGGCTTCCCTGTGCATTTCCCCGGCCATGTGTACCTTGGACAGGGCCAGCCAGGGAAAGGAACTTCCTGGCCACGCTTCTCCCAGGGGGCGGGGCACCCGGGCGCAGGGCCAATCAGGAGCCCTGCGAGGGGGCAAATCCACATGAGAGAGAGAGAGAGAGAGAGAGAGAGAGAGAGAGAGAGAGAGAGAGAGAGAGAGAGAGAGAGAGAGAGAGACTCTGTCTCTGTCTCTCTCTGCAAATGGCGGAGGAGGCTCGGAGCCGCAGGGGAAGGCTCAAAAATGTCCCCAAAACCTCTTGCTCCATCGCCCCCATATCGCCCCCTTTTCGTTCCTTCACCCCCGCGTCGCCCCTTTTTGTTCCATCGCCCCCCTGAAAAACAAAATCGCCCCCTGGGGGGGCAATATCTCCCAGGTTAAGAACCACTGCTTTAAACAAGGCATTTGTTATACCTGGCTTAAGTACATGTTTGGCCAGCCAATAAATTAAATTGGGCTTCTCAGCTTGGCTTAGAGCCGTGGGGAATGGATAGGCAGTGGTTAAGGTCTATCATAAATGCTCCTTGCATTTCCCCACTGCCTGGAGAACAAGCTACAAGTTGACCCAAAAGAGTAAAAGTGGAACTTTAAAGGGACACAAACCTCCAAAGGTCTGGAAATGATGTTTAATGGTCTGTATGTTTGTGTGCTTGTATTGACTCATTTCTAAAGACCTGAGGGAGGGGAGGGAGAGACCCTCTAATGGTAATATACAAAACAACAAGGCCTTATTCCAAAAGGAAATTTGGGAAATGGAGCTCATTGGCTTTGAAAAAGCTCCTTGAAAATAAGAATGATTCTTTTGCCTGGGGTGAAGCATTTGGAATTTTTTTTGTGTCTGGTGTAAATGCAAGAAAGGGTGAAGAAGGCTAGTTTCTTAGTAATTAGAAGGACAATAGAAGGTGTTAAAAATGGAAATAATCAGATGGAAGAGAGGGAGAGAGAGAAAAAGAAAGGAGCTGTGTGAAGTTTTATGCCTGGCCAGGATGAAAGGTGAGAACTCTGATCTGCTATTTTGTGTGAAAGAGTTAAGTAGATAGCTATGTATTTCTTGAGGTTCCTATAGTTTGGAAGGTGACAAGAGAGGGGAAAACCCCTCTCCAAGGGGAAAAAAATTGTCCCCCCTAACAGCTTTTGAAATCAGGCAATTTAGTAAAGAATTGCCCAAACTAATAGAAGATCCTATTGAAGTAGGAAAACATGTTAGAAATGTTTTTAGGACCAATGGAATATTCATGGGGAGAAATGCAACCCATTTTTAACATGCGTACACCAGAGGAGAACGGGATGATTAGGTAAGCAGTTAGGGAACAGTGTAAGAAAAAGTTTTCACAAAAGAATGAACAGGCTGAGATCCCTGTTGCAGATCCAAAGTGGGATGGTAACAGGCGTGCAGAGAGGAATGCTATGGCTGATTATAGGGGATATTTAATAGAAGGTATTAAAAATGCAGTGCCTCAGAGTCTTAACATTCAGAAGGCACTGTCATTAGAACAAGGAGAGGAGGAAACACCAACCGAATGGTTAGAAAGATTAAAAAGCCAACTTCAAAAGTATGAACATTTGGATCCTGGTAATCCAGGACATCAAATGATTGTGAAATATCAATTTGTAAGGAAAGCATGGGAAGGTATTAGGGTAAAAATGCAGAAATTAGACACATGAAAAACTAAAACAATAGAAGATTTATTACCGGTAAAAGAGGCTCAGAAAGTATATGCGAAGAGAGAAGAGGAGAGAGATAAACGTAAGATAAGATAAAAATGATGGCTCAATTGTTGCAAACAGGCCAGCAAAGAGGATGGGGAAGAGTAATCAGGAAATCAGTAAGGCAGGCTGGGGGTGAGGACAGCCAATTGGCACCAGGGGATATAAATCCCTAGGAGAAAACTTTTCCCACCAGTCCATAAATAAATAAATAAATGTGCCTTTTGTAAGGAGGAAGGACACTGGGAAAATGAGTACCCTAAGAGGAAGGAGGGGGAAGAACTAGCAAATTTGGTGAATTTTGAGGATTAGGGGTATCAGGGGACTAATCTGTTTTCTGGTCCAGCTTTTTAAGAACCCCTGATAAACCTTAAAGGTTGGATCCTTGGAGGAGGAAAGGGTGTACTCGGTGGATTCCGGAGCCACCAGATTTACCCTGAACTATATACCTCCAGGAATGCAAATTGGGAAAGGGAAGATTAAGGATCAGGCAATTATGGACATGTAGTAGAAGCAACAGTATTTAAATCTGCTATGGTCCAGACAGTAGCAAAAGGGCCTGGATTATGTTTTGGCAGAAGGGAGCTGCAATTTGGCCAGGAGGTACTTAATTGGTAAATTGGGGATTGTTATTATGGGGAATGAAAGAGAAATAATTGTAAATATTATGAGCTTGAGTGAGGAAGCTCAAGGAAAAGTGGACCCTCTTATATGGGCCCAAGAGGGCAATAGAAGAGGGGTACACATGTGTTAGAAGTAAGTCTTCATCCTGGTTCATCCAAGCCGGGATAAATAAGCAAAATGGCGACTGCTTTGGGAAGAAGGTTACAGTTTATTGAAGAAGCAGAAAGATGATCCTTGCAAGGAGCAGAGAGGAAAGAGAAGAGACCTTGAGCATATGGGCAGTAGATTTTTATACCCCCTCTAGCCTTTGGAATAGTTTCCTGTTGCTGTGGCATGAACCTTGAAGCTATTTCTGAGTGTTTTTCTAGGACTTGATATCTGTGGTTTAATCCTATTATCATATCCTGCTTGCCAGGTGATGGGGTTGATCACTCCTAGAGTTTGGGTGGGGCATGCAGATCTTCTCTTTGTCTTCTTGAGTGCCCTGGCTTCAGCTTTCTGATGGTTCTACATCTGCATTCGTATGGGGCTAGCTCTTGCTTGGGTCAGAGAGATAGATTTGGGGCCAGGTTTGGTTTAAAAAAAAATCCTTTTGAAGAAAAATATATTTTCCTGTCCTTTTAATATTTCCTTCTCTGGGCTAACTTCCTTCAATATCCCCGCTTTGTGCCTTAAATGTGAGAATGTCACACTTATTGGCACAACATTAAAATTGATCTGGTCAGGGAGACTTGGTAGGCAAGCTTTTAAACTGTTAAGTAAAAAGATATTAATGGAGGCAGCAGAAAAAGATCCCTTTAGTGCAGCGGTTCTCAACCTGTGGGTCGCGACCCCATTTGGGGTTGAACGACCATTTCAAGGGGGTCGCCAAGCACCGCAGTCCGCCATTTTTTTCTTTGGGTTGGCAATTTTTTTTTGTCGGCCATTTTTTTCCCTATTGCGATGCGGGCCGTTGCGCCGCACATGCACAATGTGCCCCGTCGTGCCGTGCATGCACGATGCACCCCGTCGTGCCGTGCATGCGTGATGCGGGCCGGGGTCGAGCCCCGGAAAAGGTTGAGAACCGCTGCTTTAGTGGCTCCCAAAAGGGGAGCTTGCACCCATAAAGTTCTAAAAGTCAGGGCAAAAATTTTGTTAGGTGGAAAAGAAATTTATAGTGTCCAATATTCTGTGCCAATCATTTTCAAATGTTGGATGTCACCTTTAGCTTCCAGTCAGGTTTGCATACCTCCCAAAATTCTTCACAGCCATGGTTTTCCTTAGTGCATGACTACTGGCTGCCCATTTTCAAGGGTTGTTTCCTGCCTTAGCTCTTAGTTCAGTGCATCCAGGTTTGTAATGTCCAATTGAGGTTAGCCAATATGCCAGGCTATTAAATTTTTCTTTAAATTGCACATAATGAGCTCTAGGAATCCCAATCTGAGCCTACCAGTGCAAGATATTCAGGGCTGAGGTTTGGGGATTTTTCCTGTTGCTTCCTTAGTCAGGGCATAAGAATTGCAAATCACCTGAGGGGGCCTAGTTCCCTCCCCCTTGGAATTTTCAGGAAGTTGGGCTTGCAAAGCTTTGGTGCAATAGAGCAAAAAATCAGCCTGGGGAGGGCTTTACTAAAGGTAGGTGGAGGGGATAGACTCTGAATGGTGTGAATGGTGTGTGTTTGTGTGTGTGCAACTACTAATACAAACAGGCAATACAAACATTCTGGATAAATTTTCCCTCCCACCAGATAGAAGTCCAAGGTGTTCAGTACTTGTTCTGCCAACTATTCCCAAATGCCATCTCTCCATTAATACATTCAACTGGCTTGTTACAATACAAATGGGGCAAGAAAGAAAAGTTTACAGTGGGTTTCCACCCTCCCCCCACAGTCTAATTTTCTCTTCTGAGGCTTCACATGGCACCAGTGGCTCCAGGACTCCTTCCTTCTGCAGCTCTCACAGGCATCTGGGGAATGGTAGGACTTGGGAAGGTGTTCCACTCAGATTGCATGGTGGCTTTTTAGTGGATGGCTGGATTCAAAACCCAATTCCAAGTCTCAAATGGATGGAGGCAGCATCTGGGTCTGTGTGTTCTGCTTCCAAAGGTTTGGGGGAGGATTGCAGGGCTGAAAGATACAAGAACAAGGTCTCCCCCCACTTTCTGAGTGGACTCTCCCAGGAGAGGCAGACAAACGGTATGGAGAACAAAGGGCAAGAAAGAAATTAGAAAGGGGGGTAGCTTGCAGGCAGTTTGAAAAGGCATTAATACTGCAGTTATTAGAGAATCAGACAAGTGGGGACAATCACAGATTTGAGGGCAGGAAAAAACTGGATTCTGGTAAGAGAACAACAAAATGACATGTTTCACTTTTGAACTTGAACATTTGCAACATATTAAGGACAAGAACTTTCAACTTGAGAGGAAAGGAAAAAAATGCTAGGCAACTTGAGAATGCTGAAAACTCCAAATAATTTTAAAAGCCTAATATTTTAATATGTGCAACTTGCCAGGGGCAGGAGAATCTGCCTTTCACATTTATTCCAAAATAGACCACATTATTGTAGAGATTGGAAAATGCTTATTTGTTTCAGAAAAGTTTCACTATAGCTTCACCAATTAGTGATAGGGTAAGAAAAGTAACTTAAGAAATTATTTCCCCAAACAAGCAGACTTGTTGGAAACGTGATTAAAATACCAACAAAATTGGATTGGTAAGAAAAAGAGTTTATTCTGCAGAAAATAGAAAAGCAGTTTGCAAAGTGCGGTGGATCCTGGTAAGAGAGTTCAACAGGAAGTTCTAAACCCAGAGACCACACCAAAATACTCAAACACATAACATTATATACACCCCTATCGCGACACCCCCATCCCCTCCCCTTAGGTCCCATTTGAGAGGACTTCCGCGGGGTACAATCTGTCCGATTCACCTAGGAAGAATACATCATCCCTCCCCCTCAGTTACAGTGTTTAGAACTTCCCTCTGCCATCCTTTTGTCTTGTTAAGTGTGTCTACTACCCAAGCCTCCTGGAATCTAGTGCCTACGTGCAGGGCTTGGCTATTGTCTAATCTTTCTATTGTTAATCAATTGTGACCGTTTTATTTTTAAACTTCTTCCTTTCTCACAAATCCACCCTTTCCATTTTTTATACTAATTTAAAAATAAAATTTTTCCTCAAATGGTTTTAAACTTTCCCAGATCTCCTCTGCATTCTGGAAGTGAAGTAGTGTAGCATGTCCAGTCACCTTGTTTAATATCAGCATTTGTTCGTCACTCTTATTGGTTGCATTTACCATTCCCTCCATTGTGTTTTGTACAATACTTCTTATTATAGGGATCAAATAGTATAAGCACATTAACATGAAAAATACAACTGCTAACATGAATAAAGCTTGTTTCCAGTTTCTAAAAATTCCTCCCAAGAACCCCTCATCATCAAGTATTCCAGTCCAGATTTGGACCAGTACATGGGCTATTTTCCTCATCCTGTTTTTTTTCCCTCAATGGCTTTCTCTTCATCATCTATTTGCAGACAACACTTGGTTAAATTAAATTTTCCACAGACCCCTCCTTCTTCTGCCAATAAATAATCCAAGGCTAACCTATTTTGATAAATTGCAGTCCTCATTTAGGTATTTTGTTTAGCCAACTTATTTAACACTAGCGCTGTCTTACTAGTGATAATCTCCAGAACCACTTGTAACCTAATAATGCGATTCAGCATATAAATTGGAGTCCTATATCCCCATGATCCATCTTCAGCCCAAGTGGCAAGTCCATACACCTATATTATATGTTCAGGTGGTCATTTATTATCCTTCCCAGTCCACACCCTAGGTGGGCCCCTACCATCAGAGTACCAATAAGTAAGGTAACTCCGCTTCCAACTCAGGCCCCCATAGGTGGTCCAGGGACTAAACTTCATGACACAGCAGGCATCAAAGCAGATTCTACTCTTGTGATTAGCAGAGGTACTGGTGTTCTGTCCTAATAATAATGAAGTAAATATCTGAATGATTTTGTTGATATTTCATACTAGAGGGGTCAACGCATGTAACCCTTCCTGTTTCATTACACAGGGAAAATTGAGTGGTATTATGAACACGTGTTTCCACCACCTTCTTGCAGTCCATCCGAGTATGATACGTCACAGTTTTGGTTATCTTATTACCCATTTTGGTGGTTCTAATGCAATCATTACAGTTATCAGAGGTATTTATACTTTGACCTTTGCATATGTTCCCGGACCCTACTACTCCCACTATAATCCATATCTTAATTACTCCTGTAACCAAGGTCATATTGAGGTCTAACATTGTCCCAATTCTGTCCACCCCTGGAAAAGTACTTCTTCCCTTTCACTTTTGACACCACCGCCTGTAACAGACTGAGATTGGTACTAGGGACACCAGTCTTCGATGATCACTATATCACACTCTTCTCCGCAGTCTCTGTGTATCGGTGTGCAGTCTGGGCAATGGGTACAACAACAACAATTACACCATCATTTACAGTCACAAAACCAACACATTTAACACCCCCCCTTTTTTCCCCCCAAATGTCTCTATATTTTGCTTTTTCTTATTATCAACTTCAAAGGGTCAGGTTGAGGCACACTTTCCCACTTGGTTGGAGCGTCCACTGGTCCTTTCACACAGGTGTAGTGCGTCCAGCCTTTCCCTGCTGTTCATACTGCTGTTTCGGATTTCAGCAGCACCTGGAAAGGGCCTTCCCACTTCGGAACCAGCTTCTCCTCCTTCCAACTCTGGATCAGCACCCAATCTCCGATCTGGAATCTGTGGACTGAAAACTCCAAGGGAGGTGTTTGTGCCAGCAATCCTTGTTTCCTAGGTTCGTGCACGAAGTTGCCCAGTCTTTGTCCTGGTAATTCTCTGGTCCCCTCTTCTCAGTTCTTACCAATCACTATTTGGTCCATGGGCCTGGCTCTGTTCTGCTTCCTCGACCTGCGACTGCAACTTTGGACCATTGAAATCAATGGGGCATGCCTTCCTCAGTTGACCTCGCCTCCCGAAGATGCAGGAACAGATGCTCAAGGCCCCACGTTGGGCGCCAATTTGTTGGAAATGTGATTAAAATACCAACAAAATTGGATTGGTAAGAAAAAGAGTTTATTCTGCAGAAATAGAAAAGCGGTTTGCAAAGTGCGGTGGATCCTGGTGAGAGACTTCAACAGGAAGTTCTAAACCCAGAGACCACACCAAAATACTCAAACACATAACATTATATACACCCCTATCGCGACACCCCCATCCCCTCCCCTTAGGTCCCATTTGAGAGGACTTCCGCGGGGTACAATCTGTCCGATTCGCCTAGCACGAATACATCATCCCTCCCCCTCAGTTACAGTGTTTAGAACTTCCCTCTGCCATCCTTTTGTCTTGTTAAGTGTGTCTTCTACCCAAGCCTCCTGGAATCTAGTGCCTACGTGCAGGGCTTGGCTACAGGGCTTGGCTATTGTCTAATCTTTCTATTGTTAATCAATTGTGACCGTTTTATTTTTAAACTTCTTCCTTTCTCACAGACTTGAACTTCAAAAGGCTCTTGTTGATAGACACGCATTTTCAGGAAAAGGGATAGATAGATAAAACCCATTTAGAACACAAACTCATTTACAATACATTGCAGAATGATTTCTAGAACTTGGGGCAGGACCCAGCAGGCAGGACACCCCCTCCTCACTCCAATAAAATAATTTAACACTGGATTCCCCCTGGAACAAAATTAACACCTTTTAGACAGAATTGAGAAGGAAATTCACCCAACAACAGATATTGACCAAAAAAATCAGAAAAGACAAATTTAAACTCACCAATCAGGAACGACAATTTTGGAAACCATGAAAGTGTATAAGAACTCAACTAAAGTATGTAGGAAGCACATGACAATAGTAATGGGGGACTTTAATTACTCTGACATCAACTGGGAGACAAACTCTGCACTAAGTGGAAGATCAAATAGATTCCTGACAAAACTTGCAGACAGCTTTGTTTCTCAAAAGTAGAAAAGGGAACTAGGGGATTAGCGATATTGGATCTAATTCTCACTAGCAGAGACAAAATGATAAAAGGTGTTGAAGCCACAGGAACCTTGGGGTGGGGGTGATCATGCAATATTGGAATTCAACATTATGGGAGCACAAGCAATAGAACACGGTCAAACTAGAGTCTTAGACTTTAAGAGAGCTAATTTCAATAAACCTGAGAGGGCTTGGGAGGGATTCCATGGATGAGAATCTTCAAGGGGAAACAATTCAAGAAGCTTGGGAAATTTTGAAAAGTGAGATAATAAAAATCCAGTCTAGCACAATATCAACAAAGAAGAAAAAATAATAGCTCTCACAAGAAACCAGCATGGCTGCATAAAGAACTCTCTGATAAATTGACATATAAGAGGGACCAGTATAAAAAGTGGAAAGAGGGTCACATAACTACAGCAGAATATTAGCAAATAGGCTGAGCCTGCAAAGATGAGGTGAAGAAAGCTAAGGCTCAAAATGAACTAAGGCTTGTGACCACAGTCAAAAATAATAAAAAGCAAACAGTCCAACTTACAAAAACAGTACCATAAAAAAATAGATTAGAGGCACAAGTTAAGTTAGGCAAGAAAATGGTGAGCAAGCACTTATCCAGCCTAGAAGAGTTCAATTCACCAAGACCCAAGGTTCTCAATGAACTGGCAGATGTGATCTCAGAACCACTGAACTATATTTTTCAAAGACCCTGGAGCACTAGGGAACTACCAGAGGACTGGAAAAGAGCTGATGTAGTTTCCCTCTTCAAAAATAAAATAAAAATAAAAATAGATCTAGGAAACAACAGATCTATCAGCCTGACCTCAATACCTGGGAAGATTCTGGAAAAGATAATCAGCGAGCACCTAGAGGCAAACAAAGTCATTACTAAAAGCCAACATGGGTTTGTTAAACAGATCATGCTAGACAAATCTTACTGCATTCTTTGACCCAGTTACAAAATTAGTGGACTAGAGGAATGCTGTGGATATAATTTTCTTGGACTTCAGTAAGGCATTTGATAAAGTTTGTATAGGGTTTCCTGCCTGAGCAGGGGGTTGGACTAGATGACCTCCAAGGTCCCTTCCAACTTTATTATATATTATTAAATGCAAGAGTGAAATCTTTCTAGCAGATGAACTTAAAACATTCCCTCCTGCTAACTTAAGGCTGTTCTTAAGAGGACACAGAAAGAAAGAGGAAAACAAACAAACAAACAAACACATTTTACTTCACTCTGTTTGTTGGCCAGACAAACAGAGTGAGGTATTTCCTTCTTGTGGCTTCTTTTAAGCAAAATTTCTGGCAGAATTTAAAATTCTTTTTCCTTTGGATTTAAAACAGTTAACAGTCACATTTACCTCTTACACACAGACTTTGACAAACATATATACACAAAGACAAGAGAACAGAAGTCTTAGTTTTACACATCCTAGTCATTCCCGCCATAAATTTCAGATAACTCAGGTTAGGGAAGGCACACATTTTAAACGTACCACGTGGTTGCATAGAGAAGAGAAGAGAGAGAGAGAGAGAGAGAGAGAGAGAGAGAGAGAGAGAGAGAGAGAGAGAGAGAGAGAGAGAGAGAGAGAGAGAGAGAGAGAGAGAGAGAGAGAGAGAGAATCACTATTTCTTATTTTCCCTTTTAAGTACCTTTATTTAGCCAAATTGGTTTCCCAGCAAAGCCCTAAGCAAAGTCTATTTTTTCCCCCTATAGTTTCTTTACCTATCTCTTTTTCATTCCAGCCTGGACAGGAAGCTGTTTCCTGTCCCAGGCTCCGAGCAAGCTCTCAACTGGGAAACCTACTTCAGCCCTTGAATTGGAACCCCCCATTCTTCTATAATGGGGTTTTCCTTTTAATGCTAAAGGGCACTACACAATCGAAGCCTCCTTGTGAGACTTCTTTCCAACCACCACGGATTTTGTGAGTCCAGAAAAAATGGGACTCACGGAGCACTCTGGATCCCTCTCAGAGTTTGTGGGAAGGCTCCTCTGAGGGATCCTGCCGCGTTTTCAGACCAAAAAGGGGTCTGCAGAGACCTTCCGGTTTCCTCGTTAGAAGGTACGGGCTACTCTTCGACCGGCCGGCTTCTCACCACTGTTTACGGCAGTGGTTCTCAACCTTTCTAATGCCGCGACCCCTTAATACAGTTCCTCATGTTGTGGTGACCCCCAACCATAAAATTATTTTCGTTGCTATTTCATAACTGTAGTTTTGCTACTGTTTTGAATCGTAATGTAAATATCTGACATGCAGGGTGTATTTTCATTGTTACGACTTGAACATAATTAAAGCATAGTGATTAATTACAAAAACAATATAGCAATGCTCGCTGGAGAAGCTTACGCTTCCTTGCTCAAAAATGTTGGGAGGGAGGGAAGGAAGGAAGGAAGATTGAAGGGGAAAGGAAGGAGATGGAGAAGGAAGGAGATTGAGGGGGAAGGAAGGAAGGAGAGATTGAAGGGGAAGAGAGGGAGATGGAAGGAAGGAAGGAAGGAAGGAAGGAAGGAAGGAAGAAGAGAGAGATTAAAGAGGAAGGGATGGAGATGGAAGGAAGGAAGGAAGATTGAAGGGGAAAGGAAGGAAGGAAGAAAGGAAGGAAGGAGAGATTGAAGGGGAAGGGAAGGAGATGGATGGATGGATGGAAGGAAGGAAGGAAGAAAGGATTGATCGATCTTTGGAGAGTCATGTTTTTCCAGATGGTGATGAACTGCAACTCCCAGCATTCCCCACTCTTCCACAATGCTTTTTAGGGCTGCTGGGGGCGGAGCACAGCCGGCAACCAGGAGGCGTGGGGATTGGCTTGGCGCTGCAGCTCAGCTCAGCTCAGCCAGCAGCAGCAGCAGCAGCAGCGCGTTGCCCGAGCAGGGCGGGAAGAGAGGGGGTGGTGGTGGCAAGTCATGAAAGCAGCGTCCACACGTTCAGGGTGCAAACGCCTTGGACAGTTTCGCTCCCCCACCCCTTTATTTACTGATCTGCCACAAGCTCGTGCAAACAAGCCCCGAGGAGTTCTGAACGAGCGGTCGTTTAAAAAAAAAGCTTTCAGCAACGAGGCAGAAAGGGGAACTCGCTCACGGCTTTTTTTCCCCTTTCTCGGTGACTGGGAAGGCAGCAGCCAGAGACGCCGCTGCACAAAGGGAGGCAGAGAGAGGGGTGAGGGGGGAAACCTCACTCAACTTTCACCCTTATCAGACTCGGTTCCCTTCTGGTCGACCCCCTCCCACCCACCCGCCCCCTTCACCTCCCACTTTGGAGAAGGAAGGAAGGAAGGAAGGAAGGAAGGAAGGATTTTTTTCCAGATGATGAACTGCAACTCCCAGCATTCCCCACTCTCCCACAGTGCTTTTTAGGGCTGCTGGGGGCGGAGTACAGCCGGGCAACCAGGAGGCATGGGGATTGGCTCAGCGCCGCAGCTCAGCTCAGCCAGCAGCAGCAGCAGCAGCGCGTTGCCGAGCAGGGCGGGAAGAGAGGGGGTGGTGGTGGCAAGTCATGAAAGCAGCGTCCACACATTCAGGGTGCAAACACCTTGGACGGTTTGGCTCCCCCACCCCTTTATTTACTGATCTGCCACAAGCTCATGCAAACAAGCCCCAAGGAGTTCTGAACGAGCGGTCGTTTAAAAAAAAAGCTTTCAGCAACGAGGCAGAAAGGGGAAATCGCTCACAGCTTTTTCCCCCTTTCTTGGCGACTGGGAAGGCAGTCTCTTTCCTCTCTCTTTCTCTCTTTCCTCTTTCTCTGTTTCCTCCCTCTTTCTTTCTCTCTTTCCTCTCTCTCTTTCTTTCCTGTTTCTCTTTCTCCTCCCTCTTTCTCTTTCCTCTTTCTTTTCCTCTGTTTCTCTCTCTTCCCTCTCTCTCTTTCTCTCTCTTATGGCAGTATCGTTGGAGGTCCCCACCGCCCCTGGCCTCTGCGCGTCCTCAGCTGAACGGGCAGGGAGGGGGAGCAGGATGGGAGGCAGCGGTTCTGGCAGTGGTGACGGTAGCACGGCAGCATCATTGGGCTTCCTCACCGCCGACCCGGCCGCCACCCTACCGCATCCTCAGCCAAAGGGGTGGGCAGGGGGAGCAGGACGGGAGGCAGCGGCTCCAGTGGCAGCGGTGGCAGCACGGCAGCATCATTGGGGTTCCTCGCTGCCGCTGCCCCCCGGCCCAGCTGCCACATCCTCAGACGAATGGGCGGGGAGGGGAAGCAGGACGGGAGGCAGCGGGTCCGGCAGCAGCAACAGGGCAGCATTGTTAGGGTCCCTACCATCCCCGGCCCGGCAGCCGCCCCCACTGGGACTCCGAGCTGCCTGGCCTCACCCTCCGCCCATCGATGGAGCTGCAGTGGAGGCAGCGCCTGCCCAAGCCGCCTGGGAGGGCAGCAGGAGAAAGGAGAGGAGGAGGGCGAGGAAGTAGTCGCCCTAGCCGGGACTCTGCGCTGCCTGGCCTCGCCCTTCGCCCATCCAATGGAGCCGCAGTGGGAGCTGGTGCTGCATGGCCCCTACCAGCCCCTCTGCCAGCCCGGCTGCTCCCCCCCCAGGCACTCCTCTGCCGCTTTGGGGGCAGCAAGAGGAAGAAAGGGAGGAGGAAGGGGAGGGCAAGGAAGCCGCCGCCAGTGCCAGGCCCCAGGAGGCGGCTCTCCTCTCCTACCTTTGCTGAATCTCCTTCTTCCTTCCCAGCAGCCTGGATTCCGGCGCACCTTCCCGGCCAGCAGGTCCAATGGTTGGGCTGACTGGGGATCGCAGGGGCTGGTCTCCCTTGGGCCGCGGCTTTCCGGAGGGCTGGCCCGCTCAGCGGAGCCTCCAGCGGGCCACTCCCAGCAGGGATCCCGGGGCTTCCCCGGGCGGCTCCAAGCCATGAGGCCCTGGCTGCGCTTCTCCCAGGGGGTGGAGCACCCGGGGACAGGGCCAATCAGGAGCCCTGCAGGAGGTAAGTCCGCCTGAGAGAGAGAGAGAGAGAAGGGAAGCGAAAGTGCGTTTCTCTCTCTCTGCAAATGGCAGAGGAGGCCATGCGGAGCAGAGTCTCGGTTCCTAACACCATCAGAAATGTGTGTTTTCTGATGGTCTTAGGCAACCCCTGTGAAAGGGTCATTCGACCCCCAAAGGGGTCGCGACCCACAGGTTGAGAACCGCTGGTTTACGGACACCTGGAACTCCAATGTCCGCGAGCACCCCCGGCTTGCTTTCAGGGGTATGTGGCCACTCCAACTCGGGGCTTAATTTCCTAACTTTGCTTTGCTTACAGGGCCTTACCAGCTAGTTGCCCAAATCCAATTCTTTCATTCACTCATTCCATTTCATTTTCACACAGCCTCTCCCTTTTCCCTAACAAAAGGTTCTGTGCTCTGATCAAACCCCCATGCTTTCCAGGTTCTGCCAATTAAACAGATCCTTTCTGCGGCTAGGAAAGACCAGAAGGAGCAAAATCCAACTGTGATTGGGGAAAAAAAGTCTTCTCACTCACACAAACAGAAATACACACATTCCTTTGTTCCCCTGGGCTTTAAACTTAAAATTTAGAGGTACTCACCTTCACCTTCTTTCCAAAGCAGCCCTTGAGCTCAAACTCTCAAAACTCCCTTTACTACCTTGGCTCCACATGGGCAAAGCCTGGGAGACCCATCCACAGACACAAGGGGGTCTGTTGCCAGCAAGATAGGGCTTACCAGTCTCAGTCCATTGGAGAGGTTAGCTTGGAGTCCCATCTCTGGAGTGCCAAATTGTTAGAAGTCTTCATCCTGGTTCATCCAAGCCGGGATAAATAAGCAAAATGGCGACTGCTTTGGGAAGAAGGTTACAGTTTATTGAAGAAGCAGAAAGATGATCCTTGCAAGGAGCAGAGAGGAAAGAGAAGAGACCTTGAGCACATGGGCAGCAGATTTTTATACCCCCTCTAGCCTTTGGAATAGTTTCCTGTTCCTGTGGCATGAACCTTGAGGCTATTTCTGAGTGTTTTTCTAGGACTTGATATCTATGGTTTAATCCTATTATCATATCCTGCTTGCCAGGTGATGGGGTTAATCACTCCTAGAGTTTGGGTGGGGCATGCAGATCTTCTCTTTGTCTTCTTGAGTGTCCTGGCTTCAGCTTTCTGATGGTTCTACATCTGCATACATTTTGCTTGGGGCAGAGAGATAGATTTGGGGCCAGGTTTGGTTTAAAAAAAATCCTTTTGAGGAAAAATATATTTTCCTGCCCTTTTAATATTTCCTTCTCTGGGCTAACTTCCTTCACATGGATCCTTTAAAGGTGACTTTAAAGAACTCTGGTGAAGTAATTCACCAGATACAGTGTAACATTACGTTGGAAGGAAGAATGGGTTTAAAGCCCACGGTGGAAGGGCTGCTGAAGGGGGGTAAAATTTTTGAGCAATCCTTTTAAACATGTTTAGTTTGTTACTTTTTTTAACTCAAGAATTTGTGCCTTGGAAAAGTAAGAGATGCAGAAAAAAGAAGAAGAAAAAGGAGGGGGAAGCAGATTCTGTCTGCATGTTTGTTTGTTTGTTTGTTTGTTTGTTTGTTTGTTTGTTTGTTTTTTTAAAGAAGAGAAATTGGGTAAAATTTCCTGACTGTAAGAATAATTAATCAGTGGGATAATTGTCTCCAGAAACTGTGGATGCTTCATTATTGGAGGTTTTTGGGAGGAGGTTAGAAATTGATAAGGTCTGAAATGGATAGAGTTTCCTGTTTCAGTAAGGGGTTGGACTAGAGGACCTCTAATGTCCCATCCAACTCTGATATTCTGTTTTTGTATGTGTGGCATGCTTCAGTGATTATCCTTTGCATTTTAGTTTGGATTTATCCTTAATAATGCATTTGAGGGTATTCTTGTCAAAGGAACAATCTTATGATGTTTTATTTAATGTCTGATAAATATGTGTCTTTGGGACTCCTTGCTACTGCAAAAAAAGATGATTAATTGCTGCATACTGTGTGTGTCCAATTTGTTTTCCTTTCCCTTGGAGCCAAGGAGGGGAAGGGAAATCTTTATAGAAAACCAATTTGGTTTCAGGGTTATAGCCACAGGCTGCAAGGCTGGATTTGAGTTCAAATCCTGCTTAGGCCATGAGGGATGGCTGAATGTTTTGGGGCTGGTATATTTTTGTTCAGCCCTAGGAGGGAGGTTTTGGCAAGCCACTTCTGTAAATGTTATGGCAATTTTCCTCCTGAGGGCTGTTTCAAGCAAAAGTTTTGTATAAATTTTTACTCTGTCTGGTTTGGTGATGGGAGAAGGGGGAGACAATCTTTTGTCATCTTAGCTATCCTGGTGTTCTTTGATGTGCTGCCACAAGAGTGATTTGAATGTTATGTGCATTCCAGAAATGTTGGCCCAATGTTAATTGGTGAGCCTATGTGCTTTACCTTTTAAAATCCTGAATGTGTTATTTACAATAAGTTTATTGAGTTATATTTTTGTAACATAGTATCTAATCAGGGTGAAAGGGGGAGGAGAAAGAAAAATGTGTCAATTTTTGATAGAGCTTCCATGGACAAGTATAGTCTATCTGATACAGGACAAATGATTTTTTTTTTCTTTCTTTTCTTTCCTCCACTTTTAAGCTGTGGAAGCAAATACATTTTTATGTAGCTTCCCAATTTTGTAAGATCTTATTCTGGGAATTATCAAGAAATGGGAAAGCAACTTTTTGGCAGAAGAAAGGATTGAGGGTGTTTAGCAAATAAAGCCCAATTGGTAGAAAAGAAGGTAAAATATTTAGGATATATTATAGTTGAAGGGGAAAGGAAAATAGATAGTAAAAGGATTGAGGCTATAGTAGATTTATAATTACCAAACAACAAAAATGGTCTTAAGGGGATTCTGTGGTTAACACAAGGTACTGCAAGAATGGTGATCCAAAAACTATATGAGGGGAATCATTGGGGAATTAAAGCATAGGTAGAAATGTATTTGAAATTCTATGCTACCCTTGGAATTTATGGGATAGCCCAAAGGGCTACAGAGGGATGTTTGATATGTAAAAGGGTTAATAAAGGGTTAAGGCTCCTAAAGGAGGGAGACAAATAGCTAAATGTAGAACAAGTACTGGGGTCTCTGTCTTCTCTTTGACAGGAAGGCTTGGTGGCGTAAACAACTCCTTTGGAATTTCCAGTCCATAAGATCCAGCCGGGACAGTGGGTGCTGATTCGTAAATGGAAGGAGGAACTTCTACAACAAAAAAAAAGGCAAGTTCCTTATGTTAAATCTGCTGTCCAGACGGCTGAGAAGGGTTGGACTCACCACACATTAGAGAAGGTGGTGACTGGACCTGAAAGAGGGTGGACGGTCATTCCAGGACAAGGACTAAAAGCCACGTTTAAAAGGACTTGAATGGGTAGTGGACCAGAACCCCTACCTATTCTGAATATCTCTATTAGAATTTCAGGTGACCCCAGACGAAGAACAAAGGTGCTGGTGGTGACTCATCAGAGTGTAAAGATGCTAAGAAAAAGACTCAGGCATTTCTTGAGCAGAGATTTGAAGCTGCTGCAGAGCTCCTTGTCACAGCTTGAGACAGCTTGAGAATCTCTCTGTGTTTATTGGTTTTTATATCCTTTTTACATACATAGGCTTTTACATTAAATGCTGACATAAAGTTTTCTAGTAACCCATTACCTGATCAAGGACCAAGTAAAAAACAAATACAGGTAGATCAAAAGGAGAAAGAACTGACAAAGGCAGGAAGAGATAGGAAGTAACTTAAGCATATTATCTACAGGAAGAGATAGGGAGTAACTTAAGCATATTTAGGTAGGTGAGGCATTAAGTCAAAAGGGGATTACCTTTTGGCTGCTTCATTGGGACAAAGGGTATCAAAAGGTTATGAGGTTTGTGGGGGGGGGAACATGGCAGTTTGCTGCGCGTGCATTTTCCCCCACATCTCACTCTTTTCTATTTTATTAGTGAGGACATTATCCTAAGCTGGAGTAGTTAGTAGGTCTTAGTTTAGTATGGAAGATTGCAAGTAAAGAGAAAAGACATTGAAATAAACAACAACAGCTCATAGGGATAGCAACTATTATAATGAGATATTGAACAATCTTTCCGAGAAGGCCAATGGGAAGCCATGACCATAGAGCACTCCACCAATTTCCTAAGGTATCAATTTTTAAATCAGAAGTCAAGTTATGTAAAACATTAATTTGCTTTTGAATAATGCCAGATTGATCAGAAAGATTGAAACAACACATTCCTTCGAGTACTTCACATCCTAGATGTTGCCGGAGCAACAGATAATCAATTGCAGCACGATTTTGTAAAATAGCTTTACGAAGTTCTATTAGCTCTTGATTAATAGCAGATAAAGCTAGGGAGGTCGCATTAATGGTTTTTGCTAAATTACATGCAAGAGCATTTAAAATTACATGAGCTCGGACAGCAAGTGCTGGTACCCCTACTAATGAAATGGCTAAGGCAGTATATTCTGCTTTATTGAGGAGGGTTCTAGAAGAATCACAAGTATCGTCCAGGGTTACTGATCTTCTGTGACGTTTTGAACTGGATATGTTGAGTTCTGTTCTTGCTGGCAAAAATGTGGTGAGTCTACTAAGGCAACAGTGTGTTGTACTTACATTGGCAGGAATGTAATTAAATGTCTGTTTCCCACAGGTAAAGAACCATCCCTTTTGTAACCATATATGTGCATAATTAAAGGATACCTCTTGAAAGAAGGTACAATTTAAAATTCCTTGAGCTGGAGTAGTTAGTGGGTCTTAGTCAGGGGACATATAACTTTGCATTTGTTTATACAAAACATAACTTGTTCCTGGGGTAAGTTAATGGTAGTTTAGTGTGGAAAATTGAAAATAGAGAAAAAAAGACATTGAATAACCATATATGTGCATAATTAAAGGATACCTCTTGAAAGGAGGTACAAGGATTGAATGTTTGTGGAATGAATCGGGTTGAATGGATGGTTAGCTTATTGTTTTAAATTGTTTGTTTAAAGGGTAGTTTTTTTGTGGGTGGGATAAATTAATGATATGGATGGAGTTGTGGTTGAGTGGAATGAATGGGATGGACTGGCTAGCCTGCCTGGCGCGGCAGAGGCGGAGGGGGAGGGGGGCGCTGGCTCTGGGGTGATAGAGGGCCAAAGTATACCGGTCTTGCTGGGGAGAGGCAGATATGGCGGGGGCCACAGGGTAGGCCATTCCCGGGGAACAAGAGCTCGCTGTTTAAAAGCGATCCCTTGCTCCGACCCTGTGAGTTCAGCCCGAAGTACTGGTGATGGGGGAAATCCGGACCCTGGGCTCAGGCTGCTGCTGCTCAATGCCAGGTCGGTTGTAAATAAAGCTCCCCTCATCCATGATCTTCTCCTGGATGAGGAGGCCTACCTCACATGTGTGACCGAAACCTGGCTGGGCCCGGAGGGAGGAGTTCCTCTCTCTGAGATGTGTCCAGCCGGGTTTCAGGTATGGCATCAGCCACGACCCCAGGGAAGGGGGGGAGGAGTGGCTATTATAGTCAAGAAGACCTTTAGCCTACGCAGGCTTGCTGTTTCTGAGATTGTGGGTTGTGAGTTGCTCCTTGTGAAGTTGGACCTAGGGGTTCAGGTGGGCTTGTTGCTCGCGTACCTGCCTCCCAGCTGCGTGTCAACAGTCCTGCCTGCGCTACTTGAGGAGGTTGCTGGGCTGGCGGTTGAGTTCCCCAGGCTTGTTGTCTTGGGGGACTTAAATCTTCCATCGCTCGGCGAATCCTCTGGGTTGGCGCAGGAGTTCATGGCCACCATGGCAACCATGAACCTGACTCAGGTAGTTCAGGGTCCGACTCATGAGAGGGGACACACTCCCGACATGGTATTCCTCTCAGAACAGTTGAGCAATGATCTGAATTTAAGGGGCTTAGATATTTTGCCTATGTCATGGTCAGATCATTTTCTGCTACGGCTTGTTTTTAAGGCTCCAATCCTCCCCTGCAGGGAGGCGGAACCGATTAGGTGGTTCCGCCCCAGGCGTCTGATGGATCCAGAGAGTTTTCAGAGGACGCTTGGGGAAATACCGGATTCTCTCATTCACAGTTCGGCAGAGTCCCTGGTTACGGCCTGGAATATGGCTGCGAAGGGGGCTCTTGACCGGATTGCGCCGCTGCGACCTCTCTGTGGTAGCAGACCCAGGAGATCTCCTTGGTTTACTGAGGAACTCAGGGGGATGAAGCGCCAGAAGAGACGCCTAGAGAAGCGATGGAGGAAAAGTAAATCCGTATCTGACCGAACACTTGTAAGATCTTATATCAAGACTTATCAGGTGGCGCTCAAGGCGGCAAGATGCGCGTATCATTCCGCCTTGATTGCATCTGCGGAATCCCACCCAGCTGCCCTGTTCAGGGTAACTCGCTCCCTCCTTAATCAGGGGGGAGTTGATGCACCCTTGCAGGGTAGTGCTGAGGACTTTAATAAGTTTTTCGCGGATAAAATCGCCCAGATTCGGATGGACCTTGACTCCAATTGGAATGCAGTATCGGCTGATAATGATTCAGTCGAGATGACAGGGACTCGTCTTGATCCTGTTGTGTGGGAGGAGTTTGACCCGGTAGCACCTGATGAAGTTGACAAGGCCATTGGAGCTGTGAGCTCCGCCACCTGTTTATTGGACCCGTGCCCCTCCTGGCTGGTTTCGGCCAGCAGGGAGGTGACGCGGGGCTGGGTTCAGGAGATTGTCAACGCTTCTTTGAGGGAGGGGTCCTTTCCGGCTCCCTGCAAGGAGGCAATTGTGCGCCCCCTCCTCAAGAAGCCTTCCCTGGACCCAGCTGTTTTAAACAACTACCGTCCTGTCTCCAATCTTCCCTTTATAGGGAAGGTTGTTGAGAAGGTGGTGTCACTCCAGCTCCAACGGTCCTTGGATGAGGCCGATTATCTGGGCCCTCAACAGTCAGGATTCAGGCTCGGCTACTCCACAGAAACTGCTTTGGTCGCGCTGACGGATGATCTCTGGCGGGCCCGGGATAAGGGATTATCCACTATCCTGGTGCTACTTGACCTCTCAGCAGCTTTCGATACCATTGACCATGGTATCCTTCTGCACCGACTGGAGGGGTTGGGGGTTGGGGGCACTGTTTTGCAGTGGTTCACCTCCTACCTCACTGGTCGGTCGCAGTCGGTGTTGGCAGGGGGTCAGAGGTCGACCCCTAGGTTCCTCCCTTGTGGGGTCCCTCAGGGATCGGTCCTCTCCCCTCTGCTGTTTAATATCTACATGAAACCTCTGGGTGAGATCATCCGACAACATGGGGTGAGATATCATCAGTATGCTGATGATACCCAGCTTTACATCTCCACCCCGTGTCATTTCAGTGAAGCAGTGGAAGTGATGTGCCGATGTCTGGAGGCTGTTAGGGTTTGGATGGGTGCCAACAGGCTCAAACTCAACCCCGACAAGACGGAGTGGCTATGGGTTCTGCCTCCCAAAGATATTTCAATCTATCCGTCCATTACCCTGGGGGGGGAGCTTTTGACCCCCTCGGAGAAGATCCGCAACTTGGGCGTCCTCCTCGATCCACAGCTAAATTTGGAATATCATCTTTCGTCTGTGGCGAGGAGAACATTTGCCCAGGTTCGCCTGGTGCACCAGTTGCGGCCCTATTTGGACCGGGAGTCTCTTCTCACAGTCACTCATGCTCTTATCACCTCGAGGTTCGATTACTGCAATGCTCTCTACATGGGGCTACCTTTGAAAAATGTTCGGAGACTTCAGGTAATGCAGAATGCAGCCGCGCGAGCAGTGTTGGGCTTGCCTAGAAATGCCCACATTTCGGCATCACTCCGCGAGCTGCATTGGCTGCCAATTGGTCTCCGAACCCAATTCAAAGTGTTGGTTATGACCTATAAAGCCCTACATGGCATCGGACCAGGTTATTTACGGGACCGTCTGCTGCCTCATGAATCCCAGCGGCCGGTTAGGGCCCACAGAGTGGGCCTTCTCCAGGTCCCGTCAGCCAGACAGTGTCGCCTGGCGGGGCCTAGGGGAAGAGCCTTCTCTGTTGCGGCCCCGGCCCTCTGGAACCAACTTCCCCCGGAGATCCGTGTCACCCCCACCCTCTCCGCCTTTCGTAAATTGCTTAAAACACACTTTTGCCGGCAGGCTTGGGGCAGCTAACATCTTGCCCCTAGCCAGTGTATGTTCGTGGAATGATTGGTTTTTTTTTTTTTTGTTTTTTTTTTTTTTAACTTAAGGGTTTTTTATATGTATGTAATTTCTATTATGCTGTGAGCCGCCCTGAGTTCTCCGGAATAGGGCGGCATAGAAATTAAATTAATAATAATAATAATAATTTAAAATTCCTTGACTGACATGTATACAATGAAGTTTTTTAGGTGAAGTAGTACAATTGACCATTTTTGCACAAGTAAGATTTGTAGGCACAGCTACAATTGGTGTATGCAAAACAATAGCATCAAGGGGTAACATATAAGAGGCATGACCCCAGCTTGACATAGTTGCATAATGAAATTCATTGTCTGATAGAAAATTGCTTAAATCAGTATAATTTTTTAAAACTGAAGCTGGGACACACACAGGTATAAGACAGGTAGAGAGTAGATTTTCCATGTCATATGATTCAGAAATACAAAAGTCTGTCACTTGTGTTACATTAGCTAATTGCACCCAAATATTATATTTCATCCGTGATTCTAAAGGATGAAGTGGGAGATTCATTAAGAAGGAAAGAGAGGCAAAGAATGACTAAGGAATTTGCAGTCAAAACCACAAATATGGCAGCGCATAAATTCTCTGGTGTAGGTTCTTTTCCCTGCTGTTGTAGAACCTCCTGCGCTTTGGATGTTAGGTTCTTCACATCGCCCCAGGTTGTTGGCTGACTGCGATAGCGAGAGTGAAAGGGACGTTGTGCTGTCTGAAGAGTCACCTGCTTCATTTCCGGTATTGGGTTCTGGATTTGATGCCACGACATCTTTGGCTGGTCGCACACACCGGGCTGGAATCCAGAGAGGGCCTGTAGGAGCAAGCACAGCAGCATAGCCTCGTCCCCATGTTAATAAGGGAACTGGACCTAACCAGGTTTTATCAGGCAATTGCCGATAATATACCAATGGATTAGGGAGCACAGCTTTCTGCTGAAAGTGACGCTGGTAGGCAGTAGTGTTTTGAAAAGAAATATTTAGCTGGTTTAAAGTTATTAAGACTTTATTGACTTGACTAGTTATCCATGCCAAATTAGGTACCCTTGATCCCTCCTTTTTTAATTGTTTAAGTAAACATTCTTTAATTGAACAATTGGCTCGTTCCACAATAGCTTGGCCAGTAGAATTATAGGGAAGGCCATGATGAAGAAGAATATTCCATGTAGTGCAAAACTGTAGGAATGTAGTGGAAGTGTAAGCTGGGCCATTATCTGTTTTTATAACAGCCGGTTTTCCCAAAGCCATAATAGCAACCATAAGATGGAAAATGACGTGATTAGAGGTTTCTCCCCATTGGGGGGTTGCCCAAATGGCACTGGAAAAAGTGTCAGTTGAAACATGGAGATATTTCCAAGGGGCTAAAGATGGAACGTGAGTAACATCCATTTGCCATAATTGATTGGCTTCTCAACCATGTGGGTTAACACCTGTGTCTCCTATAGGGGATAGACCTGCACATTGAGGACAAGCGGAAATGATTTGTTTCGCTTGGCTTAGAGGAATATGGCAGGATTGTGCCAGGCCATGAGCATTTTGATGGAAAAAAGAGTGACTATAAAAGGGATCACAAAACAAAGTGGGTAAGATGTGAACAGCAGCATCCGCCTGAGCATTACCTTCAGAGAGAGGTCCAGGTAAAGAGGAATGACTTTGAATGTGTGAAACAAAATATGGATGAGTACAATCCTGTAATAAATGCTTCAAAGTTAAAAACAAAGATAATAAATTAGCATCTAGTCTGGGTGTTATATAAGCACCAGGTAAATTAACAATAAGTTGACAGACATAATGAGAGTCGGAAATGAGATTAAATGTTTTTTGAGCAAAAGTGTGAAAAGCAAGAATGGCAGCTGCAAGTTCCGATCGTTGCGGTGTGGGTTGCACAGCTGTGTAAAGAGTGTGCCATTTTGCTGTTGATTCATCTCGATATGTGATTGCTCCTCTAGTCTTGCTGCCATCAGAAAATACAGTAATAGCATCAGATAAAGGCTGATTTGAAAGCATAGAGGAAATGCGAAAAGAGGAAGTCATTAAGAATGTAAAGCGAGGGTCTTTAGGTAAATGATAGGAAATCTTCCCTACATAGTCTATCAAAGCAATTTGTAAAGATTGACATGTCTGAAATGCAAATTCAAAATTAGATTTAGCAACAGGGATACAAATGTCCACCAAGTCTGTGCCAGTGCATTGAAGAGCCCGCAAACGGCCTTGTACTATTAAATCTGATATAGCAAGAAAAATATGTAAGACATTATGGGAAGGAGTGTTAGGTAGGTAGAGCCACTCAATACAATAAACTTGATTGTTCTTTATAGCAGAAAGGACTGCTGTAGGTAATTTCTCAGTGGGGAAGATTAATAAAGTTAGCGGAGAATTAAGAACAGGAATACGGTCAACGAATTTAGTTCTTATAATTGAATTAATTTGTTTAATAACACCTTGCACTGACGAAGGAATGGAGATTACATCTGCAGGGGATTTGCCCTGGGTGAGTAACTCAAATAAGCGGCTTAACAGACCTGTAGGTAAGCAAAAATAAGGTCTTACCCAATTAATAGTGCCCAAAATTTGTTGTAGCTTAACCAGTGAAATAGAAGAAGGTAAAGAGAACTGTGGAATATTAGGACTTGAATAACTTTGGAGGAGTTTGTGTCCTAAATACACATATGGTGAGGAAAGCTGTACCTTTTCAGGGGCTATTTGTAATCCACTGTTGGCTAGATCTACTTGAAGTTCAGAAAGCCAATAAGATGGGATGTAAGGGGCTCCTATAAGAATATCATCCATATAATGATATATTAATGCTGTTGGATGACGTTTACGAAAAGGAGCTAAAGCACTGGCTACAAAATATTGACACAAAGTGGGACTGTTCAACATTCCTTGTGGTAATACAGTCCAATGGTAACGGCAAGTGGGTTCAGTGTGATTTATAGCTGGTACTGTAAAAGCAAATTTTTCTCTGTCTGCCATGCACAGAGGTATGGAGAAAAAACAATCTTTCAGATCTATGATCATCAATTGATGATCCTGTGGAATTAAATTTGGATTGGGGGTGCCACATTGCAGAGCTCCCATAGGCTGAATACATGCATTCACAGCACGGAGATCGTGTAGGAATCTCCATTTGCCACTTTTCTTTTTGATAACAAAAACTGGAGTGTTCCATGGACTAGTGGAAGGGGCAATGTGTTTGGCTTGTAATTGTTCTTGAACAAGAGTTTTTAAGGCCTGTAATTTGTACAGAGGAAGAGGCCATTTTTTCCACCCAAACAGGTGTAGTAGTTAACCAAGTTTATTTATTTATTTATTATTTATTTATTTATTTATTAATTTAATTTCTATGCCGCCCTATTCCGGAGAACTCAGGGCGGCTCACAACATGATAGAAATTACATTATATACATAAATATAAAAACCCTTAATTAAAAAAAGAAACCAATCATTCCACAAACATACACTGGCTAGGGGCAAGGTGTTAACTGCCCCAGGCCTGCCGGCAAAAGTGTGTTTTAAGCAATTTACGAAAGGCGGAGAGGGTGGGGGCGA
This sequence comes from Bothrops alternatus, assembly GCA_034064705.1. NCBI lineage: Eukaryota > Metazoa > Chordata > Lepidosauria > Squamata > Viperidae > Bothrops > Bothrops alternatus. The sequence goes on from JARGCV010000207.1 coordinate 624,422, forward strand.
CACGGATCTCCGGGGGAAGTTGGTTCCAGAGGGCCGGGGCCGCAACAGAGAAGGCTCTTCCCCTAGGCCCCGCCAGGCGACACTGTCTGGCTGACGGGACCTGGAGAAGGCCCACTCTGTGGGCCCTAACCGGCTGCTGGGATTCATGAGGCAGCAGACAGTCCCGTAAATAACCTGGTCCGATGCCATGTAGGGCTTTATAGGTCATAACCAACACTTTGAATTGGGTTTGGAGACCAATTGGCAGCCAATGCAGCTCGCGGAGTGATGCCGAAATGTGGGCATTTCTAGGCAAGCCCAACACTGCTCCGAACATTTTTCAAAGGTAGCCCCATGTAGAGAGCATTGCAGTAGTCGAACCTCGAGGTGATAAGGGCATGAGTGACTGTGAGAAGAGACTCCCGGTCCAAATAGGGCCGCAACTGGTGCACCAGTTAAGGGTAAGGCAAACATTTTATTCATCGAAGGTGACGGTAGCCCCCCATTTACTAAGCAAGTCTCATCCCCATAAGTTGACATGAATGTCAAGAATGAAAGGACGAAGTTGAACAGTTACAGTAGAATTGGGAAGACTTGCAGAAGGAAATTGTGTACTTTGTCATGCACCTTGTCACCCTCCTACACCCCAAACCCTAGGGCATGGGTCAGTGGGCCAAGATGCAGGCCAATCTTTAGCTGAAATTACTGAAACATCAGCCCCTGTATCAATTATGCCCTCAAAAGGCTTACCCTGAAAAAAGACTGTCTGACGGGGTTGCTGGGTGGTGATTGGGGTGGTTAATGCAATTACAACGGGATCCGTGGAACCAAACCCGCCATCCCCTCGATCCCTATCACGACCCCCTGCAGGGACAAAATAGGGCAAATGGAGTAATTGTGCAGGACTAGTATTGCTTGGCAAAGTATGTGGCATGTTAGTCCATAATTGAATAAAGATAACACCTGTATAGTCAGAATCAATTACTCCAGGTATTACAAAAATTCCCTTTTTTCCCATGCTAGATCGAGGCAAAATTAATCCAACATATCCAGAAGGGAGAGGTCCAGAAAGTTGTGAAGGAACTACTTGTACTTCTCCTGGAAATTTGAAACACACTTCTTGTTGGATAGTTAAATCTATCCCAGCACTCCCTCTAGTGGCAGCAGGGCTATTGTTAATTGTTGATGGAATTACTGAAGGGTCTCTGGACCGGGGCCAGAGACCAGCCCGCTTTGAAGTTTCCCGACCGGCATTCATGAGCCCAATGAAATCCCTTATTACACTTAGGGCATTTTGTTTTTGGACGTCTCCCAGCATTATTTTTAAATGGTTGGGAGGCATACCTTCCTCCCCCAGGATTTCTCCATTCCTGTTTAAAGTGTCCAATTTTACCACAATTATAACATTTCCCCTGAGGTTTCTGAGCTTTTGTAAGAGCTGCAGCTAAGATATTAGTTTGAAAAGAAGCAGTTCCTATATCCTGACATGCTTTGATCATTTCTGCTAAATCTGGTTGAGCTCCCAATCCAATGACGACCCGTTTACATTCAGTGGTGGCATTTTCTTTAGCCAATTTCATAAGCAATTCAGCTTGGGCATCAGGATTATCAATTTGTCGTTTCAAGGCATCTTGCAGACAGTTAATAAAATCTGCATATGGTTCATTTGCCTTTTGACGAATATTTGAAAATGCTTGAGATGGTTTCCCAGTTATAGGAACTTTTCCAAAAGCTTTGTAAGCACATTCAGAGGATATTTGAAGAGTAGCTATAGGCAAAATAATTTGTGCATCCACTGGAGTGTAATCACCAGAGCCATATAACTGCGCTGGGAGGTAAGCACCTCCAGAAGTTGCAGCTCTTAATTCACATTGATGTCTAAACTCACTATCCCATACCACATACTGAGCTGGTGTTAATAACATACGAATTGTTGTTTTCCAATCTTCTGGTACCAAAACATGATTCCTCATTGTTGCTTCTAACATACCTTGCACATAAGAACTTCCTAACCCAGTATCTCTTATACCCTTACACAATTCTGTTAAGATTGCATAAGAAAGTGGTCGATATTCAACCACTGGGGCTCCATTTGGGTCTACCTGCCCAGTCAAATGTACAGGACAAACTGAGAGCATATCTGCTATTTCCTGCATATCTCCCTCCCCTTTCGCCATTTGATTTTCTAATACATGGCGAATGGAAACATAAGATCTAGAATTCTTTTGCTCTGAAGGTGTCACATCCATCGTGGAAGATATAGGAGCTGATGGAACTGAAACCTTTTCATGATCAAAACCTGGAGAGGGAGTAGAACTTAATTGTACTGCATCAGCCCCATATTTTTCCACTGCATGGCGACATTGATGCCAACAATGCAAAACATCCACTGAGGCTCGGGGTTCCTGATGAAAGGTGTTACCTATTCTTTCCCAATCCTTAAGTTGGAGCATCCCCCTTTCAGGATACCAAGGACAGTTTTTTTCCTATCTCACTCACTAGCTTCCTAATCTCCCTTTCAGGCATTGTCATGCCTGACTTGTGTAAAAGAAACCTTAACTCTCTTACATGATTTTGCTGATGGTGAGATATATCACAGACCATACTTACAGTTTGAGAAATCTTGCAGGACGAGAAGACGAGAAGCTGCACCAAGGGGTCTGTTCCAGACGACTGTAAGTATGTTGGTTGCTGCTTTCCCTCGGGAGGGGATGTCCCTGTCCAGGGGCCAGATGTACGATGCTAAGAAAAAGACTCAGGCATGTCTTGAGCAGAGATTTGAAGCTGCTGCAGAGCTGCTTGTCACAGCTTGAGACAGCTTGAGAATCTCTCTGTGTTTATTGGTTTTTATATCCTTTTTACATACATAGGCTTTTACATTAAATGCTGACATAAAGTTTTCTAGTAACCCATTACCTGATCAAGGACCAAGTAAAAAACAAATACAGGTAGATCAAAAGGAGAAAGAACTGACAAAGGCAGGAAGAGATAGGAAGTAACTTAAGCATATTATCTACAGGAAGAGATAGGGAGTAACTTAAGCATATTTAGGTAGGTGAGGCATTAAGTCAAAAGGGGATTACCTTTTGGCTGCTTCATTGGGACAAAGGGTATCAAAAGGTTATGAGGTTTGTGGGGGGGGGGGGAGAAACATGGCAGTTTGCTGCCCGTGCATTTTTCCCCACATCAGAGAAGTAAAAGTGGTTTGTTACAAATAAAACGAATAACTAAGACAGAAGGCATACCATTAGAAACTGAAAATGTAGAATTGTAAACTGTAAGAATTAGGTGGTAAATGTATATCTTTTGTTATTATCACTGTGATTGTTGTAGCTGTTATTACTGTTGTAATTGTGGATCAATTTGTGGATGTGAAATACTGTGTAATAATCATGAGGGGTGGATTCTAATTCTAATATTACTGAAGACAACACACCAGAGCAGCCTGGGAAATAAAGGTAAAAATTTGTTTGGGGGATTTAAAGGTAGATGACAATCATGAAGCAGAATAGATATTGCAGAAGGAATTAGGAAAGTGGCTAAAGCTCCTGAACAAAAGTATGAAAATATGTGGAGTGATTGGAGTTGGTTAACAAATTGGCTTCCCAATTTTGGATGGTTAAAACAAATATTCATAGGACTAGTGTTTATAGTTGTGATAGGTATTATGTGTTGTGTTTGTCTCCAATGTTTACCCTGCTGTATTTCATTTTGCACCAAAACGTTGGGGTCAGTAGCGAAAAGTATCTCTGGAGAAGATGTACAGATTCAATTTATGTTATCTAATATAGCCAAACATGAAGATTCATCAAAGTATACAGAAATACAGGGGGGATTGATAAATATGCATCAATATGATAAATCTTCAGAGTCAGTTAAACCTACAATACAATGGAAACTAATTGAATAGAAGAATAAGTACAATTGGTGGGAGTCAGGAAAAGATAACATAAAGGAAGTAAGATAAACATATAGGCAAAAATAGCTGGGTCTGAGAAAGGAAGAAGAGAAGCCATAAAAATATATATCTGTAAAAGGAAATGGCTAGCCAGGAAAGACAGGTTGAATTGGAGAATAGGAAAATAAGCTGAATAAGATAGGCACACTGAATTGAAAATCAGGAAAAGAACCTATTGTTTTAAAATGGGGACATAAATATCTACAGAGTTTAAAATAAACATTTAAATGTCTATTTTTTCTTATTATTGTATATGTGAATATGATTTAATATGTTATCAGGAAATGTGTATAAGCGGACGGAAAGAGTGTAACCTCATAGTACCTCAGCCAATGGGAAAAGAGGAGGGATGTAGCGGCTGGTAATAGGGATGAATAAAAGAAGGAAATATTTTGGGTTAAAACTTTGGAGAGAACCAAGCTTTGATAGCTTCTCTCCCTGCTTATTGCAATAAACAAAACAAAAGGCCTTCACTGTGTCTTGGCTGGTTATTGGTCAGGCGAGCTTGCCTCTGGTCACGAAGGAAAGTAGCCAGGAACACATAACAACATGATCCCAGGACACTGTGACTGTCATAAATACAGGCCAGTTGCCAAGTGTCTGAATTTTGATCACATGACCATGGCGATGCTACAATGATCTGAAGTGTGAAAAATGGTCATAACTCACTTTTTTCAGTGCTGTTGTAACTTTGAACAGTCTATAACTGTTGTAAGTCGAGGACTACCTGTAATATCAGAGGAAAGGGATGTTGGTAGTGAAGTGTCAGAGAAAAAAGCATATTTCATGAAAAAGTCTGTGTGTGAATATTATGCATTTTACTCCCTGGGGCAGCGGTTCTCAACCTGTGGGTCGCGACCCCTTTTGGGGTCGAACAACCATTTCACAGGGGTCGCCAAAGTCATGGAGGTTTTCCTCATAGAATCCTTATGAAACGCAGTCTGGCATTTTTTGTTGTTGTTTTTTTCCCCTTTTTCATGAGCTGTGCTACTCCCTCTTATTCTATTGGCTTTCAAACGCCAATAGAATAGACTCTCTTGAATAGAGTCTAATTCTATTGGCTTTCAAAAGCCAATAGGAATTGTCCAGGCTGTCTCTGCCCTGCTGAGCCCGCCAAAAGTCCCAGTCGGCAAACATTGCTGCAAGTTGTCTGCAGCTAAGGCGAGCTTTCTGGAAGTTTCCACCCCTCTCTGCTGAGCAACTACTAAAAATGTAAGTAAAAGAGGGCCAGGGATCGGAGGGCGCCCAGGAGTGCCTGGGCCTGCCTGCCACTGCACCGAACGGGCGGTGGCCATGGTGAGGCTAGCGGGGCAGTGGTGGGCGCTGGGAGGGTAGCTGGCGCACGTGGGGCCCGGCCGGTGGCTTACCTCCCATGGGCTGGGCCAGCTGGTGGCCCAGCCGGTGGTTGGCCTGTGCCATCGCTGCCGCTTGCCATGGCCGCCCAGGAGTGCCTGGGCCTGCCTGCCGCCGCACCGAATGGGCGGTGGCCATGGTGAGGCTAGCGGGGCAGCGGCGGGCGCTGGGAGGGTAGCCGGCATGTGTGGGGCCCAGCGGGTGGCTTACCTCCCTTGGGCTGGGCCAGCTGGTGGCCCAGCCAGTGGTCGGCCTGCGCCGTCGCTACCGCTCGCCATGGCTGCCCTGGAGCACCTGGCCCGCAACGCCTGCTGCCGCCTTGGCCTGCCTGCCACCTGCACCCTCCCACTGCCCCGCACTGGTGTCTGGCTCGGCGACTGCAAGCTCTGCGCCATTAGTGTGGTGTGCGGGTGGCACTGTGGGAGCCGCGGGGCCTTCTGCTGCCTCCTGCCCCCCCACGGTTGGCCTTCCCGGGACCTCCGCCCATTTTCCCATGCCCGGAGCAGGAGAGGAAGTGCTGCTTTCTTTCCGGGCTTCCCCCTCCCAGCCCCCCATCCACCAGGGCAGGGGCACTCCTCTGCACCGGGACTGGGGTTGTGCAAATCACAGCGCACCTCCTTTCCCACTGCCCAGCCTGGCCCCGCTCGCCCTCCTGCGGCAGGCAGAGCTCGGCAGGATTTGGCCCTGGAAAGGCCTGGCCGGCCGGCTGGCCAGGAAGGCTGAGCAGCCCCGGTGAGGGAGCCGTTCCCGCCCCGTGGCTGGCTGGCCAGGAATCTCATCCAGCTCAGGGGCCGCCTGACCGCCGTGGGGATGTCCACATCAGCCGCCTCCTGGCGGGCCCGCTAATTGTGAGCTCCCAGCCGGCTTCCTCTGTGAGTCAGGCACCTGGGACTCTGTGAAGCCGTCCCTAATTGCGCCCAAGAGGGCCTGACCGAGCCCCGGGCTGACTTGCGCAGCTCCGAAATGCCGCTTGCCTGAATTCTTTCTGCCTCCTGGGGGGAAGTTGCACCTCATGGCCTAATTATGGGCGTTATTCCAGCGTGGTCACTTAATTTGGATGCTTCTGTTGTTTTTATTGGTTTTGCTGTCATTACTCTTTTAAAAAGTTTTTAGTGTTTTTAATTGTAATACATCTTTGAACTCTAACCTGCCCAGAGTCACTGAAAGGATAAACCAGAGATATTGAGGGGAGAGGAGAGATAGAAAGAAAGAGAGAGGAAAGAAAGAAAGAGAGAAAGAGAGAGAGGAAAGAGAGAGAGAGAGAGAGAGAGAGAGAGAGAGAGAGGAAAGAGAGAAAGAAAGAGAGAAAGAGAGAAGGAAAGAGAGAGGGTGAGAGGAAAGAGAGAGGGGCAGAGGAAAGAGGAAAGAGAAAGAGAGAGGGAGAGGAAAGAGAGGAAGAGGAGAGAGGAAAGAGAGAAAGAGAGGAAAGAGAAAGAGAGGGAGAGGAAAGAAAGAGAGATAGAAAGAGAGAGGAAAGAGAGAAAGAGGGAAGAGAGGGAGAGGAAAGAGAGAAAGAGAGGAGAGAGGGAGAGGAGAGAGGGAGAAAGAGAAAGAAGGAGAGGGAGAGGAAAGAGGAAGAGGAAAGAGGAAAGAGAGAGGGGAAGAGGAAAGAGAGAGAGGGAAAGAGGAAGAGGAGAGAGGAAAGAGAAAGAGAGAGGGGGGAAAGAGAAAGGGTGAGAGGGAGAGGAAAGATAGAAAGAGAAAGAGAGGAAAGAGAAAGGGAAGAGAGAAAGGGAGAGGAAAGAGAAAGAGAGAGGAAAGATAAAAAGAGAGAAAGAGAGGAAAGAGAAAGAGGGAAGAGAGAAAGAGAGGGAGAGGAAAGAGAAAGAGAGAAAGAGAGAGGGAAAGGAAAGAAAGAGAGAGAGAGGAAAGCTAGAGAGAAAGAGAGGGAAGAGAGAAAGAGAGGGAGAGGAAAGAGAGAAAGAGAGGGAGAGAGGAAAGCATAATCACTATGCTTTAATTATGTTCAATTTTTAACAATGAAAATACATCCTGCATATCAGATATTTACATTGCAATTCATAACAGTAGCAAAATTACAGTTATGAAATAGCAACGAAAATAATTTTATGGTTGGGGGTCACCACAACATGAGGAACTGTATTAAGGGGTCGGGGCATTAGAAAGGTTGAGAACTACTGCCCTGGGGCCTTAAAATGTCAGCATCTTCCTTTTGGAGATGGCTTCATTTTGTTAATCTTTTATTGCCCCCTGCTGGAAGAAGAGAGAGATGCTCACACAGAGAGACAGAGACAGACAGACAGACAGACAGACAGTCTGACTTCTTAAAAGAAGTGACAAATAGTTACCTAGCATTGTCATTAGGCACCATATCTACCCCTTCCTATATTTTGGTCAATATCCATTTCAAAACAGAATTATGGAGAATTTGGTGTCACTTTGTGATGTTTAGTATTCTCTTACGTCTCTCTCCTGCCTAAAGACAGTAAAACATTTCAGTCTTCCCAAGTCCTTCCATGCTACCTATGTATTTGAGGAAAATATTCTTCAAATTATCATTGTAGCATCCCAGGAAACCTGTTCCACTTTTGTCTTTTTTCTCTTTTTCAGACTGATAAATCTGTTATTGGTTGCCTTCAGCAGCTCTTGACAAGACCTCAAGCTTGATTTAGTTTTATAGATTTTCTTTTCATCCCTTGCTGCAGGCCTTTTCTTTATCAGCTGTACTGAGATCACTGTTTTACAGTGCAATCCAATATCTTCTCAGAAATAAGTTCCAGTGTACTATATAACTGCTCAGAAGCTTTACTCAGTGAATTATTGTGTATAGAATTGTAGCCTTTGTCTTTAATTTCAGTAATGTCAGGCCTCTGGAATGGAATGGAATGGAATAGATCCTTCACTTTCAACCAAAATTGGGACCAGAATTTATGTTGTTAAGCAAGGCAGTTTTTAAGTGAGTCACATCCAATTTTACAACCCTTTTTGCCATGGTTGTTAAGTGAATCACTGTTAAATGAATCACATGGCTGTTAAGTGAATCCAGCTTCCCGCATTGACTTTGTTTGTTGGAAGCCAGCTAAGAGGGTCACAGATGGTGATCACATGACCCAGGATGCTTCATGCTTCAACTGCCGTAAATAGATGCTGGTTGTCAAGTGCCCAAATTTTGATTACATGACCATGGGGATGCTGAGACAATTGTAAATGCGAGGACCAGTTGTAAGTCAGTTTTTCAGTGCTATTGTAACTTTGAATGGTTGCTAAACAAATGGTTGTAAGCCAAGCACTACCTGTAAAAGGGGATGGGATGGGGTGGGGTGGGGTGGGGTGGGGTGGGGTGGGGTGGGGTGGGGTGGGGTGGAGTGGAGTAGAGTAGAGTAGAGTAGAGTAGAGTAGAGTAGAGTAGAGTAGAGTAGAGTAGAGTAGAGCAACAAAGGAGGTGGTCTTGATTACAACAATTACCGTGCACTGTTGGAAGACCTGAAGGACCAGGTTGGAGACAGATTCTCCTGCTGAAAACATCTAGCTAGATACTTGTTAAGGACAGACATTGACATGATGCCACATAATCAATCAATCAATCAATCTTTCATTGTAACCATCCATATGCAATCAATAGCTGCAAGTAATTTCTTCATAAACAGCACATAACTCCAAGACTTCAAGAGAATAATTCCTTGTTTAATACGATTAACGCTTTAATATGAAAGCAGCCCATTTCAGAATATTTGGGCTCAAAGGCAGTTGAAGGGGTGATGGATACTGCAGAAATATGGCCAACTAGAAGAGTTAACATCCTTTAAGTAATAAACACATTTGTCTACATAACCCTCAAATTTGGAAATGATTGAGGAGATCAGAGCATATCTTGGGGCACCATAAAAAGGACAGTTTGAGAACTTGAGTAAAAGTGTCTACTTACCTGATCCACAAAAGATATTTGTACAATAGAGAGAGGCTATTGCTCAAGAACAGTCTTATTTCTGGATGGTATCATTGTGTTGCAGAAAATGAAGGGATATCGGCAGGGTGTGGTCAGCACTGTCAAGATGGTTGCCACAAAGATGTGATTCCAACTTTACACTTGAGCACATAAAAAACAGGAGGACTTCAAACACACTCTTGTGGCCACACCTTGACTTTTTCAACCCTATGGACACCATTCCAGATTAAATTACCATCAATAATTACCAGAAACAAACAAACAAACAAACAAACCCAGGGCAGGTTCAGAAGAGAGACACTGCAGAGCTGGGAGAGTAAGCTGTATCCCATCTATTAGTTTCACATACAAAGATAATATTCATTTATCTGAGCAGTGAGGAGCAGTCCATCCACATGAAGAATGCTTGTCCACATCACCCCTTCAGCTGCTTTTGAAGCTTTAATTTTTTTTCCAGTGAAAAATTGAGGAAAAACGCAGTGATGCCATTTTTATATTTGGAACAGCAAAGGATATTTTGACATTCAAGTTAAAGAAATATATTACGATTCTGACCAGCCTTTACAGTAAAAAAAATTATAATTTGACACAACAATTAATAATGGGGAACAGAAAAAAATAATAGAAGAATAAAATGACATATCTAATTAAAAGTTTAGTTCTGTTGTATAACTTGGTGAAGATATATGGCTTCGTTAATCCAGATCATACAGATAAACTCAATAAGAATGATTTTTAAACAGATATTTTATTCAGAATACTTGCTGTTGTGGTTATTGCTTCTGGATATGGTACATCTGTTCATTCTTATAGGTAAGAAATTAATACTTCCTCCACACCAACTTCTAACGTAGAATGAGACCATCTGAGTCCTAGGACTTCCGGTGGCTCCGCCGGCGTCGCTAGAGTCTCCTCTGTGAGGCTCCGTTCCCTGGGTATGTAAAGCCGCAAAAAATAGCAAACATCAGCTGTTTTTTGCGGTGAAAAATCCCCTCTTCGGGCGAAGAAGAGGTGTAGAGCATCGGGAGTAAAGGGTTGAGCTCCTCTAATATCCCTGGAAAAAGCTTTCAGGGATCAAGAGTGCGAGCTCCCCATAACTCCTGAAGACGCTCCTGCCCAGAGACGCTTCTACCCCCCTTGAGCTGCCTTGGCTCCTCTGGGCCCCCATCTTGACAGGCTTGTTTATTGGCATCCAATTCTCTGCTGCTCCCCACTTTTCCCTTTCTCCCTCTATTTCTGTGTCTCCTCTTAAGAGCTACCCCTCCAAATCTTCCCTGCCTGTCAGGGAGGACAGACCTGTGTCACTTCCCTGGAAGAAGCAGGGGCAAAGCCAGTTGTTCTGGCAACCGCAGGCCACGCCCCTGCTTCCCTCGTTGCCTTGGCGACAGCAGCAGCTGACTCCCTCTGGCTGGCATCCACACTTTGCTGCCCCTGCCTGGATTATCTCACGGTTGCTAAGCACCTCTGTCCATCTACCACAGTCACCCGGGCAACCAGCACTATGATCATGACTGCCATATTCTGCCGGCCTGGCCTTCTCTGGGCCTCTGCATAAACTACAGGACTGACAGCACTGTGCAAACAGCACACCAATACAGAAGATGATGTTGGCCGCCGAGCAGAAGGCCAAAACCCAGAGGATGGCCCGCTTATCGCTGATGCTATTAACAGCACACTGGGCTGTGGCAGGACAAGCTGGGTCATTAGGATAGCAAGTTGTGACCTCTTGGATCAGGTTGGGTAACTGAAGGCCCAGAAGTGTCCATATGAAGGCGATGTCTATTGCCAGAAGGAGGGCGATGCAGAAGATGTAGATCCCGTATCTCCAACCCCCAAAGTGAAGCTGTTCCCCCACTTTGGGAGAACTTTCGGTCCCTGAAATGGGCTTTCAGGCTGCTTCTGCATCCTTGTCTTTGGGGCTTTTCTTTGTAACGTAAACAAACTTCAGGAGAGCTACGGTGAAGATGATGGCAATGAAGTGGAAAACCCAGAAGCCAGAGATGGGGACAGGGAAGCGCTGGTTATAGCAGATGGCCAAACAAAATTTATTTGCATCCCCAATGTTGGAGGGCCAATGGCAAACCAAGTCGGCCTTGAGGGAGTCCCAAGGCCCATAAGCAAAAAATAGAGTCACCATGCGAAGGCCAATAAGGAAGTACCATGGGTTGGTCCCCTGGCATATCTTCTCCGCTGAGACTACTGCAATTGTTGGCTGAAAGAGCCGGGAAATACACCAATCACCATAGCCATCTGCACCGCCAGAAAGCGAAGAAGGAAACATATGGAAGATAATTGATTAGAAATTAAAACATCTTTTTAAAAAAGGACTACCGTGCTAGGCCTAATTCCTTTTTCGATCCTCTTTTTCTCCACTTTTCTTTCTCTGTGATGAGATTTAGATATTGCATTAATTTGTTGTTTGTTTAACTAGTGTTTGTCAAATAAGCCACCACTGGCTAGGTAGTATGGCTTATTAAACTGTAATGTACAAGCCACAATATCAGGATCCAGCTTGGCAAAGCCAAACCAAACAGACTATGTCAAGATTGAGCCAAAGTAATTTTTCTTCATGTTTATCTTCCTGTCTTTTGATTCTTTCTTTATGCTCTATTCCTCTTATCTCTTTTTCTCCCCTCATCTTGGCTTTTCTCACCAGTATTTTCTTATATGTTTGATATTTTATGCATGAGACTTAAAAATGCCTTTGAAGAAGTTAAATATTTTGCTGAAATATCTGATATAACTTAGAATGGCATTTTAATCTAAAGCAAACCCATTGCTTGAGGTAAATTTGATGTGCATATTAATAATCTCTTTCAAATTAGAGGAAATGCAAACAGAAAACCAATGAGTTGTAATAATTTAAAAGCTGGCTTTAAAGCGGAGAATGCATGGATGCCAAGTGTATTGGTGGTTATTAAAATGGATGTCCATGTGCCGCCTCTATGTTGGTTGAGGCAGGCAGGATTCCCTTGAGTACCATTTGTTGGGGGTCAAGGGAAAGGGAGGGTTTTGCCCTCTCTTTCTGCTCAAGATCCCCATGTACAATTGGTGGGCCACTGTGTGACACAGAATGCTGGACTCGATGGGCTTTGGCCTGATTCAGCATGGCTCTTCTTATGTTCTTATGATTCAAATGTTTGCTAATCATCAAGGTTTATTGGTGCTGTCAGAGCACAAATCTCAGAGCAAGCAGTAGTATGCTATGAGCCTGGCCTTAACTCAGAATTTCCTAGGGTTACCCAGATTCTACTTTCAACCAAGAAAATGCACAACTTCTTTAAGGAGACAAAGTGTGAGCATATTAAGATCCAAAATGCTACATACAGGTAGATATACCTACTGTACCATTAACTGCTGCCGCCATGCTACAGTGTCTGTTTTGAAATTGAGAGATGTGTCCCCACTTGTACCCAATCATGCTACATGTAAAATCTTTTTTCTCCCACATTCCTGTTTATTTAAAACCATTTATGTGGCCATCACAGTCCTGGCAATGACTCTGGGCAGCATGCAAATATTCAAAACCAGGCAGCAAAAAAACTTGAACTACTAATAATTCACCTAACCAATATCCAGGAAAAAGAAGAATCATTCCCAATTTATCATTAAAAAGCAGCAATAAAACCAATCAAGCAATTAATCAGCAGGGCAGCCAGTTTTTGAGTACAGGCAGTCCTCAACTTATGACCACAATTGGGAGTGGAATCTTGGTCACTGAATGAAGCAAATGTTAAGCGAGATACCCACATGACTGCTTCACTCAATGACCGCAATCCAGGAACTTCCAGTTCAGTTGTTAAGCAATCTCCTGGGTTATTAAGCAGACAGAGCAAAAAAGCTACCTCCTGAGTCCAGCTTCCCTTCATGCATGGAAGGAAACTCCTCTGAAGGGTGCAGGAACAGATCGTCAGAACCTGACCTCCATTTCTGCAACTGCCAAAGGAGTTCCCTTCTCCTAAGCAGGAATCCTTTTTGCTCTCAAAGAGCTGCCTTCTGGGAGGGAATCTCAGCTCTACAGCAGACAGCAGCAGCTTGCAACTTCCCTCTGGCTTCCCCATTAATTTTCTGGAGAAGCCAGCAGAGAATATTGCAAATGGCAATAACATGATTGCCTGACACTTGACAACCAGTTGTAAGTGCATACAGATTGCCAAGCATCCAGGACACAATTATGTGACCACAGGAGAGATGGTGCAACAATGACTGTAAAGCACCCATTCCATGGCCATCCTAATTCCAGACCATTGTTAAACAAAATTGTAAGTCAGGGATTACTTGTATCTTACAAAAGCCTAAAAGGGAGAAAGGGAGGTACCAAATCTCATCTACAGTCTTCGATTATCATTAGCTGTTCCAGTGTACCTTCATCTTATAATACAATATACAGTATTATATACTGTATACTGTATTACATAATACAGTATAATACAGCAACACAGTATACTTTATAATACAATAATATAGTACACTGTATTATATAATACAGTTTAATACAATAAATTCAGGATAGGTAAATGGACTAGACTTTACCAGCCATTGTTAGGTGTGAAAGACCAGGTCCATACATGAAGGTCCAATTAAATTAATTTATTGCTAAACAGCCAATCTTCACAGAAATCTTTTCAACTAAAGGTTCGCACTTGCTTAGAGTTAGATAAGGGTCAACGGAATTCAAGAAGGGTTAGATGTAGTCCACTTGTGGCTACATAGGGATTCTAGGCTGATTTCTTTTTTAACTGCACCCCCAGGGTCTGCTTCTCTTTCTCCTACATCAGGGGTGTCAAACTGCCAGCCCGCAGGCCAGATGCATCATGCCGAAACTGCGCCCACCCCATTGCCGGCAATGGAGAAAAAGTTGAGATACGTCATGAGTTGTGACACATCACGTGACGTTGCGAGTTTGATACCCCTGTCCTACATCTATTACCTTAGAGCAGCATTTTTCAAGTTTGGCAACTTTAAGATGTAGGACTTCAACTCCCAGAATTCCCCTGCCAGAAGTCAAATCACTACAATACAGCAATTAGGGAGAGAAGCAGAATAAGGATAGGCAAAGGGCAGTGGTTTTTTTCTAAAAAAAAAAAAAAAAAAAGGTGCCGGAACTCACACATGTCATACAACCCGCCTTGCCTACCCTACAAGGTTCCATCCAAAAAAGGTGCGGGAACTCCGTTCTGGGCATTCTATGAGAAAAAAAGCCCTGGCAAAGGGCATCCTCATGGTATTGCTTCCAGCTGATTCAAGGAGGGGTAAAGAACATTTTGGCAAAGCTCTAGGGAAAGGTTCTGACTTTAAACTGCAAGCTGCTCAACGGAAACCATCGGCCTAATCTTTTAGATGTCATTGTTATTGTTACTATTGTTTCTCCGTCTGATTCTTTTTTCATTTTCCCTAGTGAAGTGCTCTAGAGAACTCAAAAATGTGTATATCAGGCCAAATAAAGATATCATTAATTCTGATTGCCTCTGACCCATAGATCAACAGGAACCTTATTATTTTCATCTGCCTGCTTCATAACATTGTTATGAAATTAAGCAAGGGTGTGCTACAAGATTAAAATTAAATATAAAAATGAGTGTACTTTCAAGAAGAAAATTATGCGCTATTACTCAGTCAACCCATTGCTTTAGGGCTTGTATGAAATTCCATACATGCATAGTTCTGAACAACTAATATTCCCTGATCCAATAATGGGGTGAAAACAAAGGTCCTGTAGGAGCAAGCACAGCAGCATAGCCTCGTCCCCAAGTGATCAGAGGGACAGGTCCCAGCCATGCTTTGTCTGGTAAAGCCAGATAATATACTAGAGGGGGAGGCAAGCTTGTTTTCTGTTGAAAGTGTCTCTGATAAGCAGTCGAATTTTGAATGGAAACGTTCAATTGGTTTAATGTAAATAATACTTTTTGAACCTGTTGTGTTACCCACGACAAATTCGGTACCCGAGAGCCCTCCTTTTTTATTTGTTTGTGGAGGCAGTCCTTAAAAGACCGATTAGCACGTTTCATGATGGCTTGACCCATGGAATTATAGGGGAGACCATGAGTAAGAACAATATTCCAGGTTGTACAAAATTGCAAAAAGGCCACTGAAGAATAGGCTGGCCCATTATCAGTTTTTAAAGAAGAGGGCTTACCCAAGGCTGTAATGGCCAAAAAAAGATGAGAAATAACATGTTTAGCTGTTTCCCCTCTTTGAGGCGTGGCCCAAAGTGCTCCTGAATAGGTATCAATAGATAAATGAATATATTTCCAGGGAGCCAAAGAGGGAACATGGGTAACATCCATTTGCCATAGTTGATTAGAGGTGAAACCACGGGGATTAACTTCCGAGTCCCCCCGAAGGAGATGCCCCAGAACATTGGGGACAGGATGAAATAATCTGCTTGGCTTGGTCGAGTGGAATATGGCAAGCTTGTGCCAGCCCCCTAGCATTTTGATGGAAAAAAGAGTGACTAAAAAAAGGATCTGAAAATAAAGTGGGTAAAACATGAACAGCAGCATCAGTGTGACTATTGCCTTCAGAAAGAGGGCCAGGAAGGGATGAGTGACTGTGTATATGAGAAACAAAGTATAAATGCTTCCGATCTTGTAGCAGCTGCTGCAAAGTTAAAAACAAAGCCATGAGATTGGGGTCAATCCTGGGCATGATATAAGCACCTGGAAGATTAAATATAGGTTGACACACATAATGAGAGTCAGAGATTAAATTAAAAGGCTGTTGAGAAAAGGTGTGGAAAGCTAGAATAGCAGCAGATAATTATAAGCGTTGCGGTGAGGATTGCACTGCAATGTAGGACACCTTCCAGGTATCATCATGAGGATCCTTGTAAGCAATCGCTCCCCTCGTTCACCCTCCATTGGAAAAAACAGTAGGAGCTTGCAGCAATGGAAAAGGAGAAAGCAGTGGGCGGACAGGAAAGGAAGAAGTCATTAAACAATCAAGCGAAGGATCTTTAGGCAAATGATATGAAATACAGCCTATATAGTCAGTTAAAGAGCACTGAAGAGATAAGTTATTCTGAAAATAAAATTGAAAATCAGATTTTGGGATAGGAAAAACAATATTCATTAAATCAGTCCCATTTCTACGGCAAGCTCGAGTGCGTCCTAAGGTTATTATTTCAGCAACAGCCTGGATAAATGGTGAAACATTTTGGGATGGAGTATGGGGTAAATAAAGCCATTCAATACAATATACTTTTTGCGCTTCTAATACAGCTAATACTCCTGTAGGTAGCTTACTAGTAGGGAATATCAAAAGAGTTAACTGACAAGCTTTACGTGGAATACGGTCCACAAACTGAGTACTCAAGATGCCATTAATTTGCTCAACCGTGGCAAGTGCTGCAGATGGAACTATAATGAGATCTCCAGGTTGTTTTCCTTTGGTCAATAAGTCAAATAATGGACTAAGTAAATCTGTAGGCAAAGAAAACTATGGGCGAACCCAACTGAGGGTGCCCAGAAATTGCTGCAAATTGACCAACGAAATAACTTTGGGAAGCTCAAGCGAGGAAAAGCTGGAGCAGAATAAGATTGCAACATTTTATGCTCTAAATAAAAATAGGGAGAGTGCAGCTGTATTTTTTCTGGGGCAACCTGCAATCCATAGATACCTAAATCATTTTGTATTTCGGAAAGCCAGTTAGGTTGTATCTTTGGGGCTCCAATTAAATTATCATCCATATAATGATATACCAAAGCCAATGGGTGATGTTTGCAAAAAGGGGCTAATGCTGCAGCGACATAAAGCTGACATAATGTGGGACTGTTCAGCATTCCCTGTGGCAAAACTGTCCAGTGATAACATTTATTAGGTTCTGAATGGTTCACTGCAGGCACAGTAAATGCAAACTTTTCCTGATCAGGGGGGCATAGAGGAATAGAGAAAAAACAGTCCTTTAAGTCAATTACCATTACTTCATCATCCTGAGGAATCAAATTAGGGTTAGGCGTTCTGCACTGCAAAGGGCCCATAGGTTGAATACAGGCATTAACGGCCCTAAGGTTGTGTAAGAAGCGCCACCTGCCACTTTTCTTTTTTATGACAAAAACAGGAGTATTCCACGGACTAGTGGAGGGCACAACATGACCAGCAAGCAGCTGATTGTTAACCAGCTGGTGGAGAGCCGTCAATTTTTCATGTGACATGGGCCATTGATGAATCCACACTGGCTCTTTAACCAGCCAAGTCAATGGGAGGGCAGTAATCTCAGTCTTCCAAGGTGAGGGTGGCACCCAATTTACTGAGTAGGTCACGTCCCCAAAGGCTGACATGAATATCTAATATAAAGGGGCGGACCTGAATGACCAAATCTGAATCAGGCAAGAAAGAAATTGCGCACTTTGACGTGCACTTTGACAACCCCACACGCTTGCACAGGGCTCGGTTGGCCAGGTGGCACGCCACTGCTTGGCAGAGATCACTGAAACATCCGCTCCAGTGTCCAAAATTCCCTCAAATGGCTTACCCTGCAGCACAATGATCTGACAGGGCCATTGAAATGTGATCGGGGTAGTGATGGCAGCTATAATGGAAGTGGCCGGGTTAGTAGAACCGAAGCCTCCTTCCCCTCTCTCCTTTAGCTCTCCCCCTGCCAGGACAAAATAAGGCAAATGCAAGAGCTGAGCAGGGCTAGTGTAAATGGGCAAAATTTGAGGCAAGTTGGTCCACAATTGAACATAAATAATTCCGGTATAGTCCGAATCTATCACCCCGGGGATAACAAAAATACCTTTTTTACCCATGCTTGACCACGGAAGGACAAGCCCTACATAATTTTGTGGTAGGGGGCCTGATAATTGGGATTGAACTACTTGAACCTCCCCAGGACATTTAAAATTCACTTCCTCCTGCAGTATCAAATCAATACCGGCACTACCTCTTCTAGCTGCAGGAGTATTTTTTTATTGTTGGTCTGTTGTCTCTGTTGGGACTGCGGCCAGAGACCGGCCCAGTTGGCCATTTCCCGACCGACACTCACTTGCCCAATGATAACCCTTCTGACACTTTGGGCATTTTGTTTTTGGTTTCGATCCCGGACGGAAAGGGGAGCGAGATGCTGCAAACAATACCCCCCCTGGATTTCTGCATTCCCTTTTAAAATGACCGGATTTGCCACAGTTGTAACACTTTCCTTGAGGCTTGCTGCCTTGTGATAAAGCAGCCACCAATAAATTGGTTTGATAAGAGGCTGTTCCTACATCTTGACACGCTCTAATCATATCTACCAAATCAGGATTTTTCCCCAGACCGATAATTGCACTTCGACATTCAGAAGTGGCGTTGTCCTTTGCCAGCCTCATCAACAATTCCTGCTGAGCTTCAGGATTGTTTATCTGCCGCCATAAGGCATCCTGTAGTCTATTAATAAAATTAGGATACGGCTCAGTAGCCTTCTGCCTGATATTAGAGAAGGCTTGATGAGGCTTGCCAGAAACAGGCACTTTTCCGAAGGCTTGATAAGTGCATTCAGAAGAAACCTGTAAAGTGGCAGCCAGTAGAACAATTTGGGCATCAACTGTGGCAAAGGGGCCAGAACCGTACAATTGATCAGGAATAAAGACCCCCCCCTCGATTGAAGAGCACGCACAGCACACTGGTGTTTAAATTTGCTGTCCCAAACTACATATTGCACTGGAGTAAGCAACATGCGAAAGGTAGTTTTCCAATCTTCAGGCACTAAGATATGATTTCTCATAGTGGCTTCCAGCATTCCCTGCACATAGGTACTTCCCAACCCCATATCTCTAATTCCTTTTCTAAGTTCTCTTAAAATTGCATATGACAAAGGGCGATATTCCACTATTTGAGATCCATTCTGATTTACTTGTCCCGTGGCGTGTACTGGACAAAAAGAAAGCATATCGGTAATTTCTTCTATATTTTTCCCCTTTTTCTAATTGTTCCTCTAATATTTTCCTTATGGGGATATACAATGGCCATAAAGAAGCAAAAGAATTAGCCTCTTAAGAAGGAGCTGAAGATCCAATTGGAGATGCTTTCGGGGTGA
The DNA here is from genome assembly GCA_034064705.1 of Bothrops alternatus. NCBI lineage: Eukaryota > Metazoa > Chordata > Lepidosauria > Squamata > Viperidae > Bothrops > Bothrops alternatus. The sequence goes on from JARGCV010000207.1 coordinate 643,634, forward strand.
CATGTTTTACCTGGTCGTAATCAGGCGGGGGGCTTGTAGTCAATTGTTGTCCTGCCGAAGCATCAGAGCCAAATTTTTCCACTGCTTGATGGCATTGATACCATCGATGTAATATCTGTACTGAAGCCCGGGGTTCAAGATGTAATGTATGCCCTATGTCAGAATCCAATTATATTTCATCTCTAGTTATCGACTATGGAAAACCCCATTTCTGCCCTCTCTGGATTCTGTCATACGATGAAGGGGAAGGGGGGGTGAACAAAGGGCTTTTATGGCCCTCACTTCTTTCAGTACAACTTCAAAAGGGACTGAATGTGGATACCACCAAAAGGACTAACCATAATAATGGGGCCATCAGCTTTCATTTACTCCCCTCTGAAGTCTCCCTTCCGCCGGCAGTGAGGAAAAAGGGGGTGGAAATGTAACGCCTAGGATTGTCACTGGAAGGATGGTGGGGTGGGGTGGGGTTGCTGGGAACCCCTTAAAACCTTGAACCATAGGGCTTGGCCCCCAAGTCCTGTCTAGAACGCCTGCAACCATTTTCTCTTAATAAAGATGCCTGTTGGAAGAAATATTCCAAGAGTTCTGTCTTCTTAAGATGCAAAGTGGGGTGGGTCCTTACATTAGACAGGACTTGCAGAATTAGTCCACCTGGAAGGGACAACCTTGCCAGGGGACTTTGCAAAAATTACCATGTCAGACGACGGAGCAGGGAAGGGAGAAAACTCCCCAGAAAGAGAGCCGCTGCCCCGACTGAAATCCTGCCAGATGTCGGGATCTGAGAGGTCAGATTCCTCAGGAGAAGAGGTGGTGGAGACACGGGACCACAAACCTCGGTGGTCAATGGGCGTTGGAAAGAAAGGCGAATGGGAAAATAAATCAAGAAAGGTGACCCTGACACGGGGGGGGGGGGAAACCAACCAGAATGGAAGCAGGAGATGGAGAAATCCCTGCACGCAAGTGAAGAGGAAGGGAGCTGGGCACCGTACTCGGACTGGATCCTAGAGAAAGCTATCAACCTAATGAGGAGAACTCTCAGCTCCCTAGGAGAGGAGAATTCTGAGCCCTATGACCACCCCAGCTCCTGTAGCTGCAAAGGGAGAGACACCAAGGGGGAAGTGGAACCTGCAGCCCCATGGACATCTGCTGATCCAGTAGCCCCCGCTCCCCGCCGACCCACAGATGGCGATCTGGATGGAAGACACTACCACGGACAACGAAGCCCATTAAAAGACTCCCGCCGCTGGACGTGAGATTCAAAGGGGAGCCAACACACTTGGGATTTTTCCTAACCCAAGTCCTCAGCTACATGGAGGAATACGGGTGGCACATCCCCAGCGACAAAGCCCGTATCCAGATCGTGCAATCTGCCCTGGACGGGCCGGCCGCAGATTGGGTGGTGAACTTGCATGACTCCAATGCCCCAGAGCTCAATGACTTCAACCGTTTCATGTCTTCTCTGAGAAGGCAATTTGAGGACCCCCCTGGCTGATTGCAAAGTCCGCAAAAGGATCAAAACGATGAGGCAAGGCAAACGCCCGGTAGCCGAATATACGCAAGAATTGCAGGCCATTGCCAGCAAACTGACCTGGCCAGAAGACATCCTCCTTAGCCATTTCAAAGACGGACTAAATTATGACCTATATGACACTTGCCTGCCCCGAGGGGACCCTCACCAACTTGAGGAATGGTACGTCTTGGCAGAGGAAGCAGAAATCGACATACTGAAGAGGCACCGCCAAGGAAAACAAGGGAGCCGCTCACTGCCTGAGTTGACACGTGAACCAGTGAAACCATCGGCTATGGCCAAGAAGCAAATGGGGTGTTTCAAGTGCAGGAGAGAAGGGCATCGGGCTGTAGAATGCCGCTCAAAAGCCCCCCAGCACAACCCAGACAGATCACCGGCCAGCAAACCTGGAAAGTCTCCAGCTAAGCCAAAAGAACCTGCCATGAGAATGATGGAGGCTGTGGAATCCCCCACCTCTGCTCATCAGTGGGAAAGAACTCCAGCCTACACTGCAGGGCCAGTGGACGCCTCAGGCGACAGCTCGGAAGGCGAACACCTGGTAAGTGGACGCATCGCACCCATCCTCAAGACAGTGACTATATTAATTCCCCCCATGCCCGAAGCCGTGAAGGTGAAAGCCTTAATAGTCTCTGGCTACACCTGCTGCCTCATTAGCCCGACGCTAGTGGGGAATCTGGGCATTCCGTCAGGGAGACTGGAACAACCAATCTCATTTGGCCAGTTAGATGGGTCCATAGTGGGGGGGTGCCAGCTACCCTAGCCACTTTACCAATACACCTCTCCCTGGGCAAACATGAGGAAGACATAACGTTTGTAGTGACCCCAGGCATGGAATGCCCGATGATCCTAGGGATGGAATGGTTAAAAAAATGGAACCCCTGGGTGAATTGGAGGATGGCAGAAATCAAATTCCCAAAGGGGAACCCTATGGACTTAAAATCCCAAGGGGGGCTACCAGAATCAAGAACAGAAAAAGCATCCATGGGAGAGGAAAAGGGACTACCAGAAATACCAAAGGAATACAGAGACCTTGCTGAAGTTTTCAGTGAGGAGAGGGCAGATGAGCTCCCCCCCCACTGACCCACGGACTGTGCCATTGAATTCAAGCCTGGGACAAAACTCCCGAAGCCCAGATTATACTCCATGAGCCCAAAGGAGAAGGAGGAAATGGAAAGATTCATAAAGAAAAACCTAGAAAGGGGGTTCATTGAACCAGCCAAGCCTAAAGTGGCTGCCCCGGTCCTCTTTAGAGAGAAGAAGGACGGCTCTTTACGCTTATGCGTGGATTATAGGGCCCTGAATACAATCAGTGAAAGCAACGTATACCCTCTGCCCCTCATGAAAGACATGTTGTCACACCCCTCAAAAGGGAAAAAAATTTCTAAACTAGAATTAAGGGAAGCTTACTATCGCGTGAGAATTAAGGAAGGGGATGAATGGAAGACCGCATTTAACTGTCCCATGGGGTGCTACCAATTCAAACTCTTGCCATTTGGATTACAAGGGCCCCCTGCAGTATTTATGCAATTAATCAATGATGTTCTAAGGGAGCACCTATTTAAGGGGGTCCTGGTTTACTTAGACGACATTCTTATCTTCACCGAATCAAAAGAGGAACATGTCAACCTAGTCAGAGTGGTCTTAAAGAAACTGTGAGCCGCCCACCTATATGCCAAACTCTCGAAATGCGAATTCCACCAGGAAAGGATAGACTACCTAGGTTATCGCATATCCCCACAGGGCATTGAAATGGACCCTGAGAAGGTCAGAGCAGTATTAGAATGGGCACCACCCCACACAAGAAAGCAACTGCAAAGTTTCCTGGGCTTCGCAAACTTTTACCGCCAATTCATCCCCTCATTTGCCCAGATAGCCCTGCCCCTCACGAACTTACTAAAAAGGAAGGGAGCATCCTCAGTAAAACCTAGCCAGCCACTAACATGGACAATGGAGTGTCAAGCAGCGTTTGAGAGATTAAAGAGACATTTTTCTGCCGAACCAGTACTGAGGCACTCAAACATGGATAAGCCCTTCGTAATACAGGTGGATGCAAGTGATGTGGCAGTGGGGGCTGTACTATTACAAGAAAACGATGAAGGGGTATTGCAACCCTGTGCATATACATCCAAGAAACTCACGGAAACGGAACAGCACTGGCCCGTATGGAAGAAAGAGGCATACGGGATACGTTGGTCACTACTTACATGGTGTCAGTTCCTTGAAGGCAACAAAATCCCCTTCCAAGTGTGGACTGACCACAAAAATTTGGAAGCCCTGAAAACACCCAGGAAGCTCAACCCCAAGCAAGCCCGCTGGTCCCAGCATTTTCACCAGTTCCAATTTACGCTCAAGCATTTGCCAGGGGGAAAGAACTTCCTGGCAGATGCACTATCTTGCATGCCCCAATATGCCTCCTTGATCCACAGCTGACATTGGATCATCATTTGTCGGCAGTGGCGAGGGGGGCATTTGCCCAGGTTCGCCTGGTGCACCAGTTGCGTCCTTACTTGGATCGGGAGTCACTCCTCACAGTCACACATGCCCTTGTCACCTCGAGGATCGACTACTGCAATGCTCTCTACATGGGGCTACCCTTGAAGAGTGTTCGGAGACTACAATTAGTGCAAAATGCAGCTGCGCGAGCAGTTGTGGGTCTTCCTCGTTGTGCCCACATTTCATCAACTCTCCGCACGCTGCATTGGTTGCCTATTGGTCTCCGAGCCCAATTCAAGGTGTTGGTTATTACCTATAAAGCCCTTCATGGCTTGGGACCAGGATACTTACGGGACCGCCTTCTGCCACATACTTCTCTACGACCGGTGAGAGCGCACAGGGTCGGCCTCCTCCAGGTCCCGTCAACGAAACAATGTCGTTTGGCGGGCCCTAGGGGGAGGGCTTTCTCTGTTGCGGTGCCCACCCTCTGGAACCAACTACCTCCTGAAGTCCGCGTTTCTCCGACCCTCCTGGCCTTCCGAAAGAATTTAAAAACCTACCTCTGCCGGCAGGCCTGGGGATGATTGTTGATTGTGGTGTGATTGATGAGTATGTATGGGGTTTGTATTTTTAATGTTGTTCGGATTTGTTCAATTGTTTATATATATATATGTTGTAAGCCGCTCCGAGTCTTCGGAGAGGAGCGGCATACAAATCCGAATAAATAAATAAATAAATAAATAACAGCACGTGAGCCACCGACTCTAAACCGATGATGGTAGAATCACAACTGGCAGCGCCAGTAACCACCAGAGCCCAAGCTAAATTAAAACCACAGCTGGGCAGCCAAACCTGAATTGAATTCCGGAAAAATTTGGAAACAGATGAATGGTTCCAGAAAAACAAAAATGTGTGCACAATGAGAGACAGGCTGCCTTGGGTGGGGGAAAAGTTATATATACCAACAACCCAAAGAGTCACATTCATGCAGCTTTGCCACGACACAAAATCAGCAGGGCATTTTGGAATTGTAAAAAATTACACTTAATTAAACGGCAATTTTGGTGGCCATCCATGAAAAAGGACATAGAAAGTTACGTGGCCAGCTGCCCAAAGTGTGCAACTGCAAAGAGGTTGGAAGGGAAATCGCCCAGACTGTTACAAACAGTGGCAAATCCCTCAGCCCCCTGGAGGGAAATAGCCATGGATTTTATAGTGGAATTACCAGAAAGCAATGGGAATACTGTTGTCTGGACGGTCACGGACTTGTTTTCCAAACAGGTGCACTTTATCCCTTCCCAAAAGATTCCCACCGCAAAAGCCTTAGCGAAACTTTTCGTCCAGCACATTTACAGATTGCATGGGGCACCCCAACGCATCATCTCTTTTTTTTTAATACACATTTTATTGGTTTTTTAATTTTAACATCAAAGTGCTCAGGAAAACACCGTGGTGAAAGGGTGATCAATCATAGCGAAACAAGTCATATATATATATAACTAAAATTAATACCTTAAAAAAAGAAGAGAAAAAAATACTCCCCCCTCTATTTCCTCACGATATAACAAATTTAGTTTAATCTATTTCTTCTTAAAATTCAATCGATCCACAGAAGCATCCCTACTATTACATCTACATAAATCACTCCTGCTTTTATGCTCCACTAATTTCAATTAAAATATTCCAATTAGTCTTAAACAAACATATTAATAAAATTTTGGGTATCCCTTCTACAACACACATAGTATTCCAAGAATAACATTCTAATATTTTCACATATATTCCATCTCTTAATTTAATAAATCATTAATTAATAACCTTTCTTCTCTTGTCATAGATCTCTCTAATTCTTCTGCTATTACAGAATAGTTTTCTATATAAACATAGTAGAAAACACACACACACACAAAATCATTTCGGCCTATTAAGTAAAATTTATTTATTTATTTATTTATTTGTTCGGATTTGTATGCCGCTCCTCTCCGAACACTCGGAGCGGCTCACAACATATACATAAAACAATTTCAGTCTAAATCCAAACAAAAACATTAAAAATAAAACTCCACACATACTCATCAATCACACCACAATCCACAATCATCCCCAGGCCTGCCGGCAGAGGTAGGTTTTTAAATTCTTTCGGAAGGCTGGGAGAGTGGGAGAAATGCGGACTTCAGGAGGCAGTTGGTTCCAGAGGGCGGGCGCCACAACAGAGAAAGCCCTCCCCCTAGGGCCCGCCAGATGACATTGTTTCGCTGACGGGACCCGGAGAAGGCCGACCCTGTGTGCTCTCACCGGTCATAGGGAAGTATGTGGCAGAAGACGGTCCCGTAAGTATCCAGGTCCAATGCCATAAAGGGCTTTATAGGTAATGACCAACACTTTGAATTGCGCTCGGAGACCGATAGGCAACCAATGCAGCATGCGGAGAGTTGGCAAAATGTGGGCACGACGAGGAAGGCCCACAATTGCTCGCGCAGCTGCATTTTGCACTAACTGTAGTCTCCGAACACTCTTCAAGGGTAGCCCCAAGTAGAGAGCGTTGCAGTAGTTGATCCTCGAGGTGACAAGGGCATGTGTGACTGTGAGGAGAGACTCCCGATCCAAATAAGGGTGCAACTGGTGCACCAGGCGAACCTGGGCAAATGCCCCCCTCGCCACAGCCGACAAATGATGTTCCAATGTCAGCTGTGGATCGAGGAGGACACCCAAGTTGCGGACCCTCTCTGAGGTGTTTATAGACTCACCCCCCAGAGTAATGGAAGGACAGATTGAAGTGTCCTTGGGAGGCATCACCCACAGCCACTCTGTCTTGTCGGGGTTGAGCCTTAATCTGTTAACACCCATCCAGACCCTCACAGCCTCCAGACACCGGCACATCACCTCAACCGCTTCACTGATTTGGCCAGGAGTGGAAATGTACAGCTGAGTATCATCAGCGTACTGATGGTATCTCACTCCGTGCCGGTGGATGATCTCTCCCAGTGGCTTCATGTAGATGTTAAAAAGTAGGGGGGAGAGAACCGACCCCTGAGGCACCCCACATGGGAGTAACCTAGAGGTGGACCTCTGACCCCCCACAAACACCGACTGTGACCGACCAGAGAGATAGGAGGAAAACCACCGTAACACGGTGCCCCCCCACTCCCACTCCCTCCAGCCGGCGCAGAAGGATACCATGGTCGATGGTATCGAACGCCGCTGAGAGGTCAAGAAGCACCAGGAAAGAGGACTGGCCTCTATCCCGGGCCCGCCAGAGATCATCCATCAGAGCGACCAAAGCAGTTTCGGTGGAGTAGCCGGGCCTGAACCCGGACTGCCGAGGACCCAGATAATCGGCTTCCTCCAGAGACCGCTGGAGCTGGAGTGCCACCACCTTCTCGACAACGTTCCCCACAAAGGGGAGGTTGGAGACCGGACGATAGTTGGTCAAAATTGCTGGATCCAGGGAAGGCTTCTTGAGGAGGGGGCGCACTAGTGCCTCCTTTAAGGGAGCCGGAAAGGAGCCCTCCCTCAAAGAAGCGTTGACAATCTCCTGGATCCAGGTACGTGTCACCACCCTACTGGCATAAACCAGCCAGGAGGGACACGGGTCCAACAAACAGGTGGCGGAACTCACAGCTCCAATGGCCCTGTCCACTTCATCAGGCGTAACAGCCTCAAACTCGCCCCAGATGATCGGACAAGAACATGCCCCTGTCGGCTTGACTGAATCATTATCAGCCGACTCTGCTTCACAATTGGAGTCTAGGTCTTTGTCTGCGAAACAGTTGTTAAAGTCCTCGGCACTACCCTGCAAGGGAGGCCCCGGACCCCTCGGGTTAAGGAGGGACCAGGTTACCCTAAACAGGGCGGCCGGGCGAGATTCCGCAGACGTGATCAAAGCAGAGAGATACAACGATATTGCGGCTTTAATCGCCTTCAGATAGGCTCTAATAAATGAGCTCAATCTGGTTCGATCAGATCCAGATCTACTTTGTCTCCATCGCTTCTCTAGATGTCTCTTATGGCGCTTCATCTCCCTGAGCTCCTCGGTAAACCAAGGAGACCCCCCTGGGGCCAGCACCGCGGAGAGGTCGCAAAGGCGCAATCTGGTCAATAGCCCCCTTCGCGGCCGTATTCAATGCCGCTACCAGGGACTCCGCCGAATTGTGAATGAACAATCTCGGTAATTCCCCAAGCGCCGTCTGAAAACCAATCGGATCCATCAGGCGTCTGGGGCGGAACCACCTAATCGGTTCCACCTCCCTGCGGGGAAGGACTGGGGCTGTAAAATTCAGTCGAAGCAGGAAATGATCGGTCCATGACAAAGGCAAAATATCTAAGCCCCTTAAAACCAGATCATTACCCAACTGCTCCGAAAGGAAAATCATATCCGGGGCGTGTCCACCCTCATGCGTCGGACCCTGCACTACTTGGGTCAGGTCCATGGTTGTCATGGCGACCATGAACTCCTGTGCCAACCCCGAGGACTCGCCAAGCGACGGCAGATTAAAGTCCCCCAAGACCATAAGCCTGGGGAACTCCACCGCCAGCCCTGCAACCTCCTCGAGTAGCACAGGCAGGGCTGATGTCACACAGCTGGGAGGCAGGTACGTAAGCAATAAGCCCACCTGAACCCCTAGGTCCAGCGTCATAAAGATGGATTCGCAACCCGGAATATCGGAAACAGTGAGCCTGCATAGACTGAGGTTCTCCCGGGCCAAAACAGCCACTCCTCCCCCCCTTCCCTGGGGTCGCAGCTGGTGCCATACCTGATAACCTGGTGGGCACATACCCGAGAGGGGAACACCCCCCTCAGGGCCCAACCAGGTCTCATTCACACACGCCAAGTCGGTCTCCTCATCCATGAAAATGTCATGAATGAGCGGAGCCTTATTGTTAACTGACCTGGCGTTGAGCAGCAACAGTCTGAGCCCAGGGCCCGAGCTACACCCATCACCAGGATCATGGGGTGAGCTAGATTTTTCAGAAGGGCCAGAACAAGGAACTGCTACGAGACAGCAGGACCGAGTTCCCCAAGTGCGGCCTACCCTCCTGCTCCCGCCATATCTGCCTCTTCCCTGAATGACTGGTATACTCCAACCCTCAGTGACTCCAGTGTCCGCATCCCCCCAGTCCCCGGCCTCCCTCAAGCTCGGCAGGCCTGTCCATTCATCTATCATACATTCCTCATACATATCCCCATCCCATGCATACATCTCCCACCCACCTAATTTAATAAAAAAATAAAATTTTAAATTTTAAAAATTTAAAACAAGACACATAAACATATTAACTACAAAAGCCACAAGCAGAGGTGCGAGGAATAAACCAGTCGCCTCCTACCCAGTGCTTCATCAGGGGCACAAAGTGAGTCTCAAGGTCAACTGAAAAATGTTCACTGGAAGTTACTCTCAAGAACTCCACAGCCATGTCCCGCAACACCGTCTCTTCCACTGTAGCAAGGCTCTCAAATGGGGGCAGCAAGCAGTGGACATAATCAGGCCCCCCAACCAAGGCTGTAAAGGTTCCGAGGTGTTCTACCAGAGCAAATAAGACCTCATCCTCCTTGTAAATAGTATCTTGATTATTATCCCCTGGTAGCCAGCATGCACTTCCACCAACTCCCAACTGGCTTGTACACGCTAACCAGACTCCCCGGCTGGCTGCCAGGAGCTCAGCGGTCCACGGTGACCTCACCGGTTCTCCGTCAGCTCCAGACACCAACCCGACTCTGCCTAGTTCAATGGCGAGGCGAAAAAGGATGTTAAAACGCTCGGCCGGCTTCTTGTTCTGAATTGTTTTACCCATCCCAGCCTTAGCTCCGAGGCTCCGGGGCTCTCCTTTCCACCGGTCTTCCTGCATGGCGGTTAGGGCGGCGGGCGGTTAGGGCGGCAGGCGGCGGTTAGGGCGGCGGGCGAGTTCTTCCAAATCCTGGCTTCTTCCAAATCCTGGCTTCTTGCTCCTTTGGAAGCTACTCACGCCAGAGGAGCTGAAACCAGCCTGGGCGCACCTGAAACCCCCCATCGTATGTTGGCATTTGGCAACCCTCACCCCAAAACGGCAGCGCTGCTCGCCCAAAGCTCGAAAAGACCACCTCGCTCGGAGCTGGGGCCGCTCGGCGTAGCGAAGAGAGGAGGAAGCTCTCGGCGTGGCGGAGAGAGCTCTCGGCGTTGTTCTTGCTCGGTGTCCCCCTGTCTTGCTAGAAAGCTGCCCGTCTTGCTGGGAAGCTCGGCGTGTCGGAGAGACGCTTTTCAGTAACATATACTCTGCCAGCTGATGCTTCGATCCTTGGAAGAGCCAGAGAGCCTCTCTGCACGCCACCCTCCTCCCATGAGTCTGTGGAAGGGAACACAGAAATTTAACTCTCAACCAAATTAACTATCGTATCTAAAACAAACATATTATTACACCAGTTATTATCTTACTGCTTTCATTTACTCAATTAGATTGTCAAATCAGTCCAAATTTCTAAAGCCTTTTTGACCCAATAATTAAGATTTTAAATCACATTTTTAAATTTAACTCTGGCTTTTTTTCTGTACCAAGCTGGTTTCCGTAATGCCGCATCTATGTCATCAAATCTCAGTATTTGGGTACTAATGTTTATCAACAAATCAATCTGATCAAAATTCTCTTCCCCTTCTTCCAGTATCATATAAACAATATGGTCCATTTTATTCCATATTATAATTTCAGCTTGGTTATCCAGGTTGTCATAACTTTCAATTGATCGCATCTGGCTGTCAATTAATTTTGGCAATGGGAGAACTTCACTTGTAGTCATTTTTTGATCTTCAAAGCTTTCCATTTGTACATAGGCTTGTGAAATATCCTCCTCTGTAGTAGACAGTTGATTTATAGAATAATTATTTAAAGTCTCAGTCTGGGGTTTTGGGTCCAGAATTTTTCTAAAGTTCAATTGGTCAGTAAGTTCTTCCATCTCGAATTGTGTACACTGTTGCATATAAGCTTCTTCTTGGCCTGTAGGTTGGTCTTTTAAAATTTGGGACTCAGCTTGTGATTCTAGAAAATGGTCTTTAGTTTTTCTCCATGACTTCATCTCCTCTGTCATTTCCAATATTTTTTCCAATATCAGCTCATAATCCAGTCCAGAATTCAATTGATCAGTAACTTCTTCCATCTCAGATTGTGTATACTGTTGCATATGGGCTTCTTCTTGGCCTATAGATAGATCTTTTAAAGTTTGAGGCTCAGCTTGTGGTTCTGCAAAATGAACTTTAGTTTTTTTCCATAACTTCATCTCCTCTGTCATTTCCAATATTTTTTCCAATATCAGCTCATAGTCAAGCTGTGGGTAAAAAACTTCTATTTCCATAGTAAAAAAGTCTTTTAATCTTTTTGTGGAAACTATATTTATTAAGAATTCATATATATCCGCCTCCACAATTTGTAAATCACAAACACAACCTTTATCTTTTCTTCTTGTTAATTCCTGAAGTAATTTTCGCCACAAGATGTCCTCAGTAAGCTATAAAAAGCTTTCCTTTTTACATTAAAAGCCTTTATCTCATTGTGAGCCGCCCCGAGTCTTAGGAGAGGGGCGGCATAGAAATTTGATAAAATAAATAAATAAATTAAAATGACCATGAAAGAGACAGAAAAAAGCAAATATTTTCAGTATAGTAAGTAAAATAATGCTCTAAATTAGAAGTCTCTCCAGGGATGCCCAATATCCAAAAGGTTCAAAATATAATAAGTGCTATTCTGAAGTATTGTTTAAAGTATTTTTCCCAAACAGACAGAAGCTGCTCTCTTAGAACAGGGAAGTCATCTAAAAAGCAAGCTCTTTGCAGGAAAAATAGTTCAAAATGAGGAGAGGGAGGAAAGGTCTCACCCGGATTCACCACGGTGGTTTTTTATGCTTAGATGATTTTCTGACTTCAGCTGGCACAGCAAAGTGATCGGCCATTTTACTGACCGATCTTCTTCTCCATCGGCCCTACGGAGTTAGCTCGGACTGTAGGGGGAGCCGCCGCTCCACCGCAGCCAAGCAAAAGCCTCCTCGACGGTGGTCGCCTCTCCAAGGCGATTTAAGACCCACATAAGAGTCTACCGGTAGAGAGAAAAGCAGCCATCAAAGAGCGAAGCCCTTCGTGTGGCTGAAGCTGCCTGATCCGGAAGCGGAAGTCGCATCATCTCTGATAGGGGAGTGCAATTTACGTCTGCATTTTGGAAGGAATTTTTATCCCTCTTAGGGACCACTCAGGGACTGACATCTAGCCATCATCCACAAGGGGATGGACAAACAGAACGCTGTCACTCAGTACTTGAGCAATATTTAAGATGCTTTATTAATTTTCAGCAAACAAATTGGATGGACCTACTCCCTTTCGCAGAAGTTGCCTACAATAATGCAGTCCACTCCAGCACAGGTTACACTCCTTTTCAAATAGCCACCGGTCAAAGTTTCAACCCCATGCCAGAATTAACCCCAAACGAACCGGCGATCCCATCACTGAAAGAATGGATGGAACAATTACAAAATACCTGGCCAATAGTTAGAAAAGCACTAGATGAAGCTAGGCAGGCATACAAAGCACAAGCCGATAAAAAAAGGGTTGAGCCTACACCATTCATTATAGGAGAAATGGTGTACTTATCTACAAAATACCTAAAATCCCTACAACCCTGTAAAAAACTTGGACCAAAATATATAGGGCCTTTTCCAATTAAAAGAATCATAAAACCAGTAACAGTAGAATTAGAATTACCCAAAAAATCTCAGGCAAATAGACCCAATTTTTCATTGCAGCTTGCTGAAAAGAGAGCATCAGTCATTGTTACGGCCAAAAATCCCCCCACCACCACCTCCAATCATGGTGGAGGGCGAACAACACTTTGAAATAAAGGAAATCCTAGACTCTAGGAGATATCATGGAGCAACTCAGTACCTAGTTGCATGGAAACACCTCCCTGCCTCACAAAATGAGTGGGTCCATGAACGTCATGTCAGAGCCCCGAAGCTATTAAAGAAGTTTCACACAGAGTATCCTAAAAAGCCTGACTAAATTTTATACCTTTTTTGTTTTTCTTTCAGGTGGATCTATCTTATTTTTAAGGGGGCAGAATCCAATTATATTTCATCTCTAGTTATCGACTATGGAAAACCCCATTTCTGCCCTCTCTGGATTCTGTCATATGATGAAGGGGAAGGGGGGTGAACAAAGGGGTTTTATGGCCCTCACTTCTTTCGGTACAACTTCAAAAGGGACTGAATGTGGATACCACCAAAAGGACTAACCATAATAATGGGGCCATCAGCTTTCATTTACTCCCCTCTTAAGTCTCCCTTCCGCCGGCAGTGAGGAAAAAGGGGGTGGAAATGTAACGCCTGGGATTGTCACTGGAAGGATGGTGGGGTGGGGTGGGGTTGCTGGGAACCCCTTAAAACCTTGAACCATAGGGCTTGGCCCCCAAGTCCTGTCTAGAATGCCTGCAACCATTTTCTCTTAATAAAGATGCCTGTTGGAAGAAATATTCCAAGAGTTCTGTCTTCTTAAGATGCAAAGTGGGGTGGGTCCTTACACCCTATCTTTATCCAATCCCATGAATGGAGCGTCCCGTGCTCCGGATACCAGGGACAGTGTTTCCCTACCTCCTCAACCAGCTTCCTTATGTCTGCCTCAGGTGCCGTCACACCTGACTTGTGTAACAGGAATCGGAGTTCCTGTACATGTTTATGCTGGTGTTGAGATAGATTGCAACCCATACTTACCACTGAGGGGTCCCGGAGGACGAAGGTGCACCTAGGGGTCTGTTCCAGACGCTGGTATGTATGTTGGCTGTTGCTACCCACAGGGGGTCCCAGTTCAGGCGCCAGATGATGGAATCAGAGACCAGTCATTGCAAGTGCAAAGATGTCTGACTGTCTTTGCAGTCTTCTGCCTCATAAATCCCAGCGACCGGTTAGGGCACATAGGGTTGGCCTCCTATGGGTCCCATCTGTTACACAATGCCGTTTGGTGGGAACTAGGGCTAGGGCCTTCTCTGTTGCTCTGGAATCAACTTCCCTCAGAGGTTCGTACTGCTCCTTCCCTCCTAGCTTTCCGAAACACATCTATGCAGACAGGCTTGGGGCTTGTGAGCTGCGCTCCGCCCCTGGGCCTTTGATTAGGACTGTATGTCGTATGAGTGGGTATAGTTTTATTGTTTTTTATATTGTATATTATTATTTTAACTAATTTATATTTTGTACTTGTATTATTTGCTGTGAGCCACCCTGAGTCTGAGGAGAAGGGCGGCATATAAGTCAAAATAAAGTAAAGTAAAGTAAAGTAAAGTTTATTGCTTTTATACAGTTTTTCTAAGCAGCATAAGATAAAATAGCAACAGCATTTTTATTGGTGGATTCTCCTCGCCAATCCTTAAGAATATACCAGCCAGGGGGCACCAGCCAGGGGCAGTGTTCTGCAACATCCTGGTGGTGTGAACTTGGTGAGATCATGTAGGTGAGATCATGCAGGTATTTGAGCCGTGGCAGTGTGCTGCACATGGCCTCTACATGACCTCTATCTCTACATGAAACGTCTTCAAGGAAAAACAAAGGAAGTCCAGTTGTCTATTGAAAGAGCACCTTTGAGCCAACCATGACTAGATGGAATCTAGATTCTAGATGGAGATTCTAGATTGACTCTCCATAGACATATAGGCACTGTAGTTTGCTGTATTGAAGGATTGATTAAAAAAAACGTTGTTGAAAAAATATGCACCGCTCTTGCACTCCAGAATTCCCTATCCCATCTTCCCCAGCTCCTTCTCACTTGGAAAGTGGGTAGGTCTTCCCACTCTGATTTTATCCTTCTCAGGGTATCCTGTCAATTCCCTTCCAACCTTTTTTTTACATAAGTTCCCATTACCTTATTTTCCTATATTTTCCTTACTTCTTGTTCACCTCACTTCTTCTCCTCTCTCTTCCTTTGGGCTTAGTGATCCTCCCAGTGCAGTCACGCTCTATCAACCTCAGATCATCCCAAGCAGGTATTATTTAATGCAACCTTTTTCCAGGAAAACCTGCTGTCGGTACTAATGCAGCACACCTCCTACACAACTCCAGCCAGATGTTCTCAGCATTAATGTTGTACTGAGTACTTCCCAGTTGAGGAAAAAAAAACAATCAAACTAAACAGTTTGGCAGCGGAACATCTTAGTCTCCCTGAGATATGTCTGTCAGCTCCCTTCTTGCCGGGAATGGACGAAGCTGAGTGGTGGTAACAGCGTACTTCCCCCTGCGGCCTGCGGTGAGGTGAGAAGCCAGCTGGGAGTCGGGAGGCCACCGCGAAAGAGAAGAGCTCGGCGGCGGCTCCCCCCTCCCCCACCATGTGAACGAGTGACTCTTGAAAAGACTGCTGAGAGGCTCCTGGCTTTGAGAGGCCGCTGCGAGGGGGAACAGCTTGGCAGCTGGCCTCCCCCTCCCCCCTTCTACCATCATTATGCTCAGGTAGGCAGTCAAGAGGCGTTGGTGCTGGGAGGCTGCCGCAAAAGGGAAGATCAGCGGCGCCCCCCCCTACCATCATGTGAGCTAGTGGTTCGGGGAGACAGCTGAGAATTGCAGGGGATAGAGGGGGCAGCATGGACCTGGCAGTGAGGGAAACAACGTGGTCATACTTCCCCCCCCCTATGAACTGGTGAACGAGCGTCCAACGGTGAGGCCAAATGGGAGAACTGCAGTGGCCTCCCCCACCCCATGAGCTTTGTGCGGGAAGGAAAGTTGAACTGAGCACTATCAGGAGGGGCAGTAAGACAGCCCTGAAGAAAGAATCCCGGATTATGACTCTGGTGCTGCCCTTATGGACCCCTTTTCAGAGACCTGGTCCTTGCCCCTGGCAGCACATATACGAATCTGTGGATCGTGGATTAAACGAAGCAGGATGGAACAACATAGGGGCTTTTCCTGCTCGGACCACTCAAAATCTACCTTCTTCATTGTTATTATTATTATTATTATTTTTACCATCACCCTGATAGAAACTTGGTACTTGGACCTTAATTCAGACTTGACTGCCTGGTTTCTTGCCGGACCCTATCGATTCATCTTACTTGACTGGCTGCTTACTCGAAGTGGACGCTTCTTGCATTGCGAGACTCCCCCCTCTCGCAATTATGGCCCTCTGTTCTATCAAGGGCCCATCTCGAGGATGGACTTTGGAGTCCTGAGAGATGGCATGCATCAAAAAAGGGGCTTTGGGGTTTTTTAAATAGGTACTTAGTTAAAGTTTTAAGGGTGGGGAGGGGTGGGGAAGGAGTGTTTAGGGCAGGGGAAGAAATTGTCAGAAGGGAACAAGAAGACAGGCCAGGCGACGGAAGGGGACGGAGTCCCGAGGGTGCGGACGGGGGGCTGATTAAGACTAACTCAGTTCCAATAAGTACCGTTAGCGGGAGGGGCAGGTATGGTGGGAGCAGGGGGCCGTATCATAATAAGGGAGCGCGCACCCGCTGCTTACGAGCGGTCGTGCGCTCCGACCCCCAAGGCTCAACCTGTTCTCGGGGTTGTTCAGAACCACAGGGCCCTGGCTGTAGGCTGATGCTGTGCAATGCCAGGTCTGTGGTAAATAAGGCCCCCCTCATTCAAGATTTAATCTCAGAGGGGGGAGCAGACCTGGCGGGTATAACGGAGACCTGGTTGGGACCAGAGGGCGGTGTCCCTCTGGTGGAAATGTGCCCACCGGGTTTCCTTGCATTCCACCAGCCGAGAGCTCAAGGCAGGGGTGGGGGAGTGGCGGTCGTGATCAGGGAAAGTTTCAGGCCGAGGGAGGTCACTGTTCCTCAGACGGCAGGCTGTGAATCCCTTCTGGTGAAGTGGGACCTAGGGGGTCCGAGGGCGGTGTTGATTACGTACCTGGCGCCCTGCCACGTATCAACCTCCCTGCCCGAGCTCCTGAGCGTTGTCGCCGCGGTGGTGGTTGAAGTCCCCAGGCTAATAGTCATGGGTGACTTCAACCTGCCGTCCGGGGGCGGGGCGTCCGGGGAGGCTCGGGAGTTCATGGCTTCCATGACAGCCATGGACCTGACCCAGGTAATTCAAGGCCCCACACACACAGGGGGGAACACGCTTGACCTGGTTTTTGTCTCTGGACAGTGGCTGAGTGGTCAGAGTGTAGGGGATATAGTCATTGAACCCCTGTCATGGTCTGATCACTCTCTCCTATGCTTGGACTTTCAGACCGTTGCACCCCACCGCAGGGTGGCGGAACCGGTGAGATGGTACCGCCCCAGGCGGCTGATGGAACCCGAGCGGTTCCAGGCAGAGCTTGGGCCAATTCCTGAGGTTCTGACACACGACTCGGTTGGAGAGGTGGTGGCGGCCTGGGACAGGGCGGCTGCCGGTGCCCTGGATCGAGTTGTGCCTTTGCGGCCTCTGATTCGGCGTGGGTCTCGACCGGCCCCGTGGTATAACGAGGGGTTGAGAGAGATGAAACGCCGGAAAAGACGCCTAGAGAGCAGTTGGAGATCGAGCCGTGCCGAATCTGACCGAACATTGGTAAGAGACCATATTAGGTCCTACCTAATGGCGATAAGAGCAGAGAAGTGTTCCTACCTCACTGCTCTTATTGCGTCATCAGATAACCGCCCAGCCTCCTTGTTTAGGGTGACCCGCTCCCTCCTTCATCAGGAGGTGAGGGGAGACCCCTTAGAGGGTAGAGCTGAGGATTTCGGAAAATATCTGTATGATAAAATCGCTCAGATACGGGAAGGCTTCGACTTCAACTGGGTATGTCCAATGGGAGAGGCGGAGGCTGGTCTTGAGACTGTTACCTGGGTTGAGTTTGACCCCGTGACCCCCGAGGACGTGGACAGGTTGCTGGGGGGACTTAGGGCGACCACATGTTTACTGGACCCGTGCCCCTCCTGGTTGGTGCTGGCCTCCCGGGAGGTGGTACGAGGC
The DNA here is from genome assembly GCA_034064705.1 of Bothrops alternatus. Classification (NCBI taxonomy): domain Eukaryota; kingdom Metazoa; phylum Chordata; class Lepidosauria; order Squamata; family Viperidae; genus Bothrops; species Bothrops alternatus. The sequence goes on from JARGCV010000207.1 coordinate 661,483, forward strand.
TGGTTCCGAGCAATTATCAACGCTTCCTTGAGTGAGGGTGTCTTTCCCGCTGCCTTGAAAGAGGCAGTGGTGAGACCCCTCCTCAAGAAGCCTGCCCTGGATCCAGCCGTTTTATCAAACTACCGTCCTGTCTCCAACCTTCGCTTTCTTGCGAAGGTTGTTGAGAGTGTGGTTGCCCGACAGTTCCCGCAGCACCTGGAGGAATCGTCATATCTCGATCCGTTCCAGTCGGGCTTCAGGCCTGGCTACAGCACGGAAACAGCATTGGTCGCGTTGGTGGATGATCTCTGGCGGGCCCAAGACAGGGGTTGCTCCTCTGTTCTGGTGCTATTGGACCTCTCGGCGGCTTTTGATACCATCGATCATGGTATCATGCTGCAACGGTTGGAGGGGCTGGGCATAGGAGGCACTGTCTTGCAGTGGTTCTCCTCCTTCCTCTCTGGCCGGATGCAGTCTGTGTTGACAGGGGGCCAGAGGTCGACCCTGAGACCCCTCGTATGTGGGGTACCTCAGGGGTCGGTCCTCTCGCCTCTACTGTTCAACATTTATGTAAAGCCGCTGGGTGAGATCATCCGTGGTTTTGGCGTGGAGTACCACCAGTACGCTGATGATACCCAGCTGTACATTTCCACGCCAAACCACCCCAACGATGCCCTTGCCGTGCTGACCCAGTGCCTGGAGGCCGTGCGGGTATGGATGGGGAGAAACGGACTCAAGCTCAACCCCTCCAAGACCGAGTGGCTGTGGTTACCGTCATCCCGGTACAGCCAGCTGATTCCATCGCTGTGTATTGGGGGCGAAACAGTGGCTCCCACAGGAAGGGTTCGCAACTTGGGAATCCTCCTGGACTCACGGCTGTCCTTAGAGGACCATCTGACGGCCGTGGCCGGGAGGATGTTCCACCAGGTTCGCCTGGTGCGCCAGTTGCGTCCCTTCCTAGACCGGAACTCGCTACGCACAGTCACTCATGCCCTCGTGACCTCCAGGCTGGACTACTGTAATGCTCTCTACATGGGGCTCCCCTTGAGGTGCATCCGGAAGCTCCAACTTGCCCAGAATGCAGCCGCGCGGGTAGTGATGGGAGCATCGTGGCGCTCCCACGTAACACCGCTCCTGCGTGAGTTGCACTGGTTGCCGGTGGTCTTTCGGGTGCGGTTCAAGGTGTTAGTGACCACTTTTAAAGCGCTCCATGGCATCGGACCCGGATACTTACAGGACCGTCTACTGCCAGCAAATACCTCCCGCCGTCCGGTACGCTCCCACAGAGAGGGCCTCCTCAGGGAGCCGTCGGCCAGACAGTGCCGGCTGGCGACCCCCAGGGGGAGAGCCTTCTCTGTGGGAGCTCCCACGTTATGGAACGAGCTCCCCCCCGAACTCCGTATAATAACAGATTTACGCACCTTCCGTCGGGAACTAAAAACATTCCTTTTCCGACAGGCCGGCCTGGCATAGAAGCTTCTGAGTATTTTTTAAGATTTTAAATTTTGTATGTTTTGGGTTTTAGGATTTTGGCCAAATGATTTAATTTATTTTTAATTATTTTAAATCTTGTATATTTATATGTTTTTTAAAGTTTAGGCTGTACACCGCCCCGAGTCCTTCGGGAGAGGGGCGGTATAGAAATTTAATAAAATAAATAAAATAAAAAAAACCAGCTGCACAGGTTTAAAGAAATCAGGAAATTGGGGCTTCATCATTCCTAATGGAAATGCCACCCCTCTTTTCTTTTCTTTTCTTGCCTGGCATGCTTTAGAGTAGACTGTTTTGAGATGGGCAGGAAATGACCCTAATCAAGTGGGGGTGGTGGTTTTTTTTTTTTGTTATTTCTGCCATTTTGAAATAGGATGCATCATATTAGGGGGGAAATGCACCTGTGGATTGTTCTATCAGTTCTGAAGTATTTATAACTCATCTCTTTTGTCATGAAAGAAAGATTCAATCTTGTAGATGTTCTGTCAAATTAAGGGAGGAAGTATAATGTAACATGACATGGGGAACCTGCAATTTACTCTGAAGCTAGTAAAATAAATAAAAAGATCTTCAGATTCCTCATGTTTGACCCAAGAATGTGCAGAACCCCAGAGGAAAAAAAGCAAAATGTTCAGTATCTGCAGTTGTATGACTGATCCTAAAGAAACCTGAACTGAAACAAAATACAGCTAGTCCTCACTTAATGACAGCAATTGGGACTGACAAAAAGAGATGCAGACTTAAAGCAGAAAAATCACATGACTGCACTGACTTACAACAACAGTTCTGGCAATCCTAATTGTTGTAAAGCAAATCAGCCATGGTCGTTGAGTGGGATGTCACATGAGCACAACTTGCAACTTCCTGTCAGCTTCCACATTAACTTTGCTTGTTGAAAGCTGGCAGAGAAGATAGCAAATGGGGTGCTGCAATTGTTCTCAATGTGGGCCATTTGCCAAGCACCCAAATCGCAATCATGGAAGCAGAGAGGCACTGCGACAGCTGCAACTTTGAGGATCGATTTTAATCCTTCCCACTCATTTAACACTGTCGTAACTTTGATCACTGAACAAGTGGTCGTTAAGCAAAGACTAGCTTTGCAATCCATCTTCATTGGGCTTTAATGTACTTTCTAACAAAATCCTTATCTAAGCTCACTTAAAAGGATCCCTGTGTGTTAAGTCATTTGTTGGCAAGAAAGAATTCCCTAGGTTTTCTAATCTAAAAATTTGGTTTCAGGTCTGCAAATAAAGTAAATAATACAAAGGAAATATAGTTTCACAATGGAACTTAGAATTAAATATCTGTGATTATACCAAATATTTTAGTCCCAGTTAAAATGAATGGGAGTAAAAGTTTTATTGATTTCATGGAAATCAGTTGTTTAACTCTGGAGCCACCATTATTTCAGAACAAGGATCTTTCCCACTCCTAATTACAATCCATTGCAAGACTGTCTTGAGTTGCAGGCATATTTGTTTATAATGCTATATATATACTTTTTCATATGTCACTTCCAGTGATTTAATATAAATGTGCACATATTAAAAGACAATGGTTGCAGTCCTCGACTATATGACTGTTTGAAGTTACAATGGCACTGAAAAAAATGACTTATGACCATTTTTCACACTTACGACTGTTGTAGCATCCCCACGGTCACGTGATCAAAATTTGGACACATGACAACTAGCTCATATTTATGCTGGTTGTAGTATCTCAGGGTCATGTGATCCATCTTTTGCAACAAGCAAAGTCAATCTGGGGAAGCCAGATTCATTTAACAACCATGTTACTTACTGAACAACTGCAGTGATTCACTTAAGAACGAGGCAAGAAAGGTCATAAAACGGGGCAAAACTCACAAATGTCTCACTTAACAACAGAAATTTTGGGCTCAGTTGTGGTGGTAAGTTGAGGACTACCTGTGTAACAGCACCAATGTATTCCAGTAGTGGACTTTTGAGATTTCTCAAGGCTCCTGTGCTTTTAATTGATAGGCCAATAAGTCCCACAACCTTCAGAGGTGCCAGGCTGAGACTCTTGAGTGACCAGATAATTTAGCAGGACTTTGCAAGGATTTTTTCCTGCAAGGCTGAGCAGTGAGATTCCTCAATAGTTGTTGCATACTTATGGATTGCCCTTCTTGTGTAGATGTGCGATAAATGCATTTTTTAAAATTCTTTAGGAATGAATTCTCGCTTCCAGAACTCAGTGAGTTTTTCTGTAAGTACAGGACCACCAGCTTTGTAGATCTCTGAAGTATGGCATCTGCCCCTGGAGCTTTGCCCCAAGAGAGCAGACTGACAGTTTTTGTAACTTCAACTGCTACCCCAGAGAGTCATCCATAGTGCTGTTGAAGTCAATTTGGGGAATCTTGTCTATCACCTTATAATTAATAGATGATGGTTGGTTGAGGACGGCTTCAAACTGTTCAGTCATCTCTGCAGGACCTGAACCTTCTCTTTAATGAGATATATTCAGGAGGGGGGAACTCCCAAGAGACTGAGACCTGTAAAGAGGATAGAGGGCTTCCTAGGATCATTTGAAGTTGTTTCTGACAGCATGTTCCTCTGTCTCTTCTGCCTTGACACTCAGCCAGTCATCTTCCATTTTATAAAATTTATTCTGGATTGCCCTGGGACACTGGTAAAGGCATTATTCCTGGCAGCTGATGATAGGTCTTCTGATGGGCAGGATGAAGGGGAGGCTTTTCAGCAAACAGAGCCTGTATCTCCTCATCATGCTCATTGAAGGTCCTAGCATCTTTCAAAGCTAATGAATGGACAGCATCCCGAGAACATTTCCAGTCATGCTCAATAGGTCAGCAAGCTTGGTTTCTAGGTCTTCAACCAGAGCTGAAGCTGTGTTGGGGTTCTTCAGCCTGACCACAGTGATTCTTTTTGTGGCCTTGTTTCCTTGGGGCTGCTTCTTGGGTCTAATATGGAATTTCATTTTGGAATCAATTTGTCCAACAGTGATTTGTCCAACAATCAGTATGATCATGGCCTTGGTCATTCTGACTTCCTGCCTGTCTTTTCTCCTAACTTTGACATAGTCAGTAAGATGCCAATACTTAGGATAGGGATGCATGTAGACAGGCAGAAAGTCGTGATGGGGAAGAAGAGACTGTGCACTGCACATATCTGTAGTAAAAGTAGGCCATCACTGTTACACTTGCCCACTCCATGTCTCCAATGACTCCCTGACAGGTTGTAGAATTGCACCCTACCTTTCTATTGAGGTTGCCAAGCAAGACCAGCTTATCAGGTTACTGCTGATAACAGGCCATCTAGTTCTTCATAGAATCTGTTTGTCACCAGATCTGGGTTGGTCACTGTAGGAGTATAAGCATGATCAAGGTACCCTGACTTCTGTCCAGTCGTGTCTGACTCTAGGGGGCGGTGCTCATGTCTGTTTCCTAGCTGAGGGAGCCTGTGTTATCTAAAGACACTTCCGTGGTCTTGTGGCTGGCGTGACTATATGCCGAGATGCACTGAATGCTGTTACCTTCCCATCGAAGTGGTACCTATTTATCTACTCACATCTGCATGCTTTCCAACTGCTAGGTGGGCAGGAGCTGGGTCAAGAACAGGAGCCCACCCCATTGCACGGTGTTTGGTACTTGAACTGCCAACCTTCCAGTGGACAATCCCTGCATTTTCATCGCTAGGCCACCTCACCCACCCACCCACCCCCACACCCCACACCACACACATGTGTAAGTAATGTATGCTTTCTTCAAAGATCAGTCATGCGATTCTTTTAATTACCCAGGTTCAGTTCTGGTGATAAGCAGGTAGTTTCTCCTTATTAATGAAAACCACCCTAACTCAGATCAAATTAAATCAAATTTAGTCAAATTGGTTATATAATTCAACTGATGGTACAAGTGGTTGAGGAAGTACAAGAAAACTCTCCTCTGGCCTGAAAGACAAGCTGCTGACAGATGTCTTTCTTCTCTGTGGTCAATTCTCAGAGAACAATCCTTGAAACAAAGACTCTATCATTATGCACAGTGGAGGAGTTAATCGCTTAATATCAACCAAAGGTTAAAACAAATGTTTATGTGACTACTGCAAATAAAATTTACAGGATAATAACTCTCCACACCTCCAAAATATTACACCACTAGGAAAAGAACATACCAATAGTCATCTTACTATCCCAGCTGAGACCAGAGTTTCTGTTGCTAAGCGAGGCAGTTGTTAAGTGAGGCATGCCCAATGACCTTTTATGACCTTTTTTTGCTACAGTTGTTAAACAAATCACTGCAATTGTTAAGGGAATCATGCAGTCATTAAATGAGTCTTGCTTCTCACATTGATTTTACTTGCTAGAAGTTGGCTAGGAAGGTCAAAAATGGTGATCACGCGACCCCAGGACGCTGCCACATGCTGGTTGCCAAGCGCCCAAAGTTTGATCCCGTCACTCTGGGGATGCTGCATTGGTTGTAAGTGCAAGAACCAGTTGTAAGTCGCTTTTTTTGCTGCCGTTGCAACTTTGAACAGTCACTAAACAAACGGTTGTAAGTTGAGGACAGCCTGTATAAGACAGAGAAGAAATATAAGGCAATATAATGGATTGAGAAGGAAGATTTTATCTCCAACTGAAAAGCATAAAGGAAAAAATGAGAGGCATTAAGAAAGTCTAAGGGAGGATCTAGATTTGCTTTAGAAGGGGCCCAAAACACTTATAGAGAAGATAGTTACACAGGGAAATAAGAAGAAAAAAATCAGTATAAACAGAAATAGCTTCCAGAGCAGCGGTCCCCAACCTTTCTAGTTCCGTGGACCGGCGGCAGTGGGGAGGGGGTGAGAGGGGATGGTTTCACATGCATGCCCACCGCTTGTGCAAACACCCTCGCACACCACTTTGTGGCCTGGTTCCCAACAGGCCACAGACCGGATCTGGGTTGTAGACTCAGAGTTGGAGACCCCTGTTCTAGAGGGTCTTTTTGAGTACGTACTCTTCAACCATCCCTAAACTGGCAGAAATATGTTGGCCTGAAACTTTTGGTCTCTATTGCCAATATTCAGTATTTCCTGTCTGTTTCAACTCACTGTGAATTCCTTGCAAGGTCATGAGTGACGAAGACCTCATATAACTTGAGGCTGCCCTTATAGAGGGGCAGAATAAGGTAAAATAAAAAAGTGTTACTTTAACACCAGAACAGCTAAGGATGATTTATGCTTGTCTCACTCCTGGGCTATGGATGAGATGAAAGCAACAATAAGCACAGGGGGGGGGGGAATCTTATTTTAGCTGTGGTTTGATGAACTGGTGACCTGGACAGATTCTCAACACTGAGCAAAGTTTCTATAAAGGAACTTAAGGAACAACATTTACAATCTGAGGAAATCCCTGTGGAAGATATGAGACTGATACTTACTACAGGGTAATTGTCAAAAAAAGAAACTACAAAAAATGAAACTTGTCAGGTTTCTGAATATTTAAACTGAATTAAACTGAATATTTAAAGGTGTTAAGCAAACAATACTGACTGAGAAAGTGAGGATGAAAGAAAATGAGCAGCAAAGGGAAATAAAAGCCCACAAATGTCAGAGATAAGAAAGCTCAACATGAAAAGAAAATGTTGCAATTTAATCTTCACAAAAAAGATTCTGCTTTTCAGATTTGCCTGGGGAAAATCCTCACACTCTTCTGTCAATTTTTGAGAGAATTACTGAAAGGTGGAACAAAAGTTTGAACAATTCATCAAAGTCAGCCTAAGTTTGACTAAAGAACTAGCAGAGATCTCTTACTGTATAAAACCAGTTTCTTTTTTTTAAAACAAGTTTTATTAATTTTTCAAATTTTAACATCCAGATACTTAGGAAGCAGCGTGGTGCTAGGGAAATCAGTCAATAACAAAATCATTCACATATATCTCAGGTTACATCACTAACATTCCCTCACTGTTTCCCACAAATATTATATCATATTCATGTTAATAAGTTTCTAAGTAGGCTCAATCAATCAGTACATTTATCAATAGTATTTTACTTATATATATCCAAGTCCTGTTTAGGGGTTTTATTTAATTCCAATTTATATATTCCAGTTTAGCCTTTTATAACCAATGTTTAAACTTCGGATAACCTTGATTTCCCTCATTTCATTATAATATAATTAACATAACTAAAATACACATATTATTTCAAAATTTACCTTCTTTATAGACAAATATATTCTGATTCTCATTCTAATAACTCCTCCTTTAATAACAAAATATCTTTCATTATCACAAATCTATTGCCATATAACAATTAAAGTTATAGTCTAACAGTTAATTTTAACTCCCATTATAGATCTAAGTGCTAAATATTAAAAAAAACATTATCTCTAAAGAGCTGCTTTACCCATTAAGTAGATTTCTAAATCCCATTTTTAAATCTAACTCTGGCTTTCCTTTTGTGCCAAGTAGGTTTCCATGCCAGTGCCTCTAAAACCTCGGATGTATCTCCCTTCATTCCTACCCCTGTAGTTTGAATCAAGGGAGAATGTCCAGTTATCAGTCTTTCAAAAGAACTGGCCCCTTTGTAATTGTTAAGTTGTTGCCCTAATAATTCAAATCTCCATGTTTGGTTTAGGGTATTTATAGTCGGTTCAGTAGTCTGGTCCTCTTCTTCTTGCGATTTCATCTGAGTAGAATAGAGAGTCATATCTGTTGTTGTTGTTTGGTTATCTAAAATGTCTAAGTTCTCTGCTTTTGGAGTTACAGGTGCTGTAGTTAAAGTCAGTGATTGAACATCAAAGTTCTCAGCCACTTGTGCATGTTGTATGAAGTCTTCTTTAATGTTAAATTGTTCATCTTCTGTTATTTTTTGGGTTATAGGTTGATCAGTTTGAGTCTGAGGTTCAATTTGTAGTTTTGTAAAGATGTCTTTGGCTTTCACTCCTGAAATGATTAGCTCTGTTGCTTCATGGATTTTTTTAAGGATAAGTTTGTAATTAAGTTGTGGATAGGATTCATCCATTTCCATGGTTATTAAAGACAGTCCTTTAGTGGAGGCTATGTTTAGTAAGACTCGGCTATTGTCCACCTCCACAATTTGTAGGAATTATTGTCACCACAGCTGTTTCTACGTCTTATCTTTTTTGATAGTATGAAGGACAAATCAAAGTAGTCAACAAGCACAATTGAAAAAAGAAATTCCAGTTGCTATGCCAAATTTTGCCACAAGATGTCCCCAGAAGACCACAAAATCTTTCCCCAAATGCCGAATAGCCTCTTATTCAGTTAAAACACACAAAAAAGCCAATATTTTGCAAAGTTAATAGTTAAAGAAGTTAAAAAAGATGCTAAGTCTCTATAATAAAAAGTTTTGGGCCCCCAAGGTATCCACAAAACAAAGATCCAATTATTTGGTTGTTGAAGTTAGTAGTTCTTTCCTTTTCTTTCCAAGCTGTAAAATCCCACGTATGCAAATGCCGCTGAATTGAGAGCAGGGAAACGAATTTCAAAAGGCTTTCACAGGAAGGTAATTAGGGAAAAAGAGAGGTAAAAAAGGATCTCACCCAAATCCTCCACTCCTGCTTCATATGCTTAGCTGTTATTGGGACTTTCGGCTGGTGCAACTAAGTGATCGGCCATGTTAAATGCTGATCTTTTCTTTGTCGGTCCTAGGGGGCTGCCTCGGATCAAATGGAAGGGCTGCTGCCTTTCCGTGATCTTGCGAGGGTCCTCCCCAATGGTGGTCACCCCTCCAGGGTGACCTTCGACCCATTCCAGGGTCTTCCGATGAAGGGAAACCAGACGGCAGGGAGAAGCTTCCCCTCACACGTCTGAAGGCACCACATCCAGAACTGGAAGTCTCCCAGAAAAAAGAGTTTCATTGGCTAACTTGAAACAATTGAATAAAACAAGATTTTAAAAGGAGTCTGAAAAAATTAGACCTTTGTTTCCAAAACCAGAAAAGTCTTTTTTGTGGCATTTGATACACAGTTGGTAGAACTGTTAAATAAATAGATGGGTCTTAGGTAGAAGCACAGAAGAAGTAATAGAATTTAATAGGAATGGAAGAATTTTATTTTTAGTTTCCCCATAAGTTAAATATAAGAAGAACAGTACAGATAGCACTTTACTTACAACTAATCATTTAGTGATGGTTCAAAGTTACAATAGCACTGAAAAAGTGACTTATGATTGTTTTTCCCACTGATGATCCTTGCAGGATCCCCAGAGTCATGTGATCAAAGTTTGGATGCTTGGCAACTGACTCATATTTATGATGGGTGTGGTGTCCCAGATCATGTGATCACCTTCTGTGATCTTCTGATAAGGAAAGTCAGTGGGGAAGCCAGATTACTTAACAACCGTGTAACTCACTTAACAATTGTCTTGTTTTAACAACAGAAATGTTGGGGTCAATTGTGTTTGTAAGTTGAGGACCACCTATACTGGTGCATAGAAAATATTAGATTTAGCCAATACATAATGGTAGAAGGGTTAGAAAAGAAAGGTCCCTTTAAAGTAGCTGTGGTAGGTGTTATGTTTGGTGCTCGGTGAGGCATTCATGAGGCAGCAGCTGAACAACAACTCTTTATTAACAGTTTAAACAGAAGCCTGGATAACTGCCGCTCCACCCCTATTTATACACTCAGCCACTAGGCAGTGGCCAATAGGATTCAAGTATTAGTTCCCGGTTTAACACAAGTTAATGAGCATGTAGACCAGCGGTTCTCAACCTGTGGGTCGTGACCCCTTTGGGGGTCGAATGACCGTTTCACAGGGGTCGCCTAAGACCAGGGCTTTTTTCCTCAGAACGCTCAAAACGGTGTTCCGGCACCTTTTTTTTAATGGATTTTTTTCAACTTTTCCATGAGCTGTGCTACTCCCTCTATTCTATTGGCTTTCGAAAGCCAATAAAATAGACTCTATTGAATAGACTCTTATTCTATTGAATAGATTAAGAGTCTATTCAATAGACTCCATTCTATTGGCTTTCAAAAGCCAATTGGAATTGTCCAGACCTGGTCGTTAACGGCTGTCTCTGCACTGCAGAGTGCGCCAAAAGACCGAGACTGCAAACATTGCACTTGCAAGTTGTCTGCAGCAAAGGCAAGTTTGCAGGAACTTTTCACCTCTCCCTGCTGAGCAATTACGCCATCGCCTACTTGTAAGTAAAAGAGGATCAGGGGTGGGAGGTGGGGAGCAGCACTTAATTCTGCCCTGCCGAAAAAGCGGAGTCCATGTGCACTCCTGCCTCGTGCTCACCGTGTCAGCCAGGCTCTCCAGAGTCATGCTACAACATGGAGAGCCTGGCACTGAAGCACGGAAAACGTGCTCGCCTGCCTCGTGCGCCATCGGTGTGCATTGCAGCGGCTGTTGTGAGAGCCGTGGGGCCTGCTTGACAAGCGGGGCTGCACGGGAAAGGTGGCGGCGGAGGTGGTGCTGGCGGGGCAGCGGCGGGCGCTGGGTTCAAAGGTGGCGCGCATGGCTGACCTTCCTTGGGCCGGGCCAGCTAGTGACTTAGCCGGTGCTGGACCTGCGCCGCCGCTGCCTCACCCTGTGTGCCTACATGGCCGCCCTGGAGCGCCTGGCCCACGATGCTTGCCGCCGCTTCGGCCTGCCCACCTCCTGGTTGCCTAGCTGCGCTCCGCCCCTGGCCACCCTCCGCTCCAGAGCTTCCCCCCGCGCCACCCGGCCCATCTCCCTCACCGTCAGAGGCCGCCTCGGCCCTCTGGCGCCCGGCGCAGCCCTGGGGCTAGTGGGCAGGAGCGGCTCCTTCCCAGCTTGCCGGGCTCCACGCCTCGGAAGCGGCCAGGTGGCGGGGAAGAGGGCGATGCCCACATGTGCATCGGAGGCCAGCCGGACGGGCCGGGAGGGGAGAAGTGGCACCTTCCAAGCGGGAGCTGGCGCTCTGGCCGCCCCCCTGTTGCATGTGACGAGTCGGGGAAGGGTTTGGCAGTGAAGGGCTGTGCAGCGTGGAAAGGGGCTCCCACGATCCCGCCGCTGCGATGGCGCTCGGGAGGCTGGAGGGGTGGGCAGGTCCTGGGGGGAGCGGCTGGGAAAGCGCAAGAGGTGCCGGGATGAGGATGGGGGGCTCCAGACTACCATCCCCAGCAGCCCTAAAAAGCACTGTGGAAGAGCGGGGAATGCTGGGAGTTACAGTTCATCACCATTTGAGAAAACATGACTCTCCAAAGATCAATCCTTCCTTCTTTCCACCTCTGGGCTTTCTATCGATCGAGGCAGATTACAGAGCCGCGATCCACTCCCGTGAGCTGGCAACGGGGCCCCGAAATCAAAGGAGAAAACTCGTTTCGGGGCTGTAAGAAAGGATCCCTCTCCCCCACCCCGACCCCCGCCGCAAGCAGCACCAGAGTTTGGAAAAGCGCTGGTCCGGGACCCTTGGCTACGGGGGCAGGCTGGCGGCGGCTCTGCTCAGATATGGGGGACAGAAAAAAAACAGCCGGAAGGGAAGAGAAATCATTTGAGCAGCTAGGAGCGTTTCGTTTGGAAACGTTGGCACCAGTTTCAATCCGGGCGTTTGTGCTTTCTTACCCCTGTGCGCATGCGCCTGTGCATTATCCCCAGTGGTAGCCAAAAAGGGAGGGGAAGGGGCAATGGGAAGCGTCCTTTGATACATCATTTACACTCCCGACTCCCCAATCAGGCTTATTTGGAAATCGGTCCAACGGACCTGGCTTCCTCAATCAGCCACCGGGGGTTAAAATATCTTTCCCCTTCAGGCATTATAAAGCACCTTTTCCTTCCTTCTTTCCTTCCTTCCTTCCTTCCTTCCTTCTTTCCTTCCTTCCTTCCTTCCATCTCCTTCCCTTCCCCTTCAATCTCTCCTTCCTTCCTTCCTTCCTTCCTCCCTCCCTCAATCTCCTTCCTTTTCCATCTCCTTCCTTTCCCCTTCAATCTTCCTTCCATCCATCCATCCATCTCCTTCCCTTCCAATCTTCCTTCCTTCCTTCCTCCCTCCTTCAATCTCCTTCCTTTTCTTCTCCTTCCTTTCCCCTTCAATCTTCCTTCCTTCCTTCCTTCCATCTCCATCTCCATCCCTTCCCCTTAAATCTCCCTCTCCTTCCTTCCTTCCTACCTACCTTCCTTCCCCCTTCAATCTTCCTTCCTTCCTTCCTTCCTTCCTTCCTTCCTTCCTTCCTTCCTTCCTTCCATCTCCATCCCTTCCCCTTCAATGTCCCTCTCCTTCCTTCCTTCCTTCCTTCCTTCCTTCCTTCCTTCCTTCCTTCTTTCCTTCCCCCTTCAATCTCCTTCCTTCTCCATCTCCTTCCTTTCCCCTTCAATCTTCCTTCCTTCCTTCCATCTCCATCCCTTCCACTTCAATCTCTTTCTCCTTCCTTCCTTCCTTTCCCCTTCAATCTTCCTTCCTTCCTTCCATCTCCATCCCTTCCACTTCAATCTCTTTCTCCTTCCTTCCTTCCTTTCCCCTTCAATCTTCTTCCTTCTCCATCTCCTTCCTTTCCCCTTCAATCTTCCTTCCTTCCTTCCTCTTCCCTCCCTCCCAACATTTGTGAGCAAGGAAGAGTAAGCTTCTCCAGTCTGCATTGCTATATTGTTTTTGTAATTCATCACTATGCTTTCATTATGTTCAATTTGTAACAATGAAAATACACCCTGCATATCAGATATTTACATTACGATTCCAAACAGTAGCAAAATTACAGTTATGAAGTCTTATGACCGGTTTTTCAACATTTCCAAGTAATTCTCCTCAATACATTACACCCCTTCCCCCTAGATCAGCGGTTCTCAACCTGTGGGTTGTGACCCCTTTGGGGGTCGAACAACCCTTTCACAGGGGTTGCCTAAGACCATCAGAAAACACATATTTTCGATGGTCTTAGGAACCGAGACACTAAAATTTAGACCCTTGAGGAAGGCAATGAAGAGTTGCACATTGGGTTTGCTTGCTCGCTTGCTTGGTTGCTTGCTTTCGTAGGAAGGACTGGGCTCTCCCAAATGAGCAAAAATAACTAGAAAGGGGGCAATCGGTAGCAAGCCGGCTGTGCGCGGTGAGGGAATCCTCTCCACCAACCCCCCTCTTCTCCTGCCGGCGTGTGTATATGTGTGAGAGAGAGAGGAGAGAGAAAGAGCGTGCGCATGTGCGTGCTGACTCCTGGACCACCGAGCTCTGCAAAATGGTTTGTGCTTCCAGGAGGCAGTGTCGTGTTCTCGATTACGACTGCCACATGCTTTCTGAAGCAAGGCTCAGCAAAAGGCTCTGAAGCCGAGTCGTTCCCCTCCCCAACCCAGTTTCCTTAATTCGAGGCTATGTGGGTGAGCTTTCCTGCTGCGGCTGGTTTATTTTTTTGCTTGTTCAACTCCAGAAAACGCTCTTGTTTTCTAGCCAGGAAAGGTGCGGGGAAGTTAGGATCTGGCATAGCTCCGGCTGGCTCATGTGATAACACTCTTCTATAATCTGCAAGTTTTGCCCTATGGACATGATTTAGCTAAATTATGAAAAAGAGTTGTATTGTCTCTGCTAAACATGACTTGAGACTCACTTTTGAGAAGACACATGAAGAATTTAATGGGAATTTCAGGATTAAGAGAATTCCTTAATTTTCTTAATTTCTCTAGGACTAAGGATGGATACCAACAGCTAAACCACCACATGAACATCTATTAAAGGTGAACTGATGCACAAGAGAAATTAAAGTCACTCCTACACTTGCTCACTGCAACCTGAAATACTCTTGAAAGATATATGTATGCCCTAGTTTTGCTAACATGAGGATGGGAAATAGGAAACTTTCATCCTAATTTCTAAATCCTATGTGGAATCCGAGGAACTTGGTTGAAGCTACCCCAATTTTGCATTTTTCCCATTTCAGCTTCAGCCCCACTTCTCAGAAATGCTGAAGGACGGCCTTGAGCCGTTCTGCCAATTTCTCGACTGATTCCCCAGCTATGAGGACATCATCGAAATATGGGCACATGCCTAGAATACCTTTGAGCGTGCGCTCCATTGCACCTCTCCATTGGCCTTAAGTGGCGTAACTATGGGGGTTTCCCACTGACTGCTATCAACTGGCTGCAGGATGACTTGCTACACCAGCTTATCCAGCTCTGCATCAATCTTCTGCTTGAGGGCGAAAAGCACTCTGCATGGCTTGATCCATATTGGAGTTATGGCAGGATCAAGCCAAAGGGCTATGGGAGGTCCCTTATATTTTCCTATGTTGGGGCTGAAAATGTCAGCGAACTCTTGGCAAACTGCCGATAAGTCCATTGCTTGTGTGCTGTTTATTCCAGTCACATTGATTCCCAATGCATCAAACCAATCAAGCCCAATGAGGCTTATGCGGTTGCCCTCAACTACTACGACTTCCAGGGGGCCCTCAAATCCCTTGAATTGTACCCTGACTGTAGCTTCCCCTCTAAGTGTTACTCTAGAGTTTTGGAAATCCGTTAACATGAGGTTCGATGGCTTGAGCTTAACTCTTTTGCTGCTGTGACTACAAATGTGTTTGAAGGTTCCCTGGGAAATTATGGATAATGCTTGACCCCGTATCTAGTTCCATGTTACATGGAACTCTGTGCAGCTTGACTTTGAGCCGCAACTTCTCCCTAAGTGGGCAATGGGCACCTGTTCTATGCACGCTCCTTCTACTGGCGCAATAGCCAACCCTGTATTACTCTGGGGCCCTGGTACCTTTCTGGGGAAACTCTTCTGGTGGGCTTTCTCTCTGACGACCCTGACAGACAGCGGCAATGTGACCTTGTTTGCCACACGCCTGGCATGTTGCTGTGTGGAACCTGCATTCTGCGTGTTTGTGGGGAACTACCTTTTCAACTGGGCATTGTGGCCTTCTTTCTGGTGGCTGCTGTAACCGATCAATCTCTTGATCTGATTTGGAGTCTTCAGTCCTCTCAGTGCCCTCCTGGTGGACGGCCTCTATGAAGGGAGTGCTCCTGGAGAGCCATAAGGCCTTGACGGCTCCCCTGGCAGCTTCTTCGGCTGTGATCTCCCTTAGGGCGTCTTGGAACAAAATAGTCTCTTTGGCGAACAATTTCTGTTGGAGCTCCCTGCTTCTCAACCCACACACTAAGTGGTCTCGCAGTCTTTCCTTGAGGTCTTTGAATTCGCAGGGTCAGGCTGCTTGGCACAAGGCGGCTATGAACTCTGCAGCCGACTCGCCCAGTCATTGGTCTCTTCGTTCAAAGGTGTGCCTCCAGGCAATGACCAATAGCTTCAGCTCAAAGTGTTCTTTGAGCATTTTTTAAAGTTTGAAATAAGCAACAGACTCAAGCGGCGCTGGAGCTATTAAGTTTTCGGCGATTTCGATTGTCGCCTGTCCACAGACACACAGCAGCGTTGCAGCCTTCAAACCATCTTCACGAACTTGGTTGACTTTCAAATAATTCTCAACTCTCGCGATGTACGAGCTCCACCTCTCTGGATGTGCGACGTCGAATTCTGAGAGTTTCCTGAGTTTGGCCATGGTGAGTTGTTTTCGGCATTTTTGGCCCCACAATGCCTTGTGCTGCCAAGGCTTCTTTTAATCTCCCAGGGACAGTTCCTTGGGAGTGCTCTTCCTCCAGTGTTTTTGTACTGGCAGGAATGGGGGGGAAATGCAGCCCCAACCAAGGCGTCATCGCTTGGCTTACCCCCTTAGTGACTCAGCTCTTCGAGTTTTGCAGCACATCCCACCTTCGTGGCCACTGTTATGTTTGGTGCTCGGTGAGGCATTCATGAGGCAGCAGGTGAACAACAACTCTTTATTAACAGTTTAACAGAAGCCTAGCTAACTGCCGCTCCACCCCTATTTATACACTCAGCCACTAGGCGGCCAATAGGATTCAAGTATTAGTTCCCGCTTTAACACAAGTTAATGAGCATGTAGACAGAAAGTCTGGTCCTTAACAGACAGAGTCTTATGACCATTTTTTCAACATTTCCAAGTAATTCTCCTCAATACATTACAGTAGGAGTATCGTGGAGTGAAGAAAAGAGAATTCTTTGAAGTCAGTGTAATAGAATATTTTTACAACATTAAAGGAAGCGACATCAGGAATCCCATGTTTGCTTTTGAACTTTGAGGTTAGACAAGATTCTTGAGAATACTATGGACAATCAAGAAAACAAACCAATGAATTTTAGAACAAATCAACCCAGAGTTCTCAGTCGAGGTACAATCATAGCTTGGCACTCAACCACTTCAAAAGATGAAGTGAGGAAAGCTAAAGCTCAAAATGAACTAAGGCTTGCAACAAAAGTCAAAAATAACAAAAAATCTTCTTTCAACATATAAAAAACAAGAAAAAGGTTAAGGAAATGATTGGTCCATTAGTGGAAGAAAGTGGCAAGAAGGTGACAAGCAACAGGGAGAAAGCAGAACTACTCAACTCATTTTTTGCATCTGTCTTTACACAAAGGGAAAAAACAGTCCAACCTATCAAAAACACTACCATAAAAAACAGATTAGAAACACAAGTTAAGATAGGCAAGAAAATGTTAAGTGAGCACCTGTCCACCCTAGATGAGTTCAAATCACCAGGACCAGATGGACTACACCCAAGATTCTGAAGGAACTGGCAGATGTGATCTCAGAACCACTGAACTATATCTTTCAAAGATCCTGGAGCAGTGGAGAACTACCAGAGGACTGTAAAAGAGCTGATGTAGTTCCCATCTTCAAAAAAAGGGGGGGGGAATGGATCCAGGAAACTACAGACCTATCAGCCTGACCTCAATACCTGGGAAGATCTTGGAAAAGATAATTATGCAATGAATCAGCAAACACCTAGAGGCAAAGTCATTACCAAAAGCCAACATGGGTTTGTCAAAAACAAATCATGCCAGACAAATCTTATTGCATTCTTTGACTAGGTGAAAAAATTAGTGGACCAGAGGAATGCTGTGGATATAATTTA
The DNA here is from genome assembly GCA_034064705.1 of Bothrops alternatus. Lineage (NCBI taxonomy): Eukaryota > Metazoa > Chordata > Lepidosauria > Squamata > Viperidae > Bothrops > Bothrops alternatus. The sequence continues at coordinate 678,806 of JARGCV010000207.1, forward strand.
CTTGGACCTCAGTAAGGCATTTGATAAAGTAGACCACAACCTACTACTTGATAAGATAGAAAAATGTGGGTTAGACAGCATCACCACCAGATGGATTCGTAGCTGGCTGACCGGCTGTACTCAGCATGTGATCCTCAATGGAACTGCATCTACATGGAGGGAAGTATATAGTGGGGTGCCCCAGGGCTCTGTTCTGGGCCCAGTGCTCTTCAACATCTTCATCAATGATTTGGATAAGGAGATAGATGGGGAACTCATCAAATTTGCAGATGACACCAAGCTGGCAGGAATAGCCAACGCTCCAGAAGACAAGCTTAAGATACAGAAGGATCTTGACAGACTTGAACACTGGGCCGCTATCTAACAAAATGAAATTCAATGGTGAAAAAAGTAAGGTTCTACATTTAGGCAAGGAAAACCAAATGCGCAGGTATAGTAGGTGGTACCTTGCTCAATAGTAGCAACTGTGAGAGGGATCTTGGAGTCCTAGTGGACAATTACTTAAATATGAGCCAGCAGTGTGCTGCAGCTGCCAAAACAGGCAACACAGTGCTACTGCATCCAGTTTTGGTCACCGTGATGTAAAAAAGATGAGACTCTAGAAAGAGTACAGAGAAGAGCAACAAAGATGATTAGGGGACAGGAGGCTAAAACATGTAAGGAGCGGTTGCTGGAATTGGATATGTCTAGTTTAATGAAGCTCCTTCATGGATTACTGCCTTGTCGTGGCGAAGGGGCTTGCGTAAATCAATGAAGCTATGAGCTATGCCATGCAGGGCCACCCAAGACGGACAGGTCATAGCAGAGAGTTCTGACACAATGTGATCCACTGGAGAAGGAAATGGCAACCCACTCCAGTATCTTTGCCATGAAAACCCCATGGACAGTACCAAAAGGAAAAAAGATATGACGCTGGAAGATGAGCCCCTCAGGTCGGAAGGTGTCCAATATGCTACTGGGGAAGAGCAGAGGGCTAGTACTAGTAGCGCCAGAAAGAGTGAAGCGACTGGGCCAAAGCCGAAAGGACGCTCAGCTGTGGATGCATCTGGTGGTGAAAGGAAAGTCCGATGCTGTAAAGATGTTTTCTCCATAGGAACCTGGAATGTAAGATCCATGAATCAAGGCAAGCTGGACGTGGTCAAACAAGAGATGACAAGACTGAACATCGACATCTTAGGAATCAGCGAACTAAAATGGACAGGAATGGGTGAATTTAACTCAGATGACCATCAAGTATACTACTGCGGGCAAGAATCCCTCAGAAGAAATAGAGTAGCCTTCATAGTCAATAAAAGAGTAGGAAAAGCAATACTGGGATACAATCCCCAAAATGACAGAATGATCTCAGTTTGAATACAAGGCAAACCATTCAATATCACAGTAGTCCCAGTCTATGCCCCAACCACTGGTGCTGAAGAGGATGAAAGTTCCAGAAAAACATCTACTTCTGCTTCATTGACTATGCTAAAGCCTTTGATTGTGTGGATCACAACAAATTGTGGCAAGTTCTTAAAGAGATGGGAGTACCAGACCATCTTATTTGTCTCTTGAGAAACGTATATGCGGGTCAAGAAGCAACAGTGAGAACTGGACACAGAACCACTGATTGGTTCAAAATTGGGAAAGGAGTCTGGCAAGGCTGTATTCTGTCCCCCTGCCTATTTAACTTATATGCAGAGCACATCATGAGAAAGGCAGGGCTAGATGAATCAAAAGTTGGAATTAAGATTTCTGGGAGAAATATCAACAACCTAAGATATGCAGATGACACCACTCTAATGGCAGAAAGTGAAGAGGAACTAAAGAGCCTCTTGATGTGGGTGAAGAAGGAGAGTGCAAAAGTTGGCTTGAAACTCAACATTAAGAAAGCCAAGATCATGGCATCTGGCCCTCTCAATTCCTGGCAAATAGATGGGGAAGAAATGGAGGTAGTAACAGATTTTATTTTCCTGAGCTCCAAGATCACCGCAAATGGGGACTACAGCCAAGAAATTAAAAGACGCTTGCTCCTGGGGAGGAAAGCTATGGCAAATCTAGACAGCATACTAAAAAGCAGAGACATCACCCTGCCAACAAAAGTGCGTATAGTCAAGGCCATGGTTTTCCTAGTTGCAATGTATGGCTCTGAAAGTTGGACCATAAGAAAGGCTGAACGAGGACTTCCGGTGGTGATGTCAAGGCGGTGCAGAGGCAAGAGGACAGTCTCCGCCCCCTAACTCTGATCCTTTTACAATTGGAGACCCTTCGGGGGCATAGAGAGCCTGAGAGCGTGAGAAAGGGTGAAGCCAGGAAGAGTAGCGAGGTGAGAGGCAATCACCTGCTACTATGAAGGAAACCCCCTAAATCCAGTGTGGAAATATCTGCCATCAACAGATGGCGGATCTGAGGCCCTGACAAACCACAGAGGATGCGGAAGCAAAGATAAACTTAACAGACTGTGTTAATGAGTGAGTCAAAATAGTTCAAAATATCTTTAAGGAATAATAGAAAAGTCTAAAAAGATCCACTTGTCTATTAGTGTGGGTGTTGAAAGGAAGCTGAACTGGTGAGGGAATCCTCAATGTAAGCAGCGACCCGGCGGGAAGAGCCATGAGTTGGCAGATTTAACAACCAGAGGATTAACAGGAGGGAGACATAAAGGAAGGAAAGACCTTGTGGTAAATGCTTTAACGCAGTGGTTCTCAACCTTCCTAATGCCGTGACCCTTTAATACAGTTCCTCATGTTGTGGTAACCCCCAACCATAAAATTATTCCAGGGTCATGTGATCACCTTTTGCAACCTTGTGACAAGCAAAGTTAGTGGGGAAACCAGATTCACTGAACAACCATGTTACTAATTTAATCTCTCTCCCTCTTTCTTTCTCTCTCTCCCTCTCTTTCTCTGTCTCTTCCTTTCTCTTTCCCTCTCTCCCTTTCTTTCTCTATCTCTCCTTTTCTCTTTCCCTCTCTCCCTTTCTCTCTCCCTTTCTCTCTTTCTCTCTCCCTCTTTCTCCCTTTCTTTCTCTCTCTGTCTCCCTCTGTCTCCCTCTCTTCTCTCTCCCTCTTTCTCTCCCTCTTTCTAGTTCTCTTTCCCTCTTTCTCTCCCTCTCTCTATTTCTCTCTCCCTCTCAAAGATCCTTAAAATCCTTAAAAGTTATGCTTGGGTGGAAGACTTTTTCTTTTACAGATGGGGCGGGTGGGCCCGACATTCGCAGGCAGGCAGGACCCCGCCTGCCAGGCCGCAGCCTCCCCATCACCCTCCATGCCAGCCGGCTTCCTTGCCAAACCTCCCAGTTGACAAGCACATATTTGAGGGTTGCCAGCTGACGGGCGCAGAGTTCGGCGCTGCGGCGGCCTCCCCTTCGCCTTCCTCACCAGCCAAAGCGTTGCCGGATGTTCCAGCTGACGGGCGCAGGTCCGGAGGTCGCCAGCTGATGGGCGCAGGAGGTCGGCACCGAGGCAGCCACCCAGCCGCCTGCTTCTTCGGCTGGAGCAGTTACCAGGGTCGCCAGCTGCAGGGAGCACGTCAGCGGCCCTTGCGGGCCATGCAAGCCCTAGCAACTGCTCCAGCTGAAGAAGCAGGTGGCTGGGAGGCCGCTGCGGCGCTGACCTCCTGCGCCCGTCAGCTGGCGACCTCTGGACCTGCGCCCGTCAGCTGGAACATCCGGCAACGCTTTGGCAGTTGCGGAGGGCGAAGGGGAGGCGGCGGAGCACCGACCTCCTGCGCCCATCAGCTGGCAACCTCCGGACCTGCGCCTGTCAGCTGGAACGTCAGGCAACGCTTTGGCCAGTGCTGAGGGTGAAGGGGAGGCAGCGGAGCTCCAAACTCCTGCGCCCGTCAGCTGGCGACCTCCGGACCTGCACCGGTCAGCTGAGAGGTCTGGCGATGGAGCCGGCTGGTGTGGAGGGTGATGGGGAGGCGGCAGCTCGGTGGGCGGGGTCCTGCCTGCCCGCGAATGTCGAGCCCACCCGCCCCATCTGTAAAAGAAAAAATCTTCTGCCCAAGCATAAAGCCAGCAGTTCTGTGCCAGGGAGGCTTGAGACACGGAGGTGCGGTGCCGTGGGAGGAGGCAGGACAGGGGGGAAGGGTTACCTGCATCCTGCCAGCCGAATTCTGGAAGCCTGCCTGAGTGAAGAATTTTAGGGGGTGTTGAAAGGGAGACAGACTGAGGGCTGTATTAAGACCATAGATGGGAGAGTGGAAGGGAGGTGAATTTGGGGTGGAGCAGAAAACATGTGGGGGGGGAAGGTGTTTTCCTCTCTCCTCTGCGCAAGAAAAACTTTTGCGGTGTAAATCTGAAACCAGGTGAGGTTCCTGTGAGGTGGCGCAGGAGGTTCTTGGGAGAGGCGAGGACAAGCTTGGCGTTTCCTCTCTCCCAATCCACTTCGTCTTCTTTACCCCCTTCCCCAGCCTGCCTGCGATCTTAGCTCACAGCTCAGTGGAACATAGTGAAAATCCAGAAGGCGAAGGAGATGGCAAGAGGACGTGACAAGGAGACAAAAGCGAAAGGAACGGATTGACGGCAGGAGATACAAGATCGGAGGGGAAATCCAGAGTTCTAGAGAGACTGTGCCTTTGGATAAGAGGGAAGAGAGAAATTGAAGAGGGGGATAGGGTGACAAGTGTGAGAGGAAGTGAAAGAGATGGCGAGAGGACGGGGCACAACGTTGACGGTGACAGGAATGTGGAGAAGGTTCGGAAGGTAAAGGAGACCATGAGAGGATGTGATAAGGCGATAAGAACAGACTAACGATTGATAATATAAGAGTCTAGCACTGACACCTTCATCCCCACCAGGTCAAAGAACATTAGAAGGAATGCTTGGTACAGAAAAACAGAGTGTAATAGTAAATATGCAGACCATGCAGACAACACTACTTACTATCCTGTAAGTAGGATAGATGGGGACTATCACTAACCAACTGATGGGGACCAAACTTTCTGAGACAACCCAAGAAAGGGATCTTGGGGTTTTGGTGGACAGCTCGATGAAGATGTCAACCCAATGCGCAGCAGCAGTAAAAAAAGCAAATTCCATGCTTGGCATGATTAGGAAGGGAATCGAAAATAAGTCAGCAAGTGTTGTATTGCCTCTGTACAAATCGATGGTGAGACCACACTTGGAGTACTGTGTACAGTTCTGGTCACCGCACCTCAAGAAGGATATAATGGAACTGGAAAAGGTGCAAAAAAGGGCAACAAGAATGATCAAGGAAATGGAGCCCCTCCCTTATGAAACCAGATTGCAACGCCTTGGTCTCTTCAGCCTTGAAAGACGGCGTTTAAGGGGTGACTTGATCGAAGTGTATAAAATCATGCATGGGATAGAAAAGGTGGATAGAGAAAAATTCTTTTCTCTATCACACAATACCAGGACAAGGGGGCACTCCCTAAAGCTCATAGCTAAGAAAGTGAGGACAAATAAAGGGAAATATTTCTTCACCCAGAGGGTCGTTGATTTATGGAATTCATTTCCTGAAGGGGTCGTGACAGCTGTCAGCCTTGACAGCTTCAAGGCAGGGCTAGATAGATTCATGGATGTAAAGTGTATCGGTGGTTATTAAAACGGATGTCCATGTGCTGCCTCTATGTTGGTTGAGGCAGGCAGGATTCCCTTGGGTACCATTTGTTGGGGGTCAAGGGAAAGGGAGGGTTTTGCCTTCTCTTTCTGCTCAAGATCCCCATGTACAATTGGTGGGCCACTGTGTGACACAGAATGCTGGACTCGATGGGCTTTGGCCTGATTCAGCATGGCTCTTCTTATGTTCTTATGTTCTTATCCAAGAAACGATGCTAAAAATGCAGGAGACAATATCTAAGAGTCACATAGAAATGAGAGGGGATATGAATAAATTGGATAATAGAATAGAGATGATTCAACAAACGATTGAGAAAAATGAAGAAAGAATACAGACAGTAGAAGTAGGGTTGGATAAAGTAGGGAAAAAAGTTGACACACTAGATCAGTGGTTCTCAACCTTTTTCAGGTTGAGACCCCACTTGCCCCACCCATGCACGCCGTGACCCCGACCCGGGCGCACGCACGCGCGCGCCGGGCCGATCTGCGCATGTGCGGGGCGCACGCGCTGAAAAAAAAATAAAAAAAATAAAAAAAACATGGCGGACCGCGACGGGCGGATCCATGCATGCGCGGTGCATGCGTGACGGGCCGATCCGCGCATGCGCGGCGCGCGCACAAAAAAAATTAAAAAAAAAATTTAAAAAAAAAACAACAAAATGGCCAACCGCGACGGGTGGATCCGCGCATGCGTGGCACGCGCACGCGATGGGCCAATCTGCGCATGCGTGGCGCGCGCACACCGCAAAAAAATCAAAAAAATCAAAAAAATTCAAAAAAAAATTCAAAAAAACAAAAAACAAAATGGCAGACCACGGTGTCCGGCGACCCCCGCAAAACGGTCGTTCGACCCCAAATAGGGTCGCGACCCATAGGTGGAGAACCACTGCACTAGATAAAGAACTGATGGCAACTAATAAAAAAATGGAGGAATCGATCATCCATTTGGAAATGGATCGGGTGGCATTTTACTTACGATTTCAAAAATGTGGTAGAAGAGAAGGAAGAGGATTTGGGTGCTATTATGGTGGAATTGATCGCTGAGGCTTTACAAAGGGACAAACAAGAGATATTGATAGAGATAGATGAGGTGTACAGAATTCACACAAATTATACCAGACGCAACAGACTTCCACGAGAAGTCCACATAAGATTCGCTAGGAAAAGAGTGAGAGATATAATTTACAAGATTACAAGAGAAGATCCAATGATCTACAAAGGTGTGGAAATACAAACTTTAAAACAGGCCCCAAAGAAAATAAGAGAACAGAGAAGGGATTATAGATTTCTCAGTGCGTATTTAATTAAAAGAAGCATACCATTCAGATGGTTAATCCCGGAGGGGATGTTGATAACATGGAGGGAGAGAAGGGTTAAGATAGACAGCTTAGAGAAGGCACAAGAATTCTATGAACAGTTGGAAGGAGTGGAAGAAGAGAATAATAGCAAGGAAGAATTGGAATCCAAAAGCCAGGAAGACCAACAACAGGAAGCAAGGGAAATAGAACGAGGGACAGAAAGCAAGGAAGAAAAAGGACAAAGGAAAGAAAGAGGACTAGGTCCGAGAACAAGACAAACACACAAGTAGAACACAGAAGTAGAAAAACGGAAGAGGAGATTAGATTAATATCAATTAATGTTAATGGATTAAATGCACCCACAAAAAGAAAACAAATACTAACAAAATTAGTAAAACAACATATAGACATAGCTTGTTTACAAGAGGTACACATTAAAGAACAACACAGGAAATATTTGGAGTTCCCAAAATTAGGAGTATTATATACAGCACTAGCGGAACAAAAACAGAGAGGAATAGAGGTTTACATTAGAAGAGAAATTAATGCTAAATTGAAGTACCAAGATACAGATGGAAGAGTATTAATAATAGAATTACAAACTGAGCAGAAATCATGGCTGCTAGTGATAATATATGCACCAAATGAGAATCAAAAAGAATTCTACTACAAACTACATGAAAATTTTATAGAAACTGGACAGGGAAATATTTGTATAGTAGGAGACTATAATGCGGTAGTGAATGTAAAAAAAGTTTATATTAGTGATATGAAAAAGAAAAAGAAAAGGAAAACACTACCAAGGACATTCTTTGATTTGGCACATGAATTTAATTTATCTGATCAGTGGAGGAAACGGAACCCCCCCCCAAAAAAGAATATACTTCTTTCTCGAATCTGCATAAATCTTGGTCTCGAATAGATATGGCATGGATGAATGAAGAGGTAGGGCAAGACATAGAGATAATAGAAATAATGCCAAATATATGGGCCGACCATAACCCTCTGAAAATAATTTGGAAAGGGCAGAAAAAGTAAGAAGAAGATGGATAATGAACTCTCACATTTTGAAAGAAAAATAATTTATTGTAAGGATTAGAAGAGAAATGGATTTTTTTTAAAGATAATATAAAACAACAAACATCATTACAAATTATTTGGGACACTGCGAAAGCATATTTGAGAGGTATAGCAATAGCCTATACAGCAAAAAAAAAAAAAAAGGTGAAAAGGCAAACGCAAAATAAACTCCAGGAGGAGATTAAAAAATTGGAATCTAAATTACAAAGAGAGCCCCAGGATGAATTGATTAAAACGGAAATGGTTTTGGCTAAACATAAACTAAATATGATAGATCAAGAGGAAAGGGCAAAGGAATTGAAAATAGCAAAACAAATTTTTTTTGAACACGCAAATAAGCCTGGGTGGTGGCTCTCTTATAAATTAAAAAAAGAGAAGGAGAAAAGATTTATTCAGGAATTACAGGATGAAAATGGAGAGTTGCAATATAAAAAGGATAAAAAAAAAGAAATAATTCAGAATTATTTCGAGTTACTATATAAAAAAGAGGAAATAGATGTGGAGAATATAAAACAATACTTAAAGGTTAACGGCTTGCCAGAATTAAAAGAAGGACAGAGAGAAATATTGAATAAGGAAATAACAGCCTTGGAATTAAAAACTGCGATGCAAAAACAAAAAAATAATAAAACCCCGGGGCCAGATGGCCTTTCAGGGGAAGTATATAAGACTCTTTACGAGGATTTTGAAAAGATACTATTAGATGTGTACAATGATGTGTTGGAGAAAGCCAAACTACCAGACTCCTGGATAGAAGCCACTATATCCCTTATCCCAAAAGAAGGCACAGACCCTAAACAGATCAAAAATTATACGCCAATCTCGTTGTTGAACACAGATTATAAAATTTTTACCACCATAATCGCAGAAAGATTGAAACTAATGCGATTGTTATTATCTATGTTGTAAGCCGCTCTGGGTCCCCTGGAGAAGAGCGGCTTATAAGTCTAATAAATAAATAAATAAATAAATAAATAAATAAATAATATTAAATGATATAATACATTCAGATCAAAATGGTTTTTTACCTACAAGACAAATTAGGAATAACACGAGAACGGTGTTAAATGTCTTAGAATATTATGAAGCACACCCTGGAAAACAGGTGGCACTAATTTTTTTAGATGCCCAGAAAGCATTTGACAATCTTAGTTGGCAATTTATGTTCCAACAGATTGAGGATATGAAATTTGGAGGGAAATTTGAGAACATGATAAAGGCAATATATAAAATACAAAAGGCCAGCATGATAATTAATGGAGATAATCCGCCCATGAGATTTTGATGAAATTGGCTGTTGAAAATGCTAATGCAGACTGCAAAAGAGTTCTGCAACCCTTAATTGGCACTGGTCAAAAGACACTTGCACCTACATTGGTTCAACTACAACAATATTTAGGAAATATTAATTGGTTAAGGCCATATATAGGTCTTTCTATCTCTACCCTTTCTCCTTTGTTTATGGCATTAAAAGGCCTCAAAAATCCCACAGATGTTGTGACATTGACCTCTGACCAGCTATTGGTCGTTGAGAAAGTCCAAACAGCCCTCAACACCCAGTGGACTGATCGGTGTGTTGACAATCACCCTGTGCATTTGAATGTGATTTTTGATCGACCACCCACAGTGGCAATTACTCAATCTAAAAAGCTTTCAAGAAATTGTTTTCACTCCAGCTATGACTTTGGCTGAAATTACACATCGTGGCCACACGATGGCACCAGATTTTTGGAATTGAATTTGCAATTATTTTTATCCCATTTTCCTTATAATTGTGGGAAACTATGATTCAAAATAATTCTGTTTTGCAATTATTGATTGGTGATTGGCCTGGTCAATTTTCATGCCATCCTCCCACAGATCATAGATTTATGGCTATGAAAAATTTGCCACTAAAATTACAACCTTTGTCATCTCCAACACCTTTAGAAGGTGTCACAGTTTATACTGATGGTGGAAAAGTCTATGGCGCCTGTGCATGGTGGGCTACAGGAAAATGGTGCACCAAAAGCACTCCACCACAATCATCAGCTCAGCGCGCCAAAGTTGCCGCAGTTATTTTGGCATTTCAAACATTCCCTTGTCAAGACATTAATATAATTGTTGACAGTTTATACGTTTATAATTTGGTTTCCCTTTTGCCATATGCTTATATCTCTCCTAGTTTGGATGAGACTTTGTTGACACTATTTTTGACATTGCAAAAATTTATTGAGACAAGATATTGTCCTTATTTTATTGCACATATCCGGAGTCATCAAAATTTTCCAGGAATTCTCAGTGAAGGGAATTCCCAGGCGGATTTGGCAACCCAAGTTATGAGTATGCAACAACCCACTCCCTGGGATAGTCATAGCTATTTTCATCAAAACGCCAAGGCTTTAGCTAAACAATTTGGCATAACCCCCGGGGAGGCAGCAGCTATCATTCAACAGTGCCCCAGCTGTTCACAACAAGGACTGTCTATTCCAATGGGTGTGAATCCCCATGGACTTGAGGCATGTCAAATTTGGAAAATGGACGTTACCCAATATGCATCTTTTAATCCATGGAAATATATACATGTGACTATAGATACATATTCTGGGTTCATCCTTGCTACTCCACAGCGTGGAGAGGCAACTAAACATGTCATCAATCATTGTATTCGAACTTTTAGCACTCTGGGTACTCCTAAAGAATTAAAAACTGATAATGGATCCGCATATTGTAGTCATGCCTTTCCTCAGTTCTGCAATCGGTGGGACATTATTCATAAATTCGGCATTCCTTACAATTCACAGGTGCAAGAAGTAGTGGAACGGGCCAATTCCACTCTTAAGCACATGCTTGACAAATTAAAAACAAAAAATGGGGAAAATACCCCCGGACTACCTAGAGAGAAAAATCATCTTAATTTGGCTTTATATACTCTCAATTTCTTAAATCTTATTGGCACGCCCCCTAATACAGCTGCCAGCAGGCATTTTTCTCCCCTTCCAGACGCAGCAACCACGGTTCGACCGCTAGTTTGGTATCGTAAACTACCAGACCCCCAGTGGAAAGGACCAGCTGAACTTATTACCTGGGGTCGTGGATATGCTACGGTGCAACATGAAGGCAATACGATATGGGTTCCTGGCTGCAATATTCACCCTTATAGCGTACAGCCAAAAGATTGCAAACACTCTGGTGAGCCCAAAGTGGACGGACAATAATTTTGGGAGGACAATAAAAGTTAGTGCCTTAACAAACCATACTGACTGCTGGATGTGTATGATGTCACCATCAGATGCCAGTCAAGAACTTTCTTTAGTTGGACTTCCTTTGAACAACATTGGAGCCAGCGAAAGTTTTGTAAATATTAATGTGGCAGGACATTATACGCTGCCACTTAGGTTTTATTATGTAGATTTTGTATTAGTGTGTTTTAATTTTCTAAGGGAATTATTCTTTTAAGTATAAGCGGGGTGTTTTGTAGCCAGTGGGCCGGTTGCAAAATTGCACGAAATGGGGGCAGGGTGTTCTGGGGCTGCTGGGGTGTCTGGTGGCCAAGCAGAGGAAGCTCAGCAGCAGGCCAGAGACAAAGCTTACTGTTTTTGCTTGTTCTCTCTTGCTTTCTGCTGCTTGTTCTCTCTCGCTTTCTGCCGCTTGTTCTCTGTCTCGCTTTCTGCCACGTGCTCCGAAACCGAACCTTCCTTAGTTTATATTGGCTTTTGAATGCCAATAGAATAGAGTCTCTTGAATAGACTCTATTCTATTGGCTTTCAAAAGCCAATAGAATAAGCGGGAGTAGCATAACTAAGGAAAAGGGGGGAAAATGGCGGACTGCGTTGTTTGGCGACCCCCGTGAAATGGTCATTCGACCCCAAATGGGGTCGCGACCCACAGGTTGAGAACCGCTGATCTAAAAGGATAATTCCCTTAGAAAAATTAAAACACACTAATGCAAAATCTACATAATAAAACCTAAGTGGCAGCATATAATTTCCTGCCACATTAATATGTACAAAACTTTCGCTGGCCCCAGTGTTGTTAAAATGAAGTCCAACTAAAGAAAGTCCTTGACTTTTGGTCATCAAGTTTTTGACACCTTGCTAGGTGGTACTCAAATATTGCCATATCCTAAAAGTGGTACAATCGGTAAAAAGGTTGAAAAGCCCTGCTGTAAAGCATTGTGAAGTCTAAGTGCTGTTGCTATTGGTCTAGGAAGAAACAAACCATCACAACTTTTAATTACCAATCTGTTCCTGGAGTTAAAAAAGAAAAAGGAATGTCAACAAAGCCCCATCCATCAAAGAAACATCAAAGAAGCAAAAAGTGCATTAATTTCCCTAAAGTAGCTTTAAGCCTAGTTTGGAACAAATACAGAATGTTTTGAAACTGTATGAGGAGTTTCTCAATTTTTTTCATGTTTCCTCCCAGTCTCTCTCAACATGGCTAAGCTGCACTTTATGAGATAACTGTCAATTGACTCATCCACTATCTGGACATTTTATGCTCGTTTTTTTCTCTATCCTTTTTTAGCTTCCCCACAGTCTCTTATAAACTCCATCTTTAAAAGGGGCACAGTTTTTTTGCAACTTCTGAAAGCTTCCTGGCTGTGGAAATGTTGCCCCCTGGTATCACCAACTTTTAATTCCCCTAATCCATTGCAGCCATGCACGGGTGGAAGAAAACAGGTTTTTAAAATTTACTTCTGGTGGACTGAAAGGAGTTTGCAAATCGTGACCAGAAAAAAGTCAGGACAGGGACTGCAAAATTGCACATAAAAAATTAATTGGAGTTTTAGTGGCACCATTATAGCTTCATCTTGACTTTTTTTAATTACATCCTGCAAACACCACTGAGTCCCTGGATTCAGTCAGATTGCCTGATTTTTCCAAGATACAGGTAGTCCTCAACTTACAACAGTTCGTTTAGTGACCGATCAAAGTTACAACAGCACTGAAAAATGTGACTTATGACCATTTTTCACATGACCGTTGCAGCATCCCCATGATCACGTGATCAAAATTCAGATGTTTGGCAACTGGTTCATATTTATGACTGTTGCTGTGTCCCAAGATCATGTGATCACATTATGTGACTTTCTGACAAGCAAAGTCAATGGGGAAGCCAGAGTCACTTAACAACCAGGTTACACATTGATCAACTGCAGTGATTCACTTAACAACTGTGGCAAGAAAGGTTGTAAAATGGGGTAAAACCTCACTTAACAACAGAAATTGTGGTCGTAAGTCGAGGACTACCCATAATGTGTGGCAGAGCCTTACTGATTTCACTTGCCTGGAATCAAAATTATGGGGGAAATAGTATTTAAATACTGGGACACCACTGAGGATGACTTCAGCTTCTCCCAGTCATGGACTGAAGATGAGATGAAAACAACATGATGGGGACATCATGCTGGCTGGGGAATTCTGGGAGTTGAAGTCCACACATCTTAAACTGACCAAGGTTGAAAAACACTGGTGTGGATCAAAGCTCTGCCCTTTTTAAATGTCCATCAAAAGAGGCGGGACTTACCTGCAAGATGGCCAATCATCCTGCTGCACCAGCTGAAGTCACAATTACAGCTAAGCGTATAAGACCCACTGCGGAGGATCCAGGTGAGACCCTTTTTGCCCCTCTCTTTTTCCTATTTGGCTTTTTTTTACTGCCTGTAAAAACTTGGTTGGAATTATTTCCCCGTTTGGAAAAAGCAGCTTCTATATGTTTGGGAAGAAAGGCGCTGAGAATAAAGAATTTTTAAAGACTACACTTTATTTTCATTCATTTTGGGATACAGAAAAAAAGCTTTTTCGAATTGTATTAGTAGTTAATATTGGAAGATTATTTCTTTCTCCACTTTTTCCTTTAAAAGATAGAAAAAAGGGGGGGGAAATGGTGTCTGGAAAAGATTTTTTATTTACTGAGGTCATCTAGTGGTGAAAAATTAATATTGCAACTGTGGATTAGTCTTTGGAGAGAAGGACCTGACCTTCAAACTATTCTTGGAAAAGATAAGCTGATGCAGCTGTGGGAACTGAGGGGGTGAACACTGTTTAACTACAGCTTTTATTAAAAAAAAATAAAGAAAGGATTTTCTTTAATTACTTCTAAAATGGAGAAATTTTACTCTCACTTAAATTGCAAGCTTATACTGGAAAAGATTTACGAGGTTACTGAAGAAATATGTGCCATAAGGAAAGGGATTACTACAGAACGAAGAGTTAACTCTACTCCAAACTCTCAAACTGACTTTCAGATCACATCTGTTTATTCTACAAACCAAGACATACCAGAAGAGGAATTAAGGGAGATTAAGGAGGAATTTGCTACAATGAAAGAGATTACCACAGAACTAAGAACCAGAAAGTTTTCTTTAAATCTTAAAAGTGACTTGCAGACTACATCTGACTACTCTACAAACCAAAATACACTAAAAGATGACTTTATTGAGGATACAGAGGAACTTATTTCACCTTACAAGCATCTTATCTATAGTTTTGAGGATCAGAAAAAGCAAAGACTGAGATTTGAACCTTTAAAGCAGTGAGGCTTCAAGAATAAGAGAAATAGAGGTCCAATCCAGAGGACAGGAGGCTTATTACTGCCTCAAATGGCATCACAAGCAACAAAGAGAGACCTATCGGCTGAAAGGGAAGCGTTGTTGTGGAAACCTGATTGGCAGAAAAAGAAACCTAGAATAAGACTGAAAAGAGAAATTTAAAATTATATATACTGGAATTAAGGCATCTTAGAATTATGGATTGATTTAAGGATTAAGTTCTTCAGTTAGAAGTAAGAAAAATGGGTGATTATTAGAATATATATATTAAATAAAGTAAGAATGTATGCTTTGGAATAATAGGTTTATATGTATGAAAATTATTATATAATGGAATGAAGAAAACTGAAGAGGTGTTCTAGATCGGGATTGAATTAATAATTAATTGAATGTTATTTTAATAAGATGATGTGTTTTGTTTGATAATATGGATGTTATTAGGTTTGATCATTAATTGGATGAAATCAGAACCTTGTCTAATGGACCTAAATGATTTAAGGTTGATATTATTGTGTCAGCTTAAAGAAATTGATTGATTGACGGATTAGATATGTATAGGATAGATTAATACTTTATTTTAATTGGGAGATATTAGTGGAAGAAGGAATAAACAAGATTTATGATGAAATTAAAGAATTAGGATATATGAATCCCTTTTCCCCATTGACTTTGTTTGTGGGAAACAGGCTTGTTGGAAACATGGCAATCCCATGATCCTAGCATGGCACAACCATCATAAATACATGCCAATTATCGCGTGCCTGAATTTTAATCACATGACCACGGGGATGTTGCAATGGTCATAAGCATGAGGACCAATTATAAGTCACTTTTTCAGTGCTACTGTAACTTTGGATGGTTGCTAAATGAATGTGTCAAGGACTACATGTATTGTTGTAATGAATTTAAGGTTGGCTTTCTAAACAGATGTATTTACAAGAAAGAATTGTTTAATTCAATGGTACGTCAGGCTCCGATAACATGCATTGTCAAAGATAACACGTTAACTATAACTCTCTTTTGTTCTGTAATCTTCAGATTAAGCCTATTTCATCTTCCCAGATGCAGTTTTTTGTGTTTCTTTGCCTTCTTTGTGCTGGAGTATCAACTATTTTGGGTAAGCTCTAGATTCTAGAACAGTGGTTCTCAACCTTCCTAATGCCGCGACCCTTTAATACAGTTCCTCATGTTGTGGTGACCCCCAACCATAAAATTATTTTCGTTGCTACTTCATAACTGTAATTTTGCTACTGTTATGAATTGTAATGTAAATATCTGATATGCAGGGTGTATTTTCACTGTTATGAATTGAACATAATTGAAGCATAGTGATTAATCACAAAAACAATATAGCAATGCTCGCTGGAGAAGCTTACTCTTCCTTGCTCAAAAATGTTGGGAGGGAGGGAAGGGGAAGGAAGATTGAAGGGGAAAGGAAGGAGATGGAGAAGGAAGGAGATTGAAGGGGAAAGGAAGGAGATGGAGAAGGAAGGAGATTGAAGGGGGAAGGAAGGAAGGAAGGAAGGAAGGAAGGAAGGAAGGAAGGAAGGAAGGAAGGAAGGAGATTGAAGGGGAAGGGATGGAGATGGAGATGGAAGGAAGGAAGGAAGATTGAAGGGGAAAGGAAGGAGATGGAGAAGGAAGGAGATTGAAGGGGGAAGAAAGGAAGGAAGGAAGGAAGGAGAAAGAGATTGAAGGGGAAGGGATGGAGATAGAAATGGAAGGAAGGAAGGAAGATTGAAGGGGAAAGGAAGGAGATGGAGAAGGAAGGAGATTGAAGGGGAAAGGAAGGAAGGAAGGAAGGAAGGAAGGAAGATTGAAGGGGAAAGGAAGGAGATGAAGAAGGAAGGAGATTGAAGGGGGAAGGAAGGAAGGAAGGAAGATTGAAGGGGAAAGGAAGGAGATGGAGAAGGAAGGAAGGAAGGAAGGATTGATCTTTGGAGAGTCATGTTTTCCCAGAATGAACTGCAACTCCCAGCATTCTCCACTCTTGTACAGTGCTTTTCAGGGCTGCTGGAGATGGTAGTCTGGCGGAGAGCCTAGCGGAGAGCCAAGCAGTGGCACCTCTGGGGCCTCAGAAGCCGCGTGGAGGATCTGTGCGCCTCGGAGCCACTAGCCGCCCTCTCGCGCCTGCCAACCTGGAGCCCCCCATCCTCATCCCGGCACCTCTTGCCATCTCCCAGCCACACCCCCGGGACCTGCCCGCCCCTCCAGCCTCCTGAGTGCCATCGCAGTGGTGGGGTCGTGGGAGCCCCTTTCCACACTGCGCAGGCCTTCACCGCCACGATCTTTCCCCGACTCGTCGCATGGGAGAGGGGCATAGCTGGAGCGCCAGCTCCCGCTCGGAAGGCGCCGCTTCTTGCTTCCCAGCCCGGCCGGCTGGCCTCTGAAACACATGCGGGCATCGCCACCGCCTCACCCTCTTCCCGGCCGCTTCCGAGGCCCGGAGAGCCAGGAAGAAGCTGCTCCTGCCCACCAGCCCCAGGGCTGCGCCAGGCGCCAGAGGGCTGAGGTGGCCTCCAACAGCGAGGGAGGCGGGCCGGGTGGCGCGGGGGAAGCTCTGGCGCAGTGCGGAGGGCGGCCGGGGGCGGAGCGCAGCTGGGCAACCAGGAGGCATGGGGACTGGCTCGGCGCCGCAGCTCAGCTTAGCCAGCAGTGGCGGCAGCAGCAGAGCAGCCTGGCGGCAGCGCCACACCCAACTCAGCTCGGCCTGGCCGCCCACGCAGCTGAGCTGGCCCGGGGTGGCGTCGAGGGTGCGCGCGCGCAATGGCACTGCGGCGGCAGGAGCAGGCACTGTTGGAGGAGAAGGGTGCCCTGGAGGCAGAGGAGCCGGCGGAGGAGGAGGGCGGCGGCGGCCGGATAGAGGAGCGGTGTTTTGGTTCCTAAGACCATCGGAAATATGTGTTTTCCAATGGTCTTAGGCGACCCCGTGAAAGCGTGGTTCGACCCCCAAAAGGGTCGCGACCCACAGGTTGAGAACCGCTGTTCTAGAACAATGTCTCTCAAACTTGTCAATTTGAAGATGTATGGACTCAACTCCCAGAATTCCCCAGCTGGCTGGGGAATTCTGAGAGTTCAGTCCATACATCTTCAAGCTGCCCAGGTTCAAAACCACTGATTTGAAAAAGAGCAATTCTCAATGAATTCTGTCCAGTGCCTGAGGAATAAGAACTGTGGGAAATTGTAATAATTTGCACTAAGAATGGTGTGTTTGTATGTGAGTATATGCATGGATTTGAAACTAGAATTAGAATAGAGCTGGAAGGGACCTTGGAGGTCTTCTAGTCCAGGGTTTTTCAACCTTTTTACTGATTGTACCACTTTTAGGATAGATCTGCCTAGACTGACTGTAAAGGGTGGGTGTGGATGCTACATCTTCATGCTGAGAAAAGGCGTTCAGGTAAGACAATGCCCCTTCTCCAGCATGATAGATGTAGCATCCACCGGTGGGACATGCCAAAGCCACCCATGTCCCTGCCGGGAGGGAAAGTCTAGGCTTGTGATCCATGTGTAGAAACTACATGCTGCAAGACCCTTCTGCCAAAGGAGGCATCTGCCGCATCAAACCTATCAAGCTTGTAATGCCTTATAAATGAAGAGGGGGAAGACCAGGTGGCTGCCCTACAAATCTCGACAGAAGCCTGGGTTGACCAGGCCGCAGAAGTGGCCGCGCTACGCGTCGAATGAGTGGTAATGTTGGCAGGAACCGGGAGAGACTGAACCTTATATGCATGAGAGATGCACGCCCTGATCCATCGTCCAATGTTTGAAGATGACACCTTCAGACCCATGGAAGAAGGTTGGAAGGACAGGAACAGTGCCTCCATCCTGCAAAAATGTGAAGTTCGCTTGACGTAGTGATGTAAAGCCCTGCGCACGTCTAATGTGTGCCACAACTTTTACAGGCGATGTGACGGGCGCGGACAAAAGTCTGGAAGAACCAGATCCTGAGACCTATGGAACCAGGTAATGGCTTTCGGAATGAAAGAAGGATCCAATTTGATGACCACTCTGTCATCCAGAAACATACACAGGTCACTTCTGACCGAGAGCGTGGCCACTTCCGAGATACGCCTTGCCGATGTGATGGCTACTAAAAAGGCTACCTTTAAGGAAAGAAAGTGTAGTGAGCAAGATCTAATGGGTTCAAATGGTGAACCTGTGAGGACTTGCAACACCTTTGGTAAGTCCCACGTGGGATATCTGTGTACCACAGGGGGACCGGTGTTGACGGCTCCCTTAAGGAAAGCCGAAACTGCCGGGTGTTGTGATAACTGAACCTGATTTTCACATGTGAGCACAGTGGATAAGGCCGCAACCTGTCTACGAATGGTATTATAAGACAGGCCCTTGTTCAGACCTTCTAAAAGGTATTCTAAAATGATAGGAATGGTGACCTCCAGTGGATCAAATTTCTGTGTCGCACACCACATGCAGAAATGCTTCCACGTGGCATCATAAATTCTATTGGTTGAAGGTCTTCTGGAGGCTTGAATTACTGCAATCACTCCAGATGAATAGGACTGTCTAAACAAACTCTCCCGCTCAAGTGCCAAGCAGCTAGTTGAAGCCACTGGGGATCTGGGTGCTGAAGTTGACCCTGACTGAGTGAGACACGGTCTGACGGGATCTTCCACGGTGGGGAGATCGACAGATCCACGAGGTCAGCAAACCACGGCCGTCTTGGCCAGTGTGGGACCAGTAAGATTAGTTCTGCTTGTTCTAGGAGAAGTTTCCGAACGATCGCTGGGATCAGAGGGAGTGGAGGGAATGCGTAAAGCAGTTCCTTGGGTGGAGAGCGTCCGTTCCCTCCGCCCCCCATGACGGGAACCTCGTGAAGTACCTGGGTAGTTGGGCGTTTGCTGGTGAAGCAAACAGATCCACCTGAGGCTGTCCGAATCTCTCCGATATTTCCCTGAACAGAGCTGGGTCCAAGTGCCACTCTGAGTGGTCCACCGTCTCCCTGCTCAGTGAATCGGCCTGACGATTTGCCTCCCCGGATATGTGTTCTGCGCTGATGGATTCCAGATTGGCCTCTGCCCACAGACTCAGGGTCAGGGCGGACCACGATTTGGTCCCTCCCTGTCTGTTGACATGGGCTTTGGCTGTGACATTGTCCATCATTATCAGGATATGTTTCCCCGCCACTATGTTGGAGAACTGGCAAAGCGCCAGGTGAACTGCCCTGAGTTCCAGCCAATTGATGTTGTGTGCGAGATCGGACTGGGACCATTGTCCCTGTGCCATGTGAGTCTGTATGTGTGCGCCCCATCCAAACAGGCTGGCGTCCGTGGTCAGCATGAGCCTGTGAGGCTCCTTGAAAAGGGACCCCTTGTTCATAGCTGACGACGCCCACCAGTGGAGGGACAGCAGTGTGTGATGCGGAACCTTCATCTTCCGTGAGGATGCACTCACGTTCCACTTCTGGAAGGGGAGCAGGAACCACTGGAGAAGTCTGGAGTGTAGTCTGGCCCACGGCACTATTCCCAGACATGAGACCATCTTTCCCAGCAGCTGAGACAGCTGGACCAGTGGAACTACCTTCTCTCTTTGGATCTTGTGCACTAGAGATCTGATGCTGTCCTTGCGATCCTAGGAGAGATAAACCCTGCACAGGTTGGAATCTATCACCGCCTCCAAATGTAGGATCCGAGTAGTCGGAGTCGTGTGGCTCTTTTTGAAATTCACAGAGAAACCGTGTCTCTGGAGTGTATCTATTGTGATCTGCAAGTCTATTTGAGCGGAGCGGAATGAACTGGACTGGATGATGATATCGTCCAGGTAGCATTGCACTTGCACCGGCTTCAATCTGAGATGAGCCGCTAATACCGCCAATATTTTTGTGAACACCCGGGGGGCCGATGAGAGGCCAAAGGGAAGAGCCCTGTACTGGTAATGCCAGTGCCCGTGGCAAAACTGGAGGAATCTGCGGTGATGGGGTCGGATGGGAACATGAAGATAAGCCTCTGTCAAATCTATGGAAGAGAGGAAATCTCCCTTCCTGATGCTGGCCAGAATGGACCTGAGGGACTGCATTTTGAACTTCCTGTAGGTTAGGAAGTAGTTTAGTCCTTTCAGATCCAAAATTTCCCTCCAACCCCCCCCCCCCTGAGGCCTTGAGGACCGCAAAGAGAATGGAGTAAAACCCCTTTCCTCTTTGGTCCAGAGGTACTGGTTCTATGGCCTCTATTTCTAGCAAGTGTGATATGGCCGTGGATACTAACTCGGCCTTGCTTGTGTGCTTTGAAGATGGGCACTGAAGGAAGTGGTCTGGAGGAATGGATCTGAATTCTAGGGCTAGACCAAATCTTATGGTCTCCCTTACCCAGGTATCGTTGGTGGTGACCTCCCAAATGTCGCTGAACAGAGCTAAGCGACCGCCTATAGGAGGATCCAATTTGGCGTCACTTAGATTTTCTGTATGGGCGGCCCCCAGCCCCACGGAAGGGATGCTTGGATTGGAATTGACCCCTGGATCCTGAACTTTGGCGGTCCTGTGGGCGATCGCCTGTGGGCGATCAGACTGTCTGGGGAAGAAGGATCGGGAACTTCTGGGCCAATCCCAGGACTGCTCTGTTCGAAAGGGCTGTCTCCATTCATAGAAATTCCTGTTGGGGTCTCCTATCTACCTTCTTGGAGGGATGAGCCAAAGTTTTACGCTTGTCCTTCCCCTCTACTAGGTATGGGTCCAGGACCGGACCGAACAGATGAGTACCACTGTAGGTGGCTGTAGCTAGATGCCACCTTGACTTTAGGTCAGCCCTCCACTGCTTGAGCCACAACAGCCTGCGCAATGCTACCGTGGCTGCAATAGATCTAGCAGAATACTTAATTGAATGGAGAGATGCATCAGCCATATATTCCGCTGCAGCGACCAGTTTACCTAAGGTCTGTTGTGCACGTACCTGATCCGGTTAAATAAGAGCCTGTAACTCATGGAGCCGCATAATGGAAGTCCTCGCAAAAAACGATGAGGACGTCAACGCCTTGATTGCCCAGGCCGAAGCCTGGTGAACCCTGCGGAGAGAAAACTCAAACCTTTTGTCCTCTGCTTTGAGATTTTCCGCCATATCTCCAGGGACCGTGGATGTGGAGAACAGTGAGGTTAAAGGAGCGTCTACTGTAGGAACCTCTAGGAGGGAAGAAAATGCAGATGAAACATTGAAAAGCTTCTTTTCCGTGCTATTTGGTGGGGGAAGAGTGGCCAAAGAAGCCCACTGCTTCTCCACCGTAGTGCAGAACACAGCCGGAAAAGGGACCTGTTTTTCCTCCACAACCTGTACCGCAAACAGCGGATTAGACTCCTGTGCAGTGGAGGTAGATGGTTTTGGCTCCTGTTCTGTAACCAAATTGGCCATGGTGCAGGCCTTCAACAATAGTGACCTAAATAGGGAAGGATCAAAAAGACTCGATGTTGGAGTCGGATCTGGGGCCACCTCTTCATCTTCTGACATAGGGATGTCAGTAGTCTCCAAATCTACAGACTCCACCTCGCCTAGCTGAGAGGAAGTCTCAGAAATACCCGAGCCCGCTGACTGGACATGGCCAATGTGACCTATGGACAAAGGTGGAGGAGGCGGTATCTGTGAGGCCCCTTGACCCATGGAAGATGCCATGAATTGATCAAAGGCCTGGTGCATAAATGTCTGGAACTGTTGTGCCCGTAAGATTTGCTCCGCAGAACCAACACTAGCTGTGGAGGTTTCAGGAGCCTGTGGAGAAATGGTAGCAGAAGAAACAGAAGGAATGGGGGGGGGAGGTGGAGGAGTAGGAGGAATAGAAGGGGGAAGGAGACCAACCTGCTCAGTTCCCCCTTGAGGAGACCAAGCTCTGGGGGCTTGGAAAGACGGCACTAATGGAGGCTCAAATGGTGAGATGTCCAACGAAGCAGGGGGAACCACTTCAGTTTCGCCGGACCTGAGCCTTTGAGCTTTGGAGAATTCTCTCTCCAGTGCCTGATGCCTCCTCGAGGCCTCTCTCTCAGCAGCTTTGGAGGGTTCTTTGGCAGTTAAATGCTTGGTTTTAGCTTTTTTCTTTCCCCCGTGCCCAAATCAGAAGATCTGCATTTAACTTGTGTGGGGGGAACATCAGAACCCTGCGATGTCTGAGGAGTATCACCATCTGCCATTGCGCGCTGGACCTTCCAGACAGGAGAAGCCCAGGAATGGGGGGAAAGTACGCAGATCTAGTTGTCCGGGAGGGAAGCTTCCCACACCCAGAACAACCGCAATGACAAACAGCCAGACAGCTGACTAACACTGTCTGTTTAGGTCCTGCGGCACAGCATCGCAAGCTAAAAGGGAACAGGTCTCATAAATTCTCCCTCAGAAATATCAGCCAATAGTATGTAGAAGATAGAATACTTTGGTCTTAATTAAGGATTTAACTTCTTTCCATTGACTCCTTATAACAACGACCTTAAGTATATCCAGGAGCCCCCCTTTTTTGAGCTTAGCAAAGCAGGCTCCTTCGACAGAGAAATGGCCAGAACTAGGCCTCAATTTACGTTGCCTCAAAATGGCGGCCACACCCAGTTAGAAAAACAAAATGGCGGCCGCTAGTCTCCTGCCGCCTAAAATGGCGATCTCACAGAGGCTAGAAGAAAGACTCCGCAAGTTCTCTCTCTGATCTGGAGCCCAAGGAAATTTTAAGGAAGCTTTGTAGTTTTCCCCCTGTTTACTTATAAGGCAACAAGACTTGCGGTTTAGCGGCGCAGCTCCCGCTGTGATCAGAACGAAGTCGGAGCCTCGTGGCCACAAGGCAGGCAGGCTGCAGCCCGGTCGGTGGCTCTGATCAGATCCTGAAGCTGTGAAGATGAAAGGCGTCTGCTTCCTTCATTCTAAACTCTCCTTGTCCCTAATGTAGCTGGATAGCTGAATAAACCAACTCTCCTTCGCAGTCCGAATCGAGCCCCTGAGGCCACGCAGGCCTCCCGGGAACGAAGCTCCAACTATAATCAAATCCCTTTTAACTGGAGCTGCTACAAGCAATAATAACTAAAACTAGTCTGAAAACAAATAAAAAACCTTTCTATTTAATTTTGGAAAAAATCTTTGTATTGCTTCGAATTAGCCTAACTGAGGAGCTACAAAAGATTGTGTCCTACTGAGCTGAGACTAAGACAAAACTGGGGAAAGGACTGCCCAAGGGAGGCATGGCTAAAGTTTGGTCTTAGTCTCAACTGAGCAGGAAGGCTGAGATTACCCACTGGTGGATACTACATCTATCATGCTGGAGAACTCTCAGCTCCCTAGAAGAGGAGAATTCTGAGCCCTACAGCCGCCCCAGCTCCTGGAGCCGCAAAGGGAGAGACACCGAGGGGGAAGTGGAACTTGCAGCCCCGGGGACATCTGCTGATCCAGTAGTCCCCACTCCCCGCCGACCCACAGATGGCGATCTGGATGGAAGACACTACCACCGACAACGAAGGCACCGGTCCATTCAAAGACTCCCGCCGCTGGATGTGAAATTCAAGGGGGAGCCAACATGCTTGGGGTTTTTCCTAACCCAAGTCCTCAGCTACATGGAGGAATACGGGTGGCACATCCCCAGCGACAAAGCCCGTATCCGGATCGTGCTATCTGCCCTGGACGGACCGGCCGCAGATTGGGTGGTGAACTTGCACGACTCCAATGCCCCAGAGCTCAACGACTTCAACCGTTTCATGTCCTCTCTGAGAAGGCGATTTGAGGACCCCCTGGCTGATCGCAAAGCCCGTGAAAGGATAAAAACGATGAGGCAAGGCAAACGCCCGGTAGCTGAATATACGCAAGAATTCCGGGCCATTGCCAGCAAACTGAACTGGCCGGAAGACATCCTGCTTAGCCACTTCAAAGACGGACTAAATTATGACCTATATGACGCTTGCCTGCCCCGAGGAGACCCACACCAACTTGAGGAATGGTACGTCTTGGCAGAGGAAGCAGAGATCGACGTATGGAAGAGGCACCGCCGAGGAAATCAATGGAGCCGCTCACCGCCTGAGTTGGCATGCGAACCAGTGAAACCATCGGCTACGGCCAAAAAGCAAATGGGGTGTTTCAAGTGCAGGAGAGAAGGGCATCGGGCTGTAGAATGCCGCTCAAAAGCCCCCCAGCACAACCCAGACAGATCACCGGCCAGCAAATCCAGAAAGTCTCCAGCTAAGCCAAAAGAACCTGCCATGAGAATGATGGAGGCTGCGGAATCCCCCACCTCTGCTCATCAGGGGGAATGAACTCCAGCCTACACCGCAGGGCCGGTGGACGCCTCAGACGACAGCTCGGAGGGCGAACCCCTGGTAAGTGAACGCATCGCACCCATCCTCAAGACAGTGACTATATTAATTCCCCCATGCCCGAAGCCGTGAAGGTGAAAGCCTTAATAGACTCTGGCTGCACCCGCTGCCTCATTAGCCCGATGCTAGTAGGGAATCTGGGCATTCCGTCAAGGAGACTGGAACAACCAATCTCATTTGGCCAGTTAGATGGGTCCATAGTGGGGGGGGTGCCAGCTACCCTAGCCACCTTACCAATACACCTCTCCCTGGGCAAACATGAGGAAGACATAACGTTTGTGGTGACCCCAGGCATGGAATGCCCAATGATCCTAGGGATGGAATAGTTAAAAAAATGGAACCCCTGGGTGAATTGGAGGACGGCAGAAATCAATTTCCCGAAGCAGGACCCTATGGACTTAAAATCCCAAGGGGAGCTACCAAAATTAAAAACGGAAAAAGCATCCATGGGAGAGGAAAAGGGAGTACCAGAAATACCAGAGGAATACAGGAGACCGTGCTGAAGTTTTCAGTGAGGAGAGGGCGGATGAGCTCCTCCCCCCACCGACCCACAGACTGTGACATTGAATTCAAGCCTGGGGCAAAACTCCCAAAGCCCAGATTATACTCCATGAGCCCAAAGGAGAAGGAGGAAATGGAGAGATTCATAAAGAAAAACCTAGAAAGGGGGTTCATTGAGCCAGCCAAGCCTAAAGTGGCTGGCCTGGTCCTCTTTTGAGAGAAGAAGGACGGCTCTTTACGCTTATGCATGAATTATAGGGCCCTGAATACAATCAGTGAAAGCAACCTATACCCTTTGCCCCTCATGAAGGTCATGTTGTCACACCTCTCGAAAGGGAATTTTTTTTTCTAAACTAGACCTAAGGGAAGCTTACTATTGCGTGAGAATTAAGGAAGGGGATGAATGGAAGACCGCATTTAACTGCCCCATAGGGTGCTATCAATTCAAAGTCTTGCCATTTGGATTACAAGGGCCCCCCGCAGTATTTATGCAATTAATCAATGATGTTCTAAGGGAACACCTATTTAAGGGGGTCCTGGTTTACTTGGACAACATTCTTATCTTCACCAAATCAAAAGAGGAACATGTCAACTTAGTCAGAGCGGTTTTAAAGAAACTGCAAGCCGCCCACCTATATGCCAAACTCTCGAAATGCGAATTCCACCATGCCTAGGTTATCGCATATCCCCACAGGGCATTGAAGTGGACCCTGAGAAGGTCAGAGCAGTATTAGAATGGGCACCGCCCCACACAAGAAAGCAACTGCAAAATTTCCTGGGCTTCGCAAACTTTTACCGCCAATTCATCCCCTCTTTTGCCCAGATACCCCTGCCCCTCACGAACTTACTAAAAATGAAGGGAGCATCCTTAATAAAATCTAGCCAGCCACTAACATGGACAATGGAGTGCCAAGCAGCGTTTGAGAGATTAAAGAGACTTTTTCTGCTGAACCAGTACTGAGACACCCAGACATGGATAAGCCCTTCGTAATACAGGTGGATGCAAGTGATGTGGCAGTGGGGGCTGTACTATTACAAGAAAACGATGAAGGGGTATTGCAACCCTGTGCATATACATCCAAGAAACTCACGGAAATGGAACAGCGCTGGCCCGTATGGGAGAAAGAGGCATATGGGATACGTTGGGCACTACTCACATGGCGCCAGTTCCTTGAAGGCAACAAAATCCCCTTCCAGGTCTGGACTGACCACAAAAATTTGGAAGCCCTGAAAACACCCAGGAAGCTCAACCCCAAGCAAGCTCGCTGGTCCCAGCATTTTCACCAGTTCCAATTTACGCTCAAGCATTTGCCGGGGGGAAAGAACAGTAACCACCAGAGCCCAAGCTACTGTAAATTAAAACCACAGCTGGGCAGCCAAACCGGAATTGATTTCCGGAAAAGTTTGGAAACAGATGAATGGTTCCAGAAAAACAAAAATGTGTGCACAATGAGAGACGGGCTGCCTTGGGTGGGGGAAAAGTTATATATACCAACAACCCAAAGAGTCACATTCATGCAGCTTTCCCATGACACAAAATCAGCAGGGAATTTTGGATTTGTAAAAACATTACACTTAATTAAACGGCAATTTTGGTGGCCATCCATAAAAAAGGACATAGAAAGTTACGTGGCCAGCTGCCCAAAGTGTGCAACTGCAAAGAGGTTGCAAGGGAAATCGCCCGGACTGTTACAAACAGTGGCAAATCCCTCCACCCCCTGGAGGGAAATAGCCATGGATTTTATAGTGGAATTACCAGAAAGCAATGGGAATACTGTTGTCTGGATGGTCACGGACTTGTTTTCCAAACAGGTGCACTTTATCCCTTGCCAAAAGATTCTCACCGCAAAAGCCTTAGCGAAACTTTTCGTCCAGCATATTTACAGATTGCATGGGGCACCCCAACGCATCATCTCTGATAGGGGAGTGCAATTTACGTCTGCATTTTGGAAGGAATTTGTATCCCTCTTTGGGACCACTCAGGGACTGACATCTAGCTATCATCCACAAGCGGATGGACAAACGGAACGGTGTCACTCAGTACTTGAGCAATATTTAAGATGCTTTTGTTGCGATAAATGTCCATTTCTCCTTTAAGAAATCCTTTCTCTGTGTGGATGGGCTTCCCTTCCCCCCCTACAGGCTGTCAGCTGACAGCTGCACTAGGGGGGTGGAGAAAGAAGGGAATGAGTTTCGTTTCCTGAGAAAAACGTCAGGCTTTCAAGTGTGTTGTTTAACTATCTATGTACGATGATTGGCTGTAAATCAGTAGGGTGACAATTTGTGGGTAGAAACCTTTGATGTGTAATAAAAGAATGTGCCTGGGCTTCTATCGGGGCCTTTCACTATGAGACAAGCTCCAGTCTCTGTCATGATTCATGAGGGCCGGGTGACACCACGGACACACTTTCGCCACATGCTTTATTAATTTTCAGCAAACAAATTGGACGGACTTACTCCCTTTCGCAGAAGTTGCCTACAATAATGCAGTCCACTCCAGCACAGGTTACACTCCTTTTCAAATAGCCACCGGGCAAAGTTTCAAACCCATGCCAGAATTAACCCCAAACGAACCAGTGATCCCATCACTGAAAGAATGGATTACATTTACATTTACAAAACACCTGGCCAATAGTTAGAAAAGCACTAGATGAAGCTAGGCAGGCATACAAAGCACAAGCCGATAAAAAAAGGGTTGAGCCTACACCATTTATTATAGGAGAAATGGTGTACTTATCTACAAAATACCTAAAGTCCCTACAACCCTGTAAAAAACTTGGACCAAAATATATAGGGCCTTTTCCAATTAAAAGAATCATAAACCCAGTAACAGTAGAATTAGAATTACCAAAAAATCTCAGGCAAATACACCCAATTGTTCATTGCAGCTTGCTGAAAAGACAGCATCAGTCACCGTTACGGCCAAAAATCCCCCCACCACCACCTCCAATCATGGTGGAGGGCGAACAACACTTTGAAATAAAGGAAATCCTAGACTCTAGGAGCTATCATGGAGCTACTCAGTACCTAGTTGCATGGAAACACCTCCCTGCCTCACAAAACGAGTGGGTCCATAAACGTCATGTCAGAGCCCTGAAGCTATTAAAGAAGTTTCACACAGAATATCCTAACAAGCCTGACTAACTTGTATACCTGTTTTGTTTTCTTTCAGGTGGATCTATCTTATTTTTAAGGGGGCAGGATGTCAGAATCCAATTATATTTCATCTCTAGTTATCGACTATGGAAAACCCCATTTCTGCCCTCTCTGGATTCTGTCATACGATGAAGGGGAAGGGGGGTGAACAAAGGGGTTTTATGGCCCTCACTTCCTTCAGCATAACTTCAAAAGGACTGGATGTGGATCTCACCAAAAGGACTAAATCATAACAATGGGGCTATTAGCTTTCATCTACTCCTCTCTGAAGTCTCCCTTCCACCGGCAGTGAGGAAAAAGGGGGTGGAAATGTAACGCCTGGGATTGTCACTGGAAAGATGGTGGGGTGGGGTGGGGCTGCTGGGGACCCCTTAAAACCTTGAACCGTAGGGCTTGGGCCCCAGGCCCTGTCGAGAACACCTGCAACCATTTTCTCTTAATAAAGGATGCCTGTTGGAAGAAATATTCCAAGAGTTCTGTCTTCTTAAGAGGCAAAGTGGGGTGGGTCCTTACAGGTATTTTCATCTTAACCTGAAGTTTGAATTGTAAGCCTTGCAGAGTCATTGAGACGGGTGGCTATAGAAATTGAATGAATGAATGATTGAATCTTCTTTCTCCAAAACTCAGAATACATAATAATTCTGTACTCCTTATCCTTTTTTTCTACATTTGCCCATAGATATTTTTAAAAGTTAGGAATTTAAGTCTTACTAATTTCAGTGAGCCTGTTGTAGGGGGACTAATACAAAGATCAGTTTTTAATACTGTGAGTCTAACTACTCCTTAACTCAGCAGTTTTCCTCTAAAAACTCTCCTTAATTCTTTTAGGAATGCAGCCACCCGTAGAATGGGAAGTGGATCAGTTGTTTGGCGACTGACTCTGACTGGATGGTGAGTCTCTCAGCAACTTGCATTTCTGGAGATGCAGCAGGCAAGGGTGTTCCAATTGTTTGATTCCTGGGTTAGCTCTCTTCATACCATTAGCTCATCTGCATACTATTCAAAAGAGACAATCAAAAAGCTCAAAAGGAAACAAAAAGACCAGAAACACCTCCTTGCCAGCAATCAACACCCAGATAAGCAGAGAATAATACCAAGATTAATACTAGGTAGGCTAACAAGCAGTACACATTACCCCAATCAAGGAACTACCAAACAAACAGCCTAATCAAGGATCCACTGAGAATACTCCCAACAACACTGACAGGGCAAGCCACTGATTTATTTATTTTCACTATTAAATTTCTACATAGCCCATCTCCCCTACAAGGTGACTCTTAAATAAATAGAGAGGAAACTCCACTCCCTTTCTAGCACTGATGATGTTACCTGGGTGGGTAATGAAATTTGTGCCAGAAAACAACCAAGTTCAGAGAACACCAAGGACCCCATAGCTCTTCCTTTTGGAGCCCCCGATCTCCAGTTTATTCTGAAGCGGGTGATTGATTTATAGATTGAGAGTTCAAGCTTGTAGAGAGCACCAGGTTAGGGAACGAATAATCTGAAACATACTTTTTAAAAAAATGTCACAGGTATGTGGCGGGGGCCCAGCACTCACTCTGTGGCACCTACGTTCAGTGACACCCACCACTGTATTTCCCTTGCCTCAATGCCAGCAACAAGCCATGTTCTACCAAGATCTGGTAAGTCTTACATCCTTGAATTTTAGATCCTGCACAATTGCCCCACAATATATTTTGACATCCTTGCTTTTTCTTAATGGTGGTTGTTGCTTTGCTGCCTTTGCCTCTGTATTTAAGTATTATTCTCATTCTTCCATCCCATTAAGCAGTCTTCCTTTCCTCATCTTTCACAGATTCTCTCTGCTGGCCACAGCCCAACCATTAATCATTTACAGATCAGCGGAGAAGTGAAGGCCCAAATTCCTTGCATCCCAGGTTGCGTTCATTCCATTTCCATCAATGAACACTCTGCAGAGCATAAGGTACCTCCAGGTTTGGGAGCAGAATGAGGGATAGTAGATGTTGCGGCTATAAAATTGGATGAATGGGGTGGAGCTCAAATTGGCTAGGCGGAGCCTAAAATCCCAATGAGCTCCCCTCCCCCTTAGCTTAGGCCCCTTTTGTATAAGGGGCCTAACCTATGTGGGAGAGGAGAAGGTGGTTGCGGGGTTTTTTTCCCCGTTTGGGAAGGAGACAGATACTTGTGTCTTTGATTTTGAAGAAACTCAGATCTTGGTAACAACATAGATTAATTAATCATAGTGTTTGTATCTAACTTCCTGTCCCATAAAGGGAGACTCCAATTCAGCTAATAAATACAGTGACAAAGCCAAAAACAGCAGTTGAACCAGGGTGAAATGAGAAATTTTAGCTATCGCTTAATAGCAATACCACGTAGACTTATATACCACTTCACAGGGCTTTACAGCCCTTTCTAAGCAGTTTACAGAGTCAGCATATTGCCTCCAAGAGTCTGGGTCCTTATTTTACCGACCTCAGAAGGATGGACGGCTGAGTCAACCTTGAG
Organism: Bothrops alternatus; assembly: GCA_034064705.1. Classification (NCBI taxonomy): domain Eukaryota; kingdom Metazoa; phylum Chordata; class Lepidosauria; order Squamata; family Viperidae; genus Bothrops; species Bothrops alternatus. The sequence continues at coordinate 709,698 of JARGCV010000207.1, forward strand.
CCTGTCAGAATCCAGTTGCTGGCAGTTGGCAGAATTAGCCTCCAATATTGCTTTTTAACCACTGCACCACCACGGCTCTCTTAAGAGTCTGTTGTATCCTGGGGCAGAGGATTGCACGGTATAGTTGAGTAGAAAATGTTCTGAGGTCCAACAGCTGCTAGGATTCTTCTGGAAATGGTGCCGGTGCCAGTCAGCTACATTTTGAAACAGCAGTGCGCAAACCACGATGCTGGAGTTGTGGCTAGCTAGTCTGGTTCAGCGCCTCATGTAAACTCATCCCCAAAATCTCCCCCCCCTTCAGGTATTGACAGCAGCTGGAAGCAGCCACTGCATCAATGTCTTCACCAACTTTGGATACCGAGCCATTTCTCTGACTTTTACCTAAGATGCACATAGTGTCCTTTTGTGAATAATCTTGATTTTGTGCAATTTCAAATCTGATATGGTCTAGGGCAGGGCTTTTCAACCGGTGGTACGCGTACCACTTGTGGTACATTAATGAGTGGCAGGTGGTACGCAGCCCTGCCTAGCCAAGTGTAGTGGGGGAGGGAAAGAGCCAGCACAGGCAAGGACTTATAGTGAGAGAGTCCTCTGGAGCTGCAAAGGCCCCAGGCTCACTTCTGGCTCACCCTACCCAATGAGAAAGGAGGAGGGGGATAATGACAGGAGAGGCTATAAAAGGAGGCAGTTTGGGCAGGAGAGGGAGAGAGAAAAAAAGCAGTAGCCTTGGGAGGGGATGGAGTCAGCTGCACGGAGGAGGAGGAGGAGGAGGAGGAGGAGGAGGAGGTGGTGGTGGTGGTGGTGGAGGAATCATCAAGCAGACTGAGGAATCAAGCAGGCTGAGGAATCAAGCAGGCTGGAGAAGGAGGAATCAAACAGGCTGAGGAATCAAGAAGGCTGGAGGAGGAGGAATCAAGCAGGCTGGCCATGAGCCGATCTACAACTGCTGTGGCAGCCACCTGTGCTGGCAGCAGCAAACAGGCAAGAAATGCAGCAGGGGAGGGGTCACCCTCCAAGAGGAATGAAAAAAGGCAGCAATGGCTGGAGGTGAGGCACGAGGGAGGGAGATGGAGATGGAGAGTGGAAGGATTCTTATGTGCTTTGTGACTTTGAAGTTCTGGGATTTGTGCAATGTGGGCTTTGTGTTCTTAAGGAGTGTTTGGCAATTTCTATTTGGCTGATGTCTTGTGTTAGCTTCTATTGCTCTGCTGTTGTTAGCTGTAAGTTTTGCTGCAAGGGATTTTGAAGTATTGTTCTCCTGAATGGATTTTACCTGTAGCATTCCTTTACTTATGAATGGAGCCATTTGGAGAGGCTGCCTTAGCCTGCAGCCAGTACTTACATTTTTTTTTCTTCCTTAAGTGCCGGCTGCGCTCCTTACTTTCCTGTCTAGCTAGTAGCTAATTCTTAAAGGGGAATGTGCCTTTTTAAGCTAGTTCACTCAGCAGCTTGTCTTTTCTGTCTCTGGAGGCCTTTCCTTGTTTGATCAATATATGGAAGAGGGAAAATATGGGGGGGGTGTTCAAATTCTTCCTTCAGAAGGAGATGGGAATGAGAAAAAGGGAGGCAGGGAAGGGAGGGAGGAAAGGAAGTCCCGCCTTAGCACTTGGCCACCAGCAGCTCTGCCATTGACTTTGCTTGTCAAAAGGTTGCAGAAGGGGATCACATGACCCTGGAACACTGTGACCATTATAAATATGAATCAGTTGCCAAGCATCCAAATATAAATCACATGACCCTGGACATGCTGCAATGGCCGTAAGTGTGAAAAATGGTCATAAGTCATTTCAGTGCAATTGCAACTTTGAACAGGTTTTTTTTTTGGTCACGTTTTTGACACCTTGCTAGGTGGTACTCAAATATTGCCATATCCTAAAAGTGGTACAATCGGTAAAAAGGTTGAAAAGCCCTGCTCTATCTATCTATCTATCTATCTATCTATCTATCTATCTATCTATCTATCTATCTATCTATCTATCTATCATCTCCCTCCCTCAATCTGGATAAAAAGTACCGATTCTGTAGGAGAAGGAGTGGCAGAACCTGGGGCAGAGTCAAAAGAGGGTTCAACCTAGAACCCCTATGTAGCCACAAGTGAACTAACTTCCCTTGAATTCCATTGACTTTATCTAACTCCAAGTTGAGTTGAAAAGATTCCTCTGCACAGAAAGATTAGGAATAAATCAGTTTAATTGGAGCTTCATATGTGGACCTGATCTTTTGTTCTTGACATGATCTGCTGGTTAAATTAACATTTATCCAGATCTTAAGAACAATTTGAGAATACCAAATGAGAAAAGGCTATTTGAGTAAATCAGAAAGGCTGAAAGGTCCATCAAATCTTTTTGGTTTATTTCCCCACACCTGGAGGACTCACAGTAAAGGCTCCAGTGTCCAAGTCCATCATGTGAATGACACAGTCACCTCCAGCCATCAGAAGAGTATTATCCTGGAACAGGTGGGGGAGAAAGGAAATAGTGTGGCATGATGAAACCTCCTGAGCTGCATTGACCCATCCCAAGACAGCCCAGTGGCCATACCTTCAGGTTCAATTGAAGGCTGTTGATTTCTGGCACTTCAAGTCTACTTCTAAAGAGGAAAGGACAGTCAAACCTTCAATCTCAACATTTTCATGGGCAGGAAAAAAATAATAGCAAAAAAAAGGGGGGGGAAACAGCAAAACTAGGCTTTACCCATAAGGTGGCCTCCTACTCCAAGCCTCTTTGCAACTCTATAACGGAAGGCAGGGAAAGGCATCTTAAGAATAACAAGTCAGAAAACTCCAGCCAGGCAAGGAGGGAAGGGGGAGGACACAACCCAACTCATACTTTTTTCACAATCTCGCTCCAGTTCCAGGCTTTGACCTCTCCATTGCCAACACTTAACAGCTGCCGATCGGTGAACAGCATGGCATAGATAGCTCCACTGTGGGCTATGGAAAGAAGAAGGATGTTTTAACAGGGAAGTGGCCTCAGGAGGGTGATACCTTCTGGGGAATCCTCAGTTGAACCAACGAAACTCAACCACATTGATGCCAAATGAAGAACTCCTTCTGGATTACAGACAGATGGCCCAACCATGCTGTCTGCTGACTACACACAGCCCTAACTTGAGCATAGAAGAACAAGCCAGGTTATTATAGGCTAATGTTTCTGTTGAAGTCCACACATCTTAAAATTGCCAAGATTCAGAAACTTTGCTATAGGCAAAGCTAAGGCACCTCTAGCTTTTCTCTGCTAGCCAGACCACCGTCACCAACCTGAAAACAACAACACCGGCTTCTTGCTCTCCTCTTTGGCTTCTGAACTTAATGCTGCTGACAGGCTATCCAAGAAAACAACAGTGAAGGTTAATCCAAGGATGGTTTGCTTTTTAAAAAACAATTTAAAAAAAGCATATCCAGTGATAAGCCACATCCAAATACCTGAATATGGCAATTTCTCCATAGTTGTTTCCGGCTGCTAAATATTTGCCACAAGGTGAGATGCTCTGAGTGTATATGGTCATGTGCAAGAGCTCAAGAGATTGTTGAATATCCATCTAGCAAAAGAGAAGGTGAATTCAAAAAGAACTGTGTTGATAAAGCAGAGATTCATTTAGGCTGCATCCAGAGATGTTCTTTGTGGGTTTCTTAAGTAGCAACTAGCTTCTCTTGGTACAGAAATAGTCTTAGGCTCCTACCCACAACAGGAGGTCTAACTCTGATTCTTTTGTGACTAGCACACAGAACTGTTAAAAAAAAATTGCCCTGCATTTTTCCTTAACAATTCTCCTTCATTGTGATGACAAAATTCACTTCCCACATTTATTTCAAAGGATAATTTCAGTGAATACTCGTGAGTAGAAAGGGATGGTGTTCTTGTACTTGTACAAGTTGTCCAACCCACACTCATGCACGTGTATGTGTATGAACTGCCTTTCACCATGAGATCACATTTCCAACCTTCTACACCTAGGATGCTCCCTGTGCCTTGACGAAATCCCAAAGAAATCATGACTGACTGAGGGCATATACCGGACCAGTATCTGATTTTTTTAATATAAACAATGCTGCGCTTCAATGGTTAGATGGCCTAGACATATTTGAACATAGTTCTTTTTGACACTTATATTTTATTGGGTTCTACTAATCTAGTTGAAATGTTAATTTATATTGCTAGTTCATATATGATATGCCATACTCTAAATAAATAAATCTCAAAGAAAGACGTCAGTGGGCTTCTACAGACTGGGAAGGCTTTGGGGGAACGGAAAGAGATGCAACAATTACAAAAATCAACTTTAGTTTCAGTATATCCACAATGAAGTAAGCTTAAAAAACCACCACCAAAGGAAATCTGTAATAAATTCACAATTTCCTGACATGGAAATAAAGTAGAAAAGCAGAAGCCTTCCCCAGCACCCTTGCAGCTGTAGTCCTCAACTTACGACTTTAGCGATATTTGAAGTTACAACCCAACCCAAAAAAGAGAACTTACAACCCAGATCTGAAGTTCTGACTGTCACCTCCCCGCAATCATATGACTGCAATTTAGGCCAGGGGTGTCAAACTGTTGGCCCGCAGGCCAGATGTGTCATGATGAAACCGTGCCCACCCCACTGTTGGCAATGGGAAAAAAGTCCCAATACGTCACAACACGTCACATGATGTCGCAAGTTTGACTCCCCTGCTTTAGGCACTCAGCAACATGGCTTCATGTATGGCCATTTTGCAGCATCCCACAGTCACATGACTGTATTTTATGATGTTTTCCTGAAAACCAGTTACTTTCAGTTTCCAGCAAAGCAGCAATCCAAACCAATGGTTCACTAACAACCACCACACAAACATTATAAAATCAACCATTAAGACTTACAACTATAATGGGCAGGCTACTTGTATTTTCAGCAGATCCTCTTGGGATGACTGCAGAAGATAGACTGGCAGCAGTCTCCACTTTAATACTACACTATTCTGCATGCCCACACTGACCAATACAGTATATTCAATTTCATTGGAAACTAATTGGATTCAACGCAAGCTGGTGTGATCAATAAGCAGCAACTAAAGTTCTAAAAAAGAGCAATTAAGGTGGCCTTTCCCAAATAAGATGGTAATAAATCTTCTTTTCCCTCTATAGTGAAACAAGCTGATTCCTTCAATTTAACTGGAGTTCAAAAAATTTTCAAAAATTTTAACATGCTTAAACCGCTGCTTTTCGGGAGGGGGGAGAAGCAAAAATCCCTCCTCCTCCTCCCTTTAGACTTGCAGCTTTACTTTAAAGGCAGGCAATTTTCTCAAAGGTCCACTTTGCAGCAAAGACTAATATCATCTCACCCGGATCAGTTGCTTGTTTCCTGAAACAGCTGTCTTCTGTCTCCGATGATCTGCTGAAGATGGCAGCAAACGCGAAGCTCTCCGCCTTTCTCTCGCTGGTTCCAGAGGCTATTTTGAGTTCGGAGAGCCGGCTACCGCTGGCTCCCTTTCCTCAAACAGTTCACCTCTCGGTGGCCACCCCTCCAGGGTGGCATTCAGCCCTGATGGGCCCGCCAGCGAAAGAAATTCAGACCCTGGGAACAGAGAGTTTGTATCCCAGAGTCTACAGCCAATGACGTCACACGTCAACGACGTGTATTCATTGTTGGAACTTTCTCTTTTACTTTTGCTTTCTCCCTATCAAAACGTTGGGGAAAGAAACAGCGTCCCCTGGTGGTTATTTTGTAACTTTTTTCTTTGGTTTTTTTTCTACTAACTTTGTTGATTCAGCTGCAGAGTTTGGCTTAATGCCCAGACATTTGGCTGTATGCCCAGACATTCTTATCTCTTTTGGAGATTACTAAGAGAGACTTGTTTTTTTTAAATCTTTTTTCTTGCTTTGTGTCTGGTCTTTTTTTTTTTAATTTGCCATATACTTTTTAAAACAAGGGAAATTACAAAAGAAGAACTTGTAAGTTTCTAACTGGATTATAAACTGGATACTGTTTTTTTTTTCTCTTCATTGCTCTTTTTTGTTAGCTTTGCCATGTGGATACAAATATATATTTTAGGTTCCTCTTTTTCTTCTTGTTTTTGTTGCTTAGAAACACTGTATTTTTTTTACACTTTCTCTTGCCCTTTGACAATATTCTTATTGGATATTTTTATTTTTATTTTTATTTGGCTTTTGTATTTTGAAGTAATCAGAAACCAGTCATTGCAGGGTGCAAGGATGTCTGACTGCTTTTCGCAGTGTTTATTGCTTTTTATACAGTTATTCCAAGCAGCAAAAGGTAACATAGAAACAGCATAGCAACAGCATTTTATTGGTGGAGTCTCCTTGTCAATCCTTAAGAATATCAGCTAGGAGCACCAGCAAGGGGCAGTTTTCTGCAACATCCTGTTGGTGTGAACTATATGAGATTATGTGAACTAGGTGAAATCATGTACCAGCCTGGGGTAGTTTCCTACATCACCATGGCTGGATGAGATCATGCAGGGATTCGAGGCATGCGGCATTTCAGGTAGGCAGTTTGCTGCTCACGACCTCTACCTGACCTCTATCTCTACAGTATTTTTTAAACTACCTTTGGCCCTGTCACTTGACAATAGGAGGGCACTGGATTGTAACTTTTTCTTTTTTTCCTTCTTTTTTCTTTCTCTCCTTTTTTTTAGCTATTCGGTGGATTATAATTGGCCATCTGGCCTTATTATTGGATTACAACTAAACTGGCCATCGGGCCTGATATTGGATTATAGATAAATATAAGACCTAGAAGATGAGTGTTTCAAATTTGGCGAAAGGGGTGAGGAAGGTGTCAAGTGTCTGACTAATGAAACACTTCAAAGAACTTTCAGGCATGGTTTAACCTATAAAAGCCTTTATTAGTGTAGAGGTGTGTCAACACAGCATGATGGATGCCAAGATCTGAATTTCCCTTCCCTTTGCACATAACATTCCAGGCATTTCCCCTCCCCTATTTTGGGGTCATGATTCACATCTTCCAATTAACCTGGAGGGCAAAGATTCACTTCCGTTCCTTTTCCCGGGCTTTCCTTACTAATCTCCTCCCTTACTCTGTCATCTGAATTAACTCTAAAAATACCAGACAGTTCTTCATGTTTTGTCAAAGCAAGAATATTCAATATTAGCAGCGTTGACATCCGCCCCCCTTACAAAAAGGACAGATCCTGTAATGCAGTGGTTCTCAACCTTGGGGTCGTGACCCCATTTGGGGTCGTGACACCATTTCGCGGGGGTCGCCGGGCACCGCCGGCCGCCATTTTGTTTTTTTTATTTTTATTTTTTTTATTTTTTTTTATTTTTTAAATTTTTTTTAATTTTTTTTATTTTTTTTGGCACGCACGCGACGCGCACGCTCAAATCCGCCCATCGCGCTGGAAAATTTTTTAAAAAAAAAATTAAAAAAAATTAAAAAAAAAATAAAAAAATTAAATAAAATAAAAACAAAATGGCGGACCGCAACGGGCGGATCTGCGCATGCGCGGCATGTGCGACGGGCCGATCTGTGCAGGCGCAGATCCGCCCGTCGCGGCCGCCATTTTGTTTTTTTTGTTTTTTTTAAAAAAATTTTAAATAAAAAATAAAAAAACAAAATGGCGGTCCGCGACGGGCGGATGTGCGCGTGCATGGCGCGTGCTACGGTCCGATCCACGCATGCGCAGATCCGCCCATCGCGGCCGCCATTTTGTTTTTTTTTTAAATTTTTTTTTTAATTTTTTAAAAAACAAAATAAAAAAACAAAATGGCGGCCCGCGACGGGCGGATGTGCGCATGCATGGCGCGTGCGACGGGCCAATCCGCGCATGTGCAGATCCGCCCGTCGCGGCCGCCATTTTGTTTTTGTTTTTTTTTTTTAAATTTTAATATTTTTTTTGCGCGCGTGCGCACACGCGCACACCCCCGGGTCGGTGTCGCGGCGCGCATGGGCGGGGCAAGTGGGGTCTCAACCTCAGAAAGGTTGAGAACCACTGCTGTAATGTAAACAAAAGCATATGTTAATGACTAGTTCTCGGTTTGTTGGGGTATTTCGCCTGAAACCTTTTGACGAGGCTGTCAGCTTTCACCTCACTGGATTTCACCCAGGTGGCTTCAGACAACGGGTATCCCTTCCATTGTACTAGGTACTGCAATTTCCCTTTAAAAATTCTAGAGTCAAGAATACGTTTCACTTCATAGTGGGTCTGTCCCGCAACTACGAGGGGCCCAGGTGCCTTCTTCTGGGAGGTCTTAAAGTGGAGCCCCGATAAGGTTTCAACAAGCTGCAATGGAAGACTGGGTGAATTCTCCCTAAAAGTCTAGAAGTTTAGAACTTAAGGTGACCGGATTGATGATCCTTACTATGGGGAAAGGCCCCAAGAATTTTGGTCCCAATTTCTTGCTGGGCAATTTGAGGCGTAAATATTTGGTTGACAAATAAACCTTTTCCCCAACTTGGAATGTTCTTTGGGGAGCCCTCTTTCTATCAGCCTGCTTTTTATAGGTTTCAAAAGTCTTTTTTAAAGCAGTTTTTGTGTTTCTCCAAACTTCTTCCCACCCCCTCACCCACTGGTCAAATGTCTGGGAAGTGGAGGGCACCTGAGGGTATTCAGGTATTGGGCTGAACTCTTTTCCTGTGGCCACTCTGAAAGGCATGTAGCCGGTGCTGCTATGCACAGAATTATTGTACGTCACCTCCTCAAAGGGGAGGAGGTCAGTCCAGTTCGTCTGTTGGTAAGAAACGTAACATCTAAGATATTGCTCCACCATTTTGTTAGCAGATTCTGCAGCCCCATTGGTGGCAGGATGAAAAGCAGATGATAAACCTTGAGATGATCCAATTAATTTAAGAAAACTCCTCCAAAACTTCACTGTGAACTGCACCCCCCTGTCCGAAATTATTCTCTTAGGGGCGCCATGCAGCCAGTAGATATGTTTCAGGAACAATTTGGTCAGTCGTTGGGCAGATGGGAGTCCTTTGCAGGTGATGAAATGAGCCTGCTTCGAAAACAGGTCTATCACAGTCCAGATGACAGTATTTCCTCTACTTTCAGGTAGGTCTACTATAAAGTCCATAGCTATTTCTTCCCATGGTTGAGAAGGGTCTGCCACGGGTTGCACGTTCGGGGGCTGTGGCCAATCTCCCTGTTGTGGTTGGTCTCCCACCAGCTGCTGATCTCCTGGCTTCTGCACCACCCCAAGCTGTTGCAAGGCCTCTATTAGTTGTGCCATGGGTTGGGTATAGGCTCCTCTCTCCAGGAATTGATTTTTGCTTTTCACATATGGGTTTTGAAATCTTTCCAGCGACTCACCCAAAACTTTGTTATTTCTCTATTCTGCTTTTGAAGTCTTTGCTCCCAGCTGGTAGATCTGCCAGAGTTCTTTCTCCCCCAGCTGGCTGGCTGCCGCTCCACTCTCTGGGGAAGCTGCTGCTGCTGAGGTGCTGGCCTCAAGCCATCTTTCTCCTTCCATAATGATATCTTCCCTGAATCTTTGTCATCTATCCCCTTTAGATTAGGAATAGTGACCGAGGTCTGGGACCTCTTAATTGCTTTAAAATATTTGGGGATCTTGGCATGATGTCAAGTGTCTGATTAATGAAACACTTCAAAGAACTTTCAGGCATGGTTTAACCTAAAAAAGCCTTTATTAGTGTAGAGGCATGTCAGCACGGCATGATGGATGCCAAGATCTGAATTTCCCTTCCCTTTGCACATAACATTCCAGGCATTTCCCCTCCCCTATTTTGGGGTCATGATTCACATCTTCCAATTAACCTGGAGGGCAAAGATTCACTTCCGTTCCTTTTCCCGGGCTTTCCTTACTAATCTCCTCCCTTACTCTGTCATCTGAATTAACTCTAAAAATACCAGACAGTTCTGCATGTTTTGTCAAAGCAAGAATATTCAACATTAGCAGCATTGACAGAAGGGTTCCTTGGCTCCGGCATCAACCTCGGTGAGTCCAGTGCCTCAAAAATCGATTACAACGTTTTTACAACAGGACACTCAACAAAAGGATACGCAAGCCATTCTCTAGGCAATTGTAGATTCTAAAATGGAAATGAAAAAAGACCTTGAAAAAAATTATGAAGACTTGAAAAGTGATTTGCTTAAGATGAATAAAAAAATGGAAGCCTTTCAACAGGCGATGTCAGATACCCAACAAAGAATGCAAAAAACAGAAGACAAGTCAGTAGTAGTGGATCAGAAATTAGAAGCTTTGCAATCAGAGATTGGTGCAATCTAATGCGGAACTGGAAGAAAGTATGGCAATGATGGAGATGGAACGGGCATCATACTTTCTAAGATTTCAAAACATGACAGAAGAGAGGGATGAGAACCTGTTAGTACTTATGAGTGAATTACTGGCGGATTTGCTTGGAATGGAAATGGATCAAATGAAAAGATCAGGTTTTTAGAGTTAATTCAAATTACGCAAGAAGAAACAGAGTGCCTAGGGAGGTCCATGTTAGACTTAGTAAAAGAGCAGTATGAGATGAGATCCTGAGAGCAGTAAGGGATCAACCACTGAAATATAAAGACAAAGAACTGGTAGTTCTCAAACAGATTCCAAGAAGAATTAGAGAAGCTCGAAGAGAATATCAGTTCTTAAAAAGGAAATTGATTAGCAGAGGAGTGAATTTCAGATGGTTGATCCCAGAACGATTACTAATTTTTTGGGACTCCAAAAGATATAGAGTGAGTACCCCACGCCAAGCAGAGGATTTTTTTGATAACCATAGAGCCTTTTTGGAAAAAGGCGAGGCGGATCCCAAGAAATCAGAGGAAACGACTGCAGAAACATCAAAGCAAGCGGAGGAGGAAGTACCCAAAAAGGCTCAATCAGAGGAAGATGTTAGACCTAAAGATCAGAGACAGATAAGTTCTCCTAGAAAACTGAGATCCCGACATAATTGAAATCATGGAGGAAATTGGAATTTTTTTCAACAAATATAAATGGTCTTAACTCCGTTTAAAATATTTTATAGACTACAAAAAGTAAAAATGGACATAATTTGTCTCCAAGAGACACACATTAAGATACAACATTCTAGAATTTTAGAACAACCAAAACTAGGTAAACTTTACTTTTCTTTGGCACCACAAAAGAAAAGAGGGATAGCTTTATACATAAAAGAAAAGATGAACCCAAAACAAATTTATGTTGATGAAGAGGGAAGAATATTAATGGTGGAGATTACATGGAACCAAAAACAAATACTGCTGGTTGCGATATATGCTCCCAATGAGAAACAAGATCAATTTTTTCAGCAATTATATGATAAACTTGTGGACTTAAATTATCATAACTTGTGTATACTTGGAGACTTCAATGCAATAGCTCATCCAGTACGAGACTATAAAAGCCACAAACAAGGGAAAAAAGGAAGTAATATCTTACCTAAATCCTTTTTAAAAATGAAAGATGAACTTTCTATACAGGATACATGGAGAGAGATGAATCTGGAAAAAGCACAATACACCTTTTACTCTAATAGACATAAATCGTGGTCAGGAATTGATATGATATGGACCTCTCACAATTTAAAGACAAGAAATTGAAATAGAACTGAATATTTGGGCAGACCATAACCCAATTAAAATGACTTGGAAAGGATTTAGGAAAAGACTGAGATGGTCTTTGAATAAAACAATATTGAAGGAAAAGGATTTTTTACAATTTGCAACAAAAGAAATGGATTTTTAAAAACAAATTAATAAAAAAGAAGAAACTTCCACTCAAACTGTATGGGACATGGCAAAAGCATATTTTAGAGGTTTGGCTATAACTTATCTTGCCAAAAAGAATAAAGAAAAGAAACACACACAGCATAAATTGAAAGAACAACTTAGTATTTTGGAATCTGAGTTACAAATGGATCCGCAAAAGAAAAAGCTAAAGATACAAATGGAATTAATAAAACAGAAAAATGTACTTGAGACATACATAATGGCACAACAGAGTAAACGATCCAAACAGAATTTTTTTGAAAATGCTAATAAACCAGGGAGATGGCTTGCATAAAGATTGAAAAAAGAAAGAGAAAAAAGATCAATAAATAAGCTACGGGACTCAGAGGGCGAGTTACATTGTCATAATGATTTAATGAAAAAAATTACGAAGGCTTATTATGAGACACTTTATAAGGCAGAGGTGGTTTCCAAAGAAGTAATCCAGGATTATTTAAAACAGCGTTTCTCAACCTGTGGGTCGCGACCCCATTTGGGGTTGAACGACCATTTCACGGGGGTCGCCAAACACCGCAGTCCACCATTTTTTTTTGGTGGGCCATTTTTTTTGGGTCGGCCATTTTTTCCCCTTTGCGATGTGGGCCTGCCATTTTTTTTTGGGTGGGCCATTTTTTGGGGGTCGGCCATTTTTTCCCTTTGCCATGCGGGCCATCGCGTCGCGCATGCGCGATGCGGGCCTGCCATTTTTTTTTTGGTCGGCCATTTTTTTTGGGTCGGCCATCTTTTTCCCCTTTGCCATGCGGGCCATCACGTCACGCATGCGCGATGCGGGCCTGCCATTTTTTTTGGGTTGGCCATTTTTTTGGGGGTCGGCCATTTTTTCCCCTTTGCCATGCGGGCCCTCGCGCCACGCATGCACGATGCGGGCCCGCCATTTTTTTTTGGTCGGCCATTTTTTTACGGGGGGGGTCGGCCATTTTTTTGGGTCGGCCATTTTTTCCCCTTTGCCATGCGGGCCGTTGCGCCGCACATGCGCGATGCAGGCCCGCCATTTTTTTTTGGTCGGCCATTTTTTTTTGGTCGGCCATTTTTTTCCCTTTGCGATGCGGGCCGCCGCGCATGCGCGATGCGCCCCATCGCGCCGCGCATGCACGATGCGCCCCGTCGCACATGCACGATGTGGGCCAGGGTCGAGCCCCGGAAAAGGTTGAGAACCGCTGATTTAAAAGAAGCAAACCTCCCAAAAGTTCCTGAGGATATGCGACAGAGGTTGAACGAGAATATATCAATGATGGAGATTACAGAGGCAATAAAAAAGCAAAAGAAAGATAAAACACCAGGACCTGATGGACTTCCTGCAGAATTTTATGTAGCGTTACAAGATACTATAACTCCAATCTTGAAAGATCTATGTAATGAAGTCTTCACACAGACAAAAATACCGGATTCATGGACTGAAACTAATATTACTTTGATACCCAAAGAAGACACTGACCTTACACTAATTAAAAATTATAGGCCAATATCCCTATTAAACGTGGATTATAAAATTTTTGCTGCAATAATGGCAGAAAGAATGAAAATTTTTTTGACTGATAACACTCAGATCAAAATGGTTTCCTATCAAAAAGACAGATAAAGAACAACTTGAGGATTGTTTTAAATGTTTTGGAATATTATGAAAACCATCCAGGGAACCAGATGGCACTTATATTTCTTAACACACAAAAAGCTTTTGATAACCTAAACTGGCAATTTATGTTTCAACAACTTCAAGAAATGGACTTCGGTAAGAATTTCAATAAAGTAATTCAAGTAATTTATAAGAAACAAACAGCAAGAATACTCTTAAATGGAGATTATACAGATGGATTTGATATTAAAAAAGGTACTAGACAGGGATGTCCACTGTCCCCCTTGTTATTTATTCTTACATTAGAGGTATTGGCTAGAAATATTAGACAAGATACGGAAATTAAAGGATTGGAGATTAAAGACCAGAAATATAAATTACAGGCTTTTGCGGATGATTTGGTTTTTATTTTAGAGGAGCCACTAGAGACAGCCAATAAACTCTTGCAGAAAATAGAGAAATTTGGAGAAGTGGCTGGACTGAAAATAAATAGGGAAAAGACTAAGGTATTAACAAAAAACCTAACAGATAAACAGAAAATTCAACTTGCTAAAATGACAAATCTGCAAATAGTTTAAAAAGTTAAATATTTGGGCATTTATTTAACTGCAAAATATACAACATTAAAAGAAGATAATTATGAGAGATTAATGAAACAAATAAAAATAGACTTGGAAAAATGGGAAAATCTTCAACTATCACTGCTAGGAAGAATAGCGACTGTTAAGATGAATATTCTACCGAAGCTAATCTTTCTATTTAACAGGTTCCTGTTAAATTGAGCAAGAAATTTTTTGACGACCTAAATGCAACAATACTAAGATTTATATGGCAAAAAAAGAAAGCTAGAATCAAATGTAAACTCTTACAAGAAGCTAAAGACAGAGGGGGATTTGGACTTCCAGATTGGAGACTTTACTATCAAGCAGTTACCCTGCTTTGGCTCAAAGAATGGATCATATTGAGAAACAAAAGGTTGCTTTATTTAGAGGGACATGATCTTCAACTAGGTTGGCATGCCTTTATATGGTATGAGAAAACTAAAGCGCATAAATATTTTCAAAATCACGCCATAAGAAACGTATTACTTTCAGAATGGCAGAAAATTAGACATAAAATGTATATGAAAATACCAGAGTGGCTCTCAACAATGAAAGCATTTGCCTACCCAAACTTGATTAACTATGACAAGCTGGTTAGTTATAAAGATATTTTGGATAAAGATGGAAAACTTAAGGACAGGCAAACTCTTCAACAACAAGGTATAGACTTAACATGGTGGTCCTACCTGCAAATTCAAACAAGATATGAAAAATACATAAAATCAACAGGATTTTACAAAGAACAGACTCCATTAGATAAAATTCTGTTAAAAACAGATGAGAATTTGATCAAGAAACTCTAAATTTCTTTTAAATTGGAAGATGGAAGAAGAACAAGTGAAAGAGACAATGATAGTATGGGCAAAGAATTTTGGATATTCTATAGATCTAGAAGACTGGCAAAAACTTTGGGATAAAAATATTAAGCTTACTAAAGCAGCAGCATATAAAGAAAACTTATATAAGATGTTTTATAGATGGCATATGACACCAGTTCGTTTAGCAAAAATGTTTAAAAATGTATCGAATACTTGTTGGAAATGTAAACAACAGCCAGGCACTTATTATCATGCCTGGTGGATATGCCCTAACACTAAGAAATATTGGTCTAAGATCCATAGATGGTTGCAAAAGATGATGAAAATACAGATAGAATTTAAACCGGAATTGTTTTTGTTAGGAATATTAAGACCTAATTATGGTAAAGAGAATGATTACTTGACACTACATGTTTTAACAGCTGCAAGGATAGTATTTGCCCAATTTTGGAAAAATGAGAACTTACCATCTGACCAGATTATAATTACTAAAATTTTAGATTGTGCAGAAATGGATAGATTAACATTGGAGATGAAAGAGAAAGATGATTCAGTTTATTTTAAAACTTGGGAAAAATTTTATCAATGGTTAGAGACGCATCAATCTGAAAAGAACCTAATATTATAGAATAGATGATGGATGTTTAATTGAGTTATTTATTAGGTTGATAACATTTTTATTTTTAGTGATTTTTAACCGTTAATGTTGGCAATTATGACTAGTTGAGATTTTATTAATTATGTTTATTCAAGAGATGAATTTTATCTGTTTATTAATCAGTAGTAATATGGTTATAGTTAATCTTATTTTAAAATGGTTGACTATGATATAAATCATGTTTATTTCCTATCATGATCCGAACGATAACTTGTTTGTTAAAGCATGAGATTATTGTACCTACCTGTCAGAATCCAATTATATTTCATCTCTAGTTATCGACTATGGAAAACCCCATTTCTGCCCTCTCTGGATTCTGTCATACGATGAAGGGGAAGGGGGGTGAACAAAGGGGTTTTATGGCCCTCACTTCCTTCGGTACAGCTTCAAAGGGGACTGAATGTGGATTTCACCAAAAGGACTAATTCATAACAATGGGGCCATTAGCTTTAATCTACTCCTCTCTGAAGTCTCCCTTCCACTGGTAGTGAGGAAAAAGGGGGTGGAAATGTAACGCTTGGGATTGTCGCTGGAAAGATGGTGGGGTGGGGTGGGGCTGCTGGGGACCCCTTAAAACCTTGAAACGTAAGGCTTGGACCCCAGGTCCTGTCTAGAACACCTGCAACCATTTTCTCTTAATAAAGGATGCCTGTTGGAAGAAATATTCCAAGAGTTCTGTCTTCTTAAGATGCAAAGTGGGGTGGGTCCTTACATTAGACAGGACCTGCAGAATTAGTCCACCTGGAAGGGAGAACCTTGCCGGGGGACTTTGCAAAAATTACCATGTCAGACGACAGAGCAGAGAAGGGAGAAAACTCCCTGGAAAGGGACCTGCTGCCCCAACTGAAACTCTGCCAGATGTCGGGATCTAAGAGGTCACATTGCTCAGGAGAAGAGGTGGTGGAGACACGGGACCACAAACCTCGGTGGTCAATGGGCGTTGGAAAGAAAGACGAGTGGGAAAAGAAATCAAGAAAGATGACCCTGAGACGGGGGGCCAACCAACCAGAATGGAAGCAGGAGATGGAGAAATCCCTGCACGCAAGTGAAGAGGAAGGGAGCTGGGCA
Organism: Bothrops alternatus; assembly: GCA_034064705.1. Lineage (NCBI taxonomy): Eukaryota > Metazoa > Chordata > Lepidosauria > Squamata > Viperidae > Bothrops > Bothrops alternatus. The sequence continues at coordinate 726,127 of JARGCV010000207.1, forward strand.
CCGTACTCGGGCTGGATCCTAGAGAAAGCTATCGAGCTGATGAAGAGAACTCTCAGCTCCCTAGAAGAGAATTCTGAGCCCTACAGCCGCCCCAGCTCCTGGAGCCACAAAGGGAGAGACACCGAGGGGGAAGTGGAACCTGCAGCCCCGGGGACATCTGCTGATCCAGTAGTCCCCACTCCCCGCCGACCCACAGATGGCGATCTGGATGGAAGACACTACCACCGACAATGAAGGCACCGGTCCATTCAAAGACTCCCGCCGCTGGATGTGAAATTCAAGGGGGAGCCAACATGCTTGGGGTTTTTCCTAACCCAAGTCCTCAGCTACATGGGGGAATACAGGTGGCACATCCCCAGCGACAAAGCCCGTATCCGGATCGTGCTATCTGCCCTGGACGGACCGGCCGCAGATTGGGTGGTGAACTTACACGACTCCAATGACCCAGAGCTCAACGACTTGAACCGTTTCATGTCCTCTCTGAGAAGGCGATTTGAGGACCCCCTGGCTGATCGCAAAGCCCGCGAAAGGATAAAAACGATGAGGCAAGGCAAACGCCCGGTAGCTGAATATACGCAAGAATTCCGGGCCATTGCCAGCAAACTGAACTGGCCGGAAGACATCCTGCTTAGCCACTTCAAAGATGGACTAAATTATGATCTATATGACGCTTGCCTGCCCCGAGGGGACCCACACCAACTTGAGGAATGGTACGTCTTGGCAGAGGAAGCAGAGATCGACGTATGGAAGAGGCACCGCCGAGGAAATCAATGGAGCCGCTCACCGCCTGAGTTGACATGCGAACCAGTGAAACCATCGGCTACGGCCAAAAAGCAAATGGGGTGTTTCAAGTGCAGGAGAGAAGGGCATCGGGCTGTAGAATGCCGCTCAAAAGCCCCCCAGCACAACCCAGACAGATCACCGGCCAGCAAATCCAGAAAGTCTCCAGCTAAGCCAAAAGAACCTGCCATGAGAATGATGGAGGCTGCGGAATCCCCCACCTCTGCTCATCAGGGGGAATGAACTCCAGCCTACACCGCAGGGCCGGTGGACGCCTCAGACGACAGCTCGGAGGGCGAACCCCTGGTAAGTGAACGCATCGCACCCATCCTCAAGACAGTGACTATATTAATTCCCCCATGCCCGAAGCCGTGAAGGTGAAAGCCTTAATAGACTCTGGCTGCACCCGCTGCCTCATTAGCCCGACACTAGTGGGGAATCTGGGCATTCTGTCGAGGATACTGGAACAACCAATCTCATTTGGCCAGTTAGATGGGTCCATAGTGGCGGGGTGCCAGCTACCCTAGCCACCTTACCAATACACCTCTCCCTGGGCAAACATGAGGAAGACATAACGTTTGTGGTGACCCCAGGCATGGAATGCCCAATGATCCTAGGGATGGAATGGTTAAAAAAATGGAACCCCTGGATGAATTGGAGGACGGCAGAAATCAAATTCCCGACGGGGGACCCTATGGACTTAAAATCCTAAGGGGGGCTACCAGAATCAAGAACAGAAAAAGCGTCCATGGGAGAGGAAAAGGGACTACCAGAAATACCAGAGGAATACAGAGACCTTGCTGAGGTTTTTAGTGAGGAGAGAGCGGATGAGCCCCCCCCCACCAACCCACGGACTGTGCCATTGAATTCAAGCCTGGGGCAAAACTCCCAAAGCCCAGATTATACTCCATGAGTCCAAAGGAGAAGGAGGAAATGGAGAGATTCATAAAGAAAAACCTAGAAAGGGGGTTCATTGAGCCAGCCAAGCCTAAAGTGGCTGGCCTGGTCCTCTTTAGAGAGAAGAAGGACGGCTCTTTACGCTTATGCGTGGATTATAGGGCCCTGAATACAATCAGTGAAAGCAACCTATACCCTCTGCCCCTCATGAAGGACATGTTGTCACACCTCTCGAAAGGGATAATGCGAATTTCACCAGGAAAGGATAGACTACCTAGGTTATCGCACATCCCCACAGGGCATTGAAATGGACCCAGAGAAGGTCAGAGCAGTATTAGAATGGGCACCACCCCGCACAAGAAAGCAACTGCAAGGTTTCCTGGGCTTCGCAAACTTTTTCCGCCAATTCATCCCCTCATTTGCCCAGATAGCCCTGCCCCTCACGAACTTACTAAAAATGAAGGGAGCATCCTCAGTAAAACCTAGCAAGCCACTAACATGGACAATGGAGTGCCAAGCAGCGTTTGAGAGATTAAAGAGACTTTTTTCTGCTGAACCAGTTCTGAGGCACCCAGACATGGATAAGCCCTTCGTAATACAGGCGGATGCAAATGATATGGCAGTGGAGGCTGTACTATTACAAGAAAACAATGAAGGGGTATTGCAACCCTGTGCAAATACATCCAAGAAACTCACGGAAACGGAACAGCACTGGCCCGTATGGGAGAAAGAGGCATACGGGATACGTTGGTCACTACTCACATGGCGCCAGTTCCTTGAAGGCAACAAAATTCCCTTCCAGATGTGGACTGACCACAAAAATTTGGAAGCCCTGAAAACACCCAGGAAGCTCAACCCCAAGCAAGACCGCTGGTCCAAGCATTTTCACCAGTTCCAATTTACGCTCAAGCATTTGCCAGGGGAAAGAACTTCCTGGCAGGTGCACTATCTCACATGCCCCAATATAACAGCACATGAGCCACCGACTCTAAACCGATGATGGTAGAATCACAACTGGCAGCACCAGTAACCACCAGAGCCCAAGCTAAATTAAAACCACAGCTGGGCAGCCAAACTGGAATTGAATTCCGGAAAAGGTTGGAAACAGATGAATGGTTCCAGAAAAACAAAAATGTGTGCACAATGAGAGACGGGCTGCCTTGGGTGGGGGAAAAGTTATATACACCAACCACCCAAAGAGTCACATTCATGCAGCTTTGCCATGACACAAAATCAGCAGGGCATTTTGGATTTGTAAAAACATTACACTTAATTAAATGGCAATTTTGGTGGCCATCCATAAAAAAGGACATAGAAAGTTACATGGCCAGCTGCCCAAAGTGTGCAACTGCAAAGAGGTTGCAAGGGAAATCGCCCAGACTGTTACAAACAGTGGCAAATCCCTCCACCCCCTGGAAGGAAATAGTCATGGATTTTATAGTGGAATTACCAGAAAGAAATGGGAATACTGTTGTCTGGACGGTCACGGACTTGTTTTCCAAACAGGTGCACTTTATCCCTTGCCAAAAGATTCTCACCGCAAAAGCCTTAGCAAAACTTTTCGTCCAGCATATTTACAGATTGCATGGGGCACCCCAACGCATCATCTCTGATAGGGGAGTGCAATTTATGTCTGCATTTTGGAAGGAATTTTTATCCCTCTTAGGGACCTCTCAGGGACTGACATCTAGCCATCATCCACAAGGGGATGGACAGGCATACAAAACGCAAGCCGATAAAAAAAGGGTTGACCCTACACCATTCATTATAGGAGAAATGGTGTACTTATCTACAAAATACCTAAAATCCCTACAACCCTGTAAAAAACGTGGACCAAAATATATAGGGCCTTTTCCAATTAAAAGAATCATAAACCCAGTAACAGTAGAATTAGAATTACCAAAAAATCTCAGGCAAATACACCCAATTTTTCATTGCAGCTTGCTGAAAAGAGAGCATCAGTCATCGTTACGGCCAAAAATCCCCCCCCACCTCCAATCATGGTGGAGGGTGAACAACACTTTGAAATAAAGGAAATCCTAGACTTTAGGACAGCGGTTCTCAACCTGTGGGTCGCGACCCTTTTGAGGGTTGAACGACTCTTTCACAGGGGTCGCCTAAGACCATCGGAAAACACATATTTCCGATGGTCTTAGGAACCGAGACACCGCTCTCTCTTTTGCAGCCTCACTCTCTTCCATCTTCTTTTCCTTCCCACCCCCCTGTGAGCTTGCAATACCCCTCAGGGCCTTACGTTGCCTCCTGGAGGACTCAGCTGGCGGCCGGAAGTTGGAGCCGCTCAGCTGTTGGTCGGGACGCCAGCGGAGCCGACCCGCACGTTGTCCTAGACCCCTTCCCTGCACGTTCATGTCGAGCCCGCGGGGGCTTGACAGGGAGAGAGGGAGGGAAGGAGGAAGGGACTCCTCCTCCTCTCCTAAGGTTCAAAGCAGGATCAGCTTCCCAAGGTCAATCCCAATTCATGTATTTCTGCCGTACCTCCTCGGCTCTCCCGGGAACGGGCAGGCGGAAGAAAGCTTGGCTAGGCTAGGCAAAGAAAAGCCACGGAGCCGTGAGCTAAGATCGGAGGCAGGCTGGGAAAGGGGGTAAAGAAGAGGAAGGGGATTGGGAGAGAGGAAACGCCAAGCTTGTCCTCGCCTCTCCCAAGAAACTCCTGCGCCACCTCAAAGGAACACCTGGTTTCAGATTTACACCGCAAAAGTTTTTCTCGCGCAGAGGAGAGAGGAAAAACAATTGCAGAACACTCGGGAATCCCTTGCAAGGCGCCATGTACCTTGGTGCTTATTTCCTAACTCCTTCCCCCCCCCCCCCCGTGTTTTCTGCTCCACCCTGAATTCGCCTCCTTTCCACTCTCCTTACGCAGCCATCTATGGTCTTAATACAGCCCTCAGTCTGTCTCCTTTCAACACTCCCTAAAATTCTTCACTCAGGCAGGCTTCCAGAATTCGGCTGGCAGGATGCAGGTAACCCCTCCCCCCTGTCCTGCCGCCTCCCACGGCACCGCGCCTACGTGTCTCAAGCCTCCGTTGCACAGAACTGCTGGCGTTATGCTTGGGTGGAAGATTTTTTCTTTTACAGATGGGGCGGGTGGGCCCGACATTCGCGGGCAGGCAGGACCCCACCCGCCGACCCGCCGCATCCCCATCGCCCTCCACACCAGCCGGCTCCGTCGCCAGACCTCCCAGCTGACGAGCGCAGGTCCGGAGGTCGCCAGCTGACGGGTGCAGGAGTTCGGCGCCGCGGCGGCCTCCCAGCCGCCTGTTTTTTCGCCTGGAGCAGTTGCCAGGGCTTGCATGTACCCCAAGGGCCGCTGACATGCTCCCCGCAGCCGGCGACCATGCAAGCCCTGGTAACTGCTGTAGCCGAAGAAGCAGGCGGCTGGGAGGCTGCTGCGGCGCCGACCTCCTGTGCCCGTCAGCTGGCGACCTCCGGACCTGCGCCCGTCAGCTGGCGACCTCCGGACCTGCGCCCGTCAGCTGGAACGTCCGGCAACGCTTTGGCCAGTGAGGAAGGCGAAGGGGAGGCCGCCGCAGCGCCGACTTCTGCGCCCGTCAGCTGGCAACCCTCAAATTTGCGCTTGTCAGCTGGGAGGTTTGGCAAGGGAGCCGGCTGGCGTGGAGGGTGATGGGGAGGCGGCGGCCCAGGAGGTGGGGTCCTGCCTGCCCGCGAATGTCGGGCCCACCCACCCCATCTGTAAAAGAAAAAGTCTTCCACCCAAGCATAACTTTTAAGGATTTTAAGGATCTTTGAGAAGGAGAGAGAAATAGAGAGAGGGAGAGAAAGAGGGAAAGAGAACTAGAAAGAGGGAGAGAGAGAAAGAGGGAGAAAGAAGAGAGGGAGACAGAGGGAGAGAGAGAGAGAAAGAGAGGAAGAGAGGAAGAGAAAGGGAGACAGAGAGAGAGAAAGAAAGGGAGAAAGAGGGAAAGAGGAAGAGAGAAAGAGAGACAGGGAGAGAGGGAAAGAGAAAGGGAGAGACAGAGAAAGAGAGGGAGAGAGATTAAATTAGTAACATGGTTGTTCAGTGAATCTGGTTTCCCCACTAACTTTGCTTGTCACAAGGTTGCAAAAGGTGATCACATGACCCTGGAATAATTTTATGGTTGGGGGTCACCACAACATGAGGAACTGTATTAAAGGGTCACGGCATTAGGAAGGTTGAGAACCACTGCTCTAGGAGATATCATGGAGCGACTCAGTACCTAGTTGCATGGAAACACCTCCCTGCCTCACAAAAGGAGTGGGTCCATAAACGTCATGTCAGAGCCCCGAAGCTATTAAAGAAGTTTCACACAGAGTATCCTAACAAGCCTGACTAACTTGTATACCTGTTTTGTTTTCTTTCAGGTGGATCTATCTTATTTTTAAGGGGGCAGGATGTCAGAATCCAATTATATTTCATCTCTAGTTATCAACTATGGAAAACCCCATTTCTGCCCTCTCTGGATTCTGTCATACGATGAAGGGGAAGGGGGGTGAACAAAGGGGTTTTATGGCCCTCACTTCCTTCGGCACAACTTCAAAGGGACTGGATGTGGATCTCAGCAAAAGGACTAAATCATAACAATGGTTTAGCTTTCATCTACTCCTCTCTGAAGTCTCCCTTCCACCAGCAGTGAGGAAAAAGGGGGTGGAAATGTAACGCCTGGGATTGTCACTGGAAAGATGGTGGGGTGGGGTGGGGCTGCTGGGGACCCCTTAAAACCTTGAACTGTAGGGCTTGGGCCCCAGGTCCTGTCTAGAACGCCTGCAACCATTTTCTCTTAATAAAGGATGCCTGTTGGAAGAAATATTCCAAGAGTTCTGTCTTCTTAAGATGCAAAGTGGGGTGGGTCCTTACACTACCCTTTTTCCATCCCAATTCCCCATCCCCTTACCTGTATTGTTCCTTTTTTTTCCTTATTCATATAAATCTAATAAAATATATTTAAAAAAAAACAAGCAGCAACTGAGTTTCATTCTGTCATGATTTCATTGTTATTTACTTTGTTGCCATGTCTGCTTAATTGCCATTTGCTTCTGATTTTGTTGCAAGGAATATATTTTGTCACCACACATTTGATTTTATCCCCAAAAGGTTGGATATATTTATATTGAATTCTCAAAAAAATTCTAATTAAACTAATTAAAAACTGACATAACTGGATAAAATAGAAACCACACTGCAACAAAAATGAACTGCTTAAAGCAGTATTTCTCAACCTTGACAATTTTATGCTGTGTGGATTTCAACTCCCAGAAGTCTCCAGCTAGCATGGTGGCTAGGGAATTCTCGGACTTAAAGTCCACATATCTTAAAGTTGCCATGGTTTGCCAGCTTAAAGCACAGTACATACTAAATTTCTAATTTAGTTGGTCCTTTCCAAATTTCCTTCCCGGCCCAAATTTAGAGCTCAAACGGGGGAAAACATGCTTTGCATTTTAATCTATCAATCAACTTTCACCTATGCTGAACTACAACTCCTATCTATCCCATCTTGGATGAGGGAGGAAATAAATAAAAGAGTTTAAAAATTTTCCAGTAACATCAAATACGCATGTGCAACTTGAAAATAAAAGCAAAAATGACCCTATATGGTAAGGTAGGATTACTTTGTCCTTTGATAGGTCTGTGACTTGCCACGTCAGATTAGCTGACGTAGGCAAGGAGGAGTTAGGGAGGTTTTAATTGCGGTTTCGTTTTCTGTGTGGGTGTGGCTCTTCCTTGTAGCTTTTTGTCTGCACATGGTCGAGTGCCACCGCGCTTTGCAAACCGCCATTTCTTTTGTGAATAAAGAAACTTTATTCTTTTACTCCGAACTTTCGTCCTGGATTTTATTTTAACCCAAAAATCCTGATAACAAATTGGGGGCTCGACCGGGATTTCAATCTGTTTTTGGACTCTGAGGGATCCTCTTCAGGTGCACCCCGTTCCGTTTTGAACGGAGGGGAACCACCCAGAGGACTTAACAGCTCTTGGAAGCCCGTAAAATTTAGTTGGACGAATAGTAGGAGTTGATTAATAAAGTAAGAAAGAAAAAGTTGTGAGAAACAGTCTTGGAGAGGACCGGGCAACATCTGCGCGCAGACCCTGGTGAGTACTGGTTTTGAAAACACCAGAACACAAGAGTCCAGGGCGGTCAGGGAAAGAGTTGTGGATGTGAGAACTGGTGACGGGGGCCGGGGTGGAAATCCTTTTGAGGGACCTCTGGGGAGGTCTGCAGGACGGAGTGAGTGAGTGGGATATTTTGAAAATATCCGGAGACGGTGAAGTGTGAGGAATAAGAAGGGTTGCCAGGAGGGACACAGGCGCACATACTCAAGGAAAAGACTGCCCCAATAAGGAATGGGGGGAAATACAGGGTCGACTAATGCAGGAAAGAAATGTGTAAAAAGAATTAGAAAGAATCCTAAACTTAAAATAGACCCGAAAGGCCCTTTAGGCAAAATATTAGCAGGGTGGGGATCTCCACCCTATAATCGGGAAATTTTAAGATTATGATTAAACAAGGAAGATATGGTTAACCTTTGTTGTTTTATTTGGTGGGAGGATGATAATGTAGAATGGCCAAGAGATGGATCCAATGATTATTTCCAATGTCACAATTTGTACACATATGTGAAGAAGAAGAAATGTAAAAATTTAGACAATGAGTTAGATTATGCTTTAATATGGGTTCCCGATTTGTGGAATACCAAGGAACATGTGATGATGGTTAAAAATGATGAGGAAGATGAGGTAGAGGAAGAAGAAGAGAGGGACTTATTGAAGCGTCTTCCTCCTCCCTATAACCCAAATCCAATTCAGAACCCCCCACCTCATGCGAATATACTTTTGCCCCCCCGTATTCTAACAATCCAGGAGGAATTAATTATTTATCCCCAATAAGGGAAGGAGGGGTTATGGATTCCCCTTCGGTATCAACCCCAATAGTGACCCAGTCTGGACCCAGTACTTCCCAGTATTCAAATGATGCTCGGAGTCCAGATCTTTGTCAGACTCCTTTGATTCCATCGTCCCCACTAACCCCGGACTTCTCTCCATTAACTCCGATACAAAGTCCTATAAACTTACCAAATAAATTTGGGGGAACACCTGATGGAAGAAATTTGATGGGACAATTGGAACTGGGAGAGGAGGAGGTGCAGCAATATCCACTAAGGGAAGCCCCAAGTGGAGCTAATGCTCAAGGGGTTCCCCAGATAGTCTATATTCATGAACCTCTTAAGGCATCAGAGGTACGAGCATTTAGAAAGGAGATGGTTAGTTTTATAGATGATCCCTTGGGAGCAAGTGAACAACTGGACTTGCTTCTAGGGGCTAACATCTATACTTGGGACGAGATAAATAACATCATGAGCATCCTCTTTAGTCCAGAGGAAAGGAACTTGATCCGGAAGGCTGCAATGGCAATCTGGGATAGGGAGCATCCTGCTCCCAATCCGCCAGGAGGCCATGTGGCTGGGGAAGCAAAATTCCCCCTAGCAAGACCAAATTGGAATAACAATGAACAGGCAGACAGGACTCACATGCAGGATTTGAGATCTTTGATAATTAGGGGAATGAAAGAAGCTATTCCACGGACTCAAAATATGATTAAGGCAGTTAATATAGAGCAGGAAAAAGAGGAAGCACCAGCTACATTTCTGCAACGTATTAAAGATGGAATGAGGAAGTTTGCTGGGGCGGATCCTGACGATGCCTTGAATGCACAAATTGTGAAAATTCAGTTTGTGACCAAGGCGTGGCCAGACATAGCCAAAAAGTTACAGAAAAGAGAGAATTGAACTGCAGAATCTTTGGAAGTGTTGCTTAAGGAAGCTCAGAAAATATACGTGAATAGGGAGGATGAAAAAGCAAAAAGGGAGACACAAAGATCAAGTAAAATAATGGCAGTCACTGTTAAAGAAGTGATGCAAGCTACACAGAATGAAAGAGGAAGAGGACGAGGCTTCATCCCTCGTGGTAGAGGAGGAATGGGAGGAGCCTACAGGGGACGTACTAATGTAAGAGGGCGTGGAATGGGACGAGGAGACATGATGGTGAGAACTTGCTTTCATTGTGGGAAGACTGGACACTTCAAACGCGAATGCCCAGAACTGAACACAGGGGAACAAGTCCATCGCCTGATGGAGGAAGATGAATTGGAATACTAGGGAGGTCAGGGGCCCCTCATTAAGAGTTCCCGCCAGGAGCCCTTGATAAATTTGAAGGTGGGAACACAGGAGTATGTATTCTTGGTAGATACTGGAGCTTCTAGAACCTCCATGTGTGAAATACCTGTAGAAGGGAAATTAGATGAAAAGGTAAAAATTAGAGTAAGTGGAGTAAAAGGTGAAGCTTTCAGTGTAAAACAATTAGAACCAATGAAAATACAATTTGGACCAAATGAAATTCAAACTCTAAAGTTGTTGTATGTACCAGAAGCAGGAATTAATATCATGGGAAGAGACCTGATGTCAGCTCTGGGACTTACAATAACTTTTGATAAAACTGAAACAGTATATGTATTGACTGAAGAAAAGGCTGGGAAAATTGACCCCATAGTGTGGGTTCAGCCTGGAAATAGGGGAGGATTGGAAATAGAACCCCTAAAGATCAAATTGAAACCAAATAGTGAAGTGATAACTCAGAAACAATACAATATCTCGTTGGAAGGGAGGAAAGGTTTACAACCAGTTATAGATCAGTTGGTAAAGGACGGTCTGTTGGAAGGCACTATGTCACCTTACAACACACCTATTTTACCAGTGAAGAAACCAGATGGGAGTTATAGGGTAGTACAAGACCTTAGGCTCCTGAACCAGATTGTGGAAACAAGACATCCTGTAGTTCCAAATCCTTATACAATTCTGGGAAGAATACCTGTAGAGCATAAGTGGTTCAGTGTGATAGATTTGAAGGATGCATTTTGGTCTTGTCCGTTGGACCAGGAAAGCAGGAAATTGTTTGTGTTTGAATGGGAAAATCCCTTCACTGGGAGGAAACAACAATATCAGTGGACTGTGTTACCCCAAGGGTTCACTGAGTCTCCTAATTTGTTTGGACAGGTGTTAGAACAGACTTTGGAGAAATTTCAATTGCCAAAAGGAGTGAAAATGATTCAATATGTGGATGATCTGTTGATATCCAGTAAGAAAAAGATAGAGGCAGAGGAAGGAACAATTGCGTTGCTGAACTTTCTAGCACAACAAGGGCTGAGAGTGAGTAAAGGGAAGTTACAATTTGTAGAGGAAGAGGTGAAATATTTAGGTCATTTAATTAGTCAAGGGTCGAGGAAGATAAGTGCTGAAAGAATAGAAGGAATAGTGAAACAATCACGGCCAAAAACACAGAAGGAATTAAGGAAGTTTCTGGGATTGGTAGGATATTGTAGGTTGTGGATTGAAGACTATGCAAAGTGGACAAAGGGTTTGTATGGACAATTAGTTCAAAACAAGCCATTCAAAGTTGGGTGGACTAAGGAATTGGATGCTGACTTCCAAAGATTAAAGCATCTATTGGTAAGTGCTCCGGTGCTTAGTCTTCCCAATGTGGAGAAACCATTTCATCTGTTTGTATCAGTCGAAGTAGGAGTAGCTTTGGGAGTGTTGACACAGAAGTGGGCAGGACAAAAGAAACCAGTAGCTTATTTGTCTGAAACTTTAGATCCGGTGGCACAAGGATGGCCAACTTGTATTCAGGCAATTGCAGCTGTGGCTTTGTTAGTAAAGAAGAGTGAGAAGTTGACAATGGGAGGAGCATTGGTTGTTAGTAGTCCACACCAAGTGAGGACATTATTGAGACAGAAAGCAGGAAGATGGCTAACGGATTCTAGGTTGCTGAAATATGAAGGGATGCTATTAGATCATACGGATTTGGTGTTAACTAATGACTCATCACTGAATCCGGCACAATTCATGAATACAGTAAATGAAAGTGGAAATGAGGATGTGGAGCATTGGTGCAGTGAAATAGTTGATTTGGAAACAAAAATAAGACCTGATTTACAAGATAGTGCTTTGCAAAAGGGGGAAAGATGGTATATTGATGGATCTTCTAGAATGGTAGAGGGAAGAAGACAAAATGGATATGCAATTGTGCAGGAAGGAACATGGGCTTTGTTGGAAAATGGGAGACTGCCAAATCATTGGTCTGCTCAAGCTGCTGAGCTGTATGCATTAAAGAGAGCTCTTGAAATAGGAAAGAAAAAGGATTTGACCATTTTTACTGATTCCAAATATGCTTTCGGGGTAGTGCAAACGTTTGGAAAGATCTGGAGGGAACGAGGTTATGTGACAAGTCAAGGGAAGGATCTAATACATCAGAAATTGGTGGAAGATGTGTTGGATGCTTTGAAACTACCTCATAGAATTGCAGTAGTACATTTGAGAGCTCACCAAAAGGGGGAAGAAATAGAGAAAAAGGGAAACCGCCTAGCTGATCAGGAGGCAAAGGAAGCAGGCATGGGAGAGAAAATTGAACAAATCAAAATATTAATACCATATGTGGAGACAACAAAGGAAGTCCCACTTTTCAGCGAAAAGGAGGAAGAAAAATTACAGAAAGCAGGTGGAATCAAAGATGAGAAAGGGAAGTGGTGGTTACCTGATGGGCGACAAATTTTAAATTATGCATTAATGAGGCAAATCCTTGAGCGATTGCACGAAGGGAGCCATTGGGGCACTCAGGCATTAATTGATGAAGTCCTAAAGAAATACGCAGGATTGAAAGTGTATACTGCTGCCCAGCAGGTAACCCAAAAATGTATAATATGTCAAAGGACAAACAAAAATCAATTGAGAAAGAAACAGAAAGGGGGTAGACCATTAGCATTGTACCCTTTCCAAAACATTCAAATTGATTTTACTGAAATGCCACAAGTAGGAAGATACAAATATTTGTTAGTTATTGTGGACCATTTAACTGGATGGGTAGAAGCTTACCCTTGTTTTGATGAAACTGCTCGAACTGTGACAAGGTTATTATTGGAACACGTAATACCAAGATATGGGATTGTGCAAAGGGTTGACAGTGACCAAGGTAGACATTTCACTGGAAAAATTGTCCAAGGAATGGCTGATGCCTTAGGAATTAAGTGGGATTTGCACAGTCCTTGGAATCCGCCCTCTAGTGGCAAAGTTGAGAACTGGAACGGGAGGATTAAAACTATGTTAACTAAGCTGTATTTGGAGACTGGAATGAATTGGGTAAAAACATTGCCAATAGCATTGTTTCGATTGAGAACTCAACCTAGGGGAGATGTTGGAATATCACCTTATGAAATGTTGTATGGGATGCCTTTGAAAGATGTGGGAATACAAATGGGGAAATTACCTAGTAAAGATAAAGGATTAATTCAATATCTGCAAAAACTGTCCCAGACTTTTGATTCTTTCAGGAAAGCTGGTTATTTGATTCAGACACCACCATTAAGCTTCAAGGTCCATTCGATTGAAAGTGGAGACCAGGTGTGGATAAAGACTTGGAAAGAAGAATCTCTAAGACCGAAGTGGGATGGACCTTTCCTTGTGTTATTGACCACAGACACTGCAGTGAGAACCAAAGAAAAAGGCTGGACACACTATACCAGAACCAAGAAGTACTGTGAAGACCAAGGACAATGGCAAAGTTATCAGAAGGAACCCCTGAAGTTAGTGCTAAAAAGACAATGATTAATTTCTTTTTGATTATTATTTTCATAGCAGGGACCAATGGAGGATTATGGATCAACCCTACCAGACGTTATGAGAAGGAGGGAACTTGGACCCCAATTCATTGTTATTCAGACCTTCAAGATCCTACTTGCCCTATTGTTTGGTGGTTTGAACCCAAGGTTTGGTGGTTTGAAAGTCCTAGGATAGAACAACAACGATTGATAAGTTCAAATGAAAGTTGGATAATATATAAGAAGTTTCGAGAAAATGGGATCTGTAATGTAACATTATATCTTGAAGTGAATATAGAGACAATTGGTAGATATACTTGTTCATCTATAATAGGGGAAGTCCAGTATGATGCTTTTGCCTTGATAGCTTCACCCCAATCGTTGGCTTATCCTCCTTTGCCTTCTTGGATGTTAACTGCTGCCACGATTGGTAAGAGAAATTCTTTCCTGACCAATGAAAGAAGTGTTAGGAGTATTAAGCAAACTCTTATCTTATGTATTGAGAGTGAAGGAAACCAAAAGGGGGAAATTCAAATTTGGAAGAAACAGACTGCCAATGATAGAAAATGTAATCTGACTCTGGAAGTGACACCAAGGCTAACCCAGAGAGATTCAGCTTGGTTGTGCAGAAATGGTAGTAAAAATATGAGTGGTAGCAATATGATGATGGAAGTATATAAGCTTTGCAAGAAAGTCATGAAACAGGATCCCCGTTGTATTTGGATGGGATCCGTTCTATGGGCTAGTAGTTGTGGAGATCCACTTCCTAAGAATCATAACTTGAACTACCTCTGCAACGGCACTAGGAGGCAGAATTTACAATCTAATTGGCAAGGAAAATGTGAGGTAATATGGAGAGAGGATGAGACTACTGTTATCCCTCCCGTAAAATCTCTCAGACCCCCTTCTCGAAAAATAAGAGCTACTCAGAAAAATGAATGTGACAAATGTATAGTTAAAATTCGAGAAGGCGATAGAGAAAAAGAAACCCTAATATATTATTCTAAACATAAATGCACAGGACAAACTATACCATGTAAAAAGAATAATGTAACTTATAATTATTGTAAAAGTACTCAAAAATGTTATGATCCCGAAAATGATCCTGAACAGATTTGGCTAATAGTAAAAGAAGGAGGTAGTAATGGACAAATTCATTTCAAAACACGAATGGCTACAAAAAGTAGCAAAACAACAATCCAATTAGAACCCTGTAAGTTAGCCTCCATGGTATCAAGTGTAGGAGGGAAGCATCATTGTGGTAATATAAATTGGCAAAGAGACTATATTTACAATGAAAAATATATATGTCCTAAATCTCCTAAATGGGAAAGGAGAGATCCAGATTGTAGTCTTGGAACCGCACAACAAGGATATTGCCCTAGGTGGTCTTGCGTGAAATGGGCTACTGATAATTGGAAGGGACTAGAAAGTGCGTATGCTCAATTGTCTAAAATTATAGTGCAGAGTAACTGTGGAAGCTTTGATTGTAATTGGGTAAATTTTACTATTAATAACCCACAAGAATTTATACAGGAATGGGGATCTCAATTTGGTATTCGGATATATGGAAAAGGACTGGATCCTGCTGGATTTTTCCATTTGAGTATTCAGAGTCTATTTGAAATAGGATCCCAAGTGACCCATAATTTCTATAATGAATTTTGGAAAGAAATTAAGAAACCATTTGATCTCCCTGACGTAGCAAGAAATTTATTCATTGAGTTGGCTGGAACAGTAGCTCAAGCTTTAAATGTGACAAACTGCTATGTATGTGGAGGAACAGATGTGGGTGACCAATGGCCCTGGGGAGCAGCTGAATGGGACATTTCAAAGAAATATAATGCTACTGGTCAACCTCCCCACTTAAATAGTAGTGTGTGGGAATTGAGACAAGTTCTGGTCTGCAGGTGGTGTATAAACAGGTATGAATCTAATACTCCCATTATTGGAATGAGCCAATGTGAATCTATGATAATGTTAAATGTTACCAATTCAAGTATATCATATTGGCCTAACAATACAAATAACGTTCCAAAAATGTGGCCATTAAGTAATGAAACTCAAACTTATAGCTGGCCTGATAATAGTAGTCGGATGTTAAATATTTCTTATAGAGGAGAATGGAAAGCTCCACCAGGCTTATATTGGATATGTGGGAAAAGAGCCTATTCTCAATTACCTAATCAATGGACTGGTTCTTGTGCAATTGGGGAAATCAGACCAGCTTTCTTTTTAATACCATTAGGAGAAGGGGAGAGATTGAGCCATCCTGTGTATGATCAATATAGAAGGAAAAGGAGCAGTTCAATAAATATACCTGTGAAAATTTATCAAGATCAAGAGTGGGATGGAGAAACATGGACCCCAGAGGTGATAATAAAGGAGTATGGACCTGCTACGTGGGCCCAAGATGGGGCTTATGGATACAGGACCCCAATATATATGCTTAATAGAATAATTAGACTACAAGCTGTATTAGAATTAATTACAAGAGAGAATGCTTTGGCCCTTAATCTAATAGCAAAGCAACACACTCAATTGAAAAATGGTGTATATCAAAATCGTTTAGCTTTGGATTATTTATTAGCTTCTGAAGGGGGAGTATGTGGAAAATTTAATTTATCCAATTGTTGTTTACAAATTGATGATAATGGTAAAGTCATAGAAGAAATAACAGATAGGATAATCAGGTTGGCTCATGTGCCTCCTCAGGAATGGACTGGAATATTTGACCAAGGTGGTTTCTTTGGAGGTATATTTTCTAACTGGAAACAAGCTTTGTTTATGGGATGTGTAATTCTTATCGGGCTAATGATGTTGCCTTGTCTAATTCCCTTAATTCGTAGTATTGTCCAAAATTCTATTTCAGGAATTCTCCAAGCGCAACAATCAGTCAAATCTGTAATGGTATTAAAGGAAATTGGAGACCAAATTCAACTGTTGGAAAATATGGACTCCTTGCATCCAATGGAAATTAGCAAAACTGAAAAACAACGACTTGCTGAAATAAAGGAAAATATTAAACGAATCACGAAATAAGAAATGGGGGATTGAGGGAGGAAATAAATAAAAGAGTTTAAAAATTTTCCAGTAACATCAAATACGCATGTGCAACTTGAAAATAAAAGCAAAAATGACCCTATATGGTAAGGTAGGATTACTTTGTCCTTTGATAGGTCTGTGACTTGCCACGTCAGATTAGCTGACGTAGGCAAGGAGGAGTTAGGGAGGTTTTAATTGCGGTTTCGTTTTCTGTGTGGGTGTGGCTCTTCCTTGTAGCTTTTTGTCTGCACATGGTCGAGTGCCACCGCGCTTTGCAAACCGCCATTTCTTTTGTGAATAAAGAAACTTTATTCTTTTACTCCGAACTTTCGTCCTGGATTTTATTTTAACCCAAAAATCCTGATAACATTGGAGAAAAGACTCTAAAGAGGATAATTCTGTGAACTACATAATCGCTTAAGATGGAAGAGCGACTCATTAAGAAAGCTGCCTTCTCACTCACTAGAGTGGCTTTGGTTAAATGATTTGCAAACCCAGGGTTTTGGTTTGGCTCACCAGAGAACAATGCAGCAAACAAAACAACTAAGGTCTCTCATTTTCCTTCACGGCCCAAATTTAGAGCTCAAATGGCGGGAAACGTGCTTTGCATTTTAATCTATTTAATCAATCAACTTTCACCTAAAGCTGAACTACAACTCCCATCTACCCCAGCGAGTCCGATAAACCACTGCTTGAGTCCAATCATTTTCGAAATGAAAAAAGCAGACAGTAGGGGGCGCGAGTCATCAATTCAGCATCTCCATGGAGACCCGAACGCAAAACCCAAAGTATGACGGGATTCCTCGTTTCAGCCTACACAGTACTGGTTATTAGGGTACTACATTTCCCACAATCCCTGACATTAAGCATCACTTCTCTTCACGTGATGATTGTGGCGCTTCTAATTTTCCCGTCTGGCTGTGGTGCAACTATTGTGAGAACAGAGTGAGAAATAATCTTAAGGACGGTAAGAATTGTTTTTCTTCTTGGTAAATTTTGCAATGGAATAGAGCATGCGCACATCGTACCGTCCGGTTCGCACTCTAACCTCTCTTTCATTCCCCGCCTCCCACCCGGCAGTGTGCGCGTGCACTGACTGTTACTAGTTGCTCAATTTCTTCTCCACAGCGCGCACGTACGAAGGGTCAACCGGGCACCCTACCCCACCCTCAGAGAGCCACGCCCTTTCCTGTGGTCATGGTCACGCCACCCCAGCTTAGTGGCGGGCCATTAGGCCAGCGCAAGGCATGCTGGGATTAGAATTTCTTGATTGCGCGCTCTAAGGCATCGGGAACGCCCTAAAAATGGCTGCCAAAGGGCGCAAAGCTTGCTGGGAACTCACTTTTTTCTCCCCACAATATGTAAGCTGGGCTGTATCAGCAAAGGGAAGTCCAGTCAAAGCGAATTTGTCTTATCCTGAAGGGATAAGGGATGACCCTGGAGGGTTAAGGAAATCCCCTGTGAGCCTTGTAAGCCTTGATCCCCTGCCTAAGAAGTTGCAAGGTGTTTTTTAGCGGTGATTATGCTCAGGAGTCAACTGCTGAGAGTTCTGAAAATCAAGGCATTTGCTTTGTAAAAAAAAAATGCAATCCCTGATGTAGCTGTTTCTTAATTGAATGGAGTTTTTGCAAATAAATGATTTGATTTAGAGTATTTGTATTACAATATGTGATTTTATAAAGTTTTCCTTGGTTTTGCTCTTGAATTTTCCTTTGTAAAGCAAAGTTATAAACAAAGATTTTTTAATCCTCTTTTCAGATTTGCCAATTTTTTTGGATGTGTCCTTTATTTTTTTCCAAGAATATATGTTTACTATACAGATAGTCCTCAATTTACAACCATTTGTTCAGAGTTAAGTGGCAATGAAAAAAGTGACATGATCGCTTTTCACAAGGCTGTTGCAGCATCCGTGTGGTCACATGATCAAATTTCAGATGGTTGGTAACTGGCATATATTTATGATAATTGCAGTGTCCTGGGATCATGTGATCTCCTTTTGTAACCTGACAAAATCAATGGGGGAAGCCAGATTCAATGGCTTCAGTAACATTCAGTCATGTTACTAACTTAACTGCAGTGATTCACTTAACTGTGGTGTTAGAAGTAAGTCTTCATCCTGGTTCATCCAAGCCGGGATAAATAAGCAACATGGCGACTGCTTTGGGAAGGTTACAGTTTATTGAAGAAGCAGAAAGATGGTCCTTGCAAGGAGCAGAGAGGAAAGAGCCCTTGAGCACATGGGCAGTAGATTTTTATACCCCCTCTAGCCTTTGGAATAGTTTCCTGTTCCTGTGGCATGAACCTTGAAGCTATTTTTGAATGTTTTTCTAGGACTTGATATCTGTGGTTTAATCCTATTATCATATCCTGCTTGCCAGGTGATGGGGTTAATCACTCCTAGAGTTTGGGTGGGGCATGCAGATCTTCTCTTTGTCTTCTTGAGTGCCCTGGCTTCAGCTTTCTGATGGTTCTACATCTGCATTCGTATGGGGCTAGCTCTTGCTTGGGGCAGAGAGATAGATTTGGGGCCAGGTTTGGTAAAAAAAATCCTTTTGAAGAAAAATATATTTTTCTGCCCTTTTAATATTTCCTTCTCTGGGCTAACTTCCTTCAGTGGCAAGAAATGTTATAAAATGAAGTGAAACTCAATTCACTTGTCTTGCTTTGTAATGGAAATTTTGGGTTCAATTGTGGTCATAAGTCAAGGACTACCTACAATTAGTGTGCACCTAAGTGTTTTGCATGTTTTTTTATGCTCGCTACTAATATTTTTAAAAAGTCAAGATACTTTTAGCAGAGCTCAGTTCAGTTCCTGATAAATGCCCAGGTAGAATTTTGGGGCTCAATAAAGAACTTAAATCTTAGAGGTTTCTGTATTTTGTAATTGTACTGAAAGTTGGTCACTTTTTATATATTTTTGTCACCTTTTAATCTTTCCCTTTTATCTGCTCCCTTATTTTTGTTAGTTTGTATTTTTTTTATTATAATTTTTTTTATTAAAGCAATCAACATTAATCATAATATTATATTAAGAAGCATTCATCATAAATCATAAAATACAACCATAAGTATTAGTCTTTGTATACGTCAAATTTGGTAAACATTCTTCACTCCTCACGTCAATCCTCAACTATACGCCAGATACATTTTATTTGATTGGTGTTTCTCTTGTATATAATCTATCCACTGTTTCCAGTCTGTCATATATTGTTCATTTGAGCGATCCTTCAAATATGCCGATATTTTCGCCATTTCTGCCAAATTTATTACTTTCAAAGTCCATTCTTCCATAGGTGGTATTTCTGGCTTCTTCCAGTATTGTCCCACTAGCGGTCTAGCTGCTGTGATCAAGTTCAGGATTAAGTTAGTCTCTGTGGTAGTGCAATCTTTTATGATCCCTAACAAAAAAAACCTGAGGTAGAAATTCAATACGCTTTTTCAAAATGGTTTGGAGTGTCCACCATATCTTCCTCCAGAAGGCTTTAATTTTTCTACATGTCCACCATATATGAAAATATGTAGCCTCACCATTACCACACCTCCAACATTTAGGTTGGGTGTCTGGATAGATATATGATAATTTTTTCGGATCTAGATGCCACCTATAGAACATCTTATAGAAGTTTTCCCTTAGATGTTGCGCTTTCGTAAATTCTACATTTCTCACCCAGATTCCCTCCCACGTTTCCATCGTGATAGGATGCCCAAAGTCTCGTTCCCACTTTACCATACAGTTCTTGACTAGCACAGTTTCAGAGTCCATTTCTATCAGAACACCGTACAATCGTTTGATATGCATGATCCCCTGCTCTCTAATCTGTTCAATTAAATTATCATCTGTCAGGGATAAGCCCTTCTTCACGTCTTTTTGCCACCTAGACTGCAGTTGCAAATATGATAGCCAGGAACCCCCTACTCCTTCATCTGCTAGCGTTTTTGGTGAAGAACCCATTTTCTTCTTCCAATACTAGTTTACTATAGGGCACCACTTCCTGCCC
Source organism: Bothrops alternatus (assembly GCA_034064705.1). NCBI lineage: Eukaryota > Metazoa > Chordata > Lepidosauria > Squamata > Viperidae > Bothrops > Bothrops alternatus. Next base: position 746,489 of record JARGCV010000207.1, read on the forward strand.
TTGGGATATATTTATGTCCCCTATTGCATGCCCGGGGATCGTCCAGATGGGGATCTTATCGTGTAGAAGGTACTTATATTTCCTCCAGACCCACAACAACGGGGTTCGTAGTGGGTTCTCCCTAAAGTTCTTGTCAGCCTTTTTGTCATACACCAGATATGCGTGCCAGCCGAATAGTAGACCATGCCCTTCAACATTCAACATTCTTTCGTTCGTCATGTTGATCCAGTCACTCGGCGCCACCAGCGCAGCGGCGTAGTAATATAACTTTAGATTGGGCATTTTTAATCCCCCTCTCTTCCTTGTATCCTGGATGATTTTCAATTTAACCCTCGGTTTCTTGCCATCCCAAATAAATCTGTTGATGCCCTTCTGCCATTCGTCCAAGTCCACATCCTTTTTGAGTATGGGTAGCATTTGAAAGAGAAATAGAAATCTTGGCAATACGTTCATTTTTACAGCCGCTATCCTGCCCAGCAGGGACAATTGTAGTGTTTTCCACCTGTCCAGGTCTGTTTGTATCTTGTTCCACAGCACCTCGTAGTTATTTTTGTATAATTTCGCATTCGTTGCTTCTATCTCCACTAATAGTATTTAACTTTTTTAACTATTTCACAACCCGTTATTCTTTCCAAGTCCTGTTTTGCTTTGTTGTCTAGATTTTTAACTAGCATCTTCGTCTTAGATATATTTACTTTGAAGCCTGATACCCTACCATAGTCTTTCATTATCTCCATCAATCTCCTCGCTGATTGTACTGGCTGCGACACTGTCACCAGCAGGTCGTCTGCGAAGGCACATAGTCTGTAGTCTTGTTGTCTGATCCGTATGCCCTTTATGTCTTCTGCTGCTCTTTGTATTTTTTTAAAAAAATTAAAGTTATATATATAAAAAACCCAACAAATGCTGTCCAAGTCTGACTTAAGTTGCCCTTCTCAAAAGTGCTCAAATTCAGTATGACCCATTCAAGATGCTCACATCTGTGTTGGGAATTTTTTTAAAAAAAACTTTTCTTTTGCTTTACTCCACAGATGAATCCTACAATAAACCCAGGGTCACCCTCAGTTGTTTCTTCTGGGTATTTTTTGCACTGGTCTGTCTTGTCGAGGAATATGGTTTGTAGCCACAACATCCTCCCAAGCTGGGAACGTGATGTGCCATGCACAATTCCACGAATGAAACCCAGACACAGATTGGTGAATTTCAGTGATGTACAAGGGTCTCGGTAATCATATGCTGTGAGGCTTTCGGATAAATATGAAAAGATTCTGTTTAGGCGTAGGTGTGAGATAGAGGAGAACTCATCCATCTAGCATTTATTCACACAGCATCTAAAAAGATGTCAAGAGAGCGGCTAGAGGCATCTTTGTGGCACTCAAGCTCTGTGGCTCAACTAGTCTTCCTTCAAAGCAGGGGTAGGCAATTTTCCCAAGAGGCCACATGAGAAACTCAGATTGTTGTGGAAGGCTGAACTAATAGGATTGTACACTTATTTACACTTGATTTCTAATTTCTTTTTTTTTAGAACAAATTTTATTAGTTTTTTTAACTCTTACAACAAAGTGATCGAGACACACCGTGGTGCTGGGGCAATCAAACATCCAACAACAAAACCACATAAAATAACCCAAGTAAATACATTAAATATTCCCTCTCTATTTCCCTCAAACAATATAACATATTTAAAACAATCCATTTCTACATTGAATTTCTATAAATCCTAATCCTGTTTTTAAACTTCATTAATTTACAATTACCATAATCCACTTAAGCCTTAAATAAACATATTATCACTTCGGGTATCCCTTCCAAATGTATTCTAGTTCACATCTCTCTTGTTTCTTCATCTACTACTCAATATTTATCCTAATTAAAATAAAATATAACTCTAGCCTATACATATAGAATCCATCAATCAGTCTATCTCTAACAAAACAAAATAATATCAAACCTTAAATCATTTCAGTCCGTTAGGCAAAATTCAAATCTCATCCCAATAATTGTTATGTCTAAAAACACCCATATTATTACACAAAGCATCATCTTACTAATTTAGCATACTCAATTAATTATTAAATCAATCCAAATCACTATAAAACCTCTTCCAATTTCATTCATTTCATTACAAAATAGTTTTCATACAGATAAACCTATTATTCCCAAAAATTACATTCTTAATCTATTTAACATATATATTCTGGTAATCACAAATTTTACTCTCGCTTCTAACTCTAAATCTTAAACCTTAAATCAATCCATATTTCCTTTTCAGTCTTATTCTGGCTTTCTTTTTGTGCCAGACCGGTTTCCATAACAAGGCTTCCATCTCAGCAAGTGTTGTGGGTGTCTCACGACTGGATGATGACATATCAGAGGGGGAGGAAGCACAAGCAGGCCCCTCTGGGTATTTCCCCCCCCCCCGGCAGCCGAATCAGATAATGAGGAGTTTTGTATGCATTCTGAATCAGACTCTCCAAATGATGAGTCAGATTTAGAGCAAGACAATAAATGGATTGATCCGAGGTTCCGAAGGTTTGATAAGCGAAGGTGTCAGTTAACTGGAAAAAGGAAGTAATGGGGGGAAGTGACGTATCGGACACTATATTAGAGGGGGGAAGTAGACTACGCCCTTGTTACGAGCAACGTTTATCAATGAGAGGTTTGGAAACTTTTGCAATGCTTTGAAAGTCTGATGTTTTGAAAACCCAGCGAAGGATAATGAGGTCTCGGACAATGTGATAAAGACAGAGTGAGTAATTGGGAGGTTTGGAAAGAGTTTGTTGTAATCTAAATGTAAATAATTAGTCTTGGATGTTTTTGCCAGCAAAATGTCAGCAGTTTGCTTTGAAATGAATCCTTTTGAAATGTGTTTAATAAATCTCTTAAAGACATTTACGTAGCTTTTAATGAGCTGAGAGAGACCAGACATAACAGATTGCTCGTAACCTTTAAAACAGAAAAGACGAAAATTAACCCGAGCTTTCAGTGACGTCATGGAGGAACTCCTTGCTGATAACCCGGCTCTGCATCTATTAGTTCAAAATCTCCAGCAACAAATTGGATATTTGCAACAGCAGATTCAGGCCGCAGCAGCAGCAGCCCCAGCTCCAGCCCCCCCTCCCAGAAGAAACAGATGTTACTTAGCCTTGCCTGATAAGTTTACTGGAGAGCGTAGTAAATTTCCAGCTTTTTTAAACCAATGCAAAACATTCATTGCCTCAGCCCCAGCAGATTTCCAGCTCGATGAAACGAAAGTAGCGTTCATCTTAAGTTTACTGTCTGGGCCAGCTGCTGATTGGTCGTCTCCTCTGATAGACGGACAAGATCCTGTTCTGCGCAATTATGCAGGATTCTGCCAGCTGATGGAAAGAGAATTTGTTGACCCCCTTCGTAGACAAAATGCCACTCGGCGAATACGAGAGCTAAGTCAAGGATCGCGCTGCGTAGCGGAATATATATCAGATTTTCGCCGCCTAGCTCAAGAAATTAATTGGAATGATGAGGCTCTCATGGAAATCTTTCTAGATGGTCTGTCTTCCCAGATCTTGAATGGATTGAAAGTTACTGAAATACCCGCAACCCTGGATGCATTATACCAACATTGTTTGGCTATTGAAGCGCGAACGCAAGCCATGGATGCCCGCCTGGTCAAACAGATGGTTCCAGTCACCGGAAGTGCCAAGCCAGTTCCTGCACCACACAGAGGATTCCAGACCCTACCTACCGGTATCTCTCCACCCATCCCGGCACCCAGACGTATTTTCCAAACAGGGCCGGCTTACACTGAGAGGCGCCCTGCACCCATGACCAGAGATGAGCCCATGGATCTTGGTGCAGCCAGATCTCGTTTGACCGAGGCTGAGAAGGCAAGACGGAGAGCTGAGGGCTTGTGCCTGTACTGTGGAGAGATGGGTCACTTCGTCATGGCCTGCCCCCAGAAAAGACGTGGTACGGCAGGTCCTACTCCTGTTCCAGCTCGGCCTCACACTCAGCAGTTTCAAGCCACCTTGCCGGGAAACGGCCAGAGCCCGGCCTAATGGAAACATTGGGTCGGGCAGGCGCCAAACCCAGTTCCAGTTCCGCAGACGACGACCCCGGTCCTCCGAGACATCTGATCCTAGCAACCAATATACTTCTGGGAAATCATGCCCAGGGTATTCCGGCCCACGCCTTGTTGGATTCTGGAGCCACCACCAATTTCATGAATGAAGCTTTCGCTCGTCAGCATGCCATACCTTTGTGCTCCGTGAAGCCACCTATGTTGGTTGAGACAATCGATGGTCGTGAGTTGTTGTCTGGACCGATCAAGTTTATGACCCAGCCCATACGCCTGGTCATAGGACAACATGAAGAAGCCATCCAATTCTATGTTACCAAGGGACTTCATTTCCCCTTAGTTCTCGGCCTAGCCTGGTTGAGAACCCATGATCCTTGTGTGGTGTGGTCCCAGAACTTTGTTTCATTTCCCAGTTTGCAATGCGTAGACCACGTACGCCAAGTTTGTGCAGCTCAACTACCATCCCACCCTGACATCACCTTGCCGGCCAATCTAGCGGACTTTGCAGATATATTTAATGAGAAAGAGGCAGACCAATTACCTCCGCATAGACCATATGACTGTGCCATTGATTTGCTACCAAATGCCAAACTTCCAAGGGGACGCCTTTACTCCATGTCAGAACCCGAGTTGGCCGCATTGAAAGACTTTGTGGACAAAAACCTGGCCAGGGGTTTCATTCGTCCCTCTTCCTCGCCTTTGTCAGCTCCTGTGTTATTCGTGAAGAAGAAAACCGGAGATTTACGCCTATGCTGTGACTATCGCAAGCTCAATGCCATCACGGTGCGCAACCGGTACCCTCTGCCTTTGATTCCTGATCTCATGGATCGTCTCCGATCAGCGACCATCTTCACCAAGATAGATTTAAGGGGTGCTTACAACCTGGTTCGCATTCGAGAGGGGGACGAGTGGAAGACCGCGTTTGGAACCAGGTATGGTCATTTTGAGTATACCGTTATGCCCTTTGGACTCACCAATGCTCCGGCCGTCTTTCAACATTTCATGAATGACATCTTCCGGGATTTATTAGATCAATTTGTGGTGGTTTACCTCGATGACATCCTGATTTACTCCCCGTCACGAGCCACTCATCTTCAGCATCTCCGGCGAGTTTTGCAATGCTTGAGGGAGCATCACCTTTACGCCAAGTTAGAGAAATGTCAATTCTATCAAACCACCATTGAGTTTCTGGGACATGTGATTTCTCCACAAGGCATCGCCATGGACCCTGGCAAGGTTGAGGCCTTGCAAACCTGGCAACCACCATGTAAAGCAAAAGATGTCCAAAGATTTTTGGGATTTGCGAACTATTACAGGATATTTATTCCGAGATTTTCTGCCTTGACTGCGCCCCTTACTCGACTGTTACGGAAAGGCGTTAAGTTCCACTGGGGCGATGCCGAGCAACAGGCGTTTCAGACCCTCAAAAAGGCTTTTGTTCAGGAACCCATTCTCAAGTATCCAGATCCTTGTCGACCCTTTGTAGTGGAGGCTGACGCCTCAGATGTTGCAGTAGGGGCTGTGCTACTTCAAACACGCCAAGATGGCGGCCCCCTGTTCCCGTGTGCTTATTACTCCAGGAAACTGAGTCCCTCCGAACGCCATTATACCATTTGGGAAAAGGAACTATTGGCCATCAAGACTGCTTTTGAGACCTGGAGACACCACCTGGAAGGAGCCCGCTACCAAGTTGAAGTTCGGACTGACCATAAAAACTTGGAATTTTTGCAATCTGCCAGGAAATTGAATCAACGTGAAATCCGTTGGTCTTTGTTCTTCGCTCGATTCAACTTCAAAGTCACCTACATTCCGAAAGGGTACAACAAAAGAGCAGATGCCCTGTCCCGTAAACCTGAGTATCTACAGGTCAAGGATCCCTTACCGCTTCGAACCATTCTGCCTATCGAATCGATCGCAGCCGTGCATGATCCGGTAGATCTACGACGACAGATTCGGGAAGCGCAGCAACTAGATGACTTTGCAATACGGAAGAGACAAGAGGTGGGTCCCGACTCACCTTGGACCTTGTCCGAGGGACTATTACGCTTCCGCAACCTGTTATATGTTCCAGCAGGCCCACTCCGGGGTCTCATCCTGACTCAATGCCATGATAACCCTGCGGCAGGTCATTTTGGTTTCTTTAAGACTCTTCACTTAGTGTCTCGGACTTTTTGGTGGCCCAGACTTCGCCATGATGTGCAATCCTATGTGAATTCCTGTGTACGGTGCCGTCAGGCAAAACATGCCACAGGAGCCCCTCCGGGATTATTACAGCCTTTACCCACGCCGGAGAGACCCTGGGGAGCTATTTCCATGGACTTCTTGACTTGTCTACCTGTTTCTGCCGGCTACACCGTTGTCTTTGTAGTGGTGGACATGCTGACCAAAATGGCACATTTCATTCCTTGCCGAAGAATACCGACAGCCAAGGTCACTGCTCAGCTGTTCATTCAACATATCTTCCGGCTACACGGTTTGCCTGACAAAATAGTGTCCGACCGAGGAACCCAGTTCACTTCGGAGTTCTGGAGAGAACTCATGTCTGCGCTTCAAGTCCAAGTTAATCTAGCCTCCACGCATCACCCAGAGACTGATGGGGGTACAGAGAAAGTGATTGGCATTCTGGAGCAGTATTTGCGTTGTTTCATCAACGACCAACAGAACGATTGGTCCAAATATCTCTCCGTGGCCGAATTCGCTTTCAACAACTCTCAGCACACTTCCACTCAGACCACCCCGTTTCTTGCCAACTACGGCTATCATCCCAGATTTTTCCCGCTCACGCTCCTCGATTCTCCAGTTCCAGTTGCAGAGGACTATTTAACCGAACTGCAGTCAGTCCACGAGATGGTTAAGCAGCACTTGACTAAGGCCAAGGAAGACTACAAGCGGGTTGCAGACCGCTCGCGTCGCGACACGCCGCCGTTAGCTGTTGGAGATCGGGTTTGGCTCTCCACCAAGTACTTGTTTCCAGGGAGAATTCACCGCAAGCTTGATCAACGTTTCCTGGGTCCTTTCCCTGTGGAGACGGTCATCAATCCGGTGACCTATCGTTTGACTTTGCCTAGGTCTTTTCGTGTACATCCCGTGTTTCATCGCTCCTTGCTTGTTCCTGTCAACCCTGATTCTCCGCTTCGACCTCCTGATCCGGGCCCGACAGCTCGCCGTGCTCAAGTTCCTGTTTCCCGGTTGGAGGTGTCCGGCATCCGAGATTCCCGATGGCTCAACGACCGCTTCCAATATTTGGTTGATTGGACCGGGGGTGGGCCCGCCGCTGGCTCTTGGGTAGATGCTCAGGATATTGAGGCTCCTGAGTTAAAGTGGGATTTTCATACTGCATTTCCCTCCAAACCGCATCCCTTCCGACGGCCCCCGGGGGAGGGGCCTGCGGGGGGGGATAGTGTTGTGGGTGTCTCACGACTGGATGATGACATATCAGAGGGGGAGGAAGCACAAGCAGGCCCCTCTGGGTATTTCCCCCCCCCGGCAGCCGAATCAGATAATGAGGAGTTTTGTATGCATTCTGAATCAGACTCTCCAAATGATGAGTCAGATTTAGAGCAAGACAATAAATGGATTGATCCGAGGTTCCGAAGGTTTGATAAGCGAAGGTGTCAGTTAACTGGAAAAAGGAAGTAATGGGGGGAAGTGACGTATCGGACACTATATTAGAGGGGGGAAGTAGACTACGCCCTTGTTACGAGCAACGTTTATCAATGAGAGGTTTGGAAACTTTTGCAATGCTTTGAAAGTCTGATGTTTTGAAAACCCAGCGAAGGATAATGAGGTCTCGGACAATGTGATAAAGACAGAGTGAGTAATTGGGAGGTTTGGAAAGAGTTTGTTGTAATCTAAATGTAAATAATTAGTCTTGGATGTTTTTGCCAGCAAAATGTCAGCAGTTTGCTTTGAAATGAATCCTTTTGAAATGTGTTTAATAAATCTCTTAAAGACATTTACGTAGCTTTTAATGAGCTGAGAGAGACCAGACATAACAGCAAGTAGATCTCCCTTTGTTACCTGTAATATCATTTGAGTCAATAGAAGACACCCCGTCCTCTGTATTGGGCGTCTGGCTCTTTTGTCATTAAACCCTCGTTGCTTCAAAAGTTCCAATCTCAATCTTTGGTTCTTTTGATCCTCGAGAATATAGATGGAATGCTTGTAAGGTAAAATAGAATCCTCTTTAATCTCAATTAGCTCTTCTTCTAGTATATTTTTATTTATAGCATAGTCAGATGAGGTCTGGAGATCAGTTTGAAGGTTTGGAGAATTTGGAGTAAGGCTTCTGGCTCTGATTTTTGTAATAATCTCTTTCATTTTAGCACATACTTCTTCAGTGGCTTCATAAATTTTTTCCAATATAAGTTTACAATTTAGTTGTAAGTAAGGTTTCTCCATTTTAATAGTAATTGAAGAGTCCCTTTTATCTTTTATTGAAGGCTATATATAAACAATATCCACCCCCACAATTTCCCACAGCTGGATCAGCTTATCTTTTCTCTTCAAGAATAGTTTGAAGGTCAAGCCCACCTCATCTCCAAGGAAAAATAGGCAATTGCAATATTAATTTTTCGCCACAAGATGTCCTCAGTGGGTTACAAAATCTTTCCCGGATGCCTTTTCTCTCTCTTTTAAAAGAAAAGGTGGAAAAAGAAATATCCTTCCAGTAGATAGTGAAGCTCTTAAAAATTTTTTTTTCTCTTTTTCTGTACCCCAAAGTAAATGGAAAAAAAATATAGTCATTAAAGTTACTTGATCTGTCCTTTTGTTCAGACGCCTTTCTTCCCACGCATACAAACGCCACTCTTTCAAGGCAGGGAATTAATTCCAACAAAGCTTTTACAGGCAAAAAATAAAATAGGGTGAAGAGAGGAGGAGAGGTCTCACCCGGATCATCTACAGTGGGTCTTTCATGCTTAGATGTACCTGTGGCTTTCGGCTGGTGCAGCTAAGGAATCAGCCATCTTGCAGGACGATCTTTGCTCCGTCGGCCCTAAGGAGTTAGCTGGAGCCGTGGAAGAAGCTGCCGCCCTCTCGCAGTCACCAGCAAGCCTCCTCAGTGGTCTTCGACCCACCAAGGCAGTGGTTCTCAACCTTTTTCAGGTTGAGACCCCACTTGCGCCGCCCATGCGCGGCGCGACCCCGACCCCCCGCGCGCAACGGGCCGATCTGTGCATGCGCGGCACGCGCACGATGGGGAAAAATGGCGGACCGTGACGGCCCGATCTGCGCATGCGCGGCGCGCGCGCGACGGCCTGAACCGCGCATGCGCGGTGCACGCGTGACAAAAAAACACAATGGTGGACCGCGATGGGCTGATCCGCACATGCGCGGTGTGCGCGCGATGGCCTGATCCGCGCATGCGCGGCGCGTGTGCAGCGGAAAAAAAACCAAACAAAAATAAAAAACAAAATGGCGGACCGCGGTGTCCGGCGACCCCCGCGAAACGGTCGTTCGACCCCAAATGGGGTCGCGACCCATAGGTTGAGAACCGCTGCACCAAGGGGTCTACCGGTGAAGAAAACACAGCCGGTGGAGAGACGAGTCTCTTTACACGACCGGAGTTGCCGCGAACCGGAACCGGAAGTCAATTTCTAATTTCTGATTGACCTCATGCAAGCCAAATGGGGACAGCCAAAGGGGGGCGTAAAATGCCCAGCTCTGCTTCAAAGGAAAAATTATGAAGGGTGCTGAGGCAAAGAAGGCAACAGCAAGCTATGTATCAGCAGGTTTGTTTGGATATTTAATAGTATTTTTGAGTAGCACCCTAATATGCATTACTTTTAGAGAAAATCTATTTGTTTACAAAGAGTCGTTGCCAACTTGGTGGCATGTAACCTGCCTTCTGTACAAAAACATTTAAAAAGCACAGCTTAAACTGTAAAATCATTTATTGAATAGCATCCAACAGTTAAACCATAAAAGATAACAAAAGCTTGGGCAAGAGTTTTGTCTGCTGCTGAAATAACTGTGACAATAAACAGATTAGGACATATTTCAAAAATTCTGTACCTAAGCTGTGAAGGACTTGGGAGTGGATTACACCTTGGGGTTTGACATATAAAAGTACTATAAAAGTGATACCAAAAGGAAGGTTTTGGATTTTCAAAGGCAGTAAGGAGCCGTTAGACATTTTATGAGCTGTGGTGGCATAGTGGTTAGAATGCAGTATTGCAAGCTGACTCTGCCCACAGCCAGGAGTTCGATTCTGACCAGCTTGAGGTTGATTCAGCCTTCCATCCTTCTGAGCTCTAAAATGAGGACCCAGATTATTGGGGGCAATATGCTGACACTGTAAACTGCTCAGAGAGCACTGTAAAGCGCTATGGAGTGGTATATAAGTCTAAGTGCTATTAATATTTTAAGGGTATGTTGCTGGTGCAAAAATAATCAAGAATGATGTTTAGCTTATTAATGCAAGTCTAAATTCTTTTTTTAGGTACCGATTAGTATCCCTTGCTTTCAAGCGACATCTGGAAAGCCAAGATCAGTAAGTGTGGAGGAAAATGACAGCTACAGCTAAGAAGGCATTGACAAAAAAAATTGCCCCAATTCATTTTTGTATTCTATATTGTTGGGTATACAGATGGCACTTGATAGCTTAGTCTGGCAAAATTTAAGTTTTTGTTCAGAGGTAGATGTTAAGTCACTATATGTTTACAAGACTAAGCGGTAACCCAAACAAACCAAGCTGTCAATTAATAACCTGTGATTAAGCTTGCCCCTTCCTGTTGCTTTCTGGAACCTTCCCATGCTATCATGTAGACATTCAGCAACATAAGTGATGAGAAACACTGTATAAAGGACCACCTTGTGTTTTGGAGGTCCTCCTGTTTTCAGAAACCTTCCAAAATGTTTCTAATGAAGTGCCACCTTCCATAAGGAGTGTAGTAGTTTAACCATGGTGAGCTCTGCACTCCTCGGTTCTAACTAGGATTTTATTGGATGGGGGAGTGAATTTTCACTGCTTTCTGCACCTCAACAGGGAACCCAGTTCTAAACATTTTCTCTCAGAGAAGATGGCTGCCAGTTTTAACTCCCTTAGCCTGGACAATGACCACATCTACAGTTCTAACGGCTTCCCTGTCCACTGAAAACCCCAGATGGCAGCAGGCATACACACAGTTGAAAGAGCTACAACAGAGGTACCAGAAAGCATAGCAGCTTTGTGCTTTTAACAAAACTGGGTTCAGGGAAGTAGAATATTATGACTTCCTCACATAAGGCCTCCTACATCTCAGGCTGTCTCAAGATGGAGCAAGTGAAGAAACCAACTTTACAGAGGAAGAGCTGACTACAGTCATTGTAGATCAGGTATGTCAAACTCGCGACGTCACATGACATCGCACGACGTATCAGAGCTTTTTTGCCATTGCCGGCAATGGGGTGGGCGCAGCTCCGGTATGATTAAACCAGCCCATGGGCCGGCAGTTTGACATCCCTGTTGTAGATGGTGAATTCATGATGGGAGACTGCCCTATGCTGGTGCCGTTTTCCTTCATGTTAGGACTTGAAGGAAGCAGTGTCACCCCTGAAGAAATGTTTCTTTCTCTGTGAGTATTAATGAAGTACAGGTAGTCCTTGCTTAATGACCGGTGGGGTGGGAATTTCTTAAGCAAGGCCACCTCGCTTAAGAGCTATCACCACTTGCGACCGTAATGGGCAGGCTCCATTACGGTTGTATGTCAAAGACTACTTGCAGGAAGGAAGATATAATAAGGAAAAGGGACTGAAAATTAATCAGCTTCCCTAATTTTCACAGGAATCCTTGTACCGAAGTTGTCCTGTGGAGCCCTCAGAGTAACTCCCTCTTGCACACCATTAGGACGCTGATGTCTCCCTCATCTGTCCAGCCCCGTCTAGAAGCAGTGCCAAACCAAGAGGAAATGGAAATATGAACCACCAACCCTAATTTTACTTCCGTTTGGAATGAAATTCAGTTCTCTGGCTGTGTCAACAAAAAGCACCTTTATCCAGTCAATATAAACATTTCACTACAAATATTTTACTCGGCCATGGTGGCATTTGTTGTTTTTAGCTAGCTGCAATAATCTGATCTTATCTCTTCCATCCCCATAATGTACAGTATACCTGCAACTAAGTCCAATATATATCACTATATTTTCTCTTTCAATAAGCAATCAGTGAATACTTACTTGGATACTGTAATATATTTTTAAACAAGGGTTAAATGGGCATTCCAACCACTTCTTTTATACTTGATTAGCACATATTTTTAATGTCCATCAAAGTTGGAAGAATTTAAGTTTTTTTTCTTGACTTTTTGCTTCCGATAAAGAGAATTCAACACTTTTACACTGCCAAATGTTATTTGAGAGGAGCTGGCATAAAGATGAACTCTTCCTGTTGGTACCTAAGGAATGGGTGTTAACAGACAAATAAAAGCAGAAGTGTTTTTATATCTAAATGTCTTTATTGAATAGTGGTATATCCTTAACAAGTCTGATGCCATTAGCAGTGGGTTAAAATGAGATGTTTTAGTTTATCTACAGAGTTGGGTGTATATAAAATAATTAATGAAGCAAATAAATTGTACAGAGGGCCCCAATGTTGAAAGGGGACAGTCTCTCTGTAATACCCAAAGGTTGGGAATCATAAGTTGGCAACTTATCAGCTGAATCCAGACATAATTTCATATTCCAATATTAAAAGTTTATGCCACCATTTCTTACTTTGTTTCTGGAGGTAAACATGAATGACTGAATGGTACTCCAATTATAGCTGCAAAGGTTACAAAGTCCTTTTTCAAACCCACCATGCGGACAGTTGGCTATTTTCTCACAACATCTGGATTGAAGGACGGGGCTAATGAAGAGATGGAAAACTCTCCAAATCCTAAGAGGAGAGCAACATGGCTTGGTCCTAAACCATTCCTATTCAGAGCAAGGCTAAAGAGAGATGAGAAGGAAAATCCCCAATACTATCGGCTGGGAAATTCTGAAATGTTTTGCTGGATTTCTTCCACTTCCTCCTATTATTATGTAAACTGAGGCACAGCTACAGAGCCTGGAGGAGCTTGCGCCAAAATAATCGTAATGCCCACCTTCTACCTCACCCTGCAGCATTCTTGCCATGAGTGAAATTTGAATATCGGTAGTATTCTGCAATTCCAGCACCCAGCCATCAGACCAGAAGTAGAGAAATAAAATACAATGAGCAGGCATCACTGTAGAGAAGAGGGGTTTTTTTCAGTTGTGGGGAGAAGGACAATTTCCTTGGGCTCAGCTATGCCCCACATTCTCTTTATTTTGATCACCGTAATAATTTGTTTCAGTAGTCTTTTTTTTTTTTAATGCTGCTCGGTACTTCCCACCCACCCTTTTTGTAAGCAGGACCTACACCACCACCCCAACCTATCAGCAGGCAGGGAACGCAGTGCTTCAGTTTGGCTTTCTATCCCCACAATGCAACTTCCCCAGCGAAGGGGAACAGAAGAATTCCAGGGCTAGGAGGATTCATACTGGTTCTCCTGCCCCTCTGACCAAGATCCAGAAGCCCCATCCCCAACATCACATGAGCCATGATTTTTTTTCACCCACCCAACTCCCCACAGTTCATCATCCCCCCCCCCAAAGAAAAGGGCATCTACAGGGGCTGTCCCTTCAGCAGCATTTCTTGACCGAAGGCTTCTTTTTGGGCTTGTTGATTTTGACAACCTCGTTCTGCTGTTGCCGCCGTGCCAGGTTTTCCTGTTTCATTCGGAGCACCATGGTGGTAATGGCGTTGAACATCTATGGATGGAATATACAAGGGGAAGGAAACTGAAAAATCTTATCAGGTTTTTTTCAGCCCAAAGCCCCAGCCACCCCTTCTGGAAACACCGAAGGCCTCCGTTTCCCTTCCCACCTTTGCCCTCCTAACCACCTCTGCCTCTACCTCTTCAACGTTGAGGTTCTCCTTAGCGCTGGTCTCAAAAAGCCGCACTCCTATTTGCTCACTGAACCTCCGGGCATCAGCTGTCTCTACTTGCTTCCGTGATAGGTCCTCACATTTATTACCCACTGATTTGACGAGATAGGAGAAGAGGCGAATTAGAGCAATGAAAACAATCCAAATCCTTTAATATACTATGGGATACATTCTGCACAAGCAGCAGATAATTCAGGCCCACTGTGTCTTCATTCTGAACCTATCCCATCTTAAGACCAATGAGACTGTCTTTAAGCTATAGTCCTCTCCCTAATCTTGAGTAGCTCAACCTGGCTCCTTTTAATGATTTCTGCAGTGATCCTTTTTGTATGTGTGTAAAAGGATTTTGGCACAAAGACACAGTTCAGTGGCATAGCATATGTTGTCCAAATGCCCCAATTTCCATGTGTCCCATTTTAAAAGGCACTGGTAAGCAGATAATATTAAATAGTACTTTTTCTGTCTTACACTTTGGGGAAAAGACTCTAAAGAAGATAATTCTGTGAACTAATTGCTTAAGATGGAAGAGCGACTTGCCTTTTCACTCACTAGAGTGGCTGTGGTAACAAGCCATTCATAGTTTGGTTAAATGATTTGCAGACAGAGGGTTTTGGTTTGGCTTACCAGAGAACAATGCAGCAAACAAAGCAAGAATTAACCCTAAGGTCTCTCAGTTTTTGCAATAGGCAAAGCCAAAATTCCATATTTACTTGGCCTTCTAATCCACAACAGATGACCAATTAGTTCTTCATCTCTTGGATAAAGCAAGTAAATCAATGTGATAAAAAAAACTAGCTTTAATTTTGTTTAGGACAATTTTCTATATGCAATATATTCATCTTTGTTACATTTGAGTTTTTAGGGAAAGGTGAGACAAAAATATAATGAATTCATATCTTCTCTAGGAATCCAAGTCACTGGGTTTAGTTCTATGTCAATATCTCGGCTGAAATTTTATTTTATTTATTTTTATTTATTTTATTTTTCGGACTTATATGCCACTCCTCTCCGAAGACTCGGAGCGGCTCACAACATAAATAAAACAATATTTCAAAACTAAGTCCAAATCTAAAAAGCATTAATAAAACCCCGAACACATTCATCATTCATTCAACGATCCACAGTCAACCTCAGGCCTGCCGACAAAGATAGGTTTTAATTTTACCCTTTTATAAACCCGTTGAGAGATTTTAATAGTTGGCAGTATTAGATAAAGAAAGTTAAAAGAATTGTCCTGCAGTCAGTAAACCACAATGCTTTTTTTGTCTTAAGCCATCGCTCATATCAAAGTGAAAGGCATGTGACAAATGTTCAGATGATTAGCTTTGGCCAAGCATTAGTTAGTGGATCCAGCAGCTTATCTTCAATCCTCAAAGACCCACCACAGTATCACCTTGCAAAGTATCTCAGTAAAATATTCTTCCTATCACTACAAACAATAGGCAGGGCCTACAGAAGTCCTAACGAACATGAGGATTGTGGGACATAAAGTAGCTGGAACATTCCGTTGAGGAAGAACGTACCAAGACAGGGTAGAATACTTTCCCCAACCAAAAACTTGTTCAAATGGCCCAAATTGGCGCTTCATAATCTGAAATACAAGGAGAATGGAAACACAATACTGCCTGTCCTGCTCCTAGATGCAACCATAGCAACTCAAAAAATTTCCTCAAATGCAATACTACTATTGCAATAAATAAATAAAGACTCTTCTATCAGGTTTCCGTAGCTAACCTTCAATGAGATATCTCTGGAGTTACATTTGTTTCCAGAGCAACCAAGAAGAATTAAGCAATTGTAAACATTTGAACAGACATGTGAAGAGGCCGAAACCTCAATGCCCCTGAAGATACTTTTCTAGTTTGGATATTCCTGAAATAAGAAAAATACCTCACCCCCTGAGAAACAAGCAGGACACCATGAAGTATTCACAATCTACTTCCTCTGCTTCCGGTATGAATAAAAACTATTGGAGAAAATTTCATGCATTTTCTATTAGCCCGATCAGGTTCCAATGTAATGTGATAGAATTACGAAGACTCACAACCTCGGTCATTGAACTGAAAGATGAGGGGGAAGACGGGTTGGTAACAAAACCACTCACCCAAAATCTTGCACACATTGTCACAGTTTTGCCCAATCTCATGCAGCCAACGTTTGACATTAACAAAGGACTCTGCGTTTGTCACATCGTAAACAATGATGACACCATGGGTGTTGCGGTAATACCTGCACCAAAGAAAATGAAACAACGACTTGCTTTGAACTGAGAAAATAATTCTCTATCTTTCTCCTTCCTTCAGCGAGAGGTTTCGAAGCAGTTCTGTAGCCCCACCAAGAGTTACATTTAGTTTAGTGATTAGCCCTGAGGTGTCCATAAAACCTCAGGAGGGAAGACACCCCCCAACGTTAAAATAATAAAAAATAAAAATGGCACCACATTGTCCAAGTACAGACAGTCCGCAACTTACAAAAGTTCATTTAGTGATCATTCTAATTTAATAAATAAATAAATAAATAAATAATTACAACAGCACTGAAAAAAGTGACTTATAACCGTTTTAAACTTAGGACCGTTGCAGCATCCCCATGATCATGTGATCAAAATTTGGATGCTTGGCAACTGACTCATATTTATGATGGTCGCAGTCATGTGATCACCTTTTGTGACCTTCTGACAAGCAAAGTCAATGGGGAAGCCAGATTCACCTAACAGTCCTGTTACTAACTTAACAACTGCAGTGATTCCCTTAACATCCGTGGCAAGAAAGGTCGTAAAATGGGGCAAAATTCGCTTAACAAAATGTCTTGCTTAGCAACAGAAATTTTGGACTCAATTGTGGTCGTAAGCCGAGGACTGCCTGTATTCAACTTTTTAAAATAATTTCTCATTCTGGATCAAAAATCTTGTGGCTTTTTAAGGAAGTACATTCGCACAATGTTTTGAACTTTTATTTATTTTACCTTGCAAAATTGTAAATGAGGATCATCATGTGAAAAGGTTGCTTACTGCTGACTAGCTAATTAATACCTAGGCCAGTGATGGTGAACCTTTTAGAGACCGACTGCCCCAAACCCTGCCCCACTCCACCCCGGCGCCCCGCCCGGCTACAGGGCCACCTACCGCCTCCATGGCCCACGGCAGATCACCCAGGCAGCCCAGCAGTGCCATGGCAGCCCCCCTCCGCCCGCGCCCCGCAGCATCAACTGCGCGCGACGGGGCGCGACGGAGTCTTGTCCCTGCGGCCCAGCTGCCAGGTCCTTGGCTGTGCTGCTCCACGCGGGCCGCACTCGGTGAGAGGGCCGCGGGGGGAGGCAGGGCTGGGACAACGGCGCAGGTGCCCACAGAGAGGGCTCTGAGTGCCGCCTCTGGTACATGTGCTATAGGTTCGCCACCACTGACCTAGGCTCTCTCATAGGCCACTCATCAATTTATCCCCACTCTTCAGTATTCAGGCCCTACCACTCCATTCACCTCGTGTCCTAGACTTACGTGGAGGTAATAGTTCTGAACCGTTCCTGTCCAGCCGTATCCCAGATTTGCAGCTTCACTCTTTCTCCATTAATCACTGGTGTCCGGATTTTGAAATCGACCCCAATTGTTGTGATATAGCTACCTGGAGAGACACAGGGAAGAAAGAAATAATTAAAAGAAATCAGAAAACAGTAAAAAAAATGGCTTTTTACTACACAAACCCAGAAATATTAAAGCTAGGTTTTATGATGCATTATTGTAAAAGAGAAGTGTCATCCAATCTTGTTATTATTAAGGGGGGAAAAATAGTCAGGATTGTGTAGGGTTAGAAATTTCATTGTGACACTCGAAAGATCAAAGACAGGTAGCCCTCAATTTTTGTCATAGTTAAGTGAGTCAGTGTAGTTGTTGAGTAAATCATACAGTCATTACGCCAATCCATCTTCCCCCATTGACTTTACTTGTTAGAAGAGGGGTCCTCAACCTTGGCAACTTTAAGACTTTAAGACTCAGAGCTTTGCTGGCTGAGGAATTCTGGGAGTTGAAGTCCACAAGTCTTAAAGTTGCCAAGGTTGAGGACCCCTGTGTTAGAAGACAGCTGGGAAAGTTGCGAATAGTGTTCACATGACTCGGGGATACTGCAAATGTCGTAAATACACCCTGATTGACAAGTACCCAAATTTTGATCATGTGGCCATTAGGATGTTGCGACAGTTGTAAGCATGAGGACTAGTAAACTATTTTTTCCAGTGCCATTGTAACTTGGAATGGCCACTGAATGAATGGTCGTTAACCTGAGGACTACTGAGACCAGTGAATAACTCAATGGGAAAAAAGAGATATAATATTCTTAGAATTTTCAGGATTCTAATATCAGTTATGGGCGCAACCTATTTCTAACAGGAAAATACAGGAATTTTGCTCAAAATAAATGCTATGAATGCTATGAGAGAATCAATACAGTCTGGATTTTTGGCAGGTTCTTACTGGTCATTTAATCAACAGTTTGGCCAACTGGCAAATTACAATCTGACTTTGCACACTGAAAACTAGCCAAATAAAATGGAGAGAAGTAACTCAATCAAGGCAGGAGGGAGGTACAAACGAGAAGGAATTTATTTTGAAAAGAATTCATGTTGCAATACTTTGCAAAGACATACAATCTTAAACTAGCAAGTATTCAATTACAGCATTCCCCTAGCAGGGAAACACAATCAGCACACAAACACATTTAGTTAGAGCAGATAGGACAATTTGCTTTTTTGTATAGCAAAACTGAATAAAAGAACGCTGGCTAAATTAAAAAAACCCAATCCACAATTGGGCAATATAGTTATTTTGACCAATTAAAGTGCCACAAAGCAGGGAGGGAGTCTCTACATCAGCGGTTCTCAACCTGCGACCCCTTTGGGGGTCAAACGACCCTTTCACAGGGGTCGCCTAAGACCATCGGAAAACACATATTTCCGATGGTCTTAGGAACCGAGACACCGCTCCTCTATCTCCTTGTCCTCCTTTTCCTCTTCTTCCTCCTGCTGCCCCCCAGGTGGCTCGGGCGGGCGCCGGGACAAGAGGGGTACCTGGGGGGGGAGCAGCTGAGCTGGCAGAGGGGCTTACAGGGGCCGCGCGGCACCAGCCTCCACCACGGCTCCATTGGATGGGCGGAGGGCGAGTCCGGGCAGTGCGGAGTCCTGGCTGGGGTGGCGGCGGCTGCTTCATCACCCTCCTCCTGTCCTTCTTCCTCCTGGTGCCCCCCAGGCAGCTCGGATGAGTTCCGGGGCAAGAGGGGTACCTGGGGGGAGCAGCCGGGCTGGCGGAGGGGCTGGCGGAGGGGCTGGCAGGGGCCGCGCGGCACCAGCCCCCACCGCGGCCCCATCGATGGGCGGAGGGCGAGGCAGGGCAGCGCGGAGTCCCGGCAGGGGCAGTGGCCGGGCCGGGGGCAGCGGGGACCCCCGATGATGCAGCCGTGCCGCCACCGCCGCCACCGGAGCCGCTACCTCCCGTCCTGCTCCCCCTCCCTGCCCATTTGGCTGAGGACGCGGCGGAGGCAGGGCTGGGGGCGGCAGGGACCCCCGACGATGCTGCCGTAAGAGAGAGAGAGAAAGAGAGAGAGGAAAGCGAGAGAAACAGAGGAAAAGAGAGAGGAAAGAGAGAAAGAGAAAGGAAAGAGAGAAAGAGGGAGGAAACAGAAAGAGAGAGAGGAAAGAGAAAGAGAAAGAGAGGAAAGAGAAAGAGAGGCAGAGGAAAGAGAGAGAGAAAGAGGAAAGAGAAAGAGAGAGGAAAGAGAGAGAAACAGGAAAAGAGAGAGGAAAGAGAGAAAGAGAAGGGGCGTTGTCTTACCTGAACGCCTTTTCTCAGCACGGAGATGGAGAATCCACCAATGGGTTTAGTCTGTGTTCCTGCCCAATCAGATCAAGTCAGCCAAAGTTGCCACGCCTCTCCTGGGCCAGAGGATCCCAGTCTCGACGCAGGCGAAGCCATGACTGACAGCAAGACGTGTTGGCTCATAAATATAGAACTAGGCCTAATAACCTACTAGGGTGGAAGTGGATTCTCCATCTCCATGCTGAGAAAAGGCGTTCAGGTAAGACAACGCCCCTTCTCCAGCACAGGAGATGGAGAATCCACCAATGGGACATACCAAAGCCTAATGTCCCTGAGGGAGGTAATCAGGACTGCCCAGTGTGGCACTTTGAGGTAGTACCTGTTGTAGAACTCTCCTGCCAAAGGAGGCCTCTGCCAAGGCGAACTTGTCGATTTTGTAATGTCTAACAAAGGGTGACGGAGAGGACCATGTGGCTGCTCTGCAAACGTCTTCAATGGACGCTTGAGTGGCCCAGGCCGCGGAAGTAGCCGCACTACAGGTGGAATGGGCTGTAATGCACCCTGGAACTGGTACTGAATCTGCCCGATACAACTCTGCAATACAAGCCCTAATCCACCTGCCAATCGTGGAGGAGGACACTTTCCTGCCCCCAGAAGGAGGATGATAGGAAACGAAAAGAGCCTCGGTAGTGCGGAAGGCAGCTGTCCGCGAGATATAATAACGGAGTGCTCTGCGGACGTCTAACAGGTGCCACTGTCATTCCAGAGCATGCGATGGATTAGGACAGAAATCTGGTAACACGATTTCCTGACTCCTGTGAAATAACGAATTTACCTTTGGAACAAAGGTCGGATCAAGACGAAGGACCACTCGGTCCCGGTGAAAAATGCACAAATCATCGTTAATGGAGAGAGCAGCTAATTTGGAAATCCGCCGTGCGGAGGTGATAGCCACCAAAAATGCTACTTTGTGTGATAAGTATCGCAAATCACATGTTTTGAGGGGTTCAAAGGGTGGATTGGTAAGAGCCCGCAAAACCCTCGGCAGTTCCCAGGAGGGATATCTATGGACTACAGGGGGCTTGGTGTTAGTAGCACCCTTGATGAACGAGCAGATCAAGGGATGGTGACTGAGGGAAGAGGCAGATTCACATGTAAGTATGGTGGAAAGAGCAGCGACCTGTTGGCGTAGTGTGTTTGGAGCTGAACCCCTCTCCAGACCCTCCAGAAGGTAGTCCAATATGCGAGGAATCGTCAGATCTGGAATTGTCAAGTGGTGCTTAGAGCACCACGAACAGAAATTCCTCCACGTGGCCTCATAAATACGGTTGGTAGAGGCCCAATGGGAGGCCTGGATTATAGAAATGACTCCTGGTGAGCAGTGCTCCCGGGATAAGACTGAGCGCTCAAGTGCCATACGGCTAATTGGAGCCATTGGGGGTCTGGATGAAGGAGTGTCCCCTGACTGAGTGAGACCCTGTCCGGGGGAATCCTCCACGGTTCCGCTAGGGAGAGGTTCACTAAGTCGACGAACCACGGTCTCCGAGGCCAGTACGGGGCCACTAGAAGAACCTCTGCTCTTTCCCTGAGGATCTTGCAAACCGCCGGAAGAAGAGGGAGAGGAGGGAAAGCGTAGAGCAGATCCTGGAGCGACAGAAAGGGTGGCCGCTCCCACGAAAGGGCCGTTTGCCCTGAAATTGTTGTCTGGGTCTAGAACCCGTTCTGTCCGATTGTCTGTCCTGTCTGTCCTGTCTGACAGAAAAGGAGTGGGGGGGATAGGAATAATTGACCTAGTACCCGTACGAAAGGACTGTCTTCGTGAGTAGGTGTTGGGTCGTTTGTCCGGACATTTAATAAGGTGATGGAGAACCTTACAGTATGTTTATCCTTATTCTCAGTAAGGTAAGGATCTAAAGCTTCCCTAAACAGCTTACCCCCCCCCCGGTAAGGGGCTGCTGACAGGCGCCATTTAGACTTGGCATCCGCATGCCACTGTTTCAGCCAAAGCATACGGTGTCCGGTGACATTGGAAGCCATGGCCCTGGACGAAAATCTGGCAGCCTGTAGCGTTGCATCGGAAGCATATTCCGTTGCCGCCACCATCTTGCTCAGATCCTGGTGAGTTCGGATATCTTCCACCAGAATCCTGTCCTGAAGCTGTCTAAGCCAGCAGAGAGCAGACCTATTAAAGAAGGATGCTGAGGTAGCTGCCCTAATAGCCCAAGCCGTAGCCTGGTGTGTCTTGCGGAAAGTGAGCTCCTTTTTGCGGTCCTCCGCCTTGAGGGCATCAGACACGTCTCCAGGAGTGGCAGTGGGAGATACCAGGGGTCCCAAGGGTTCATCCACCGTGGGAACCTCCAGGGCATCTGCCAAGTCCTGGGCAACATTATAAAGTCTTTTTTCACTGCTACTCAGGAGGGGAAGGGTACCCGGAGATTCCCACTGTTTCTTGACCGCATTTAGAAACATAGGCGGACGGGATGCGGTGTTGTGTGGTTACTGGTTCAGTGAAGTTCAGATCCGCCTCCGAGTCCAGAGCGGCCATTGATGTCGATGTAGAGGGTTCGGGACCAAGATGGGCCGTGGAAGTGGCCTTTTGGAGCAAAGGGACAAAATGAGACGGATTAAAAAGACCAGCAAAGGATGGCATTTCGGGAGGGTTTTCTTCCTCATCTGACATCGGGATCCCCAAGTTCGCATCATACTCACGATAGGATGAACCCTCGGAGTAAGAGGACTGTGAAGGTGAAGAAGGTGCACCATACACCTCGGTAATTGGCTGGTGGGTAGGTTGGGGAGAAACCGAGGTTGAGCTAGGTACGTGCGATCTAGCCTGAAGAGCGTGCACGCTACCGCCTGTGCAATCAACTCATTTAGGCGGTCCTCCATGGGAAGGGGAACCAGCTCTGTTGGTCTGAGTCCAGCCGCAGTAGGGGTGAAAGTAGCTTCCGGGGCCGACTGCTGGGCCCGCGGAGCCGC
Organism: Bothrops alternatus; assembly: GCA_034064705.1. Lineage (NCBI taxonomy): Eukaryota > Metazoa > Chordata > Lepidosauria > Squamata > Viperidae > Bothrops > Bothrops alternatus. Next base: position 769,258 of record JARGCV010000207.1, read on the forward strand.
AGGCTGGAAGATGGGTTCCTGGTGAGATGTGTCACCCGGCACAGGAGCAGAGACGGTATCCCCTATTGACTAGATCCCCAGAGGGGAAGCAGAGGGTCCCAGTGGCAAATCAAAGGAAGGAACTTCAGCCTGAGTGGCTTCAGTCCTGGCCTGTCTTTGTGCTTTAGAGAATTCCCTCTCTAAAGCCTGGTGTCTCCTACTGGCCTGTTTTTCATCCTTTTTAGAGGTTTTGCCAGCAGATCTGGCCTTGGCCTTGGCCGAGATTTTGCCTGCAGCCTCCTGATTGGAGGATTTATGCCTTTTAGAAGCTGATGAAAATGGTGAAGCTCCCTTCTTGGAAGAGCCAGTATCCTCCATCCTCGTGGATTATCTCAGGAGCACGATAGGGTACCCCTGGTATCCAGAGACAGCTGCTTTTTTTCTCTGTGGATAGCCATAGGAGCACGATAGGGTACTCCTGGAATCCAGAAACTGCTGTTGTTGTTTATGGATAACCACAGGAGTACGATAGGGTACTCCTGGATCCAGAAACTGCTGTTGTTGTTTATGGATAATCACAGGTGCACGATAGGGTACACCTGGTATCCAAGGACTGCTAATCTTGTGGACAGCACAGATGCACGATAGGGTACACCTGGAATTCAAACATTTTTAAAACTGTAGTCAAACCCAAGTACATAAAAGGGTACACCTGGAATCCTACAGGGGAAGCCAAGGACAGAGTATGTGTGTACCACAATGCTGTGTGTTGAGAAGGAGACACCAATTCAAGACCTGCAAGATGGTGATACAAATTTAGTGGACTGCTGACCTAGTAATCCTGTTCAGGGAAGAGGATTAGTGCAGGCCCCAAATAAAGGCTGGCCGATGAAGGAGAGAAAGAACTAGTGATTCTCAAAATGGCGGCCAGATCCAAAATGGCGGCCGTCCCTACAATGTGAAAATTTGCTGAGACTATTTCCCCAATTAAGATTGGATTGGAGGGAGGGATCCCTTTCTCAGGATGAAGGGGTCCTAGTGCAAAGTTTCTAGTGTCCACAAAATGGCGGCCGCGAGTGTGAAAAGGCTAATAGGCCACTACACTGTAGGTGCTGCGTGTTCCTATAGGCTCTGAGATTCACCGGGCAAAAAGGGGACAATCGCGATCACCAGGGGGCGCTGTCGCCACCTTCGAACGGAGATGGAGCTCGTCTGCACAGCCCGAATATTTTTGCCGCCTCACGGAGCCGCCAGCCAGCTGATTTCACACAAAAAAACCAATTGGGAGATGGCACGCACTCGTCCAGTGACTGGGGATGCAGCCGCAAGCCCCCCAGCAGCCAGGTAAAGTATTCAGGCTGCCCGACCTCCGGAGCTGCAATTGCAGCTCCGGTAACCAGAAAAACAGCCAAAAACCGCAGGGAAGCCTCCCTGACTCGCGCTGAGGCCCAATTGTTGTTCTTGGGCCTGTGCACACAATAGGACACCGGGAATGCAGCTGCAACCCCCCCGGTCGTCACTAGTGAAGATTTGTGTCCACAAGGACTCCGGAACTGCAGCCGCAGTCCCGGCAACAACAATCAGTAACACAAGCCTTAGGGAAAACTCCCTGAAGCGTGCTGAACTTTCACCACCCCCTTTGGCCCATGCGCACAATTGCGAGCTTCCCCCCCCCCCCAGGAGCTGCAGCTGCAGGCTCCGGCAAGGGAAGGCACTCAAACAAATATAAAAGAGAAAAACAACTATTGGTGCCTCTGAGGGATGAAATACTCCTCAGAGGAATGACTGGTGGGGGGGGGTGGAAAACAAAACCGAAAGGTAACAAAACGCAAGAAAGGGCTTTGCTAAGCCTCTCCTTGAAACTAAAGGAGGTGGGGGGGATTGGAAAGAAAAGAACAGCACTGATCAGAAAAACTGGTAAATGGAAAAAGATGGAAAATCCACCAATGGAGACTATACCTGCCTAAGAGCCAAACTTGCACGTCTGTCCTGGGCAAGATCAAGTCGAGACTGGGATCCTCTAGCCCAGGAGAGGTGTGGCAACGTTGGCTGACTTGATCTGATTGGGCAGGAACACAGTCTAAACCCATTGGTGGATTCTCCATCTCCTGTGCTGGAGAAAGAGGGAGGAAAGAGAGAAAGAGAAAGAGGAAAGAGAGAGAGAGGAAAGAGAGAGAGAAAGAGAGAGGAAAAGAGAAAGAAGGGGAGAGGAAAGAGAGAAAGAGGGGGAGAGGAAAGAGAAAAAGAGAGGAAAGGGAAAGAGGGAGAGAGAGAAAGAGGGAGAGGAAAGAGAAAGAGGAAAGAGAAAGTGAAAGGGGGAGAGGAAAGAGAAAAGAGGAAAGAGAGAGGGAGAGGAAAGAGAAAAAAGAGAGAAAAGAGAGAGGGAGAGGAAAGAGAGAGGAAAGAGGGAGGGGACAGAGGAAAGAGAGACAGAGAGAGACCGTTTTGACATCTAAAATGAAGATAACACTGCATATATCCTTGTTTACCTTTATTTTATATACACACACACAAACACAGATACATACATACATTAAAGGTAAAAAAGGATATATGCAGTGTTATCTTCATTTTAGATATCAAAAGGGTTTTGCGGCTCCCAGTGTTTTGTTTTCGGTGGGAAACGTGTCCAAGTGGCTCTTTCAGTGTTTTGGGTTGCCTACCCCTATCCTAAGGGAGGCTGCGCTGCTTCGCGGCCCTTTCCGCGGAGGAGGCTGAACTAAGCTCTGCCGGCGCTGTTGCCCTCTTGGCGCTTTCTCTCTCTCCCTCTCTCTCTCCCCGCCTGGGCGCTTCTCCAACCAGGCTGGGCGGAGCGGCCTTCCTGCCCCCCCTCCCCGGCCAGCTGGATGGGGGGGTTGGGGGCCACCACAACATGAGGAACTGTATTAAAGGGTCACAGCATTAGGAAGGTTGAAAACCACTGCTCTACATTCTTCGGAACAGACCTGAGAAAAATATCTGAGAAACTCACAGGCTCGTTTGTGGAATTTCTGCTCCTCCTAATTGCCCAGTTGGGCATTGTGATTTTTTTGCATTTCACAGACCAGCGCAGCTATCCTGCTTTTTTTGCATCTTTGCATTAAAATAGTCTTCTCTAGTGGGCCCATTACAATGTTGCAACTGCTTTTAAAAATGAGATGTTAAAGCCAAGAATCCATCTTATCCAAAGATGCTTGACCTAGACTGGGCTGGACTCATTATTGCAGCATTTTTGGTGCACAGCAAGAATCAGGTCTCCCAACCCATCCAATGATCATTGATGCAGGAGGCAGTTCCTTACCTGAGAAGGTGTTATCTGCAAAGCGGAGCAGAAGGCTACTTTTGCCAACCCCTGGACAGGAAACAAAAGGGAACAAATCACCCAAACACAAAATGAGAGTTTAATCCTCCCCATCATTTCTTAACGGCCTCTGGTACAACAGATGGCCCTCAGCAAAGCCGCTGAGAAGCTTCCTGCCCAAAGCAAACAACCTTGAAGTATTTATTCAAAAAGGGCCACTCCTGTCTTAACCTATTGTGTCATACTACAAGGAGAAGAAGGGGGGGAACCACAGGACTGGAAGAGAAGCTTGCACAGCATTGGGGGGGAGGGGGACCATCAGAGATTGTGGATTATCTTCCATGCAGTGGATGTGAACTCTCAGGCAGTGGTGAGAACAGGATAAATAATAACTAGATCAGTGTGATGCTGAGTAGTCACAAAATTTTGCTTCTAAATAGGAAGTTAAAAGGTTATGAGCAGGAAGAAGAGGGAAAGCACACCTCTGATACTCTGGCTTAAAGTAATCAAGGGTGGCACCACAGATGTCACGGGACACAAATCCTCTCTGACAACTTCTGAGGTCACCTGTTGACATAACCCTGGAAATCAACTTCTCCAGTTCTTCTCCTTTCCTTCCTCACAGCTTCTTGAACAGACTCCTTCCTGTGAAGGTTGAGAGTACACAACTGCATCTCCAGTCTCTAAAGCTGCAGTGGGAGATAAGCCAAGATTGAGTTCTGCAGCGCAAGCTTTCTTGGCTGATCTTGGCTGTATGCTAGCCCATCTCTTTCTCTCTCCCTCTCCCACACATACAGTATATACACACTGACGGAAATCTGTTTTTCTTCCCAGATTTCACAAACCAGCTAGGCCCCTTTGTGTGCCAGCTGATTTCCTTTGGTTCCTGTAGGAGCCTCTTGGCTCTCCACGTCATTCAATATGATGTTCAGCCGAACTGCCATTTTAGCACACTTTTACTATATATATATATTACCCTTGGTTATTGGTTTGTTGACAAACTAGAATTGGCTGAGTGCATCCCACACACTAAGGCAGGGAGGTCCAACCTTGGCAACTCTAAGACTTGTGGACTTCAACTCCCAGAATTCTGGCTGGGGAATTCTGGGAGTTGAAGTTCACAAATCTTAAAAAGTTGCCAAGGTTGGATACCCTTGCACTAATGCAAAAATCAGTTTGCCGACCATAACAGTTGAGTTCATATAGCATGCTAAAGCAAACCAAACTCAGCATATTTTACTTAGCCACTGTATGAATCTCATATTCCTTGAGCTATGTAGAGCCTGGCTACTTATTACACAGAATTCTTTTCAGGGAATGCATATCGTCCCTTTTCATTTAAGAACCGCCAGCTTTTGAAGACTCTCTCCACATCTGAGTATGGCTGTTCTCTTTAATTATTCTGTCCTAAGATGACTTGGGCTTTTCACACAATGTAGTTAGCATGTAATCTATTTTGTAAAGTAACTCAAGATGCAGATGGGTTCCTACAGGTGAAAGTTCTAGTCTTCATCACCGAAAATGGCCACAGACAGAAGAGAAAAAAACTGGAAGAGAATATGCTAGAATACGTTGAGCTAGTCAAACTGATGAAGGCCATACATGAAATCTAATTCTCCTCCTAGCACTGAATTTAGCAGGAATTTTTTTTCTCTCTCCCTCTCCTGCCCAAACTGCCTCCTTTTATAGCCTCTCCTGTCTCCACCCCCCTCCTCCTTTCTCATGGAGGAGGGTGAGCCAGAAGTGAGCCTGGGGCCTTTGCAGCTCCAGAGGACTCTCTCACTGTAAGTCCTTGCCTGTGCTGGCTCTTTCCCTCCCCCACTACACTTGGCTAGGCAGGGCTGCGTACCACCTGCCACTCATTAATGTACCACAAGTCGTATGCTTACCACCAGTTGAAAAGCCCTGATCTAGAGTTTCATGGTTTATTACACCTGGGATTCCTGCTTATGTATGAATGCCGTCACTGGATTGTTTTTCATGTAACATATAGCCTTGCCTCACCAGGGATGAAAGGAGATACCCCAAGGAGAGTTTTCTCCAAAGAGATGCTTGGATTTCAACTTTAATTTTTCTCAATTTTAGCCACTTTCAGATGGTTGGACTTCAACTTCTAGAATTCCTCAGGCAGCAATGTCCTATCTCAAGCAATAGTGTGGCTCACTGGTGGATTCTGGGAGTTGAAGTCCATTCACGTGAAGCGAAAACAGGTTGAAAAGGCTGTGGTAAGCGGTTGGCCACCACAATGGATGACGACATTGGTTAACAAGATTTCTACAAGTATCTTTCCACCATGAGGAATAAAAATGTTTCTGAAAATCTGGTACAGGTATTCCTTGACGTACAATCACAATTTCTATTCTTAAGCAAGACAGAAGAAGTGAGTTTTGCCCCATTTTACAACCTTTCTTGCTACAGTTGTTAAGTGAATCACTGCAGTTAGCTAGTAATACAGTTGTTAAGTGAATCTGGCTTCCACATTGACTCTACTTGTCAGAAGGTTGCAAAAGGTGAACACATGACCTAAGTGTGAAAAACGATCATTAATCTCTATTTTCAGTGCTGTTATACCTTCACTAAAAATGGTTGTTAACTCGAGGACTACCTGTAGTCACAATTCTAAGCCAAGATTTAGTGGGAGGTTTTTTCCCCTACAAATCCTAGATCACTGATATATGGAAACTAGTTGCCAAAATTGTCATCTCAGGGACAGTAACGAAAGACAGACTATCCAGGGCCTATCAATTACTTTTCTCTTCTGCCTAGCCCTAGCCAAACCAGATCTTAGAATCATAGGGTTGGAAGGGATCATGGAGGTCTTCTAATCTAACCCCCTGCTGGAGCAGGAGACCTTATACCATTCCAGACAAGTGGCCATCCAATCTCTTCTTGAAAACCTCCAGCGATGGAACATCCATAACTTCAGGAGGCAAGCTGTCCACTGATTAATTTTCTTACTGTCAGGAAATTTCTCTTTAGTTCCAGGATGGATCCCTTTTTGATAATTCTCCATCCACTACTTCTTGTCCTGCCCTCTAGTGCTTTGGAGAATAGATTGAGCCCCTCTTCTCTCTGACAGCTTTTCAACTACTGGAAGACAGTTTTCATGTCACCCCCTAGTCCTTCTCTTCATTAGACTAGACATATCCAGTTCCCTTAACCCAGGGGTAGGCAACCTCGGCTCTTTTATGACTCGTGGACTTCAACTCCCAGAATTCCTGAGTCAGCATAGCTGACTCAGGAATTCTGGGAGTTGAAGTCCACAAGTCATAAAAGAGCCGAGGTTGCCTACCCCTGCCTTAACCATTCCTTGTACAGTTTAGCCTCCCAGATCCTTGATCATCTTTGATGCTCTGATGATGATCATGATTTGTGACATTTTTTTGCGGGTTTCTTTTGTTTCTGGCAAAAAACACCCATTTAGGAGAATAGATTTGGACTTATGGCCAACATGATTCACTTACAAGTGCCATAAAAAGGGTTGTAAAATTGGGTTCAGTCACCTGGAGCTTCAATGTATGACTATCAGGAGTTACGACCAAAATTCCAGTCCCAATTGTGGTCGTAAGTTGAAGACTTACCCTTTCCTGTATCTGCTATAATTTCTCTGAATCTCTAAAATGTGGGGCCCAGAAAGGAACACAACACTGAAAGTGATGTATCAGTGAAGAATACACTGATCTGGGGATGATGCTTCTATCACTGCATTCAAATTATCTTGATAAGTAGATCAGCTGAATAACATCTAGAGCTGAATAACACCTAGTAGTAGTGACCAATGCAAAACTCTGTAGTTACATTTTTTTTGCAGTCTTATCTCTCTGCTGACTCATATGCAGATTGCAGTCAATAACTGTTTTGAGATCTTTTCCACAAATCCTCTTATCGATCCTCTATCTCCCATCTTATAATTGTGCATTTTATTTTGGTTTCCTGAGGGAAGAGTTTTGCATTGGTCACTACTAGGTGTGTTATTCAGCTCTAGATGTTATTCAGCTGATCTACTTATCAAGATATTTTGAATGCAGTGATTGTTTTCCAGAATAGGAACTGTCCCACTCATGTTTTTCAACTGCAAATTTAACAAGCCTTTCTCCCACCTTTTCACCCAAATAATTGAACCAACGTAGAAGTATACAAAACCCAAGATCTAGCCTTGCTGCCACCCCACTACAGATTTCACTCTAGATTTAACAACTAAGTTTTGAACTAACAAAACAACAGATTTGGAAGGGACCTTGGAGGTCTTCTAGTCCAACCTCCTGCTCAAGCAGAAAACTCTATACCATTTCAGACAAATGGTTGTCTGATCTCTTCTTGAAGACCTCCAGTGATGGAGAACCAAAACTGTCGTGGCCCCATCGGAGCCTGGTTCGAAGGAGGAGTTGGAACCGGGACCATCTCACAGAGATGGCACATCTCCTTTGGCATGTTTGGAGAGGCCAGGGGGTGAGGACAGTGCTGTCCCAGGCTCCTTGGGCATTGGGGGATATGGTCGACCAGACGGAGAGCTGCTTGCCTTCACAGACACGGGAGGATCGGCTGCTGACAGGTAGTGGTGCTGATAGGCAGATCTCCTCTGATGAGGAACGGCTACCTCCTACACCGATTCAAGGGCACGGAGAGCGGGGCAGCGGAGGTAAGCCCAGAGAAGGCTGCAAAGCTACTCGGGAGAAGGCTGCCCCATCCCTCCTCACAAGGAACACCTGGAGTGGAATGACTTTAGGAGAAGCAGTGAGGTGTTAGTCTTTGCCAGGAACAATTGTTAGCTTTGGATTACACTCCCCCAGCTTTGACTCATGCCTTTTCACCTTGCTTTAAGGACTTGTGGACTGTTTCTGCCCTTTGCTTTGCTTTACCTTCAGAACTGCCTTTGCCTTGTGCCTTGTCTTTGCCCTGAGGACTGCCATTTGTCTTATGCCTGGACTTTGCCTTGTGGATTTTCCTGGTAATATATGGGTTGTTGTTTGGGGGATTGAGGGTGGCTGCCTTTAAGGTAGCATGGGGTGGAGCCTTACTGGTCATTGGAGGGCAGTTTGTAGAACACTTCTTGAGTACAATAAAGGACTCTCTAAAGGCCTACCTCGCCTTGACCACCTGGGTCAGGGGTAGGCAACCTTGGCTCTTTTATGACTCATGGCCTTCAACTCCCAGAATTCCTCAGCCAGCCATCCATTGCTTCTTGTCCTGCCTTCAGGTGCTTTGGAGAATAGCTTGACTCCCTCTTCTTTGTGGCAGCCCCTGAGATATTGGAACACTGCTATCATGTCCCCCCTCGTCCTTCTCTTAATTAAACTAGACCAGGGGTAGGCAACCTTGGCTCTTTTATGACTCGTGGACTTGAACTCCAAGAATTCCTGAGCCTGCATGGCTCAGCATGGAAACCTCTCCCTTTCTCCTCAGCATGGCTGGCTCAGGAATTCTGGGAGTTGAAGTCGAGTCATAAAAGAGCCAAGGTTGCCTACCCCTGAACTAGACATACCCAATTCCAGCAACTGTTCTTTGTTTTAGCCTCCAGCCCCCTAAACATCTTTGTTGCTCTTCCCTGCACTCATTCTAGAGTCTCAACATCTTTTTTATATCATGGTGACCAAAATTGAACTGTTTTCTTAGACCCACCTAAGAAATACGCCCTCCAGCCCATATTTAAAGTTCTAAAATATCTGCCCTCTTTCAGACTCAATGGCCTTCACATGGAGCAGACCAATTTTCCACACTGATTAGCACAATGACATAATTATGCAAACAATGAAAACTGATGCCAATGACCCAATTTACATTCTTCCCATAATGATTTGATTATGTGAATTATCACATGAATAGAAGACCCCCTGCCCCCATCTGCCAATGAATACATTTTAATAAAGGTTAACCTGTTTCTGCCCCCAAATACTTCTTAGCCAGTCCCTCTGATTTAGCGTGCCTATTTGTACTAAGGGCCATGACTATGTGACAGGCATCTAAATCCTAAAATCTGCTGTAAATCAGACAAGTCTTGGAGCAACCTGATCCAAGCAGATCCCAGGAAGACCACCAAACAACCTGGGATCCTCCACCACTGAAATGTGATCGCCAGAGATCAACACCCTTTTTTGCACCAGCTTTTTACCATGCCAATCTATCCATCAATCATTTCATCAACTTTTCTCTCCTGCAGCATCTACTTTCAACTGATGGAGACTTCATTTGTATTTCTACTGTATCGTGAATCAATTTCTTCACAAATGAAGGCAAATATACGTGTCCCAGGATAATATTGCAGGATCTAATTTGGGTCAGTAACCGGGACCAGAGGTTTATTCTTTCGAGCTTTCAGACTTATGGTGGAGTCCATCCTCAGGGAACTTCTCTCTAGCAGAATGTGTGCTATTTATATAGTGCCTGGTTGTGTGTGGCTTTTTAGTTATTGATTGGATGTTGATGGCAGAATATTAACTCATTGGCTGTTGTTTCCCTATGCTGCCAAAGGCTCTTAAATACCTGATAAGCTGGTGGTGAATCAGCACTCATGTTGATTGACAAGGAGCCCGTTTCCCGGGCTTCAATCATTTCCCTGGCTATTTTTGTCCCTGCTCAGCCCACAATCTTAGTAGCTGCAAAATTGATTGAAATGATTGCCAGGTTGGAGCAAACCCTGATTCTTGAATACATTGAAATATGCATGAACTCATACCAAGATTGCTGCTTCTACTAATCTTACTTTGATCGCCTCAAAATCAGCTTTATCAAGAGTAGAAAGCAAACAGAGGAAGCCATTAAAACTTCCCAAAACCCTAAAGTGAGAAGATAAGTCACATCACTTGCAAAGGCCTAAAGAGAAAGCGAGGCGCTGAAATCTTCATCTCTGGGCTTTCCGACTGGAGAGAGAAGCTAAGACCATGTGGGGGCCTTTTCAAACAGAATATAATAATAAAGGAAGAGTGATCCAGTTCTGTCACAGTTCCGTTTGCAACACCCCTGTGACTATTCAGAGGAAAAGATTTCTGGACGATTGTACTACAGGTAGTGCTCAACTTACAACCACAATTGTTTCCAGAATTTCTGTTGTAAGCAAGGCAATTGTTATGGGAGTCGTGCCCACTTCTACATTTTTTCCTCAGCTGTTAAACAAATCACTGCAGTTGTTAAGTGAATCATGCAGTTGTTAAGCAAATCCAGCTTCCTCCATTGATTTTGGTTGTTGGCTGAGAAGGTTACAAATGGTGATTACATGGCTCTGGAATGCTGCAACTGTCATAAATATATGTTGGTTGCCAGGATTTTGATCACGTGGCCATGGGGATGCTGTAAGGGCAATGTCTTTTTTTTTCAGTGCTGTTGAATGGTCGCTAAACAAATAATTGTAACGTGACGGCTACCTGTGCTAGCAGTGGAAGATCAGCTCAGCCTCAACTGGACAAGTCTGCCCCAACCAGTCTTCCTTTCCACTTCTTGGTTTTGTAGTGTGTCAGCTGGAAGGTAGAGTTCCCACCTCATTCTCATTCTCAAACTTTCCCAAGCAGCTGTGTGAAGTCAGCGGTTTGTGGCAGACCACAATGTGTCTACAAACTGCAATACCATCTGTATGAATCATTCATCCTAAACTGAGGAATTCCACATCCACATTAATATCTCCTATTTCACAGCAGGTGTACCCCAGCAAATCCCCCAGTTCTCCCTGCTGGCAGCCCCATCTTCAGCAGGAAGCCAAGCTTTTAAGCTATGGCCAAAGAACACTAGAGCTCAAAATACAGCCTGGGAAACAAAAGATGGGACTTAACCAGATGAGTTGAATGGAATAGTTTTGCCCCAACATATGCAATCTGCTGCTTTCCAGATGTTTTGGATTATAAATCCATCTCTGGATTTGGCCAAGCTGGCTGAGGCTGGTGAGGGACAAAATCTAAGATATCTGGAAGGCCCCAAATCACCTGCCTGATTTCTTTAATTTCCAACTTTCTTTAAAAAGCTGAAAAGTCTATGTAAAGAAAGTAGCAGTGTAATCCTGTACATCGGGAGGGGGGTAGCCAACCTGCAGCCCACAGACTGCATGCAGCCCTGGACAGCTAGTAATGTGGCCCCACAAGATCATAAACTTTTAATATTATTTATAAGGTAAAGGTTTTCCTGTGTCCAGTTGTGTCTAACTCTAGGGGGTGGTGCTCATTTCTGTTTCTTAGGCAAGGGAGTCAGCGTTGTCCAAAGACGCTTCCAGGATCATGTGGCCAACAGGACTATACGTCAAGGTGCACGGAGCACTGTTAGCTTTCCACCGAAGTGGTGCCTATTTATTTGCATTTATATGCTTTTGAACTGGTAGGCTGGCAAGAACTGGGGCAAGTAACGAAAGTACTCGGGTCTCGAACCCAGGTTGTAAGCTTTCCAGCTGACAAGCTCAGCATCTTTAACTGCTGAGCCATCTTATTAACTGTATTATATATTTTACATGCAGTCAAAAAGAATTCCTCTTCACTTAATGCGGCCCAGGCAAGGGAAAAGGTTGGATACACCTGCTGTACGTGATTAAAAGTTAATATCTTTGAGTAAATTCAGCTTGCCCTTAGGTAAAGAGCTACAGGATTATAACAGGATGTGAAACATATGGCCAATGAGAAAGGGCTGTGAAAATCGAAAAGTCCATCCTGCTTAATCTTAATTTTCCACCCCGCTTCTCCACCCGCATTTTTTGCTATTCAGTTTTTTAAAGTCATCCTTAAATGTTAACAATGCATCAATAGCTTTTATTTGTACATTTGTGCTTTGCTTTAAGATAACTACCCAGGAAATGACCTATATATTCAATAAATGCAGGAAATAGTATTATAAACAATTTGAGGAATCATAACCAGCCATTCTCAGTTTCAGATGTACTTGAACTACAACTCCCAGAATTCAAAGTCAGTCTGGCTGTGTAGTCCCAGCATGCCTGGAGGCCATCCACTTGGAGAGCGTAAGTCAGCGGTTCTCAACCTTGGGGTCGCGACCCCATTTGGGGTTGCGAGACCATTTCGCGGGGGTCACCGGACACCGCGGGCCGCCATTTTGTTTTTAATTTTTTTTATTTTTTTTTAATTTTTTTAATTATTTTTTTGGCCGGTGCATGCGCAGTTCGGCCTGTCGCGTGCACGCGACGGGCCGAACCGCGCATGTGCGGCGCGCACGACGACCCGATCCGCACACGCATGCGCAGCGCAAAACTCCGGCAGGCACACGGAGGAGCGGTCCGGAGCAGGCGGGCGCAAAGCTGCCTCCTTCACGCTCCGCTCCGCTCCGCCACGTCCCAGACCCGGCCTCCAACTCACCCTCCGGCAGCCGGCCAAGCGGTCGGGGCAGCCGGACCTCGAGGCGGGCCTGCACTTCACCGAGACCGGCTCGGCTGTGGCGAGAGGCGCCCGGCGGCCGCCTCCGGCCCCCAAGTCCGCACTACGGACTGGCGTCCAGGTCCCAGCGCTCCGTCTGCCAGGCTCTTCCGGGACTCCCGCGCCTTCCGCAGGGCCGGCAGCGGCCGCAGGTAGGTAGGCGGGCGGCAGGACTGGGGAGCCCGCCCGGGCCAGCTCCCTCCCTCGGTTGGCGGCGGCGGCCGAAGCAGGCGGTAAGGCGCCCAGCCAGCGGATCGGCAAGATGAACTGGTGAGTCCCTGCCGGGCGTGGGGGGAGGCCGAGCCGTGGAAGGAGCCGGGCGTGGGGGGAGGCCGAGCCGTGGAAGGAGCCGGGCGTGGGGGGAGGCCGAGCCGGGGAAGGAGCCGGGTGTGGGGGGAGGCCGAGCCGGGGAGGGAGCCGGGTGTGGGGGGAGGCCGAGCCGGGGAGGGAGCCGGGCATGGGGGGAGGCCGAGCTGGGGAAGGAGCCGGGCGTGGGGGGGGAGGCCGAGCCGGGGAGGGAGCTGGGCGTGGGGGGAGGCCGAGCCGGAAAGGGAGCCGGGGAGCCTGGCCAGACACCCCCCGCCCGGCTGGCCGGCCCGACCCGAGCAGGACTGGCGCTGAGAGCGAGCTGGCCCGGGCGGGCTCCCCAGTCCTGCCGCCCGACTACCTACCTGCGGCCGCTGCCGGCCCTGCGGAAGGCGCGGGTATCCCGGACGAGCCTGGCAGGCGGAGCGCTGCGACCTGGACGCCAGTCCGTAGCGCGGACTTGGGGGCCGGAGGCGGCCGCCGGGCGCCTCTCGCCCCAGCCGAGCTGGCCTCGGTGAAGTGCAGGCCCGCCTCAAGGTCCGGCTGCCCCGACCGCTTGGCCGGCTGCCGGAGGGCGAGTTGGAGGCCGGGCCTGGGACGTAGCGGAGCGGAGCAGGAAGGAGGCAGCTTTGCGCCCGCCTGCTCCGGACCGCTCCTCTGTGTGCCTACCGGAGGCGAGGCCGGCCTGGTCTGGAGCCGGCGGGCCCGCCGGTTCTGCGCATGTGCAGTTCGGCGCTTCGCGCGCATGCGTGGTTCGGGCCTGTCGCACACGCATGCGCAGATCGGCCGTCGCACGCGCACGCGCAGATCGGCCGTCGCACGCGCACGCGCAGATCGGCCGTCGCACGCGCATGCGCAGATCGGCATGTTGTGGTCCGCCATTTTTTTTTCGGGGCGCGCGCACCCAGGTCGGGATCGCAGCGCGCATGGGTGGCGCAAGTGGGGTCTCAACCTAAAAAAGGTTGAGAACCAGTGGCGTAGGTCAACAATCTCACGACAATAAAAAACATAGGAAGGAAACTACCAAGATTGTTCCATCACTAAAGCCAAATGAAAACATTCCAGGGTTGAGAAAACTACAACTCAAAGGATGCTGGGAATTCTACAATTTGAATTAAGTCCTGAAGAAAACCATTAATATGTCACTAAAATAAAATTCAGCCTTTAACATATTTAATGGATGTTTCTGTAAGTCAGTGGAGTCTATAAAGCAGTGTTTAACTATGGTAACTTGAAGATGTTTGGACTTCAACTCCCAGAATTCCATGCAAGGAGGGGAATTCTGGGAATTGAAGTCCAGACATCTTAAAGTTGCTAAGGTTGCTACTATAGAGCAGGGGTGTCAAACTCGCAATGTCACGCGACGTCACGCAACGTATCGGGCCGATTTTGCCATTGCCTGCAATGGGGTGGGCGTGGCTTCCGGATGACGCATCCGGCCCACGGGCCAGCAGTTTGACACCCCTGCTATAGAGAATTAGAGTATCTGAAAAGTAGTGAAGAACAAGAAGAGAGGTAGAATTAAGGAGTAAATCATTGGTCCAATGATTTCCCCTCAGAGTTGTGTGGATCTTTATTCTGCCCAGAGATATTTGCAGAAATGAAAGCAAGGCAGAAAGGGTGGGGAAGAACAAAAGAACAAAAATAAAGTACAGGTAAGAAGGAGATTATATATGGAGGGAGGGACGCATTCAGCCCATCCCAAGTGCTCACAATGAACTGGAGGAAGAAAATGGAAGATTGACATAAAAGTCTACGAAGGCAGAAAAATTGGAAAGAACCAGGCTAAGTGTTCAGAATGAAAATGGCAAAAGAGTAACAGATAAGTCTAGCACAGCGGTTCTCAACCTGTGGGTCGCGACCCCATTTGGGGTTGAACGACCATTTCACGGGGGTCGCCAAACACCGCAGTCCGCCATTTTTTCCCCTTTGCGATGCGGGCCGTCGCGCCGCGCATGCGCGATGCGGGCTGGGGTCACGCCCCGGAAAAGGTTGAGAACCGCTGGTCTAGCATGACAAGTGCTAGGAAGATCTGAAAATGTGCAAAAAAGACAGCAAAACAGTTTAAATAATGTTTGGAGGGGGGAGGGAACCAGCAAGAGGCAGTTTAGTATAGTGGTTAAGATGCTGGCCTAGAAATCAGGAGAACGTGAGTTCTAGTCCTGCCTCGGGCACTCGACTAAGGTGACTTTGGGCCAATCATTTTCTCTCAGCTCAGCCTACTTCACAGGGTTGTTGTTGTGGGGAAAACAGGAGGAAAAAAGAGAACAGGTATTTCTCGACTTACAACCACAATTGAGCCCAAAATTTCTGTTGCTAAGTAAAACATTCATTTAAGTTGCCCCATCTTACTACCTTTCTTGCCACAGTTGTTAAGTGAATCACTGCAGTTGTTAAGTTGTTAAGTGAATCTGACTTCCCCATTGACTCTGCTTCTCAAAAGGTCACAAAAGGGGATCACATGACCCCAGGACAGCAGAACAGTCATAGATATGAGTCAATTTTGATCACATGACTATGAGGATGCTGCAGTGGTCATAAGTGTGAAAAGCGGTCATGCCACTTTTTCCGGTGCTGTTGTAACTTTGGACTGTCACTAAATGAACTGTTGTAAGTCAAGGACTACCTGTATTATGTATGTTCTCTGCCTTGAGTTACTTATAAAGTAATAAAGGCAGGATAAAAAAAATCTAACAAATACAGAAGGACAGAGTTAGATAAGACTAAAGATGGATGACAATGAAAAAACAAGCATTCTTACCCGAATCTCCGATAATAAGCAATTTAAACAAGTGGTCATAATCCTTGGCAGCCATTCACAGTGCTGGGTCAGCTTCTGTCACACAGTTCCTCCCTGGAGGGCTTTTCCTCTCAGCCCCTCAGGATCCTTTTCCTCAACTCCCACAGGATCCAGTGGGAAATCAGTTTGGCCTCACAGCCCCATCACAGCTTCCCAAGGCTGAACAGGGTCCAAAGATTGCCAACAATTTCCAAGAAGGGGAACTGAGTCAATCCATGAGGATTCACTGTCTTTTCCTCCAAAGAGTTACGTAAAGAACATGGAAATGTTTGTAACTTAGCCTCAGCTGGGAAGATGTCAAAACTTTTTTTCTTCCAAATGTTTTCCTTCCCTTGAGGTCAAATGACAGAGGAACACAGCCCAGTTTGTGTGTCCAAAAGCACTTTCTTCTTCTGCCAAACAACTAACTGTAGGATGTGTGTTGATTGTTCGGGAGTTTTGTCCTCCCAATACCGGAATCACGGTTTACTAAAATCTTGGCTTCTCTAGTCATGGGAAGGGAAACAGACAGAAATGGTTAAATGTTTCTGAGCCAATTGGGGGGGAGGATTTTTCCCAAATTCCTGGCTTACCAAAAAGCCAAAATGTTGTAACTGAGAACAAAAAAAAAGAAAAAGGCAGGGAGAGGAAGAAACATGTTTCTTCTTCTTTCTTCTTCTGTCTTTTAATCCCAGCTTTTAAAATAGAACAAGATTCAACTCCCTCAAGCAATAATTCTGACTGTTAAAAACGAAAGCAGGACACAAAGGTAGTTATTGTTTAAAGGATATCCAGAAAAGGGATAGCAAGGTGAGAATTTAGATCTCCATTCCAAAAAGATCTGCCTGGCTCCAGAAAACAAATGCACAGTATCGAAAGGAGTGTAGTAGCATCAGAGAAAACCACTTGCCATGATGAAGATGATGATCCGATCGGCTTTTTTAAAAAAGGAGAAACGGGGGAAAAAAATCAGAACACCCACTCGAGGTTGGAAGGAAGCAGGTTGGGAGTTTCCCTAGAAGGGTTTGGCCAAGAGGAAAGATCGCAAAGTTTCCCCAAGTACCCGGCCTTCTCTTTTTTCCAAGAAAAGAAGCCAGGAGAGGAAAAGGCCAAAGGGAGGGAGCAGGAAAGACGCCGCTGTGCAGGAATCAATGAAAGAGACGAGGAGAGCCGGGCGCAAGGCGGCCTGCAGGAGGCATTGCGACGGGAGCCAAGGAGCTCAACGCTGAATCAGCTGCCAGGCTAGGCGGGTCTCCCGCGGGCGGCGGCGGCTGCCTTCCCTCCTCGTCCCCTGCCGGACGCTGCTCTGGCTGGGATCAGATGACCGACAGGACGGCAGAGTAGCATTCGAACCAGGCGGAGGGAGAGCGAGGGGCGGAGCCCGCCTTGTAATGGGCGGCGCTTAGCGACCGCGGCCGAGGGCTGGGCGGGGCCGGGAGAAGAGGGAATAAAGGGGGCGGGGCTTGGAGGAGTCGCGGGGGCCGCCCCCTTGCCGGGAGGAGTGAGTATGACCGCGCGCGGGGTCCTCCAGGTTAAAGATGCAGGCCATTTTTTTTCTTTAATTAATTGATACAAGATTTATTTATTCAGACGTGCAGCCTGAGCAGTCCAGCCGGACCTCCCTCTTCAAGGATTAAAACGCCTGCATGCGGTAGCGGGCCCCAACCTGGCGCCCACAGACGAAGGGGACTACAATGATTATCCTCCCCGGCCTGCAGGGAATGGGAATCGCACGCATCTGGAGGCTGCCTGCTTAAGGATGGCAGCAGCCGGAAAAAAGGCCGCAAAGGTTGGCCTCCCTGGGTCCCAGGGGCAAAACCAGGATTTATTTCCTCCCCCCTCTCTTCTCTTCCCCCCCCCCCCGCTCAGCGAGGATCCGGAAAAGAGATGGGTGGGTTTCCGAGCAGGGTCGATATAGGGAAGAAAGCTTAATGAAAAATGAAGAGTAACGATCTGGGGAAATGAGGCAAAGGGGAAAAAATTAAAAAGTCATTTGGAAAGGAAGGGAAGGGATGCGACCCAGCGGAAGGTGGCACGCATTAATAAAAGGGAAAAAAATACATCTCAGGGTGTGTCTATTTGGCTGCATCCAAATACGCGGCTCTGGACGAGGTTTCGCCTTTTAACAGCTGCGCTGGGCACAGCAATTTCCTTTGTAGCACCTCAACCGGGAAACTGGGTCGCAGCTTCCGAATGGGTGGGTGGCTGATGTTGGCTGGATTTGGAGCAACCATTGGCAGAAAAGAGCCCCAGGTGGGGACAGCACCTTGGCTGATCTCCAAACAGTTCAGTGGAATTGGAGCTGATGGATGGGGGACCACAAGGAAATCCCAAGACTAGCCTGGGAAGAGGGGAAAAAAAGCTTTGCAGAAGTCTGGCAAACCGCTTATCTTTTACTGCCGAGAAAGTAGGGTGGGTGTGTCCAAGGTACCAGAAATAAACCAGATTTTTTTAACTTTTGGCAGAAGAAGGCATTAACAGAGGATCCCCAGCTCAGGGTCCTTTTTCCCCTCTCCTTCCTAGGATCTGAGGCATCCAAAGGTGTCCAAATAATCTACATCTGTGTTTCTCAATCTCAGCAATTTTAAATTGTGTGGACTTCAACTCCCAGAACTCTCTAGCCAGCATAGCTTAGTTTAGCATAGCTGGCTGGCTGGCTGGGGAATTCTGGGAGTTGAAGTCCACACATCTTAAAGCTGTTGCGATTGAGAAGCGCTGATCTAAATGCAGCTTCCTGGTTTGAGAGAGGAGTGAAGGGGTGGGGTACAGATTGTCCATGCCTGTGGCTGTTTGCTTTGACCATCTGCCTGACCCATCCGTTCTGCATTCCTCTCCGGAGGGTTGGGATGCCAACTGCAGCTGCCCCCTCTGTTTTGCAAGAGACATGCATTGTTCTCTGCTTAGGCCCACCATGGGAAAAGAAAAATGCCACCCAGAGGGATGCAGCTGGCACAGAAAGACCAGGGTGCCCACAGCCCAGCAACTGAGGCACAGTTAGAATCACAACTTTTACTACTGTAAAATCAAAGGGCAGACTCAGTGTCTGTGAGCTTGTATTCAAGTCTCATTAAAAGGAAAAATTAAAAAAAATAGATCACTTTGGTTTAAATCCTTACAGGTGGTAACAGTATAACTTTTTACTCCTTAAGAAATTCTTGGCAAACTCTGTTTTCTCTTTTGATCACTATTGGCATTATTTTGTTCCCAACCTTTATTTTAAAGATTAGGATTCTGAGGGGGGGGTGTTGGGTGTTTCCTGCTAACCAACAATAACAAAAAAGCTATCAAGATTAAAAACAACACAGACACAGAACTACCCCAAATACAGGTAGTCCTCGACTTATGACCACAATTGAGCCCCAAATTTCTGTTGCTAAGCAAGATGGTTGTTAAGTGAGTTTTGTCCCATTTTATGACCTTTCTTGCTACAATTGTTAAGTAAATTACTGCAGTTGTTAAGTTACTAACATGGCTGTTAAGTGAATCTGGTTTCGCCATTGACTTTGCTTGTCAGAAGGTGGCAAAAGGCGATCATGTGACCCCAGGATGCTGCAACTGTCATAAGTACATGCCAGTTGCCAACAGTTCGAATGTTGATCGTATGGCCATCAGGATGCTGCAACAGTCAGAAGTCACATTTTTCAGTGCCATTGTAATTCTGAAAGACCTAGCAGGGGATCCAAAGCAATTTAGGGTGCAGTGTGTGTGTGTGTGTGTGACATTTCAAAACATGCTTGTGCAAGTGAAATGGAAGACTACCTAAACTCACCCGATTATGCTTTTCAGCTATATATGGTCAGTTTTGTTCAAACATGTAGAGTTAGAACAGAAGGATGCAGAATCCTTTCACTGGCCTCAATTTGTTTATTATTTATTTTTAAACCAATGTATATAACCACCAACTCACACAGAGTGACTCTAGGCAGCAGTTACATCAGTTACTGTACTGAATGGATTTTGTACTTCTTAAGTCCCACAGTTCTTCCGATAGGAAACAGGAGACCGTGAGTTCACGTCTGAGCCTTAATCATGAAAGCCAGCCAGGTGACTTTGAACCAGTCACTCTTGCTCAGACCAACCCACCTCACAGGGTTGTTGTGGGGAAAATAGAAGGAAGATGTGTTGCACTTGCTTGTTACAGGTTGGCCTTGACTTATGAACACAATTGAGCCCAAAATGTATTTTGTACATCTTTCAGGAGGCAGCTGGACTAGGACTAGCAAAGATGCAAACCTTTATGAGATGGTAAATAACTATGAGGTCACTGCAGCATGAGCAGAGTTCCAAAGTCTGGTCATAAATTCTCCTCTGAGGTTCCTGAGTATATTGTTAGACTCCTTCCCGTCTTGATCTGTTGAAGAATCTGGTTTCCCAGAATTCCCTGCTCAGTGTTGTAAAGCCCCAGTTTCCAACAGAAGCGTCAGAGAAGTGTGAAGGGCAAGTTCCACACTTTAATTAAATCTTTATTAAATCTGTATTAACAAATTTACAACAAAAATACTCTATAACAATATAGAATTTCTTCTTCATAGATAAATAAATCTCTGTTTGGATCCGGTCTGTCAGCCTTGGTATTGAAACCGGATATATATATATTCCTCTGTATGTTAAATAGCAATAGAAATTATACGTGCAAAATAGTGTCTTCTTGTTTGCATGCAACAGGAAGAGAAAGGGGAGGAGGAAGAGGAAAGAGCATTACTGCCTCCTGCTGGTATTCCTGCAACATGACTGAATCTTATCTGCAAAAATATATGCAGATTTTTTTAGAAGCCACAAATATACCAGTATATTGCTGGTATAGGAATGTGCCTCCATCGTTGATTGTGTGTTTGATTCTGATTGCATGTTGTATGTATGTGTTTTAGATTGAATGAATGTGTTGGATGGTTGATTATTATTACTAAATTTCTCACATGTAATTGTATTGTAAGCCGCCCTGGGTCCTAGGAGAAGGGCGGCATAGAAATTTGAATAATAAATAAATAAATAAATATACTTGAATTATAAAAAAAAGTTATAGAGAAACCTCAATCAGCCTTCCCCAATTTGGTGTTCTTCTGATGAGTAGGGGCTGCAGCAGTGTTTCTCAACTATGGCAACTTTGAGATTGTAGAACTACAACTCCCAGTATTCCTCAGCCAGCATGGCTATCTGGGGAATTCAGGGAGTTAAAGTCCACACATCTTAAAGTTGTCAAAGCTGAGAAATACTGGACCACCACATCCAGAATTCCCAGAAATATGGCAATATTGGCTAGGAATTCTGGGATTTGCAGTCCCAAAACAGCCAGAGGGAGGCTGCTACAGGTTGATCGTATTGAAGAGGACATCCTAATGCAGGGATCTCCAAATCTGACAACTTTAAGACTTGTGGACTTCAACTCCTAGATTTCCTCAGCCAGCCATGCTGTTGGGGAATTCTGAGAGTTGAAGTTCACAAGTCTTAAAGTTGTCAAGTTTGAAGACCTCTGCTCTAATGCATTGCAGAATATAATACTGGTGCCTTTTGAAAGGATATTCTTATGCCCATGCTCTGGTGCACTATTTCAGGTGGAATTGACAAAATACTTTGTCCTCTGTCTGCCAGGATTTTAAGAATCTGGCCCAAATTCTCTTTATTTTCCATTATCCATCCTATTTAAATATCAAAACCTTGGATACATTCTTTGGTATTCATTCTTTAAGGCAAGAAGAGAACCTCGAAGCTGAACTCAATGCTTCCCAGAAAACACATGTGTCTACATAGCTACTAGCAGCTGACCTCAACCCAAGGAAAAATTACCTTTTTTTTAACTGTGAAAAGTAAAATAAGGTCTGCTGCAAAGAACAGTTTGCCAGAGGGTATCCATGGGATGTGGGTCAAAAATTCAAGATGGCCATTACGTGAGTGAAGCTGCCATCTTGATTTTTTTTTTCATTTCCCCCTCCAGGGACATTCCTGTTTTACCAGCAGTTGTCTCCCACTTGAAAGAAGTGAACATTACAAGTCGTTCTCGACTTACGACCACAACTGAGCTCAAAATTTCCATTGCTAAGCAAGACCGTTGTTAAGTGACTTGTGCTCCATTTTATGATATTTCTTGCCACAGTTGTTAAGTGAATCACTGCAGTTAAGTTAGTAACATGGTTGTTAAGTGAGTCTGGCTTCCCCATTGACTTTTGATCACATAACCCTGCAACCGTCATAAATATGAACCAGTTGCCAAGCATCCGAATTTTGATCACATGACCAAGGGGATGCTGCAATGGTCATAAGTGTGAAAAATGATCATAAGCCACTGTTTTCAGTGCTGTTGCAATTTTGAACGGTCACTAAATGAATGGTTGTAAGTTGAGAATTACTTGTAATCTATTTCTTCTTGCAAGGGAGGAACGTGAGATTAATATGCCCCTTCCCACCAGTCTTGATTCTAAGAAAATGTGGAGGATCAGAAGCCAGGTTTCTAGGCCTATTCCATCAAGTGCCAGGCGCTGGGACCTGTGGATGTCTCCAGGCTACCGGCTTGCTGTTCTGGAATAATCCACTTAGCTCAGTCATATCTCCAATTCGCCAGAAGAGGGTGATCTTAGAACTTGGAGCAGAGATTGGCCAGCTGCTGTTGGAAACCTAGATGTGTTTTAAAAGAGAGACCAGACCCAAAGTTAGTGTTTTACAAATCCACTATACCAGTAACTACTAAAGAAAATCACATTCAATTACATGACATTAGCTGGCATCCAGTTTTGGTCACCACATTACATAAAAGATGTTGAGACTTTGGAAAAAGTGCAAAGAAGAGCAATTTAAGATTATTAAAGACCTGGAGACTAAAATATATGAAGAACGGTTGCAGGATTTGGGTATGGCCAGTCTAGAGAAAAGAAGAACTAGGCGGGACAGGATAGCAGTATTCCAGTATTTGAGGGGCTGCTACAAAGAGGATGGGGTCAACCTATTAACAGTGAGGACAATTAACCAGTGGAACAGCTTGCCTCCAGAAATCGTGAGCGCTCCATCACTGGAGGTTTTTAAGAAGAGACTTGTCTGAAATGGTATAGGAGGTTCTCCTGCTTGAGCAGGAGGCTGGACTAGAAGACTTCCAAGGTCCTTCCAGCTCTGTTCTGTTCTGTTCTATTTTCTATTCTATTCTATTCTATTCTATTCTATTCTATTCTATTCTATTCTATTCTATTCTATTCTATTCTATTCTATTCTATTCTATTCTATTCTAAAAGGCTCTTGAACTCATTCAGCCCTTGTCCCTCCAAGATGTCCCTCATAGGAGCCTCTACTGCATCTCTTATCATCCAGTCCAGCCTTTGCATTCCCTTCACCCACTATCCTGCCTTCAGCCATATTAGAAGTTCCACACCTTCGACAATTCAGCTTTTCCGGAAGAATGAGAAGAAGCCTGTGCCACTGGGAATGCTGGCACCAGCCTGAAATAATTCAGGACTCTTCCCTTGTGTCGGTGGCTTTGGTGGCGGGGTGAGGCAATGGCGTTCTTCCCGCTGTTTCTGGAGAAGTTGTTGGTGAATAATATACTGAATATCATCCTGTAGGTCGCAAAGAAAAAAAGAATATTCTGATCAGAATGAAGTAGAATCCAGAAATCCTTTCTTGAGTCTCTCTGAAGCAATATCAGATATGCTGTCCCAACCCATTTTCATTTAAAAGGGTTCATCTGCCTACAGTACAGATAGTCTTCAACTTATGACCACATTTGGGATCAGAATTTCCATTGCTAAGCAAGGACGTTGTTAAGTGATTCGTGCCTGATTTTATGACCTTTCTTGCCACAGTTGTTAAGCGACTCTGTAGTTTTTAAATTAATCATGCAGTTGTTAAGTAAATTCGGATTCTCCCATTGACTCTGCTTGTCAGAAGCCAGCTGGGAAATGGTTGCAAATGGAAAGCACATGATCCTGGGACAGTGCAACCATCATAAATATCACTGGCAGTAGCACCTAAACTTATATACCACTTCACAGTGCTTTATATCCCTCTCTAAGCAGTTTACCATATTGCCCCCAACAATCTGGGTCCTCTTTTTACAGACCTCGGAAGGATGGAAGGCTGAGTGAACCTTGAGCTGGTCAGGATCAAACTGCTGGCAGTCGGAAGAGTTAGCCTGCAATACTGCATTCTAACCACCGCGCCACCATGGTTCTTTCCTCACATAAATACATGCTGGTTGCAAAGTGGCCAAATTTTCATCATGTGGCAGTGGGGATGCTGTGATAGTTGTACTGCAAGTGTGAGGGCTGCTTCCAAGTCACTTTTTTTTCAGTGCCTTTGTAACTTTGAACCATCATTAAACAAATGGTTGTAAGTTGAGGGCCACCTGTTATTTTGAACAATAGACACAATTTTGCCCTTGAAGACTCCCATTTGTAAAGTATTTCTGCCCCAAATGCTCAAAGCAAAAACAAAAAAAGATTCCTGGCCCCAACAATACAGTTGCATTATTCTGAAAGTGATGTTTCCTTTCCTCATATAGTTAGGCACGTACTTGCGATCCAGAGCTCTATCAGTAATTTTTGCTCAGGGTTTGCTCTGCTGGCCCCAGCTTCAGACTATTCAAATGCTTAGCTGGTTTCATGTGTAGCATCACAAATCCAATGCAGAAACAGAAAAAATATTTTAGCTCCTCACCAATTTGTTTCTGTGATTTTCTAAATCTAAACTCTAATTTTCTAATTTTCTAAACTCCTTTCCTGCTACACCTCCCCGCTCCACTTCATTTTTATTTTTATCTTGCACTAATAACATCTTAGCATTCCCCTTCCTATAACTCAGGGGTCTTCAAACTTGGCAACTTTAAGACTTGTGGACTTCAACTCCCAGAATTCCTCAGTCAGCCAGGGCTGGCTGAGGAATTCTGGGAGTTGAAGTCCACAAGTCTTAAAGTTGCCAAGTTTGAAGACCCCTGCTATAACTCATTTGTTTTTAACTATGGCTAGTCCTCAACTTACAACTTTTCATTTAGTGACCGTGCAAAGTTACAACGGCACTGAAAAAAGTGACTTATGACCATTTTTCACACTTATGATCGTTGCAGCAGCCCCGTGGTCATGTGATCAATACTCAGACGCTTGGCAACTGATTCATATTTATGACGGTTGCAGAGTCCCAGGGTCACGTGATCACCTTTTGCGGCCTTCTGACAAGCAAAGTCAATGGGGAAGCCAGATTCATTCAACAACCGTGTTACTAACTTAATAACTGTAGTAATTCACTTAGTATCTGTGGCAAGAAAGGTCGTAAAATGGGGGCACAACTCACTTAAGAAATGTCTCACTTAGCAACATAAATTTTGGGCTCAGTTGTGGTGTTAAGTTGAAGACTACCTTTATTCTTCAGTAAATATTTCTTTTTGCATTTGCTTTCCTGCAAGCTCCCCTTTTATATCCCATCATTGGGCCTTCCTCCCTCCCCACAAAAGGGGCCTATTTGAAAAGGGATGAGATTCATTCAGTGAACCTGGAATGCAGCTTGGAATATAAGAAAAGGGTAAAAATCCCCCCCACTCCATTCAGCTATGTCACAAAATGCATCTGGAACTGAGGAAATGTTGAAGGAGCCAAAGCTGTATCTGAATGGGATTTTTAAAAAAGGAGGCATCGAGACTGTTACTGTTTCTGACACATGGTTCACAGCTTGCAAACGGATTAACAGTTAAACCTCAGGAGGACATGTTTCCTGATGCTTCTGATATTTGTTTACTCACTTGCCAAGCTTCCAGCTCCTGAGTAAGTGCCATCTTCTGGCGAATGACACGCAGCAACTGTTGGCTCAGCGAATCTCTCTCCAGGGAGATTTTTGCCAATTCCAATTCTATTTCACCTTTCCTAGTAGGAAAAAAAGTATAGTCATAGTCATACATCTGGAGCACTACGTGAACACCATCGGCATTGATGAAATCCCCATCAGTCAATTGCAAAAGGCAGCTTTACTTGGAACAGTAAGTGTCACCCTGTGATGATACCTTTAACATCATCGAACAACAGCATCTGTCTATCCCAGTCCCTTGGGAAAGACTTAAAAGGTAGACAAAAATGACAAATCCTGTCTAAACATCTGGCTGACTGTGTAACTAAACCATAATTTTATTATTTTTATTTATTTATTTATTTATTTATTTAATTTCTATGCCGCCCTATTCTGGAGAACTCAGGGCGGCTTATATTATAATATATACAATAAATTTAGAGTAGAGTGGAGTAGGGTAGGGTAGGGTAGGGTAGGGTAGGGTAGGGTAGGGTAGGGTAGGAGAGGACCGGACAGGACAGGACAGGACAGGACAGGACAGGACAGGACAGGACAGGAGAATAACTTAACTTGGCCAAGTGTGATTAGTGTCTCTGGTGCAGAAGCTCAAAGTGTACATGCAAAGCAACAGTAGAATAATCATAATAATCTTACCTACAGTATAAGAGGGGTTAGTAAAGAAGGTAAGAAGGTAAGAAGGATAATAATGCTACTGTCACACTACATCAGTAAATACAGGTAGTCCTTGACTTACAACAGTTCGCTAAGTGACCGACGTTACAATGGCACTGAAAAAAATGACCTGACCAATCATGCTCACATGATTTACATTGGGCTGCTTGACAACTGACTCACATTTATGACGGCTGCAATGTTCCAGGGTCATGTGATCACCAATCTTCTGACAAGCAAAGTCAATGGGGAAGTCAGATTTACGTTAACAACCGTGTTACTAATTTAACAACTGCAGTGATTCACTTAACAAATGTGGCAAGAAAAGTCGTAAAATGGGGCAAAATTCATTTAACCAATTTCTCACTTAGCAACATAAATTTTGGGCTCAATTGTGGTCATACGTTGACTGTATACATAGACATTAGACAGCTCTGTGAGAATTAGGTGTTTAGCCGACCGATGGCCTGAGGGAAAAAATTGTTCCGTATGTCTAGACTCTAGTTGTTTTGACATGCAATGCCCTGTAGCACCGTCCCGAGGGGAGGAGTTGAAGTGGTTTATGTCCAGGATGTGAGGAGTCTGTAGATATTTTCTCAGCCCTCTTTCTGGTTCCTGCAGTATACAGATCCTCAATGGAAGGCAGGCTGGTTGCAACTGTTTTTTTCTGCAGTCCTGACTATCCGTTGGAGTCTGTACCTGTGTTGTTAGGTTGCTGTACCAAACCAGACAGTTATAGAAGTACAAATGACAGACTGAATAATTATTGTGGGAGTTGTTTTTTTAAAAAAACATACAATCTTGGCTCATAACACGTCAGATTTAACTGTGATTGAAAAAAAAAGCATAGATGTGGCAATACCAGGAGACAGTAGAATAGAAAACAAAAAATTGGAAAAGATCACAAGTATGCAGATCTGAAAATTGAAATTGAAAGAATAGGGCATAAACTGGGTGCCATACCAAAAAATCTTGGAAGGGACTTAGAAAATACGAGCATTGACAATATTTCCATCTGTCAGTTACAGAAGGCCAAATCTGATTTTAAGTTATTGGACTGTAAAAGTGACTCTGTGTGTGTTGTATTTTCAGACTTGCAACATTGATGTCAGCCCTCCCAGGTAAACCAAATAGGAAATACAAATTTTATTTTGTTGTAAAACTACTTGAAGAGAAACTTGCAAATCTGAAAGTACAAATCTTCCACCATCTCCTTAACAGTCTGAGAAATTAGGGAAGGTGCCTTCCTATCTCTTTCTCCACCCATTTGGCAGCTGTAGGCTATGCTCCCTCTTATCTGACCAGTCCATAGGCAGCATCTCTTTGGCTGGTCTCCCAAGGTCATTTCCTGTATTATTACAAACAGAGAGAATCGTCACCATTACATCTATTTATTTTCACCTTTCTGAGTAGACATTATTTTGTGATGTCATAAATTTGTGGTATTGAATTTTGGGTAGCTGGCAGTTGCTATAATACTTGCTAAATGTGTCCTTGGCGGATTCTCCTTTGGTTCCGATATAACGTGGTGCTATGCTATAAAAAAGCTTTTTAGGGGAGGGAAGAATGTATAACAAATCAAATGTCTACAAAAACTAACACCTAATGTTGAATGTTTATGTTCTATGACTAATGCCTCTTAACACGATCTTATGTTTAATGTTGTTTACTTTAATAATGGAAAAGCAGACTGAATTTTTACCCCAGGTTATTGAATTTCTACCTCAGGATCTCTTGCTAGGGATCATAAAAGATAAAATGTAACAGACATATAGTTGAGGCTGGAAGCGAGGAGTAAAGAATATTTACCAAACCAGACGTTTACAAGGATTATACCTAGTGTTATATGTTGTGTTCTTTGATAATTGCTTATTAATATGATCTTATGTTTAATGTTGAATACTTTAATATTGAAAAAGCGGACTGAATTTCTATCTCAGGTTATTGAATTACTACCTCAAGACCTATTGTTAGGCACCATACAGATTAAAAAAATGTAACAGGTGTATAGTAGAGGCTTGAAGTGAGGAGTGAAGAAGGCTTACCTATTGTTGCATGTTATGTTTTACGATGATCGCTTCTTAATATGATCTTATGCTTAATGTTGGTTACTTTAATAATGAAAAAGCAGACTGAATTTCTACACCAGGTTATTGAATCTCTACCTCAGGATCTTTTACTAGGGATCATAAAGGATAAAATACAACAGACATTTAGTTGAGGCTGAAAGTGAGGAGTAAAGAATATTTACCAAACCAGACGTTTACAAAGATTAATACCTAGTGTTATATGTTGTGTTCTATGATGATTGATTATTATTATGATCTTATATTTAATGTTTAACTACTACCTCAAGACCTATTGTTAGGGATCATAGAGAATAAAAAAATGTAACAGGTGTATAATAGAGGATTGAAGTGAGGAGTGAAAAATGTTTACCAAACCAGACGTTTACAAAGAATAATACGTAGTGTTGTATATCAGATGCTATGATGTTTGATGCATACAAAGATTTTATGTACAATGCTGATGGTTTTAATAAAGGAATTTTTATATTTAAAAAAAAGCTTTTTAGGGAATGGGCAGCATTTTCAATTGGATTTTCTAGTCTAATAGTATCAGTGCAGTGACTTCAAATTTGGTGTTATTGTGTGGCAATTCCATCAAAGGTGCGGTTTTGCTGTTATTAATTAACCCACTAGGAATAAACATTACAGTTGTTCAAACAAGCAACCTTTGCAGAGTATATAGTGAAGTCAGCAAGTTTATTCAGGTTGAATAACTTTGATAAGCAGAAAAGGAACATGATTTGGCTAAAATTGGAAAGATTCAAGGCCGATGCATAAAGATTTCCTCCAAGGTCTCATTTCCATCCTTTCAACCCTCGCAATAATGCACCATCATCATAAATAAAGCCACTTGCTGTAAGAAAATGCAATGGTGGCAAAAAAGGAGAATATTTGTAGCTTAGGGTTGAAATGAGGAGTCCTTGCTGCTCTCTGAGCTTGGTTGTTTTCTTGCAGACGTTTCATTACCTGAACCAGACATGTCAAACACAAGGCCCGGGGGCCAGATGTGGCCTGCGACGTGGTTTCATGTGGCCCGCGAAGCCATCCTGGAAACAGTGACGGAACGGCCCCTGCTGCCTTGGCCCCAGCCCAGGCCTCCCGGGAGCCAATGTACAATTTTGTGGTGGTCATCTATGCTGAAACACATTCAGTCTTAGCTCCACAAGGCCATCTGGAAACAGCAAGGGACCGGCCCCTGCTGTGTTGGCCCCGACCCCTGGGTGTATGCTGGGGAGGTGTCACCCTTTGTGAGGAATGAAGAAATGCACCATCGCTTGGAAATGGGCAGCAAATGGCCCTCACCTACTTCACATATCTGGCTTGATCGGCTCCAGGGGAGGGGTTTCGGCAGGCAGTGGGGCGCTCTCCTCACAGCACCAAGAGCTGAGCTGAGTGGTACGAATCTGATGAGAAGTGCAATGCTGCCTAGCCCCCAGCCTGCCTGATTTCAGCAGGCAGCAAGGTGCAAAGCTGGCGAGCTTTGCACTGCCCGGCTCAGCCTCTCGGCGCTATGAGGAGAGCGGCCCGCTGCCTGCCGAAACCGGGCAGGCTGGGGGCTGGACAGCATTGTGCAGGTAAGGTCAACTCTCACGTTGCTCATGGCGTCCCCTCCCCCAAAGCCTACCAACCCAGATATGTGAAGTAGGCGAGGGCCATGTGCTGGCCACTTCCAGGCGATGGTGCATTTCTTCATTCCTCACGAAGGGTGACACCTCCCCAGCTGCGTTTCTTGCCTGTTTGTCTCCCTCCCTCATCTCAGATATTTTCCCACCACTCTGTTCTTGGAAGGAAGGAAGGAAGGAAGGAAGGAAGGAAGGAAGGAAGGAAGGAAGGAAGGAAGGAAGGAAGGAGAGGGAGGGTCTGAGGGAACTCCTGCCTTAGTCCTGCCCTGCTGCCCTTTCACCATCCCCTTGCCCCCTCCTCCTGGCCTATCCTGGGGGTCTCCCATCCTATTGCTAAGGAAGCTTTGGATACAAAGTCAGGTCTCCTCCCATGGAGAGGGAGTGGGCCTCCCTCTGACTTTGCCCTCATACACCTCATGAGCAACCTGGCTAAGGAAAGCAAGCACAGCAGCAGCAGCAGCCTTGAAGATGAGGTAAGTGCAGCTGGGCACCCCCTTGGGGTAGTGGGGCTGGGCTTGGTGCCGTGGGTGCTTGAGGGCCGGGCTGGGCATTTGACCTCTGCTGCCCAGGGCTCCGGGAAGCCCGCGGCACCATCCAGCCCCCCCTCGCATGGCCTGAGAGGAACAGTGAGGCTCTTCCAGTGGACCATGTCTTGGCGCTTGCCCCGGTCCCACCCCCTTCTGCCAGAAACCCTCAGATCTGTCCCACTACTGCCCAGGCCCCCACAGTCACCCTTGACGCAAACAATGAATAGCTGGCTATGCCCACCCAGTAGGCCACACCCACTCCAGCCATGCCCACCCAGTAGGCTGTGCCCACCCTGGCCACACCTACCCCCCCCCCCAGGACAACTGCAATGCTGATGCGACCCTCAATGAAATTGAGTTTGACACCGCTGGTCTATCTCATAGGATGATTTTAAGGAAGAGTAATTACGTAAACAAAATGCTCTACAACTGGTAAGCAACCTTCCCTATTCAGAATACGTATTCAGATATAACCCATGAATGATTTTCAGCTGGAAACAGAAATCTTTTCAGGCTCTAGGTGTTCTTTAATAATTAGCAAAAATTATTAAACCTTCAGCCAAATTGTGGTACTAGATTGGAGCACAGGGATATAGAGGCCTCTGCTAGCCTTGCTGTCCATTAAATCTGCTGCATCTCCCTGAGTGGTCCCAATCTCCAGGACTTCAGGCTGGATTTGTTCAGAGCTCAGTGCTCAAAGTTTCTCTAGAAACTCTCATTTCTTTATAAAATCTGACTTTTTAGAGATCTGCTGCATTCAACATCAGATGCCAAAATACTGGAAGGGGAGTCCATCATATCTGGAGGACACCAAACGGTAGACATCCTAGTCAGCAGATCCTGAAAACAGGACACCATAAGCTCCAGGCTCTATTCCTGAATGCAAAAGTCATTTTTTCAAAAGCTTCATGAATGTAACCCTTTCTTTCTTTTTCTTTTTCTTTCTTTCTTTTTTTTTTGAGGCAGCATCTCACTGGGCACCAGAGACAGGACCTTCCTGTTATTAGGGAAGGTCAAACCGCCAGCCCCTGTGACAGAAGGGTCCAAGAACATACAACAAAAGCTAGATTCACTTATGCCATCTGGCCTATCTTATGGCTCCCTAAACCAGCCAATTGCCTTGGCTGTGACAGTGGGTATCACCTGGAATTAAGTTTCAATTGCCAACCCAACCTGCTTCTGCATGTAGAAAAGTGGCCCTGCCTCATTAGACTTTCATGCGGATGGACACGGAGTATTAACATGAACTTTGACTCTGCAGCCAAGTCCCACAAGCAAGGCAAGGGTCTATTATTGAGAGTCAGAAGGTTCCTGGGGCAGCCCAACTGATTTGGGAAGAAAGGCATACAATCAAGATCACGTGAAGTACTATTACCGCTTTATAAAGACCTAGTAAGACCACACCTGGAATACTGCTAAAGTGGACAAATAACAGACTAACAAGCTAAACTAACTGTTTATAGCTAAGAAAGAAATATGGTGAGAAGAGGCTGGGATGGATGCCTGGGCCTGGAAGGAGGTTTCCTGTCTCATGAGATAAGGCTAAGTCAGCTTTCTATTTTAGCTTTGCTGGGTCAGGATTTATAGCTTTGCTGTATCAGGAGTTATGGTAGGTATGTCATGTTTTGACTACCAGCGTGATCAATGACTGCTGTGTGCTGTCTGGTAACTGTTCACATGCACTGTTCACATGCATACATTTAGGGAAGTATGGAATGTAACCATAAACAGAACATCTAATGGTCATGATGTGATCAGGAAATGTATACGTATTATTGACTATAAATATGTTGTGAAAACCACCCTTCGGGGTTCAGACCCTTTGCTTGCTGAACCTGCGCAATAAACCTTTCCTTCTCCAGAAGAGCTGGCTCCTGTCTCATTATTCCACAACAGTTTCTGGCACCCATCAGATGGGACATTGGAGTGAGGCGATGTTTCGCTGAGGACGGCTTGACCCCCTCGGCACTGCTGGGAAGCCTCTACTGAACATTCTCCAGGCGCCACGGGGGAGTCTTCCTCCGGGAGACAGCTGTGGCTTATCAGCGGAGCCGACGGTGCTGAGAGCCAGTCCAAGAACCCTTGGGAGAAGGAACGGAGGTCTGAACCATCTCCTGGCCAGGACAAGATGCCACAGGCGAGTATATGGTAAAAGTGGAAAGTACCTATCTCACTTGAAGATAGAAGAGGGGACCTGATCACTCCCCTGGACTCGGGACGTCGTTCCTAAGGAAGTCCGTGTTAGGTTGTGTTAAGCTACTGCATTCCGTATTGGTGACTGTTGGAACGTCCAGCACCGTAGGTCAGTAGCAGTTTTGTTAGGATGGGAGGGCGTAGCAGCATTCCCAGCACACCGTTGGAATGCATGATGAAGGGATTTGATCAGTATTTTAATCACACCCACTATAGAGTGCCCTACCCAAAGGTAACAAGAGATAGATTAAGAGTCCTCTGTGAACTTTATTGGCCTTTCATGGATGTTGGGTGGCCCCCGGAAGGAACTTTTAACATGAGGGTTATTGATGATCTAACCGCTCTGATAGCAGCAAACGAGGAGAGATATCCTAATCAGTTTCAATACATAGATCAGTGGGGGGATGCGGTGGCTGAGCAGGCTGATGATTTGTTACAATGTCAGGCTGAAATGGTTCGTTTATGTGTATTGAAACAAAGGGATAAAAAGCTAAAAGTTACATCTAAAAGACCTAAGGATAGGAAAGATTTCAGAGACTGCACTATCTGACATCAAGAAAGAGATTAAAGTAGCAGTAGAGGAAGTAGTTTTTAGACCTCCTCCCTATGTGCCGTGTTCACCCCCCCCCCGCCTCAGATAGCAGCAGCAGCAGCTGTGCCTGGGGGTATGCAATTTAGGGATAGGCAGCCAGAGGTGAGGCGAAGAAGAAAGGGGGGCTGGAAGCTTTCAAGGAAGAGGGAGAGATGGAGGAAGCTCTCTCAGCAGAAGAAAGAGAGGGCAGTCATAACCCCACATGGCAGGATGTGCAGCAGATGTTGAATACGTTGTTAACCACAGAAGAAAAGGAGAAGTGGAAGGCTGCTGTTATGAAATGTGTGAAAGAGAGGTTTCCGGCAGCACAAAATATACAGCCTGAGTTAGAGGCTAGAGTCCCAGAGACAGAGCCTGGATGGGATGTTAAGGATCCTGCTAATTTGACTAAGTTAAAGGAGTATCAAAACCTGGTGGTGGAAGCTCTTCGTAAGGCTGGGAAGCCTCCCGTAAATATGTCTAAGCCTTGTTTAGCGATACAGGAAGCAGATGAAAGTCCAGAGGGTTTTTTGCAGAGGTTGATTGAGGCATATGAGATGTATACTCAAATAGATCCTAGGGACCCAAATAATGTAAGGATGTTGAATGAGAGATTTATCACTCAAAGTTATGAGGATATTAGGAAAAAGTTGCAGAAGCTGGAGGGAGCTGTAGGAAAAAAATAAGAAAGAAAAATACTTCTGAATTGTTAGAGGTGGCAAGGAAGGTGTATGTGAATAGAGATAAGGTTGAGAAGAAGGGAAAAGTTGCAAGGATGCAGAAGAGAGCAGAATTGTTGGCTGTGGCATTGCAGGGAGGCGCACTGCTGGGACCAAACCAGTGTGCTAACTGTGGAGAGGAAGGTCATTGGCAAAGAGAATGTCCGAAAGGGATGATGAGAGGAAGAGGTTGAAGAGGTAGAGGAGGATTTGGACGAGGTGGATTAGGGAGAGGAGTGGTGTCTAGAACGCCCTTTAGGGGACGAGGATTTGGGGGAAACAGAGGAGGTATGGGAAGAGAGACAGAAGGAATTGGATTGGCTGGAACTGGCTGGACAGATTGACGGGGACCAGGCTTGGAGGCCCCCCCCCCGAGCCGTTGGTAACCATGAATATAGGGGGCCAACAAACAACATTTTTGGTGGATACAGGACTGCCTGTGTTGGCAGGGTTCAACACCCTTCTATTGCCCCTGGATGGGTGGGTTCCCAGACTGTCTTAAAGGAGAGAACAAATAGAGATTTTGAAAAAAGTAAAAGAAAGGAACAGAACAGAGAGAGGAAAAATGAACAAAGAAACAAAAATGAGATCCTGCCCTCACCCATGATTAGAGTGCATGTGGAGAGAAGTATACTGAATAAAGTGATTGAATTGATAGATTAATGCATGGTGAGAGAGAAAAAAAGAAAAATAAAAACGTAACCACAAACATGTTAGCCTGATTGAGCAGGTTATTATTCCTTGCTCATTCACGTATTCACAAGTGTTGTCTTTTTATATTTTGTAACCCCCAGGCTATGTAAGGAACAGTAAGTTGTAGACTGTTATGAAGTAAATAGGAAAGCAGTAGTATGTGTTTGCGAGGATATGAGGAAATGAAATGAAGAAGGTTTTGTGGAACACTGCTGTGGGAGAGGAGCTCATGAAAGGGAGAAGGAAAAAAGTATGTGATTTACTTAAGAGAAGGAAAAAGAAAAGAGATACCTATTTAGTTGGAAGAATGCTGAATGGAATTGGGGGGAAATTTCTGTGTAATCTTTTAAACATTTGTACAACATTTTCCATTTCCTTTGCTAGTTGCTATGGATATTGGGGTCTTGCCTCCAGAGGTCAAGCCCTCTTATTCCCAGCAAGAATGTGCAAAGGCAGTGGTAGATCTTAAGGCAACTCTACAGGATGGGTGGTACATCTTACCCGATAAGCGTGTTTTTGTCCCACAATCTTCTGCGTGGGTGCTGATTCAGGCATCCCATGATGCTACTCACATGGGGAAGACAGGCTTAGCAGAAGCCATAGGAAGAGAGTATTTTATAAATGGTTTGGCAGGCATTGCAGCCCGGGTTGTTTTGCAATGTACTATTTGTGCTAAAATTAACCCTCGGCAAGGTCCTGCTTTACCTCCTGGAACAATACCAGTTTCCTATTTTCCTATGGATTCTGTTATGGTTGACTTTACAGACATGCCAAGATGTGGGTTGTATAAAGCTTTATTGGTCTTTGTGGATAGATATACGGGATGGCCTGAAGCCTTTCCTACGAGAACCAAACAGGCTAGGAACGTTGCCAGATTGCTATTAAAAGAATCGATTCCCTGGTTTGGAAGCCCTTCATTTATTTCATCTGATAATGGTCCAGAATTTGTTCACCAAATCAACCAGGCAATTGCTAAAGCAGTAGGATCTAAATGGAGATTTCACAGTGCTTTCCATCCTCAGTCAGGTGCTAATGTAGAGAGAATGAATCGCACTCTGAAAGAGAAAATTACTAAGATTTGTACTGAAAGTCATTTGAAATGGCCAGATGCTTTGCCCCTAGCATTGTATGCTGTAAGATGTGCGCCTAGGTGGCAGTGTAGCCTCTCCCCATATGAATTGATGTTTGGGAGACCCCCCACTCTGATAAAACGGAACCTGGCCGGATGGCCTGACTTGGGGCATAAGGGGGGAATATGGGCTCTAGAAATGGTGCAGGAGCTCAACAAGCAAGTGGAAAAATTAAGGAATTATGTCATTGAACAAGTACTACCTAAATTGGTGACAAGGTGTCATCCATTTAAACCAGGAGATAAAGTGTGGGTTAAATATTGGAAGAAAGAACAGCTAGAAGGACGTTGGAAAGGACCCTATGAAGTAATAATGGCCTCTCCTTTAGCTGTAAAAATTGCAGAATCAAAGTCATGGATTCACTGGACTAGGGTAAAAGCAGCAGCTGACCCTTTGTGGACAGTGTCTGAGAATCCAGGGAGTCCCACAAAACTGACTTTCAAACGTATGTAATAATCATTTTGTTGTTTGTAGAAACAGATGTTGTAGTATTAAAGGTGAATTGTGGAAGAACAACAACAGCTACTCTACTGGGGCCTTACCGGTAACAGGTCCCTCTACGTACAGTAGTGAAGACCCCTGCTAAGCCACTCCGGAAGCTGGCTTTCTACGCACGGGAGAAGAAAGGATGAAAGTATTAATATTATCTTTATGTAGTATTATAGTGGCGTGTAATAATGTTTGTGTTTTTAATGCAGGACAATGGAGCAGACCAGAAGAGGCTCCTAATATTTGAAAGAAGCTTGTCTCATTTGAAAGCCCATGAATCCTGATGCCTGTCAATATGCTGGATATGTCCTAAGAAAAGGCATATGTATAAAAGCACCTCACAAAAAGCCTTTACCCATAGTGACATTAGATTGTGGACCGCCCTTATTTTGGGGTTGGGAACGAGTTACCCTAGTCTCACAATTAAGACCGGGATGGAAGGGGACTTGTGTAATATCTGTAGGCCCAGTGGAATTCGGAATGACTCTTCAGAAACCACGACAGCAACGACCCCAACATAAGAGAACAAGAAGGTCCCATCCATTGGAGTCTAGGATGCAGTATAACCTGTGGGTGCAGTTGGCCAAGGTAGCTAACACTTCAAACTTTTGCCTTTCTGAAGCATATGACATGGAAAACTTATTATCCACATGTTTAATACCAGTATGTGTTTCAGCCACTGTGGCAAAGAATCATACTGATTTGCGTAAGTATGTAATGGGAAATAATATAGGATATGAAACTTTATACCTCTGGGGGCATATCGCTAAGCATTTGCCCAATGATGCTCTAGCCTTACACACACCTATTGTGGCTGTTCCAGAAGGGTTACAGTGTGCCCATATCAGTGGATGTGATCAATCTACTGCACAACCTAAGCCCCATTGTTTGAAAATGAGCCATGACAAGTTAAATTGCACATCTTATCAAACTGTATCTTTCAGCTTTGCCAACATATGGTTACCCCAAGGATGGTTCTTCACATGTGGAAAAGACACTTTTAATTATATTCCTGCTAATTTGAGTGAAGCTTATTGTTGTCTTAGCAGATTAACTACCTTTTTGCCAGATAAATCACTTTTTGTTGTGTCAAATGTTACACGGCCTAAGAGAGAGGTTTTAGATGAGAACTGTGATCCTTCATGTAGCCTTTTAAATGCAGCTGAGTACAATGCATTGGGAATATCATTGGTAGGTGTACCTGCACTGGTTATAAGAGCACACATTAATGTGAATTCTGTTGCTTGTAATTTGGCAAAAACCATAAATGCTACTTCTGTGGCATTATCTGCTATTAATCAGGAATTGGTGGAGCTTCGTAAAGCTGTTCTGCAAAATCGGGCAGCTATTGATTACCTTTTGCTCCGCCAACGTCTGGGGTGTGAATCATTTGAGGGAATGTGTTGTTTTAATTTGACAGATCAATCCCAAGTTATCAACAGACAAGTTAAGGTTCTTGATGGCTTGGCATTGGACCTACAAATTGACTTTCTGGGTAGTTGGTGGAACAATTTATGGTCATGGCTTCCTCTGGGTTTAATTGGCACTATTATGCAATATATTATAATTTTTATAGCTTTTCTTATTATTGGATGTTGTTGTATGCAATGTGTATGCTCATTAATGACTAACATCACATTACCAAAACGGATGTCCATATTGGCCGAGTGGAAGGCGACAGCCCAGGTGTTGGCCTTATGGGAGTATAATCCAAATACAATCAGTACTGCTGATCCAGAAATCAATGAGTACATAGTTGTACATTGAGACTCATCGTCACTAAGTGAGATAAGTCTCAAAAGGGGGGAATAAAGTGGACAAATAACAGACTAACAAGCTAAACTAACTGTTTATAGCTAAGAAAGAAATATGGTGAGAAGAGGCTGGGATGGATGCCTGGGCCTGGAAGGAGGTTTCCTGTCTCATGAGATAAGGCTAAGTCAGCTTTCTATTTTAGCTTTGCTGGGTCAGGATTTATAGCTTTGCTGTATCAGGAGTTATGGTAGGTATGTCATGTTTTGACTACCAGCGTGATCAATGACTGCTGTGTGCTGTCTGGTAACTGTTCACATGCACTGTTCACATGCATACATTTAGGGAAGTATGGAATGTAACCATAAACAGAACATCTAATGGTCATGATGTGATCAGGAAATGTATACATATTATTGACTATAAATATGTTGTGAAAACCACCCTTCGGGGTTCAGACCCTTTGCTTGCTGAACCTGCGCAATAAACCTTTCCTTCTCCAGAAGAGCTGGCTCCTGTCTCATTATTCCACAACACTGCAACCAGTTTTGGTCACCGTATCACAAAAAAGATGCTGAGAGTGTAAGGACCCACCTCAATTTTACATCTTAAGAAGACAGAACTCTTGGAATGTCTCTTCCAACAGGAATCTTTATCAAGAGAAACTGATTGCAGGCATGCTAGACAGGATCTGGGGAATCCTCTCCCACCATTCAATGTTTTAAAGTGTTCCCAAGCAGCCCCCACCCCACAGTTCTTCCGGGCGATTCAATCCGTCAGTCCGCTCTGTCAGCACGATCACTCCTTTTCTCTTTTCCCAAATTCCAGGCATTGCATTCCCCCCCTTCCCCTCACTGCCGGCAAAGGGGAGAACTTCAGAGGGAGTAGGATGAAAGATGATGGCCGCATTGTTATGGTTAGTCCTCTCGAAGAGAATAAACAACCGGTCACTTTGTAGTTAATGAAGGAAGTGAGAGTCATAAAACCCCCATGCTTACCCTCCTCCCCTTCCGTAGTATGACAGAATCCAGAAGAGAGTAAGAATTGGTTTTATATCAGAGTAGGTAGATAGAAATGAAATATAATTGGATTCTGACATCCTGCCCCCCTTAAAAATAAGAGAGATCCACCTGTAAAGAAAACAAAACAGGTATAAAAGTTAGTCTGGCTTGTTAGGATACTCTGTATGAAACCTCTGTCATGTGTCTGACTAATGAAACACTTCAAAGATTTTCCAGGCATGGTTTAACCTAAAAAACCTTTATTAGCAGAGACGTGTCAGCACGGCATGATGGGGATGCCAAGATCTGAACTTCCCTTCCCTTTACACATAACATTCCAGGCATTTCCGCTCCCCTATTTTGGGGTCATGACTCACATCTTCCAATTAACTTGGAGGGCAAAGATTCACTTCCTTTCTGTTTCCCGGGCTTTTCCCTCCTCTGCTCTGCATTAACTCTCAAAATACCAGACAGTTTTTCATATTTTGTCAAAGCAAGAATATACAGTATTTGCAGCATTGACATCCGGCCCCCCTTACAAGAAGGACAGATCCTGTAATGTAAACAAAAGCATATGTTAATGACTAGTTTTCGGTTTGTTGGGATGTTTCACATGAAACCTTTTGACCAATCTGTCAGCTTTCACTTCACTGGATTTCACCCAGGTGGCTTCAGACAACAGGTATCCCTTCCATTGTACTAGGTACTGCAATTTCCCTTTAAAGATTCTAGAGTCAAGAATACGTTTCACTTCATAGTGGGTCTGTCCCACAACTACGAGGGGCCCAGGTGCCTTCTTCGGGGGAGGTCTTAAAGTGGAGCCCCGATAAGGTTTCAACAAGCTGCAATGGAAGATGGTGAATTCTCCCTAAACGTCTAGGGAGTTTTAGTTCTATGGTGACTGGATTGGTGATCCTTACTATGGGGAAAGGCCCCAAGAATTTTGGTCCCAATTTCTTGCTGGGCAATTTGAGGCGTAGATATTTAGTTGACAAATAAACCTTTTCCCCAACTTGGAATGTTCTTTAGGGAGCTCTCTTTTTATCAGCCTGCTTTTTATAGGGTTCAAAAGTCTTTTTTAAAGCAGTTTTTGTGTTTCTCCAAACTTCATCCCACCCCCTCACCCACTGGTAAAGTGTCTGGAAAGCAGAGGGCAACTGAGGATATTCAGGTATTGGGCTGAACTCTTTTCCTGTGGCCACTCTGAAAGGCGTGTAGCCGGTGCTGCTGTGCACAGAATTATTGTACGCCACCTCCGCCAAAGGGAGGAGATCAGTCCAGTTCGTCTGTTGGTAAGAAACGTAGCATCTAAGATATTGCTCCACCATTTTGTTAGCGGCTTCTGCGGCCCCATTGGTGGCCGGATGAAAACCAGATGATAAACCTTGAGATGATCCAATTAATGTAAGGAAACATCTCCAAAACTTCGCTGTGAACTGCACCCCCCATCCGAAATTATTCTCTTAGGGGTGCCATGCAGCTGGTAGATATGTTTCAGGAACAATTTGGTCAGTCGTTGGGCAGATGGGAGTCCTTTGCAGGCGATGAAATGAGCCTGCTTCGAGAACAGGTCTATTACAGTCCAGATGACAGTATTTCCACTACTTTCAGGTAGGTCTACTATAAAGTCCATAGCTATTTCTTCCCATGGTTGAGAAGGGTGCCACGGGTTGCAGTAACCCAGAGGTTTTCCCTGGGATTCTTTTCATTGTGGCACATACAGTACAACTTTTTACATAGTTTTCCACATTCTTTTTCAGCCCCGGCCACCAAAATTGCCGGCGGGTGAGGTGTAGGGTTTTCAAATATCCAAAGTGTCCAGCCTGTTTTACATCATGGCTGTGTTTCAGAGCATTAAGACGGAGGGCTTCTGGCAAATATAGTTTCCCCCCTTTGTAAGCCAAGCCATCCCTGCACGTTAGGGAGGTTTGATTATCTTTGAACCATTGGTCGGTGAGGAGCTCTCGTTTTATTTTCTTTACTCCAGGGTCATCAGGATTGGGGACCCTGCGAGGTGTAAGTTGAGCGGCAGTTTGTGAATTGGGGATAATTGCCTCATTAACCTCCTTCCATTTGCTTTTGTATTGGGGTAACCGGGATAGTGCATCAGCTAGGAAGTTCTTTCCTCCTGATATGTACTTTAGAGTGAAGTTGAAGCGGTTAAAGTACTGTGCCCATTGCACTTGCTTTGGGGACAATTTGCAGGGAGTTTTCAGTGCTTCTAGATGTTTGTGATCTGTCCATACCTCAAATGGCAACTTGCTCCCTTCTAGATAGGGTCGCCAGTTTAATAGTGCCCATCTAATCGCGAAGGCCTCTTTCTCCCAGATTGCCCATCTCCGCTCGCTCTCAGTAAATTTCTTAGAGGTGTAGGTACAGGGTTGCAGGACCCCACTTTTGTTCTTTTGCAGTAACACGGCTCCAACTGCCACATCACTGGCATCGGCTTGAATCTCAAAGGGCTCCCCTGGGCAGGGGTGCTTTAGGACCGGTTCAGTGGCAAATAGTCTCTTTAAATTCTCAAAAGCTGTTTGACAGCCCATTGTCCATGCTAGTTGTTGGCCCGGTTGTGGCTTCCCTCCTCCTTTGCCTGTTTTGAGTAGTTCTGTAAGGGGTAGGGCAATCTCGGCAAAAGAGGGGATGAATTGACGATAAAAGTTGGCAAAACCCAGAAAGCTTTGGAGTTTTTTGCGAGTCTTTGGGGGCTGCCATTCGATTATGGCTTTCACCTTGGCTGGATCCATTTCAATACCTTCGTTGGAAATTCTGTAGCCAAGATAGTCTAATTGGGTCTGGTGAAATTCACATTTTGACAATTTGGCATAAAGCTTGGCATTCAATAGTTTCTTTAACACTTCTCTCACCAGCTTTATGTGATCAGTCATATTTGTGCTATATATCAGGATATCATCAAGATACACCAAAACCCCTTTGTACAAGTGATCATGTAGGACCTCATTAATCAACTGCATAAATACGGCTGGGGGCCCCCTGTAGTCCAAATGGCATGACTTTGAACTGATAGCTCCCCTTAGGACAGTTGAAGGCAGTTTTCCACTTGTCTCCCTCTTTTATTCTCACCCGGTAATATGCCTCTCTTAGGTCTAATTTAGTGAAGACACTCCCGTTAGCCAGATGGGTTAATAAATCCTTTAGGAGGGGGTATTTATTTTCCACACTCACAGCATTGAGACCGTTATAGTCTACGCAGAGACGAAGAGGCCCATCTTTTTTCTCTTTGAACAACACAGGGGCTCCCATGGTAGATTTGGCCCACTCGATAAACCCCCTCGCTAGGTTTTTGTTCACGTATCGCTGCATCTCCTCCATTTCGAGGGGGGACATGGCATACATTCTCAGTCGTGGGAGTTTGGCTCCTGGCATCAGTTCGATGGAGCAGTCATTGGGTCTGTGAGAGGGTAGGGCATCACATTCTTTTTCATTAAATGCCTCCGCCAGGTCCCAGTATTCATTGGGGATGACTGGTTCGCCTGGAGGCGGTGAGGCGGCCATGTGCGCTCGCTCATTGGGTGGCCTAAGATGCCCTGCAACATCTGTTGAATCAATGGGGGGATTAGGCCCTATAGGTAGTCTCACAGTTCTCATTCCTTTCTCCCACCAGATAAATGGCTTTCATTTGTCTAACCAGGCTAGCCCTAGGATCACCGCCTCAGTCATTTTTGGAGCCACCAGGAAGCGAATAAACTCCCAGTGTGCACCTATTTCTAGGCGTAAGGGCTTGGTTAATTCTGTGACAAGAGTGCCTCCCATCAGGGAGCCATCGGCGTGCTCAAACCTCACCGGTTTGGAAAGCTGTTTTGCCCGTATGCCCATTTTCATGGCAAACGGCAAACTAATAATGCAGCGGGTGCATCCAGAATCAATTAGCACATTTAAGTCCATTTGTGCCCCAGACTTAGGGATTATAAGTTTGGCGGCCAGTGAAAAAGGTGGGATTTGTCGACTCACCATCGGGTCATTCTCTCCTTCATCATCGCTGTCAAAGGAGGGTAGAGCAGGGGCGGGTCCACCCGGAGTCTCGGCGTTCTCCTGCATGGGGGGGTATAATGTGGGCAACAGGTTCCTGCATGAGCCGGTTGGATTTTTCTCTCATTAGCCGCTGAGCAGGTTTCTTTCTCATTGCTGGTTCTGGTCTGCTCTGCAGTCGAGGGTAGGGGACTGGACAGGTGGCCGCTCGATGTCCTTCTTGTCCACACTGAAAACACTTAAATGATGGTCCTGTAGGTGGCCGGGGTCTCTCTGCCATTGCCGTAGTTGAAGGCTTTCATGGGGGTGATTGCTGTCCAGGTAGTTCTGGTTGCTGCTCGGGTTCGTGTGGGGGAGGCTTCTTATAGCGGGCGAGCCGAACGTCTAGCTTCACTGCTGCCTGGTTCCATTTGCGCAGCTGATCAGGTATGGCTCGATAGATGAAGTGTTGAGTCAGGGATTGTTCGCGCCACCCCTCTATTCGGCCTGCTATCTTGCGGAACTCTCGCACGTACTCCAGGGCAGGCCTGCCGGCTTGTTTTATTTTGTAGATCTGTTCTGCTGCTTTGAGGCCTATGGATGGGTCCTCAAATCTTTCTCTCAGTCCTAGGAGGAAAAGGTGGGGATTTCCCAGTTCGGGGGCTTGCTCACTATATAGATTGTTCAGCCATTCAGATGCTTCTCCCTCTAGGTTGGATGCTGTGACATCGACCATGGCACCTGGTTCTGGGTAGAGGTAGGCCCAGCAATTCAAGTAAGAACGCACTTGGTTGAGAAAAAAAAATCAGCTTATCTAGGTCCCCATCGAAGGTTGCTTTGAAAGGTGGTGCAATTACAGGCTGTTGCTGCTGGCCCCATCCTGGCTGCAGAATTATGCCCAGGGGTTGCACATTCAGGAGCTGTGGCCAATCTCTCTGCTGAGTCTTCTTCCATAATGAGATCTTCCCCAGATCTTTGTCATCTATCTCCTTCAGATTAGGAATAGTGACTGAGGTCCGGGAACTTGTAATTAGTTTAAAAGATTTGCAGATCTTGGCATGATGTCATGTGTCTGACTAATGAAACACTTCAAAGCTTTTCCAGGCATGGTTTAACCTAAAAAACATTTTTATTAGCAGAGACGTGTCAGCACAGCATGATGGGGATGCCAAGATCTGAACTTCCCTTCCCTTTGCACATAACATTCCAGGCATTTCCGCTCCCCTATTTTGGGGTCATGACTCACATCTTCCAATTAACTTAGAGGGCAAAGATTCACTTCGTTTCTGTTTCCCGGGCTTTTCCCTCCTCCCTCCTCTGCTCTGCATTAACTCTCAAAATACCAGACAGTTTTGCATATTTTGTCAAAGCAAGAATATACAGTATTTGCAGCGTTGACAAGTTCTTTAATAGCTTTGGGGCTTTGACATAACGTTTATGGACCCACTCGTTTTGTGAGGTGGGGAGGTGTTTCCATCCTACTAGGTATTGAGTTGTCCCATGATATCTCCTAGAGTCTAGGATTTCCTTTATCTCAAAGTGTTGTTCTCCTTCCACCATGATTGGAGGTAGTGGGGGGGGGATTTTTGGCCATAAGGGTGACTGATGTTCTCTTTTCAGTAAACTGCAGTGGAAAATTGGGTGTATTTGCCTAAGATTTTTGGGTAATTCTAATTCTACTGTTACTGGGTTTATGATTCTTTTAATTGGAAAAGGCCCTATATATTTTGGTCCAAGTTTTTTACAGGGTTGTAGGGATTTTAGGTATTTTGTAGATAAGTACACCATTTCTCCTATAATGAATGGTGTAGGGTCAACCCTTTTTTTAT
Organism: Bothrops alternatus; assembly: GCA_034064705.1. Classification (NCBI taxonomy): domain Eukaryota; kingdom Metazoa; phylum Chordata; class Lepidosauria; order Squamata; family Viperidae; genus Bothrops; species Bothrops alternatus. The sequence goes on from JARGCV010000207.1 coordinate 813,926, forward strand.
CTGCTTGTGCTTTGTATGCTTGCCTAGCTTCATCTAGTGCTTTTTTTTTGGAAAAAATTCTTTTATTAAAACAATCAACATTAAACATAAGATCGTATTAAAAAGCAATCATCATATAACCTGCAATACAACACTAAGGATTAGTCTTTGTAAACGTCTGGTTTAGTAAACATTCCTCACTCCTCACGTCAAGCCTCAACTATACGCCTGATACATTTTATTTGATTGGTGTTTCTCTTATATATGGTCTATCTACTGTTTCTAGTCTATCACATCTTGTTCATTCGAGCTTCAGAAGTAAATTCGTCTCAGTAGTAGTACAATCTTTTATGATCCCTAACAAAAGATCCTGAGGTAGAAATTCAATAACCTGAGGTAGAAATTCAGTACGCTTTTCCAATATTAAAGCAATCAACATTAAACATAAGATCATATTAAGAAGCAGTCATCATAAAACATAAAAATACAACATGAGGTATTAGTCTTTGTAAACGTCTGATTTGGTAAACGTCTGATTTTAACACAGCATGTTACATATCGCTGATCTGTCTTAAGAAACGGAAACTTGTCTTTGTAATATCTGCTCTCTGAGAGAATGTAGTGGATCATATAAATTACAGTTTCCTGAGTGTGATCTTTTTTTTATATATAAATTATTTTATTAGAACCATCAACATTAAACATAAGATCATATTAAAAAGCAATTATCATATAACCTGCAATACAACTCTAAGGATCAGTCTTTGTAAACGTCTGGTTTAGCAAACATTCCTCACTCCTCGCGACCAGCCTCGACTATACGCCTGATACATTTTATTTGATTGGTATTTCTCTTATACATGGTCTATCTACTGTTTCTAGTCTAACACCTGTTGTTCATTCGAGCTTTAGAAGTAAATTCATCTCAGTAGTAGTACAATCTGTTATGATCCCTAACAAAAGATCCTGAGGTAGAAATTCAGTATCCTGAGGTAAAAATACAGTACCAGTACGCCTTTCCAATATTAAAGCAATCAACATTAGATCTGGGCTCATATTAATGAGCTGTCCTCATAAGACCTGAAAAAACAGCTCTTGTATATGGTCTATCTACTATATCTAGTCTATCACATATTGTTCATTCACGCTTTAGAATTAACTTCGTCTCAATAATAGTGCAATCTTTTATAATCCCTAACAAGAGATCCTGAGGTAGAAATTCAATAACCTGAGTTGGAAGTTCAATCTGCTTTTTTTTCAATATTAAAGCAAACAACATTATGCATAAGATCATATTAAGAGGCAATCCTCATCTAACATAAAATACAACATTAGGTATTAGTCTTTGTAAACGTCTGGTTTGGTGAACATTCTTCACTCTTCACGTCGAGCTTCAACTGTACGCCAGATACATTTTGTTTGATTGGTGTTTCTCCTGTATATAGTCTATCCACTGTTTCCAGTCTGTCAAATATTGTTCATTTGAGCGATCTTTCAGATATGCCGATATTTTCGCCATTTCCGCCAAATTTATTACTTTCAACGTCCATTCTTCCATAGGTGGTATTTCTGGATTCTTCCAGTATTGTCCCACCAACAATCTGGCTGCTGTGATCAAGTTCAGAAATAAGCTCGTCTCTGAGGTAGTGCAATCTTTTATGATCCCTAACAGAAAAACCTGAGGTAGAAAGTCAATACGCTTTTTAAATATAGTTTGGAGTGTCCACCATATCTTCCTCCAGAAGGCTTTGATTTTTCTGCATGTCCACCATACGTGAAAGTATGTAGCCTCTCCATCGCCACACCTCCAGCACTTGGGCTGGGTGTCTGGATAGATGTATGATAGTTTTTTCGGGTCTAGATGCCACCTGTAGAACATCTTGTAGAAGTTTTCTCTTAGCTGTTGCGCTTTCGTGAATTCTACATTCCTCACCTAGATTTCCTCCCACGTTTCCATCGTGATCGGATGTCCAAAGTCTTGTTCCCACTTTACCATACAGTTCTTGACTAGCACCGTTTCAGAGTCCATTTCTATTAGTACGCTGTACACTCGTTTGATATGCATGATCCCCTGCTCTCTAATCTGTTCAATTAAAGTCTCATCAGTCTGGGATAAGCCCTTCTTCTTGTCTTTATGCCACCTTGACTGCAGTTGTAGGTATGATAGCCAGGTACCTCCTATTCCTTCATCTGCTAGCGTTGTTTGTGACTTTAAGGAGAACCCATTTTCTTCTTCCAGTACCAGTTTACTATAGGGCACTTCTCCCTGCTCTTGGGTTATGTTTACATCCCCTATTGCATGTCCGGGGATCGTCCATATGGGGATCTTGTCGTGTAGCAGGTATTTATATTTCCTCCAGACCCACAACAGTGGGATTCGTAGTGGGTTCTCCTTGAAGTTCCTGTCTGCCTTTTTGTCGTATATCAAGTATGCGTGCCAGCCGAATAGTAGACCATGCCCTTCAACATTCAGTATGCTATCATTCGTCATATTGATACAGTCACTCAACGCCACCAACGTCGCTGCATAGTAGTATAGTTTTAGATTAGGCATTTTTAGTCCCCCTCTCTTCCTCATGTCCTGGATGATTTTTAGTTTCACCCTCGGTCTCTTGTCATCCCAAATAAATCTGTTGATGCCCTTCTGCCAATTGTCCAAGTCCACATCCTTTTTGAGTATGGGTAGCATTTGAAAGAGAAATAGAAATCTTGGCAAGACGTTCATCTTTACTGTTGCTATCCTGCCCAGCAAGGATAGTCGTAGTGTTTTCCACCTTTCCAGATCTGCTTGTATCTTGTTCCACAGCACCTCGTAGTTATTTTTATATAATTTCGCATTCGTTGTTTCTATCTCCACTCCCAGGTATTTAACTTTCTTAACTATTTCACAACCCGTTATTCTTTCCAAGTCCTGTTTTGCTTTGTTGTCTAGATTTTTAACTAGCATCTTCGTTTTTGATATATTAACTTTAAAACCTGATACCTTGCCATAGTCTTTCATTATCTCCATCAAACTCCTTGCTGATTGTACTGGTTGCGATACTGTCACCAGCAGGTCATCTGCGAAGGCACACAGTCTGTAGTCCTGTTGTCCAATCTGTATGCCCGTTATGTCCTCTGCTGCTCTTATCTTGTTCAGCAGAATCTCCATCGTTAAGACAAATAACAGTGGTGACAGCGGACAGCCCTGTCTCGTGCCTCTTTCTATGTTGAATGGGTCTGTTAGTTCGCCGTTCACAATGATCTGGCCCGTTTGTTTCTGGTAGATTGCTATTATGGAGTTGAGGAACTGCTTTCCCATTTTCATCCCCCGGGCTAGGTTCGTCAGGAATGGCCAATTCAGTCTGTCAAAGGCTTTTTCTGCGTCCACAAACATGAGGGTAGCAGGTACCTGGTTGTGCCTTTCCAAGTGCTCTATTATGTTCAACAGCTGTCTCACGTTGGTTTTCATCTGACGTCCTTGTATAAACCCCGTTTGATCCGGGTGAATTATTTTTTGTAATACAGTCATTAATCTATTGGCCAGCACTTTTGTGAAGAGTTTGTAGTCTGTGTTCAATAGTGAGATGGGCCTATAGTTTGCCGGTTGTGCATTATCTTTTCCCTCTTTGGGGATTAGAGAAATGTAGGCTGTTTTCCAGGAGGGTGGGACTTGGCCTCCTTCTTGTATGTTGACAAATAGCTTTCTGAGGGGTTCTATCATTTCCTCTTGGAGATGCTTGTAATAGGTAGCCGTTACCCCATCCGTCCCGGGTGATTTTCCTTTTTTCAGTTGTTTGATCGCTGAGTGTATTCCCTCCTTCGTGATTGGGGCGTTCAGGGCATCTCGTTGTGTATTGGTGAGTACCATTAATTTTTCGTTTTGTAGAAACTTTTCTATCTCTTTGTCCTGTATCTTTTCCTCGGCGTATAGCTTTGAGTAGAACTCGGTGAAAGCTTTCTTAATGGTTTCCTGTTTGAATTCTTCCTTGCCTTTGTACTCTATCTTTTCAATTATGCGGGCTTTCTGTTTCTTTCTTATGGTGTAAGCCAGCCACCGACCCGGTTTGTTGGCGCTACAGAATGTCTTGTGTTTTGCATATTGTATAGTCCATGCTACTTGATCCGCCATCAGCATGTCAAATTGTTTTCTTAGTATCTTAATTCCTTCTTTTGTGGCTTTGTCCTCCGGTCTTTTTATTAATAATTGTTCCTGTTTCTTTATCTCCTCCTCTAGTTCCTTTCTTTTTCGTTCTTGTTTGCGTCGGTGCCTGGCGTTCATGTTCATGAGGATCCCGTGCATAAATGCCTTGCTAGCGTCCCAAATCATTTCAATGGGTGTTTCATTGTTCATATTTATACTAAAGAATTCCTTCATGGCACTTTTGCATTCAGCCACCTCTTTCTCGTGTCTAAACAGGTTTTCATTAATTCTCCAGGATCTCCTCGATTTCCGATCCTGTCTTAATTCCATCCCTACTGGGTTATGGTCTGTTAGTACTTTGGGTAGGATTGACACAGTGTTTAGGCGGACTAGCAAGTCACTAGATGCCAGGATGAAGTCAATTCTGGAAAATAATTGATGCCTGTCGGAGAAAAAGGTGAATTCTTGCTCTTTGCCGTGCCGTTCCCTCCAGACGTCTGTCAGTACAAGGTCTTCCTTCATGTCAAAGAAAGATTTAGGCAACTTGGAGTGCTTCTGTGGATTAGGTTTTGTTTTCTTCTTGTCTAGGGCAATCTCTATGACCCCGTTCCAATCTCCCAGAATAATACATGATCTGTAGTTGAGTTGTATTAACTTCTTGTGTATCTTTTTGTAGAATTTTCCTTGTTGTTGATTTGGTGCATATATGCCCATTACTAGAATTTTCTTGTCGTCCTGTGTCACTTTGATTGCTAGGTATCTACCCTGGGAGTCCGACTCTATTAGCTTAGCTATTACATGTTTCTTCACGTATATAACAATCCCGTTCTTCTTTCGTGGCGCCGCTGCGACAAAATGTGTACCTAGTCTGTTGTTGATTAAGTATTTCTGGTCCGCTGCTCTGATGTGTGTTTCTTGTAGGCAAATTATGTCATTTCTTCCTTGATACAGATAATGAAATATCTTTCTCCTTTTCTGTGGGGAATTTAGTCCGTTAACGTTCCATGTCAAGTATTTAGTTGTCATTGTCGGTTTCAGGATACTCTTCCAAGACCACTTCTGTTCTATCTCTTGTGTTCTTCTTTGGTCTCGTTCCCATGGTATCCAAGTTGGTGCTCATGTTGCGTAGAGGGGTCGTGCCTTGCTGCTCCATGCGTTTGGTAGTGGATGTTAGTATTCTGCTCTCTGCAGTCTGTCCTGTTTCCTTGTTGTTGTTGCTTTCTGTTCTCTGTGTCGTCGTGTCTCGAGTTGGTCCTTTCCTTTCTCTTGCTACTGCGTCGGTCTGTATTTCTGGGTGGGTTGCTCGTTGTTCTCGATCCCTTCCGCGTTCCAGTGGCCCTTCTGCGTCTTCTCTCGTGGCATGCTGAGGTCCATCTGACGTCAGTTCCTTTGCAAGGAATTCTCTGGCTTTCTGGACCGAGTTCAGGTAGTATCTTTTATTTTTATAGAAAAGTGACATCCCCGTTGGGGCTTCCCATCGGTATCGCAGAGCGCGTAGTCTCAGTTCGTCGACCAGGAACCTGTAGTTCTTTCTGTCTCGCAGCATCGTCTGGGGGATCTCTTTCAGTACTTTCACTTCCTGCCCCTCCATGTATAATCTCTTGTTGTAAGATGTGACTGAGATGAGGTTCCTGAACCCCTGTGTCGCAAAGTGGATGACCACATCCCTTGGTTGACGCCTGTTTGTTGCCGTCCGTGCGCCCACTCTGTAGATTCTGTCGAATTGCCATGCGATCTCTGGGATTTGCTTTCCCAGGAATGTTGCCAGGGCCTCTATAAAGGTTCCGAGCAGGCCCCCTTGGGTTTCGTTTGTTGACTCTTTCCAACCTCTAAACCTGATTGCGGACTCCATTTGCCAGTATTGTATCATGGAGGATTGTTCTTGGGCCACCCCTTTCATCTCTGCTATCTGTCCCTCTACGTGGTTCTCCACTTCTTCCATCCGCTTGTCCACATTCTCCCTGATCTCCTGGAAGTTTTTCTCCATTTCTTCCCCTATTCCCTTGTAGTGTGCTTGCATTGCCTCCTTCATTTGGTCCAGGTCCGCGGCCATCGCCCTGCGTTGCTCTTCCCATTTTCTCTCTAGTTCTCTACCCTGGTCTCTCAGCATTCGTTTTATGTCGTTGCATCTTTCCTCCATCTTTTGTTCTGCCTCTACACACCTCCTCTCCATCCTTGTGTCCATTTCCATCAACTTTTTGTCCATTCCATCCATCCTTAGTACCAGCATTTCTATTACCTCTTTTAATCCTTGTATCATGTGTGCTGTTGGGCTGGCTTGGGTGGACAGATGGGTCTGGGGGCCTGTAGTTGGATGGGAGGGTGTGGGTAGGGGTAAGGTGTTTCCTGGTGGTTTAAGAAGCTGAGCTGGGGAGGATGTAACTCCCTTTGTTTGTGTCAGCTTGGTCTGTTTGGAGGCCATCTTGGGCTTATCCTACTGTTGTTCTTGCACTGTTTTGGTTTTCAAGTTAGGCCAAGTTAGACACTAGGTTGTGATCTGATGGTGATTCAGTAATCCAACCTTTCAGGGGGGAGCTTCAGGGTTCAGGCAGTGTGGGGGTAAGAGCCTATATTCAGGCAGTTCTGTGTTCAGGGAGCCTGTTCAGTGCCTTTGCCTTGGTTTCCTTTTCACTCCCCTCTGCCAGCCTGCTTCTTCTCTTTGTTCTTTTCTGGCTCCTTCCTGCCCCTCTTTCTCTGCTTTCTTGCCCAGGTCACTTTCTCCTGTCTTCTGTCAGCCTGTGTTTACAGATCCCTTCTGCCTTTCCTTTATAGCGCTCCAGGTTGCCTTCCAGCTTTCTTCTTCCTCCCACCTTCTTCCCTGTTAAGTCCTGCCCTCTTCTGAATCCCTGGGGCTCCCTTTCTGGTGGGTCTGGGGGCGCAGCGCGTGGGGTAACACTCACCAGTCCCTCTGCCTGAGTCTTCCCCTGCCTTCTGCTTCTTCGCCGCCTCCTTCTTTTCGATACTGCTCTCCGCCAGCTCTACTTGCCTCCTCCTTTGTTCTCCGGACCTGGCCCTCTCTTACGCTCTTCCGGCTTTCTTCCGCCTGCGTCTCTGCGTCTCTGTAGTGCGCGCCAGGCTCCCTGAGATCTTCCCGCAGCCCTCTTCTCCTTAAGCGATTCGTCGGAGGATCCTCTTCCACCCGGTAGGCCCTCCCGGCGGCTCGCTCTCCTCGTTCAGGTATTTTTCTCCTCCGTTGCTCACGCCGCTCGACTCCGCTCTCGCCAACTTCCTTTCTTCCCGTCCTCGGGCCAGCTGGCCAGCTGGCAGCCGCCGGCTTCTTCGGCCCCGCCTGGGGCTCCCTCGGACTTTCCTGCGGCTTTTTTTGGCTTCTTGGGTAAGTCCGGGGGCCCCCTTCCAGCTTGCCACTTCTCCTAGCGGCTCACGCTCCAGGGGATCCGGAAAATCGACGGTAAACTGGACCCCGTCTCGGAGCCCTCTAAAAGCTGCTCCGGTCCGCGTGACCGGAACCGGAAGTCCCTTCTGCCTTATTGCACAGCACGGCCTTATCTTGCTCGGTAACGCGGGTCTGCCGCTTGCGACCAAACAGATTCCCCATCGCCCCGGCTCCGCCCGCGCCCTGGTGCTTTTCTAACTATTGGCCAGGTGTTTTGTAATTGTTCCATACATTCTTTCAGTGATGGGATTGCCGGTTCGTTTGGGGTTAGTTCTGGCATGAGGTTGAAACTTTGACTGGTAGCTATTTGAAAGGGAGTGTAACCTGTGCTGGAGTGGACTGCATTATTGTAGGCCACTTCTTTGAAAGGGAGTAGGTCCGTCCAATCTGACTGTTGGAAATTAAGAAAGCATCTTAAATATTGCTCAAGTACTGAGTTCGATTTTCCCGATTGACCATTCCCTTGCGGGTGATGGCTAGATGTCAGTCCCTGAGTGGTCCCTAAAAGGGATAAAAATTCCTTCCAAAATGCAGATGTAAATTGCACTCCCCTATCAGATATGATGCATTGGGGTGCCCCATGCAATCTGTAAATATGCTGGATGAAAAGTTTCGCTAAGGCTTTTGCGGTGAGAATCTTTTGGCAAGGGGTAAAGTGTACCTGTTTGGAAAACAAGTCCGTGACCGTCCAGACAACAGTATTCCCATTGCTTTCTGGTAATTCCACTATAAAATCCATGGCTATTTCCCTTCAGGGGGCTGAGGGATTTGCCACTGTTTGTAACAGTCTGGACGATTTCCCTTGCAACCTCTTTGTAGTTGCACACTTTGGGCAGCTGGCCACATAACTTTCTATGTCCTTTTTTATGGATGGCCACCAAAGTTGCCGTTTAATTAAGTGTAATGTTTTTACAAATCCAAAATGCCCTGCTGATTTTGTGTCATGGCAAAGCTGCATGAATGTGACTCTTTGGGTTGTTGGTTGTTCCCCCACCCAAGGCAGCCCGTCTCTCATTGTGCACACATTTTTGTTTTTCTGGAACCATTCATCTGTTTCCAAACTTTTCCGGAATTCAATTCCAGTTTGGCTACCCAGCTGCGGTTTTAATTTAGCTTCGGCTCTGGTGGTTACTGGCGCTGCCAGTTGTGATTCCACCATCATCGGTTCAGAGTCAGTGGCTTGCGTGCTGTTATATTGGGGCATGCAAGTTCTTTCCCCCTGGCAAATGCTTGAGCGTAAAGTGGAATTGGTGAAAATCCTGGGACCAGCGGGCTTGCTTGGGGTTGAGCTTCCTGGGTGTTTTCAAGGCTTCCAAATTTTTGTGGTCTGTCCACACCTGGAAAGTGACTTTATTGCCTTCAAGGAACTGGCGCCACGTGAGTAATGACCAATGTATCCCGTATGCCTTTCTCCCAGACGGGCCAGCACTGTTCTGTTTCGGTTAGTTTCTTGGATGTATACGTGCAGGGTTGCAATACCCCTTCGTTGTTTTCTTATAATAGTACAGCCCCCACTGCCACATCACTTGCATCCACCTGTATTATGACGGGCTTATCCATGTCTGGGTGCCTCAGTACTCGTTCAGCAGAAAAGAGTCTCTTCAATCTCTCAAACGCCGCTTGGCACTCCATTGTCCATTTTAGTGGCTGGCTAGGTTTTACTGAGAATGCTTCCTTCATTTTTAATAAGTTCGTGAGGGGCAGGGCTATCTGGGCAAATGAGGGAATGAATTGGCAGTAAAAGTTTGCGAAACCCAGGAAACTTTGCAGTTGCTTTCTTGTGCGAGGTGGTGCCCATTCTAATACTGCTCTGACCTTCTCTGGGTCCATTTCAATGCCCTGTGGGGTTATGCGATAACCTAGGTAGTCTATTCTTTCCTGGTGGAATTCGCATTTCGATAGTTTGGCATATAGGTGGGCGGCTCGTAGTTTCTTTAAAACCGCTCTGACTAGTTTGACATGTTCCTCTTTTGATTCGGTGAAGATAAGGATGTCATCTAAGTAAACCAGAACCCCCTTAAATAGGTGCTCCCTTAGTACCTCGTTGATTAATTGCATAAATACTGTGGGTCCCCCTTGTAATCCAAATGGCAAGACTTTGAATTGGTAGCACCCCATTGGGCAGTTAAATGCAGTTTTCCATTCATCCCCTTTCTTAATTCTCACGCGGTAGTACGCTTCCCTTAGATCTAGTTTAGTAAAAAAAATTTCCTTTCGAGAGATGTGATAACATGTCCTTGATGAGGGGTAGGGGGTATATGTTGCTTTCACTGATTGTATTTAGGAGCCTATAATCCATGCATAACTGTAAAGAGCCGTCCTTCTTCTCTCTAAAGAGGACCAGAGCAGCCACTTTAGGCTTGGCTGGTTCAATGAACCCCCTTTCTAGGTTTTTCTTTATGAATCTTTCCATTTCCTCCTTCTCCTTTGGGCTCATGGAGTATAATCTGGGCTTTGGGAGTTTTGCTCTGGGCTTGAATTCTATGCCACAGTCCATGGGTTGGTGGGGGGGGAAGCTCACCCGCCCTCTCCTCGCTGAAAACTTCAGCAAGATCTCTGTATTCCTCTGGTATTTCTGGTAGCCCCTTTTCTTCTCCCATGGATGCTTTTTCCATTCTTAATTTTGGTAGATCCCTTTGGGGTTTTAAGTCCATAGGGTCCCCTTTTGGGAAATTGATTTCTGCCATCTTCCAATTCACCCAGGGGTTCCATTTCTTTAACCATTCCATCCCTAGAATCATCAGGCATTCCATGCCTGGGGTCACTACAAACATTATGTCTTCCTCATGGTTGCCCAGGGAGAGGTGGATTGGTAAAGTGGCTAGGGTAGCTGGCACCCCCCCCTGCTATGGACCCATCTAACTGGCCAAATGAGATTGGTTGATCTAGCCTCCTCGACGGAATGCCCAGATTCCCCACTAGCGTCAGGCTAATGAGGCAGCGGGTGCAGCCAGAGTCTATTAAGGCTTTCACCTTGACAGCTCCGGGCATGGAGGGAATTAATATAGTCATTGTCTTGAGGATGGGTGCGATGGGTCCACTTACCAGGGGTTCACCCTCCGAGCTGTCGTCTGAGGCATCCACCGGCCCTGCGGTGTAGGCTGGAGTTCTTTCCCCATGATGGGCAGAGGTAGGGTATTCCACAGCCTCTGTGATGACCCAGGGCCCCGAACAGAGGCAAAGCAATCAGCTGGCCAGAGCAATAGTCTTTTTAATCACTGCCAATGTTCACCCAACAGCCCCCACATATGCTGGCACGAGTTCAAACAAAACAGCCAGGGAAGTTTACACTGTTCTTAAATCAAGACAGATAACAAGCAAACGTATAATCCTTTTAACTCCCAGCTTGCCTGTGAACTGCAAACTGCACACTGCAGATGCAAGGAGAGATCAGCAGGAAGCAAACTGGTCCAGAATACAAAGTGTCCAGGTTACAAGAGCACACTATCTCAAGATTTCATGTTTGTTCCCAGCAAATGCCCCACCCCAACATCGGCATAATCCCCCAACTCTGCCGGTAGGTCCAGGTCCACATAGGTAGCCACATTCCCTGCGCAGGCATGCAGGTGATGGGTAGCACACTTCTTGCCGGGGAACCGCACTGCCCCAGATGACCAAATAACCTGCGGATCATGAGCCCTTAACCACTCCAATCCCAACACCACTGGAAAGTGGGAAACAGTAGCCACATAGAACACGGCTTCTTTCACATGCGGCCCAATACGCATGTGAAGGGGTCTGGTTGCAGCAACCACTGGGCTGGAACGAAGGGGCTGCCCATTAATCGTCTCCACCAAGATTGGCGGTGACAACTGCTGCTGGGGAATGGACCACTGCACGGCAAAAGCTGAGTCCATGAAATTGGCAGTAGCCCCTGAGTCCACTAAGGCCTGGACCACCACCGCTCCGTGACCAGGCACGAACACAGTTGCTGGTAACACAAGGTGCTTAATAAGAACTTGCTGAGGTGGAGGTACTGGATCCGTTTCTAAGCGAGCCCGGCCTACAGAGCCCTCTAGGCCGGCCCTGGCCCGTTTCCCGCCACTGCTTTGGGTGCCTTCACAGGACACATGGCTGCCATATGGCCTGGACTACAATACAGGCAAAGGCCTTCGCGGCGGTGGCGATCTTTTTCAGCTTGGGTCAGTCGAGGTCGTGCAGCCCCCAACTGCATTGCCTTATCTGGAGGCGGTGCCAATGGTGCCACTGTCTTAACAGGTGCGGGCAAGGCCTCCATCCGTCGTCGCGCCTGTCACTGCTGGAGTCTTGCATCGATACAGAGACACAGGTGCATGAGCTCCTGCAAGGAGCGAGGGCATGCAGTGTGTGCCAGCTCATTCAGGAGTTCGGACGAAAGTCCTTCCTGAAACTGGTCCATAAGCGCTGCCTCTTTCCACTGCAGTTCCTGACAAACCAACTGAAACGTACCAATGTAGTCTGTCAGCGAACCACCCCCCTGCCGCAACTCTCTCACCCAACGGTTTGCAGTCTGGGCCCTAACTGGGTCCTCAAACATGGCCTTGAGTTGCTGGCAAAACTCTGCATAATTGTCCAGCAGCTGATTGGGCTGGGTCAGCAGGGGTGTTGCCCAACGTGCTGCTGTTCCTGTCAACAGGCTTATCACAAACCCCACGTTATCCCGGTCAGTGGGTAAGTCCTCAGGCCGAAGGCTCATACACAACTGGCACTTCCCAAAGAACGATGGGAATCGTGCCTGTGAACCATCAAACTTTTCTGGCACTGTAACAGGGCTTCTGCGGCGTGGCCGAGCTGCTTGCATCTGCAGCATCTGTGCAGTCAGGAGGGCCACCTGCTGTTGTAACTAATCATTGTCCACACAGAGCTGATCCATGGTCGCCCAACTTGGTCTGGAGGAGCAATTGGGAGTGGGCCGGGAACAAAATGTGATGACCCAGGGCCCCGAACAGAGGCAAAGCAATCTGCGGGTCGGGGGGAGTGGTGACTACTGGATCAGTGGACATCCCCAGGGCTGCAAGTTCCAATTCCCCCCTCAGTGTCTCTCCCGTTGCAGCTCCAGGAGTGGGTGCGGCTGTGGGGCTCAGAATTCTCCTCTCCTATGGAGCTGAGGGTTCTCTTCATCAAGTCGATAGCTTTCTCTAGGATCCAGCTAGAGTGTGGTGCCCAGCTTCCTTCCTCTTTGCTTGCATACAGGGATTTCCCCATCTCCTGCTTCTATTTTGGTTGGTTGGCCCCCCCATCTCAGGGTCACCTTTCTTGATTTCTTTTCCCACTCACCTTTTTTTCCAACGCCCATTGACCACCGAGGTTTGTGGTTACCACCTCTTCTCCTGAGGAATCTGACCTCTCAGATCCCGACATCTGGCAGGTTTTCAGTCGGGGCAGTGGCTCCCTCTCCGAGGAGCTTTCTCCCTTCCCTGCTCCGTCGTCTGACATGGTATTTTTTGCAAAGTCCCCTGGCAAGGTTCTCCCTTCCAGGTGGACTAATTTTGCAGATCCTGTCTAATGTAAGGACCCACCTCAATTTTACATCTTAAGAAGACAGAACTCTTGGAATGTCTCTTCCAACAGGAATCTTTATTAAGAGAAACTGATTGCAGACATGCTAGACAGGATCTGGGGAATCCTCTCCCACCATTCAATGTTTTAAAGTGTTCCCAAGCAGCCCCCACCCCACAGTTCTTCCGGGCGATTCACTCCATCAGTCCACTCCGTCAGCATGATCACTCATTTTCTCTTTTCCCAGATTCCAGGCATTGCATTCCCCCCTCCCTTTTCCCTCACTGCCGGCAAAGGGGAGAACTTCAGAGGGAGTAGGATGAAAGACGATGGCCGCATTGTTATGGTTAGTCCTCTCGAAGAGAATAAACAACCGGTCACTTTGTAATTAATGAAGGAAGTGAGAGTCACAAAACCCCCATGCTTACCCTCCTCCCCTTCCATAGTATGACAGAATCCAGAAGAGAGTAAGAATTGGTTTTATATCAGAGTAGGTAGATAGAAATGAAATATAATTGGATTCTGACAGAGATTTTGGAAAAAATTCAGAAATGAGCAACGAAGATGATTAAAGGCCTGGAGGCTAAAACATACAAAGAATGGCGACGGGACTTGGGTTTGGTTAGTCTAAAGAAAAGAAGAAATAGGGGAGACATGATAGCAGTGTTCCAGTATCTGAGGGGCTGCCACAAGGCAGAGGGGGCCAGGTCGTTCACCAAAGCACCAGATGGAAGGAGGAGGAAAAATGGTTGGAAACTGACCAAAGAGAAGCAACCTGGAACTAAGGAGAAATTTCCTGACAGTGAGGACAATCGACCAGTGAAACAGCTTACCCACAGAAATCGTGGGCGCTCCATCACTGGAGGTTTTTAAGAAGAGACTAGACATTCACCTGTCTGAGACGATGTAGGTTCTCCTGCTCGAGCAGGGGGCTGGACTAGAAGACCTCCAAGATTCCATTCCATTCCATTCCATTCCATTCCATTCCATTCCATTCCATTCCATTCCATTCCATTCTATTCTATTCTATTCTATTCTATTCTATTCTATTCTAAAAGGGATCCCTCCTGCTCTCAGAGGTCACACTATTCATCTCTTCACTACCTTAGGCACTGTTGGAAGTGCTTTCAAGGGATTACATAACGTGAGGTGTCAGCAATCATTGTCCTCTAAGGACTGAATCAAGGGCCCTGCCTCATGGTAGGGTCACTCCCAATGCACTGTAAATTCATTTCCCCATAGAGGAAGTCAGCCCTATTCAAGAATTTCCTAGCAGAATTATCCACAACTGAGTGCCACAAGGTACAGCTGGCGTCACCCTGTACAGGTAGTCCTCGACTTAACAACCATTCAGTTAGTGACTGTTCAAAGTTGCAATAGAAGTGAAAAAATATGACTTACAGCCGGTCCTCCCGCTTATGATGGTTGTGGCATTCCCCACTGTGACACGATCAAAATTAGGGCACTTTGCCATCGACATGCCTTTGCCATTGTTTGTATTCCACATTTATTACTTTTAAAAATTAGGCAGCGAACATTGTCAAAACGCCTTCATCTATTTTCTCCCACAACAACCCTGTGAGGTGAGTTGGACTAAGAGAGAATGACTGGCCCAAAGTCATCCAGTTGGCTATGCTGGCTGAGGAATTCTGGGAGCTGAAGTCCACAAGTCTTAAAGATGTCAAGGTTGCAAACCCCTGCACTAGACCAAACTGTTGCAATGTTTCAGGGTTGTGTGATTGCCACTAGCAACATTCTCAGCCAGGTTCCAACAAGGAGACTCAGTGGTGGAAGCCAGATTCTCTGAATGACTGCATGATTCACTTAATAACTGCAGTGATTTTGTTTAACAACCTCTGCAAAAAACGGCTGTAAAATCACTTAACTGCCTTGCTTAGCAACAGAAATGCCCAATTGTGGTCATAAATCGAGGACTACCTGTACAGAAATTTTATGTCCCTGGGATATGAAGCCAGGGTGGGTCAGGCCTTGTGTGGAGACTTCACTGCATGTGCTGAGATACCACAATGGTACAACTTGTTGCTTGCTTGCCAGCACAAAACAGGCCTGCCAGGTTAGCTGCCTTGTTTTCTGCCAGCAATCCACCAATTAGTGGCTGAGAGTAAACCAACTGCAGCCTGCTGCTACTGCCAATCTGGTGTTTTGTTTTGTCGCTTGTTTTATTTGCTGACTAGCAATAATTAAAGTTATTGTTATTTTTTTTTTTTCTATTTTTACTTCCTTTGCTTGGATTTTTGTTGAACTTTCCTGGAAATCAAGTTACAGCAACAGATTCCACAGGCTATATAATCCCTAATGAACAGGTTGTCAACTTCCCCAGCAGCAGTTTCCCCAGGCAGTGCCAATAAAAGCAGGCTTGGGACAGCAAAAGAACACTGCTTTGCAAGAGTGTCGTAAAGCTGTAATTGCCATGACTTAAAAAGAGCCACAGCCCTGTGCAGAATATTTGGTGGGTGAGGTCCTGTGGAAATGGAGTGATTCACACTGGGTGCTTTCTCACTTCTGTTCCTGCCAGTTTCAGTCACTTTTACATCCTTCCTTCCCTCTTAGCTAATTATTTCCACCTTGGTAGCAGACTCAAGTTGGTTCTGCAGTGACTTCCTCTGGGCCAAACTGGTTCTCCCAGTTGCCATGGGTAGTGTGCCCAGAAATTCCCTAGTTGGTATCTGTTCCATCTGAGGTTAAGGACTTGGAGAGCAAGGTGTCTGAGAGGGGAAAACAATGAGAGACTAAGAAGGCAGAGGGTTTCTTTGCAGGGAAAAGAAGGGAATGGACGTCCTGAAAGTCCATTTCTCTGGCTTCTCTGAAAAACACAGATGATTCCAGCAGATGCCAATGTTGCTTCACATGCTAAGCAAGAATTCCCATGTTAGAACGAGCAATGTTTAAACATGTGGTAGGCACAGCTTCAAGAAAACTAACCTGGCAACTTTCCAGATCTGCTGGACTGCAAGGCCTAATTAGTGGAAAACACTAATTCTACTTATTGTCCACCTGCTCCTCACTGGGGATAGGCACAATGCCTTAGATACTGTATATGATCAGTTGAAGCAAAGGGTAATGTTTTAACAGAATAACAAAGTTGGAAGGGACCTTGGAGGTCTTCTAGTCCACCCCCCTGCTCAGGCAGGAAACCCTATACAATTTCAGACAAATGGTTGTCCAGTTTTTCAGGTAGAGGTCTAAAACCTCCATGTACTGTATTAAGCATTCTTTCTCATGTTGGTGATTTGTATCTTGTGGGATCACAAGTGGTCCTCAATTTACAACCATTTGTTTAGCAACTGTTTGATGTTACAATGGCAATGAAAAAGTGACTTGGGACCAATCCTCACATCTGCAGCACCCTCACGGTCACATGATCAAAATCAGGTGCTAAATAACCAGCACGTATTTACAGCATCCAGGGGTTATGTGATCACCATTTGTGACCATTTCCCAGCCGTCTTCTGACAAGCAAAGTAAATGGGGGAAGCCAGATTCACTTAATGACCGTTTTATGATTTTAAAAAAGGTCATAAAATTGGTCATGACGAACAGCTGTCTTGCTTAACAGTGGCAATTCTGGTCCCAGTTGTGATCATAAGGACTAGCTGCACAATGTAAATCCACTTAATACATTCCTGTTAAGTCATATACTGAAGCCCATTGGAAATGTTTTCTGATTTGCAGAGGAGCTTCTGCCAAAGAAAGCTCCTGACTCTCATGTTTTCTGACATGAAAAGCAATGGGATGAAATGGCAGAGCGGAAACGGCAGTCGGAGCGCTTGTGGCATCCTCCACATCCGAAACACTGAGGGAATGCAGTTGCCTTGTCAGGACGCTCCTTAGGCCTTGTCTCCGCTGCCTGCTGAAGTCTGTCCACCTCCTCTTCTGGATCCTGTTCAGATTCCTCCTGAGCAACCTCATGATGGACGGAGACTGCCACTGGAGGGTTCCTGGCAAGCCACAAGGCCTTCACAGCGCCGCCCGCTGCTTCTTCAGCTGCAATCTCTCTCAAGGCATCTTGGAAAGAGACATCTTGTTTGGCGAAGATCTTCTGCAGCTCACGACTTCTTAGTCCACAAACTAAACGATCCCACAGCCTCTCTTCCAGGTCCTTGAATTTGCATGGCCTAGCTGCTTCTCGGAGTGTAGCAATAAAGTCCGCAGCAGACTCACCAGGCCTCTGGTCCCTCTGCTCAAATGTGTGTCACCATGCAATCACTGAGAGCTTGGGTTCGAAGTGTTCTCGCAGCATCTTCTTCAATTCAGCATAAACAATTGATTCCAGTGGTGTTGGGGCGACCAGATTCTCAGCTATATCGAAAGTCTCTTGCCCACAGACACACAGTAAAGTAGCAGCTTTGAGGCCGTCTTCCCTCACTTGGTTTACTCGGAAGTAATTCTCCACTCGAGCCATGTAGGAACTCCAGCGTTCTGGATGTGATGTATCAAATTCTGAGAGACGGCCAATTTTGGACATTGTTGCTGCCCTGGAGCTTCGTCAACGCCTCTAGCTGCAAGGTTTGAGAAGGGGTCCCTCTTGCCGAGCTCACCTCCAGCGTTCTTGTACTGGCAGGCAGAGTCACAATCTCCGGACGCTGAACTTCCCAGCACTTCAGGCTTCTCTTTGTGAGTCAGCCCAGCTTTTTCTTTGTTGTTTTCCTTGCAGCGATCCCACCTTCGTCGCCAATATTCTGTTTCCAAAGATGAGGCATGGAGATGAAGTGGAGTAACAAAAAACAGTCTTCCTTTATTGCAATTCACCAACAGAACAGAGAACAAAAATAGCGCAGGCCCTTTTATAGTCTCCTGGCAGGGATAGTGTCAGCCAATCATTCCACGGCATTCTCCCGCCTTGCACATGCACACAAGGCTGGAGACAGCCTGTCTGGTCCCAGGCAACCACGTGGTCTGCCTGGGCCTTTCTGCAGCTTTCCTGAGCCTGC
The DNA here is from genome assembly GCA_034064705.1 of Bothrops alternatus. Classification (NCBI taxonomy): domain Eukaryota; kingdom Metazoa; phylum Chordata; class Lepidosauria; order Squamata; family Viperidae; genus Bothrops; species Bothrops alternatus. The sequence continues at coordinate 831,852 of JARGCV010000207.1, forward strand.
TGAGTCATTCAGCAGGCCCAGGACACAACACAATCCACTTTAAAAAGTATCTTAAAACCAGCCTTTGTGCTTAGAACCATCACAGTATCCCCTCAGTCATGTGTTCAAAATTTGCACCCTTGGCAACCAGCATGTATTTACAACAACTGCAGTGTTCTGGGGTCATGGATTGCCATTTGCAACCTTACCAACTGTTGTGAGTGTCCCTAGACCAGCTTGGGAAGTATCAGAGGATGAGGATCAGCAGCCAGGTCCCTCTGGGTGTTTTTCCCTCCCGGCAGCCGAGGATCAGCAGCCAGGCCCCTCTGGGTGGTTTCCCCTCCCGGCAGCCGAGGATCAGCAGCCAGGCCCCTCTGGGTGGTTTCCCCTCCCGGCAGCTGAGATAGACAATGAGGAGCTTTGTATGCATTCTGAATCAGACTCTCAAAATGATGAGTCAGATTTAGAACAAGAAGATAAATGGATTGATCCGAGGTTCCGAAGGTTTGATAAGCGAAGGTGTCAGTTAACTGGAAAAAGGAAGTAATTGGGGAAGTGACGTATCGGACACTATATTAGAAGGGGAAAGAAAGACTACGCCTTTGTCACGAGCAACGTTAATCAAGGAGTGGGCTGAAAACTTTGGCAGTGCTTTGGAACTCAGTTTTCTGGTGTTTTGAAAACCTACCGAAGAATAATGAGGTCTTGGACAATGTGATAAAGAAAGAGTGAGTAATTGGAATGTGGGAGGAGAGCATGTTTAATCTAAATGTACATAGATCTGATTTGGCCGTTCAGGCCAACATAATGCCAGCAGCTTGCTTTGAAATGAATCCGTTTGAAATGTGTTAAATAAACCTCTTAAAGACATATTTACGTGGATTTTAATGAGCTGCGAGAGGCCAGACATAACAGATTGCTCGTGACCCAAAAACAGAAAAGACGAAAATTAGTCCGAGCTTTCAGTGACGTCATGGAGCAACTCCTCGCTGATAACCCGGCTCTGCATCTATTAGTTCAAACTCTCCAGCAACAAATTGGACATTTGCAACAGCAGATTCAGCAAGCTGCAGGAGCCCCAGCTCCAGCCCCCCCTCCCAGACGGAGCAGATGTTATTTAGCCTTGCCTGATAAGTTTACTGGAGAGCGTAGTAAATTTCCAGCTTTTTTAAACCAATGCAAAACATTCATTGCCTCAACTCCAGCAGACTTCCAGCTTGATGAAACGAAAGTAGCTTTCATTTTAAGTTTACTCTCTGGGACAGCTGCTGATTGGTCGTCTCCTCTGATAGACGGACAAGATCCTGTCCTGCGCAATTATGCAGGATTCTGCCAGCTGATGGAAAGAGAATTTGTTGACCCCCTTCGTAGACAAAATGCCACCCGGCGGATACGAGAGCTACGTCAAGGATCGCGCTGCGTAGCGGACTATATATCAGATTTTCGCCGCCTAGCTCAAGAAATTAATTGGAATGATGAGGCTCTCATGGAAATCTTTCAAGATGGCCTGTCTTCTCAGATCTTGAATGGATTGAAAACTACTGTAATACCTGCGACCCTGGATGCATTATACCAACATTGTTTGGCTATTGAGGCGCAAACGCAAGCCATGGATGCCCGCCTGGTCAAACAGATGGTTCCAGTCACCGGAAGTGCCAAGCCAGTTCCTGCACCACGCAGAGGATTCCAGACCCTACCTATCGCTCCACCTATCCCGGCACCCAGACGTATTTTCCAAACAGGGCCGGCTTACACTGAGAGGCGCCCTGCACCCATGACCAGAGATGAGCCCATGGATCTTGGTGCAGCCAGATCTCGTTTGACCGAGGCTGAGAAGGCAAGACGGAGAGCTGAGGGCTTGTGCCTGTACTGTGGAGAGATGGGTCACTTCGTCATGGCCTGCCCCCAGAAAAGACGTGGTACGGCAGGTCCTACTCCTGTTCCAGCTCGGCCTCCCACTCAGCAGTTTCAAGCCACCTTGCCGGGAAACGGCCAGAGCCCGGCCTAATGGAAACATTGGGTCGGGCAGGCGCCAAACCCAGTTCCAGTTCCGCAGACGACGACCCCGGTCCTCCGAGACATCTGATCCTAGCAACCAATATACTTCTGGGAAATCATGCCCAGGGCATTCCGGCACACGCCTTGTTGGATTCTGGAGCCACCACCAATTTCATGAATGAAGCTTTCGCTCGTCAGCATGCCATACCTTTGTGCTCCGTGAAGCCGCCTATGTTGGTTGAGACAATCGATGGTCGTGAGTTGTTGTCTGGACCGATCAAGTTTATGACCCAGCCCATACGCCTGGTCATAGGACAACATGAAGAAGCCATCCAATTCTATGTTACCAAGGGACTTCATTTCCCCTTAGTTCTCGGCCTAGCCTGGTTGAGAACCCATGATCCTTGTGTGGTGTGGTCCCAGAACTTTGTTTCATTTCCCAGTTTGCAATGCGTAGACCACGTACGCCAAGTTTGTGCAGCCCAGCTACCATCCCACCCTGACATCACCTTGCCGGCCGAACTAGCGGACTTTGCAGATATATTCAATGAGAAAGAGGCAGACCAATTGCCTCCGCATAGACCATATGACTGTGCCATTGATTTGCTACCAAATGCCAAGCTTCCAAGGGGACGCCTTTACTCCATGTCAGAACCCGAGTTGGCCGCATTGAAAGACTTTGTGGACAAAAACCTGGCCAGGGGTTTCATTCGTCCCTCTTCCTCGCCTTTGTCAGCTCCTGTGTTATTCGTGAAGAAGAAAACTGGAGATTTACGCCTATGCTGTGACTATCGCAAGCTCAATGCCATCACGGTGCGCAACCGGTACCCTCTGCCTTTGATTCCTGATCTCATGGACCGTCTCCGATCAACGACCATCTTCACCAAGATAGATTTAAGGGGTGCTTACAACCTGGTTCGCATTCGAGAGGGGGACGAGTGGAAGACCGCGTTTGGAACCAGGTATGGTCATTTTGAGTATACCGTTATGCCCTTTGGACTCACCAATGCTCCGGCCGTCTTTCAACATTTCATGAATGACATCTTCCGGGATTTATTAGATCAATTTGTGGTGGTTTACCTCGATGACATCCTGATTTATTCCCCGTCACGAGCAACTCATCTTCAGCATCTCCGGCGAGTTTTGCAACGCTTGAGAGAGCATCACCTTTACGCCAAGTTAGAGAAATGTCAATTCTATCAAACCACCATTGAGTTTCTGGGACATGTGATTTCTCCACAAGGCATCGCCATGGACCCTGGCAAGGTTGAGGCCTTGCAAACCTGGCAACCACCATGTAAAGCAAAAGATGTCCAAAGACTTTTGGGATTTGCGAACTATTACAGGATATTTATTCCGAGATTTTCTGCCTTGACTGCGCCCCTTACTCGACTGTTACGGAAAGGCGTTAAGTTCCAGTGGGGCGATGCCGAGCAACAGGCGTTTCAGACCCTCAAAAAGGCTTTTGTTCAGGAACCCATTCTCAAGTATCCAGATCCTTGTCGTCCCTTTGTAGTGGAGGCTGACGCCTCAGATGTTGCAGTAGGGGCCGTGCTACTTCAAACACACCAAGATGGCGGCCCCCTGTTCCCGTGTGCTTATTACTCCAGGAAACTGACTCCCTCCGAACGCCATTATACCATTTGGGAAAAGGAGCTATTGGCCATCAAGACTGCTTTTGAGACCTGGAGACACCACCTGGAAGGAGCCCGCTACCAAGTTGAAGTTCGGACTGACCATAAAAACTTGGAATTTTTGCAATCTGCCAGGAAATTGAATCAACGTCAAATCCGTTGGTCTTTGTTCTTCGCTCGATTCAACTTCAAAGTCACCTACATTCCGAAAGGGTACAACAAAAGAGCAGATGCCCTGTCCCGTAAACCTGAGTATCTACAGATCAAGGATCCCTTACCGCTTCGAACCATTCTGCCTATCGAATCGATCGCAGCCGTGCATGATCCGGTAGATCTACGACGACAGATTCGGGAAGCGCAACAACTAGATAACTTTGCAATACGGAAGAGACAAGAGGTGGGTCCCGACTCACCTTGGACTTTGTCCGAGGGACTATTATGCTTCCGCAACCTGTTATATGTTCCAGCAGGCCCACTCCGGGGTCTCATCCTGACTCAATGCCATGATAACCCTGCGGCAGGTCATTTTGGTTTCTTTAAGACTCTCCACTTAGTGTCTCGGACTTTTTGGTGGCCCAGACTTCGCCATGATGTGCAATCCTATGTGAATTCCTGTGTACGGTGCCGTCAGGCAAAACATGCCACAGGAGCCCCTCCGGGATTATTACAGCCTTTACCCACGCCGGAGAGACCCTGGGGAGCTATTTCCATGGACTTCTTGACTTGTCTACCTGTTTCTGCCGGCTACACCGTTGTCTTTGTAGTGGTGGACATGCTGACCAAAATGGCACATTTCATTCCTTGCCGAAGAATACCGACAGCCAAGGTCACTGCTCAGCTGTTCATTCAACATATCTTCCGGCTACACGGTTTGCCTGACAAAATAGTGTCCGACCGAGGAACCCAGTTCACCTCGGAGTTCTGGAGAGAACTCATGTCTGCGCTTCAAGTCCAAGTTAATCTAGCCTCCACGCATCACCCAGAGACTGATGGGGGTACAGAGAAAGTGATTGGCATTCTGGAACAGTATTTGCGTTGTTTCATCAACGACCAACAGAACGATTGGTCCAAATATCTCTCCGTGGCCGAATTCACTTTCAACAACTCTCAGCACACTTCCACTCAGACCACTCCGTTTTTTGCCAACTACGGCTATCATCCCAGGTTTTTCCCGCTCACGCTCCTCGATTCTCCAGTTCCAGTTGCAGAAGACTACTTAACCGAACTCCAGTCTGTCCAAGAGATGGTTAAGCACCATTTGACTAAGGCCAAGGAAGACTACAAGAGGGTTGCAGACCGCTCTCGTCGCGACACGCCGCCGTTAGCTGTTGGAGATCGGGTTTGGCTCTCCACCAAGTACTTGTTTCCAGGGAGAATTCACCGCAAGCTTGATCAACGTTTCCTGGGTCCTTTTCCTGTGGAGACGGTCATCAATCCGGTGACCTATCGTTTGACTTTACCTAGGTCTCTTCGTGTACATCCCGTGTTTCATCGCTCCTTGCTTGTTCCTGTTAACCCTGATTCTCCGCTTCGACCTCCTGATCCGGGCCCGACAGCTCGCCGTGCTCACGTTCCCGTTTCCCGGTTGGATGTGTCCGGCATCCGAGATTCCCGATGGCTCAACGACCGCTTCCAATATTTGGTTGATTGGACCGGGGGTGGGCCAGCCGCTGGCTGTTGGGTCGATGCTCGTGATATTGAGGCTCCTCGGTTAATTTGGGATTTTCATTCTGCGTTTCCCTACAAACCACATCCCCTGCGACGGCCCCGGGGGGAGGGGCCTGCGGGGGGGGGATAGTGTTGTGAGTGTCCCTAGACCAGCTTGGGAAGTATCAGAGGATGAGGATCAGCAGCCAGGTCCCTCTGGGTGTTTTTCCCTCCCGGCAGCCGAGGATCAGCAGCCAGGCCCCTCTGGGTGGTTTCCCCTCCCGGCAGCCGAGGATCAGCAGCCAGGCCCCTCTGGGTGGTTTCCCCTCCCGGCAGCTGAGATAGACAATGAGGAGCTTTGTATGCATTCTGAATCAGACTCTCAAAATGATGAGTCAGATTTAGAACAAGAAGATAAATGGATTGATCCGAGGTTCCGAAGGTTTGATAAGCGAAGGTGTCAGTTAACTGGAAAAAGGAAGTAATTGGGGAAGTGACGTATCGGACACTATATTAGAAGGGGAAAGAAAGACTACGCCTTTGTCACGAGCAACGTTAATCAAGGAGTGGGCTGAAAACTTTGGCAGTGCTTTGGAACTCAGTTTTCTGGTGTTTTGAAAACCTATCGAAGAATAATGAGGTCTTGGACAATGTGATAAAGAAAGAGTGAGTAATTGGAATGTGGGAGGAGAGCATGTTTAATCTAAATGTACATAGATCTGATTTGGCCGTTCAGGCCAACATAATGCCAGCAGCTTGCTTTGAAATGAATCCGTTTGAAATGTGTTAAATAAACCTCTTAAAGACATATTTACGTGGATTTTAATGAGCTGCGAGAGGCCAGACATAACACCAACCAGCTTCTGACAAACAAAGTCAATGGGGGAAACTGGATTCTCTTACCAGCCACACATGGTTTACTTAACAGCTGCAGTGATTCACTTCACAATTGTGGCAAGAGAGGTTGTAAAATTGGACACAACTCACTTAACAACCCCCTTGCTTAGCAATGGAAATTTCTGGTCCCAATTGTGGTTGTAAGTCAAGGACACCTGTAGCTGGTCAATCACAACCACACAGCAAACAAGGGCAGAGAACAGGGGTTTGATTTGATGGACATGCACTAAACTGGTGACAGCCAAGAGAGAACCTTCGTTCTTTCTCTAGCTTGACCATGATGTCCCTCCCTGCATTGCCAGTGTTGTTCAGACTGATCCTAATCTGCAAGCCAAGAGGATCCATGGTGGGAAGGTCAAAACAGTCAAGATGGAAGCTGTAATCTTGTGAGGACACCACCTCTTTTTTGAACCTATGTTGGGTGAGGCTTTCATCACAAGATTTAGGAAGGCCTCTGAGACAGGAAGAGACCAATAGGAGCTATTCATTTCTTTCTTTTTTGCTTTGGGAGAATTTAGACAAGAGACTGTACGAAAGGAGGAGCTATTTGGCTGGCTGATCTTAAAGAAACTGATAGATATGTCAAGCTGTGTTAACCTGTAAGGTGTGTACATATTTGTGTTCCTGCCTGAGGAACTCTGCACCCAGTTCAGACTTCATGGATTAGTGGAAGAGAAAATGGAGTGGCTAGAAGTAGACCAACCATCAGTTAGGTCTAGTGGTTAAGGCATCAGGCTATAAACTAGGAGATGGTGAGTTCTAGTTCTGTCTTAGGCACAAAGCCAGCTGGGTGACCTTGGGCCAGTCACTCACTTTCAGACCTAAGAAGAAGGGGAGGAGTGAGGAGGGGGAGGATGAGTTCCAGTGATTTGTCAGGGAAGACAAGGTGTTTCTGGCTATGGTGGAAGGACAAAGATGATAATGGTTGTAGAAATTGAGTATGTCTAGTTTAATGAAAAGAAGGACTGGGGTGACATGATAACAGTGTTCTAATATCTAAGGGGCTGCCACAAAGAAGAAGGGGGTCAACCTATTCTCCAAAGCACCAGAAGGACAGACAAGAACCAATGGTTGGAAACTAACCAGGGAGAGAAACAACCTGGAACTAAGGAGAAATTTTCTGACAGAACAATTGATCAGTGGAACGGATTGCCTTCAGAAGTTGTAGATGCTCCAACACTGGAGGATTTTAAGAAAATATCGGGCAACCATTTGTCTGAAATGGTATAGACTAGAGTCTCCTGCTTGAGCAGGGGATTGGACTAGAAGACCTCTAAGTTCCTTTCCAACTCTGTTATTCTGACCAAAAAGTTCAAAAGAAGGGACTACTACTAAGGAAAGACAGGATCTTGTATAGCCGGGGTGTCAAACTGCCGGCCCACGGACTGGATGCATCATGGCAAAACCGTGCCCACCCCATTGCAATGGCAAAAAAGTTGCGATACGTCGCAACACGTCACGTGATGTTGCAAGTTTGACACCCCTGTTGTAGAGAAAGAGGACTTCCAGAACATAACTTAGTAGTGTTCCTCAACCTCCATCATATTAAGATGTGTGGACTTCAGCTCCCAAAATTCCTTAGCCAGCATGAATCTGTTATCTGTTGATGCAGCCTAGGATTGCATTGCATTTCCTTTTTTTTTTTTTTGCAATGATCTCCTCCTCTTCCTCCTGGCTCTGTTCAATTTATAATCCAGCAAGACATCCAGATAATTTTGTATTTGCTGCAATCCAGAATCCAGGACTTCTCATTTGGCATTTATGATATCTTTTTGATTTCTGCTTATTTCCACCTTGTCAAGATCCTCCTGACTTTTAAGGGGGTTTCTAGGCACACCCTACCTATTTTTTCCGTTATCTGTGAATGAGAGACTCTATTTTTAAAGTCATTTATAAAGATGTGAATACCACAATGCTTAGCATTTTGTTCTAGCTCTACATGAAGCCACTGACGTATTTTTGGGTATGACAGTTCCAGCCAGCCAATGGTAGCAAAATTGGCTGATTGGATTGGCGATACAAAATTGATAAAATTTTAAAATTCTATAAATAAAAATAAATCAAATTAGACCCATGCTGACTGGTGTCATGAATTTTTTGGGGGGTACATTCCTGCAAATGAACTGTTTAATCATTTGTTCCAAAGATTTGCCTAACATTGATATCAAGTTGACTGTTCTATAATTGCTAGTACTTTTCTTGGGTTTGCTGTTTTCGTTTGGTTTGGCTTGGTTTTCTGCCCTTCTCTTGTCCTCTGGGACTACATCTGTTGTCCATGATTTTTCAAAGATCACAGAAAACAGCTGCAGGATGGTGTTGCAAGACACTTGGGTGCAACACTCTGATCCTGGAGAGCTAAAGTAACCAGATAATCCCTACTCTTTCTTTCTCTAGCTATTTTTCATTTGTTCCATCAGTTGTTTGCTTAGATCTGTCTGAACCCACCTTCTCTTTGGGGGAGGATAGGAACAAAGTAGGAGTTGATAGCCAGTTTGATGTAGTGTTTAAGGCAGTGTTTCTCAACCTTAGCAACTTTGTGATGTGTGGACTATAGCTCACAGAATTCCCCAGGCAGCTTTGCTGGCTGGGGAATTCCGGGAGTTGAAGTTCACATATTATAAAAGTTGCTATGGATGAGAAACACTGGGTTAAGATATCAGGCTAGAAACTAGGAGGTTGTTTATTCTAGTCTGACCTTATGCACAAAGCCAAATAGGTGGCCTTGGGCCAGTCCATCTCTCTCAGCCCTAGGAAGGAGGCAATGGCAAGCCACTCCTGAAAAACCTTGCCAAGAAAACTCCTGGAACTTGTCCAACAGATTCTGAGAACTGGACAGAATGGAACTGATTTTTTTTTTTTAAAAAAGGAGTTGCTACCTTCTCCCTCTCTTCTGCTACTATCCCACCATCTTTTCCAAAGAGATTTATCCTTTTTCCCCTCTTTTACTTATGAGCTAGCCAACCCCGCCTCCTGTTTTTGCTGCTTTTAATTTATGTTCCTTTGTGATTTATGACTAATTTCCAATTTTTTACACAAGTGCAAGAACTAGCAGTTGAATACAGCTAATCCTTGACTTATGAATGATCATAATTAGCAATCAAAGTTACAAAGGACCCCCCAAAAATGTATTATGTACACATATATTATGTATTGTGACCCAGTTTCAAAGTTCTGACACCCCTCTGGTTACATGATCACAGTTTGGGTGCTTGGCAACTGGTTTGCATTTACAGCTGTTTGCAATGTCCCAGTCATGGGACCATGATTTACAACATTTTTTGCCAGAAACTGGTGCTTATTTCTGGTTTCCAGCAAAAGGCACCCATTGCCTGGCTGAGGAATTCTGGGAGTTGAAGTCCACAAGTCATAAAAGGACCAGGTTTGAAGACCCCTGGCTTAATGACTGTGGCATTCTCTTAGCAACCATGGCGTTCATTTAATGATTACCGCATTAAAGGCCATAAAATCAGGTACAGCCACATGGTGACCTGCTTAATAACCAGTATGACATACGACCGTAATTCTAGGCTCCATTATGGTCAAAAGTCGAGGACTACCTATATACCATGCAAACAGCTGCCAGAAAAGAATAGGCCAGCCACTTATGCAAAATCCAATTGACCCTGGGTCTATGCAGAGGTTTATTAATGCATATTCAATCTTACACTGACTACAGCAGGGGTGTCAAACTCAATTTCATTGAGGGCCGCATCAGCATTGCGGTTGTCCTCGGGGGGGGGGGTAGGTGTGACCAGGGTGGGCGCGGCCTACTGGGTGGGCATGGCTGGAGTGGGTGTGGCCTACTGGGTGGGCATGGCCAACTCTTCATCGTTCGTGTCAAGGGTGCCTGTGGGGGCCTGGGGAGGAGTGGGACAGATCTGAGGGTCTCTGGCAGAAGGGGGTGGGACCAGGGCAAGCGCCAAGGCATGGTCCACGGGAACAGCCTCACTGTTTCTCTCAGGCCATGTGAGGGGGGGCTTCCCGGAGCCCTGGGCAGCAGAAGTCAAATGCCCAGCCCGGCCCTCAAGCACCCGTGGCACCAAGCCCAGCCCCACTACCCCAAGGGGGTGCCCAGCTGCACTTACCTCCTCCTCAAGGCTGCTGCTGCTGTGCTTGCTCTCCTTAGCCAGGTTGCTCATGATGGGTATGGGGGCAAAGTCAGAGGGAGGAGCAATCCCTCTCCATGGGAGGAGACCCGGCTTTGTATCCAAAGCTTCCTTAGCAATAGGATGGGAGACCCCCAGGATAGGCCAGGAGGAGGGGGCAAGGGGATGGTGAAAGGGCAGCAGGGCAGGACTAAGGCAGGAGTTCCCTCAGACCCTCCCTCTCCTTCCTTCCTTCCTTCCTTCCTTCCTTCCTTCCTTCCTTCCTTCCTTCCTTCCTTCCTTCCTTCCTTCCTAAGAACAGAGTGGTGGGAAAATATTTGAGATGAGGGAGGGAGACAAACAGGCAAGAAACGCAGCTGGGGAGGTGTCACCCTTCGTGAGGAATGAAGAAATGCACCATCACCTGGAAGTGGCCAGCACATGGCCCTCGCCTACTTCACATATCTGGCTTGGTGGGCTTTGGGGGAGGGGACGCCATGAGCAACGTGAGAATCGACCTTACCTGCATGATGCCATCCAGCCCCCAGCCTGCCCGGTTTCGGCAGGCAGTGGGACGCTCTCCTCACAGTGCCGAGAGGCTGAGCTGGGCAGTGTGAAGCTCACCAGCTTTGCACTGTCAGATGTCCTTTGTCATCCGTGTAAATCAATTCAGGAACGCAGGAACAAGGTGACAAAGAGGTTTAATCTGTGCAAAATAAAGTCAGCACTGGGAGTGATATGCTCCCAGCACTTTACATAGCCTTCCCCCTCCCTGCAGTTCCGCCCCAAGCAGCAAGCCAGCATCCGGTCCTCGGAGGTGAAAAGGTGCAGTCCAACCCCCGTTTCTCATGCTGACGGGTCCGGGTTGCTCTGGCCCTCCCACACGCTGGTAAGCCAATCTGGGCGCTGCTGTAAAACGTTGCAGACCTCGGAGCCTCTGCGGGATGTCCCACCCATCGGCTCTGCACCATGTCCCATGCCGCCAAGAAAGCCTCCCTGCTGCCGCTCACTGCAGCGCCGACCAGCTGACTCAGCCTGGGTGCAACGGGCCACCCCGGTGCACACCGGAGCCTTTCATGCTGCCCGGTAGGCTGCCGTGCAGGATGGGACAGCCGTACCTCCTGCACGGCAATTACGGTGGCCAGCTGCTCGCCTCGGCGTCAGGCTGTGCTTCTGGCAGCTGGCTGCTCGCTCCAGTGTCAGGCTGTGATTCCTGTGGCCAGCTGCTCACCTCGGCATCTGGCTGCGATCCCGGTGGCTGGCTGCTGGTCTTTGCAGCTGGCTGCTCGGTTCCCCCCCTCCTGTTCATGTTCAGCCCATGGGGCTTGACAGGCGGCTCCCTCTACCTGGAAGGCAAGGAGAAGCAGATGAGTGTATATTCACCCTGGCGGACAGTTCTGTTGGCCTGCCTCCCGGCTTCCCAGGGTGTTGGCAGTGGAATGATTGCACCAGTCGTGGTGCGTGGACGTCCTCCTCCCTCACCCACGATGCTTCTGAGAGGGGGTACCCCTTCCACCTGACCAGATATTGTACCTGCCCACGACGGGTCCGGGAGTCTAGGACCTCTTGTATGTCAAATGTTCCCCGGAGACCGGACCCAGTGCCTCACCCATGGGCCTATTTGGGGAACCCCCTACCGGTTTCAGTAGGCTACTGTGAAATACTGGGTATACCTTCCCCAGGAATCGGGGTAGCCGCATCCGCACGGTTACCGGGTTGATGACCTGGACAACCTAGAAGGGCCCTAGGTACTTTGGGCCCAGCTTTCTACAGGGCACTCCCAGGCATAGGTATTTGGTCGACAGGTATACCCAGTCACCCACCTGGAACGGCTTGTGGGACCCCGTCTTCTTGTCAGCCTGTGCTTTTGTGTCTGCCTCGGCTTTCGCTAGGGTGTTCTTTACTGTACCCCATAACCCCCCCACCTGTACTATCCATTCCTGGGGTAAACAGGCCTGGGGGCACTCAGGGATAGGGACGAAGTCCACACCATGCACCACCCGAAAGGGAGCGAACCCAGTGCTGCTGTGCACCACGTTGTTATAAGCTAAAAGCACCAGACAGTTCTGCACAGAACTGCTAATATTGTTGCTTTGACAAAATATGCAGAACTGTCTGGTGCTTTTAGAGTTAATTCAGATGAGTGAGGGAGGAGAGAAAAGCCCGCGAAAGGGAACGGAAGAGAACCTTTGCCCTTCAAACTAATTGGAGAACGTAAATCATGACAGCAAAATCGGGGAGGTGAAATGCTAGCAAAAATAACTGCTCGGGGGTGTGTGTGTGGAGATTTCAGATCTTAGCATCCTTTCATCATGCCGTGCCGACATTTTGTCACATGAATAAAAAGAGTTTTTAGGATAAAATGCCTGGAAGTTCTTTGAAGTGTTTCATTAGTCGGAACCTTGACACTACTTCCACAAATGGTAACAGGACGACCCAATCCATTTGCTGATAGGACACATAGCTTCGCAGGTAGCACTCCACCATGGCGTTTGTATGCTCAGCCACTCAGTTGGTGCTGGGGTGGTACGCCGAGCTGAGGCCCTGGGATGACCCAATGTACCTGAGGAATTCACACCAGAACCGGGCCATGAACTGCATGCCCTGGTCCGAAATAACCCATCTAGGCACTCTGTGAAGACAATATACGTGCTCGATAAAAAGTCTAGTCAACCGCCGGGCAGATGGTAGCCCTTTACATGGGACGAAGTGGGCCTGCTTAGAGAAAAGGTCAATGACGGTCCACATGACGGTGTGGCCACAACTCTCTGGCAACTCAACCACGAAGTCCATGGCGATGTCCTCCCATGGCCGGGTTGGGTCCACCACCTTTTGCAGTAACCCCAAAGGCTTCCCCATGTGGGGCTTTGTGGTGGCATAGACGTGGCAGCCCTTGACGTATGTCTCTACATCCGCCTTTATCTGGGGCCACCAAAATAGGCACCTTACCAAATGCAGGGTTTTCAGGAATCCGAAATGCCCTGCCTGCTTTGTATCATGGCACTGTCAGATTACTGCCTGCCTCAGGACCCTCAGGACGTACAACTTGTCACCTTTCCAGGACAGCCCCTCCCGCCTTGTCAAGAGACCTGGATGGTCCCTCAGCCATGGGACGTCTCAGATTGCCGTCCGTAGCTCCTGGGCCAGATCACTCGCCATGGTACGAGGAACCACCCAGGCTGCGGCTTGTTGGTATGGGGGCATGATTGTTTGCACCACTGCCTCCCGCTTACTATTATACTGGGGCATGAGCAACAGAGTGTTGGCCAGGAAGTTCTTTCCCCGGGCATGTACTTCAATGTGAAGCGGAAGCGGCGGAAATACTGTGCCCACCGGACATGTTTTGGTGACAGGCGCCTCGGTGTTTGCAGTACCTCAAGGTTCTTGTGGTCCGTCTATACCTCAAATGGCTCCTTTGCCCCCTCTAACAGATGCCGCCATGTCGAGAGTGCCCACTGCACCACAAACGCCTCCTTCTCCAATATGGCCCATGCCCGCTCGGTAGCCGTGAGCTTCCGTGATGTGTAGGCACAGGGTTGTAGCATCCCCTAGCCGTTCCTTTGGAGTAAAACTGCCCCCACCGCAACATCACTGGTGTCAGCTTGCACTACGAATGGGTTCTTGGGGTCTGGGTGGAGCAAAACTGGCTCCCTCACGAACAAGGCTTTTAGGTCCTCGAAAGCCTTCTGGCAGGGCGTGGTCCACACCAGCGGTTGCCCGGGGCACGGCTTGGTCGCTGTATTCCGTGTGTGGAGCAGGTCCGTCAGCGGTAAGGCCACCGCAGCAAACGAGAGGATAAATTGCCGATAAAAATTTGCAAACCCTAGGAAGCTCTTTGGTTGCCGACGGGTCCGAGGTGCCTGCCACTCCAGCACTGCTTTAACCTTGTTGGGGTCCATTTCTATTCCGGCCCCCAATATCCTGTAGCCGAGATAGTCCAATCGGGTCTGGTGGAACTCACACTTGGAGAGCTTCACAAACAGGTGGGCGTTTAGCAGTTTCTCCAACACCTGACGTACCAAGTGGACATGTTCCTCTAGGGTGGTGGTATAAATCAGGATATTGTCTAGGTATACCAGAACCCCGTGGTATAGGTGTTCGTGCAACACCTTGTTGATGAGTTGCATGAATACCGTGGGGGCCCCCTGCAGACCAAATGGCATGACCCGGAATTGATAACTACTGAGTGGGCAGTAGAATGCTGTCTTCCATTCATCCCCCTGCTTAATGCGGACCCTGTAGTACGCTTCCCGCAAGTCTAGTTTTGTGAACACACGTCCCTTGGCCAAATGGGCCAGTAGATCCTTCATCAGGGGAAGGGGGTACATGTGTTCTACACAAACACCGTTGATCCTTCGGAAGTCCACAAGAGGTGGAGCGAGCCGTCTTTCTTTTCCTTGAACAGGACCGGAGCGGCTATCCGTGAACTGGATGAAACCCCGAGCCAGATTCTGGTCGATGTAGTGATGCAGCTTCTCCATCTCCCTGGGCGTCATTGCGTACATCCGGGGTTTGGGTAGTTTTGCGCCCGGCATGATGTCAATTGCACAGTCGGTTGCTCAGTGAGGTGGCCGGACATCGCACTCCCTCTCGCTGAAGACCTCAGTGAGATCAGCGTACACAGCCGGGAAGGGGTTCTCTTCCTCAGTGCCCTCCTGTGCTGCCTTTCCTTCCCTACACTCCACCCCCCGCTCTCCGGGACCCTGACTAGGCAGCCGGGGACCAACCCCAAAGCGTAACTTCCGGTACCCCCCATCCCACCATATAGTAGGACCCCACTTATCCAACCATGCCAGGCCCAAGATCACGGCCTCAGTCATGGACTGGACTACTATAAATTGAAGGACCTCCCAATGAGTGCCCATCTCCAGTCTGACGGGCTCTGTTATGAGAGTGGCCAGAGCCCCCCCAAGAGAGACCCGTTCACCTGCTCAAACCAGATAGGGTGAGCCAGCCTCCGTACCCTGATCGTACCGCCACCACGCTCCTGCTCATTAAACATCGGGTGCAGCCAGAGTCAATGAGGGCCTGGTATTCCCTCTGTTGCCCTGTCTGAGGGCTTGTCAGAGTGACGGGTAGGACAAAAGGGCATATGGGTTCACTCACCATGGGATCCTCGGCTACGTCATCCTCGTTGTCATCGGCCACCAGATGGTACCTCATGGTCGCTGTTGCCTCCTCCTCTGCTGGGAACAACTGCCGGGAGACGACCCCCTCCAGCTGCTGCGCTGCCCTCGACTTCTCTGGGGTCTTTTGGGGGGTAGAAGCAGCTTTTCTGGGAGTCAAGGAAGGAGCCCATGGACTAGGAGCTGGACATTCTGCTGCCTGATGGCCCGGCTGGTTGCACCAGAAACAATGGAATGGCACCCTGGCGGTAGGGCCAGATGAGCCCGGAACTGCAGCCTGGACCCTCCGTCCTTCATCCCATGGCCTCTCTGGTGCCCTCCTTGGTGTGGCCAGATCCTCCCCTCTTTTCTGGAACCCCTGCAACCCAATGTCCAGTTCCACCACCACCCTGAACCATTCCTGGAGACGGTTTGGGACACCCCGGAAAACACAGGCCTGGCGCAACTCCCGATCCAGACCCACCCGAAAATGATGGACTAGGTGTTCTGGCCAGGAGCACAGTCGACCAGCCACCCACCAGAAGTCACGAACATACTCTGTTGCGGCCCGACCTTGTTGCCACAGTGCCAGTACCTCAGCCTCAGCCTGCTGGACCCAGGAGACATCTTGAAACCAGGATCACAGCGTTTCCAGGAACAGGCCAGAATCGGCCAGCTCCCTGGCATGGTCACTGTAGAGGTCTGCTGCCCATGCCACTGCTTCACCTTACAGTCCTGCCGTAACCGCCACCACCATCGCCCACTGGGACAGGTAGAGGCGGGCATGCCGGTCCGGGTGGCTGATAACATGGCTCATGAACATTGCGAGGTGGTCCATGTTCCCATTGAATATCACGGGTATAGGTGGCAGGCCCCAAACCATCCTGGGACCCCATGGCCCCACAGGCTGACCCATTCCCAGTGTTGCATCAGCCAACTGGGGCAACCTCTGGCTGCCGGACCCCACCCCCTGTTGAGCCCCACCCAGAGCGCAGTCCCCACTGGTCAGTCGCCAATCTGCCTGCCCACACAGGCCATGACTGCGCCCGTGGTGCACTCAGGCCAAGGCCTCCCATCGTAGGGGTACCCAGACCAGGGGCCACTCTGAGTCGTGGGCTGGCCAGACAGAACCGTGCTGGATCTGTTTGTCTTGGTGGTGCGTCCGTCCGGTGCCATGATGCTGTCTCTCACACTGCCTCCCATCTTGGCCACGAGGGGGGTTCCTAGTACCCAGCCTCCCCGAACCGGTCTCTCAGAACGTCCATGGTATACTGGCCGGGTGCTGTGGAGTAACTCCGTTCTTTGTCCTCCTCTGTTAGCCGCCTCTCCCTCCACTCCATCAGAGGGGCCCCAGCACCCGGAGTATACGCCCAAACAACGTCCATCTTGGCCAGTGCAGGGCTGTGCCACCCTTCCCCCGATGCCCCAGGGACCCCAGTCTCCTGGGTCTCACTCACTGGGACCACAGGCCATGGTTCCAATACCTTTGGCCTAACCACCGGCTGCGCCTCCTGGGCCTCTGGGTCAGGCAATGGTCCCATTGCTCCAGCTGGGTCACCCTTATCCACCACCAGAGGAGCCTCCTGTTTACCCTCAGCCATTCCCGTGACAATACAAGGGCAATAGGAGGGGAACAGAAAATGGGTGGAGCGCTGACTTACTGTCAGATGTCCTTCGTCGTCCGTGTAAATAAATTCAGGAACGCAGGAACAAGGTGACAAACAGGTTTAATCTGTGCAAAATAAAGTCAGTGCTGGGAGTGATCTGCTCCCAGCGCTTTATATAGCCTTCCCTCTCCTGCAGTTCCGCCCCAAGCAGTAAGCCAGCATGGGGTCCTCGGAGGTGAAAAGGCGCAGTCCAATCCCCGGCCTCCCTCCTGCCATTCCTCACGCCGATGGCTCCAGGTTGCTCCGGCCCACCCGCACGCCGGTAAGCCGATCTGGGCACTGCTGCAAAACGTTGCAGGCCTCGGAGCCTCCACGGGATGCCCCGCCCATTGGCAATGTCTCTGAGCCGCGTCCCATGCTGCCAAGGAAGCCTCCCTGCTGCTGCTCACTGCAGTGCCAACCAACTGACTCAGCCTGGGTCCAACGGGCCACCCCGGTGCGCACCGGAGCCTTCCACGCCGCCCAGTAGGCTTCCATGCAGGACAGGACAGCCATTCCTGCTGCACGGCAATTCCGGCGGCCGGCTGCTCGCCTCAGCATCAGGCTGCGCTTCTGGCGACTGGCTGCTCGCTCCGGTGTCAGGCTGCGATTCTGGCAGCCGGCTGCTTGCCTCAGCGTCTGGCTGCGATCCCGGCGGCCGGCTGCTGGTCTTGGTTTCTGCTCGTTTCCCCCCGTCCTGTTCATGTCGAGCCCACGGGGCTTGACATGCACCTTGCTGCCTGCTGAAATCGGGTAGGCTGGGGGCTAGGCAGCATTGCACTTCTCATCAGATTCGCGCCACTCAGCTCAGCTCTTGGTGCTGTGAGGAGAGTGCCCCGCTGGAAGAAGCCCCTCCCCTGGAGCCCATCAAGCCGGATATGTGAAGTAGGTGAGGGCCATTTGCTGGCCATTTCCAAGCAATGGTGCATTTCTTCATTCCTCACAAAGGGTGACACCTCCACAGCATGCACCCAGGGGGTGGGGCCAACACGGCAGGGGCCGGTCCCTTGCTGTTTCCAGATGGCCTTGTGGAGCTAAGACTGAATGCGTTTCAGCATAGATGGCCACCACAAAATTGTACATTGGCTCCCGGGAGGCCTGGGCCGGGGCAAAGGCAGCAGGGGCCGTTCCCTCACTGTTTCCAGGATGGCTTCGCGGCCCACATGAAACCACGTCGCGGGCTGCATCCGGCCCCCAGGCCTTGTGTTTATGTCTGCACTAATATATAATCCTCTAGGATGGGAAAAGTTGTTTTTTTAAAGATATTTTTCCCCAAATGTTCCCTACAGTAAACTACATCTGGCTTTGTAGAAGGAAGTTATTAATATACACTGCATGTACACAACATGTAAGGCCATATGGTTTGCCCAGTTCTGGTCTTCTTTGTCTCTCTGAGTGGGACACAAAAGAATGATCTTAAGTTACAGGAAGTCCAGTTCCATGTGAATTTAGAAATAACTTCTCATTAGCAAGAACAGTTCAAGGGGAGAATTCAGTACCTAAAAGTTCAGGTAGCTTTCTCTTCTGTGATTTTACAACTGTATTGTTCTGTTTGGAGAATCTAACCCCGTGGTGACGAACCTATGGCATGGGTGCCACAGGTGGCACGCAGAGCCCTCTCTGTGGGCACGCGCCCCGTTGCCCCAGTCCTAGGCCTTCAGCTGGGTTTTATAAAACATTTTCGCTTTAGGCCTCTGCCGCCGTGTGCAAAAAAAAAAAAGGTTCAATCACTCAATCAATTTCAACTTCTCGCAGGAAAAAAAAGATATCGCAAAGTTGGAATTGATTGATTGAACTTTATATATATATATAAACCCAAATATGGGAGGAAGGAATCATTCTTTCCTTTGGCTTGTTTCAGCTCAACTTGTGGCTCAATAGGTTAAAGCATCTGCTTAGCATGCAGACTGCCCAGGTTCGAATCCCGGAAGGGTGAGTTCTGACTGAAGAGAGTTAAGAAACTCGAAATAGCTATATCAGAAATCCCTTATTTCTTTGTCAACAATTTTAAACAACATATATATATTTGTGCTTGCAGGATGGCTCTGGGTTGAGCTGAAACAAGCAAAAGGAAAGAATGATTCCTTCCTCCCATATTTGGGTTTACAGGGTGCAATCTAAAAAATAAACACTTGACACATATCCTTACTCCCTGACTATTGACAAAGCGGGAGAGAACTTGTGGCTCAATAGGTTAAAGCATCTGCTTAGCATGCAGACTGCCCAGGTTCGAATCCCGGAAGGGTGAGTTCTGACTGAAGAGAGTTAAGAAACTCGAAATAGCTATATCAGAAATCCCTTATTTCTTTGTCAACAATTTTAAACAACATATATATATTTGTGCTTGCAGGATGGCTCTGGGTTGAGCTGAAACAAGCAAAAGGAAAGAATGATTCCTTCCTCCCATATTTGGGTTTACAGGGTGCAATCTAAAAAATAAACACTTGACATATATATATATATATATATAAATGTATTTTATTAGATTTTTATATGGGTAGGGAAAGATGGGGTCGGGAGGGGTACAGGGAAACCAGGATGAAGGGAACCGGGTGTGGATAGTAACCATAGATATGTGATTCAACGAACAAGCTGTCGTCCGGGTCTTCATATTGAATATTATTATTTATATAATACTAAACATTTATAAAAGTAAATCGGTATAGTTACAACAAACCTTTGGTAAAGCAATAATATTCCTTTAAATAATTAGCATAATTAATAGCATAGCAACTATTTCTAAACATCAAGCTTAATACTTAATATACTAAATCTCTAATATCTCTTCTTATTCTAACATGTTTCAACCCACTGATAAAATTTTCCCCAAGTTTTATAAAAGATTGAATCCTCTTTCTCCTTCATCTCTAATGTTAATCTGTCCATTTCTGCACAATCTAGAATTTTCAAAATTATAATCTGATCTGATGGTAAGTTTTCATTTTTCCAAAACTGGGCGAAAACTATTCTTGCAGCTGTCAATACATGTAGTATTAAATAATCATTTTCTTTACCATAGTTAGGTCTTAATATACCTAACAAGAACAGTTCTGGTTTAAATTCTATCTGAATTTTCATCATCTTTACTAACCATCTATGAATCTTAGACCAATATTTTTTTGCAATAGAACATGTCCACCAGGCGTGATAATAAGTACCCGGTTTTTGTTTACATTTCCAGCATGTATCTGATAACTTTTTAAACATTTTCGCTAAACGAACGGGTGTCATATGCCACCTATAAAACATTTTATATAAGTTTTCTTTGTATGTTACTGCTTTAGTAAGTTTAATATTTTTATCCCACAATTTTTGCCAATCTTCTAATTCTATAGAATATTCAAAGTTCTTCGCCCATACAATCATTGTCTCTTTTACTTGTTCTTCTTCCATTTTCCAATTTAATAAATGTTTATAAAGTTTCTTAATCAAATGTTCATCTGTTGTTAAAAGTATTTTATCAAGTGGAGTCAGCTCTTTGTAAAATCCCATTGTTTTTATGTCTTTTTCATATCTTGTTTGAATTTGCAAATAGGACCACCATGTTAAGTCAATACCTTGTTGTTGAAGGGTTTGCCTGTCTTTGAGTTTTCCATCCTTGTCCAAAATATCTTTATAACTAACAAGTTTATCATAATTAATAAAATTCGGATAAGCAAATGCTTCCATCGTTGAAAGCCACTCAGGAATTTTCATGTACATTTTATGTCTAACTTTCCCTCATTCAAAGAGTAAAACATTTCTTATAAGTACTTATGTATTTTAGCTTTCTCATACCATAAAAAGGCATGCCAGCCTAATTGAAGATCATATCCCTCTAAATAGAGAATTCGCTTATTTCTCAGAGTAATCCATTCTTTAATCCAAAGCAAAATAGCTGCTTGATAATAAAGTCTCCAATCCGGAAGTCCAAAGCCCCCTCTCTCTTTCAAATCTTGTAGAAGTTTACATTTAATTCTTGCTTTCTTTCTTTGCCATATGAATCTTAATATCATTGCGTTTAAATCGTCAAAAAATTTCTTACCCAACTTTACAGGAACTGTTTGAAATAAAAAAAATAGTTTTGGTAAAATGTTCATTTTAACAGTTGCTATTCTTCCTAACAATGATAATTGGAGATTTCCCCATTTTTCCAGGTCAATTTTTATTTGTTTTATTAGTCTCTCATAATTATCCTCTTTTAATGATGAATATTTTGCCGTAAGATAGATACCTAAATATTTAACTTTTTTTAGCTATTTGAAGATTTGTCTTTTTGGCGAGTTGAGTTTTTTGTTTATCAGTTAATTTTTTTGTTAACACTTTAGTTTTTTCCCTATTTATTTTCAATCCAGCCACTTCTCCAAATTTTTCAATTTTCTGCAAAAGTTTAGGGGCTGTTTCCAAAGGGTCCTCTAAGTTAAAGACCAGATCGTCCGCAAAAGCCTGTAGTTTATATTTCTGGTCTTTAATATCAAGTCCTTTAATTTCAATATCTTGCCTGATGCTTCTAGTCAATACCTCCAGAGTCAAAATAAATAGCAAGGGAGAGAGTGGACATCCCTGTCTCGTGCCTTTTTTAATATCAAAGCTCTCTGTATAGTCTCCATTTATAAGTATCCTTGCTGATTGTTTCTTGTAAATCGCTTGAATTGCTTTAATGAAGTTTTCACCAAAGTCCATTTCCTGTAATTGTTGAAACATAAATTGCCAATTTAAATTATCAAATGCTTTTTGTGCATCAAGAAATATGAGTGCCATCTGGCTCCCTGGATGATTTTCATAATACTCCAAAACATTTAAAATAATCCTTAAGTTGTTCTTTATCTGTCTTTTAGGAAGAAAGCCATTTTGGTCTGGATGAATAAATTCTATTAAAAAGCTTTTCATTCTTTCTGCCAAAATTGCAGCAAAGATTTTATAATCCACATTTAGTAACGATATTGGCCTATAGTTTTTAATTTGTGTAGAATCTGTGTCTTCTTTAGGTATCAAGGTAATATTAGCTTCAGTCCATGAATTTGGAATTTTTGTCTATATAAAAGTTTCATTATACAAGTCCTTCAGAAAAGGAGTCACGGTATCTTGTAAGGCTGTATAAAATTCTGCAGGTAGTCCGTCCGGCCCCAGTGTCTTATCTTTCTTTTGTCTTTTAATTGCCTCTATGATCTCCATCATTGATATTTTCTCATTTAACCTCTGTTGCATATTTTCTGATATTTTTGGGAGATTTGCTTTTTTTAAATAATCCTGAATTGCCTCTTCAGAGATCGTCTCAGCCTTATAAAGTAGTTCATAAAAGGCCTTAACAATTTTTTTGATACCATCATTATGACAGTATATTTCACCCTTTTCGTCCAATAATTTACTTATTGATCTTTTTTCTCTTTCTTTTTTCAGTCTATATGCAAGCCATCTACCAGGTTTTTTTAGCATTTTCAAAAAAGTTCTGTTTGGCTCGTTTAATCTGTTGTGCCATAGTATCAGTCTCAAGTAGGTTTAATTTATGTTTTATTAAGTCCATTTGTATCTTCACATTTTTCTTTTGTGGATCAGTTTGTAATTCCAGCTCCAACATACCAAGCTGTTTTTTCAATTTGGACTGTGAAATTCTCTTTTCTTTATTCTTTTTAGCAATATAGGTTATAGCTAAACCTCTAAAAGTATGCTTTTGCCGTGTCCCAAACATTTTGGATAGAAGTATCTTCCTTTTTACTGATCTTAAAAAAAATTCCATTTCTTTTATTGCTAATTGTAAAAATTCTTTTTCCTTCAAAATAGCTTTATTCAGAGACCATCTCAATCTTTTCTTATATCCTTTCCATGTCATTTTAATTGGGTTATGATCTGCCCAAATATTTGGTTCAATTTCAACTTCCTGTATCATGGTCTTCAGATCATGGGAGATCCATATCATGTCTATTCTTGACCAAGAGTTATGCCTGTTAGAGTAAAAGGTATATTGTATCTTTTCTGGATTCATCTCTTGCCATATATCCTGTAAGCATAGTTCATCTTTCATTTTTAAACAAGATTTAGATAAAACATTATTTCCTTTCTTCCCTTGTTTATGGCTTTTGTAGTCTCGAACTGCATCCACAATTGCATTAAAGTCTCCCAATATACAAAGACTATGATAATTTAAATCCACAAGTTTGTCATATAGTTGTTGGTTGAAAGAATAGCTCTTGTTTCTCATTGGGGGCATATATTGCCACCAACAGTATTTGTTTTTGATTCCATGAAATCTCCACCATCACTATTCTTCCTTCCTCATCAGAATAAATTTGTTTTGGATTCAACTTTTCTTTTATATATATCACTATCCCTCTTTTCTTTTGTAATGCCGAAGAAAAATAGAATTTGCCTAATTTTGGCTGTTCTAAAATTCTAAAGTGTTTTCTCTTAATATGAGTCTCTTGTAAACAAATTATGTCCATTTTAAGTTTCTGTAGCCTATGAAATATTTTACTCCTTTTGGATGGGGAGTTGAGACCATTTATATTTATTGAGTATATTCCAATTTCCTCCATAATTTCAATTATTTAGAGATCTCAATCTTCTAGGTGAACTTATCTGTCTCTGATCTTTAGGTCTAACGTCTTCTTCTGATTGCATCTTTTTTGGTATCTCCTCCTCTGTTTGCTTGGAAGTCTCTGCAGTAGGCATTCTCTCTGATCTCTTAAATTCCATATCACCTTTCTCCAAGAAGGCTTTGTGCTTGTTGAAAAATTCCTCTGCTTGGAATGGAGTGTCCAGTCTGTATCTTTTAGAGTTCCAAAAAATCAGTAGCCCTTCTGGAATCAACCATCTGAAATTAATCAGTTTCCTTGTTAAAAATTGATAATCTCTCCGTGCTTCCCTTATTTTTCTAGGAATCTGTTTGAGAACTACCAGCTCTTTATCTTTATACTTCATAGGTTGGTCCCTTACAATTCTCAAAATTTCATCTCGTCAATTTCTTTTAAGAAATCTGACGTGGACCTCCCTGGGCACTCTGTTCCTTCTTGCGTAATTAGAATTAACTCTAAAAACCTGGTCCAGTTCCCTATTCATTTCGTCCTTTTCAATTCCAAGTAAATCTGCCAGTAGTTCACTCATCAGGTGTAATAAGTTCTCATCTTTCTCTTCTATCACATTTTGAAATCTTAAGAAGTACGATGTCCGTTCCATCTCTATGACCGCCATATTTCCTTCCAATTCTGCATTAGATTGTGCCAATCTCTGGTTTTCCTCTTGTAGAGCTACTAATTTCTCATCTACCACTGCTGACTTATCTTCTATTTTCTGCATTCTTTGTTGTGTATCTATCATCGCCTGTTGAAATGCTTCCATTCTTTGGTCCATCTTATGGATATCGTTCTTCAGGTCTTCATAGTTTCTCTCTAAGTCCTTTTTCATATCCATTCTAGGATCCGCAATCGCCTGGAGTATGGCCTGTGTGTCTTTTTGTTGGGTTTCCTGCTGTAAAAATGTAGTAATAGATTTTTGGGGTGCCGGGCTCACCAAAGTTGAAGCGGGGGATGAAGAGCCCTTTTTCACCCCTTTCGCCAAATTTAGTGTACTCATCTTCAAGTTATTATAGTTGTAATTTGTAATCCAATAACAGGCCCAATAGCCAATTTATTTATAATCCAACATGGAGGCCCACTGGCCAATTATAATCCACCAAAATGTGCAAAAAAGCAAAAAAAAAAGGATAAAAGAAATAGTCCAGTGCCGTCCTAATATCAGGAGACAAGGCCAAAGTATTTAAAAAAATAATAATAAGCGAAAAAATTAAAAACCAAAAGAAAAAATGAAAATTATAAAAAAAATGATAATAATAGTAATATCAAGGAGCCCTTAAAAAGGAAAAAAGAAGATATGAATAAAAAAGCATCCAAAATCTCTAGAAAAAAAGTAAAGGAAAAAAGGAAAAAACAAAAAAATAAGCCAGGAAGGGGAAAAAAAAGGCCAAGCCTATAAGGCAACAATAACCAAGTTTTAATTCAATTGCAGCTTTACAAAATCTTCATATGTAGTTTCCTTACTACAGAGATTACAAGCAGTCACAAATAGCAAAGCCAAACTAGACAAAAACAAAAACAAAAGCCAAAAAACTGTCTCTTGAAGGTCTTCCAAAAGATAAGAGTGTCTGGGCACACAGCCAAGTGTCTGGGCATTGAGCCAAACTATACAGCTATACAGCTATGTATCCACTGTTCCTTTCCCCGTTGTTTGAATAGGAAGGGGGGGGGAATTAAAAAAGTAAAACAGTAAATTAAAGTTCCATAGCAAGGCAATTAAGCTGGTTTCTTCCAAATAAAAAGAGTATATATCATAGCAATCTTGCTTTTCCATCCATAATAAAATATAGTAAGATCTTCTATTTTAATTCCATTAAAAAAGAGTTCAGAAGTTTTATAATAAAGCTTAAACCGCCGCTTTAGGGGAGGGGGGGAATTAAAAACCCCTTCTCACTCCCTTAAGCTTTCAGCTTCAGTTTAAAGGCAGACAATTTGTTTCAAAAGGTCCAATTTGCCATAAATATTGAAGTTATCTCACCCAGAACAGTTGCTTGTTCTCAAATAGCTGTCTTCTGTCTCCGACGATCAGCTGGAGATGGCGGCAATCGCAGAAGCACTCCGCCCTTCTTTTGCCAGTTCCAGGGGCTATTTTGAGTTCAAAGAGCCGGCTACCACCGGCTCTCCTTCCTCAAAGGTTCACCCCTCGGTGGCCACCCCTCCAGGGTGGCATTTAGCCCATATGGGCCCACCAGCAAAAGAAATCCGGACCCTGGGGATGGAGAAACTGCTCCAGGATCTATAGTCAGCTCCTCACCGGTGACGTCTCCCTGAACTTTTTAGTCCCACCCAGTCTGCCGTTACCACCGCAGCAACAGGCCACACTCAACCAGTGGGCCACGCCCACCCAGCACCCAACAATACATAAGTGGGTTTTGGGTTGCAGTTTGGGCACTCGGTCTCTAAAAGGTTCACCATCACTGATCTAACCATTGCAGTTAATAGCAAAGCATGGGGTTTTGTAAATAAGCTATGTTTAGGCTATGGCTCAGCATTAAATTGTTCTGTGACTGAAAGGCTTTAAAAACAAATGCACTCCCCTCCTCCCCCCCCCCAGAAATGAATCTAGCCCTGCTCACAATCCATGCCTTAATCCAGTGGTTCTCAACATTTTCTTCACCACAAACCCTCTTTAAATACCTTTTGTGGTCACGGACCACCAAGCCTTAACTCAAGAATTAAATCATAACATTTCTTCAAGCCTTTACAGACCCCCTGTGATGACACTGAGGCCTCCCAGGTGTCTGCGGACCATAGGTTGAGAACCACTGCCCTAGTCACTTCCTCTTTTGACTGCTGCATTGCATTCAACATGGGGCTGCCCTCAAAAAGTATCCAGAAGCTTCCATTGGTTCAAAATGTGATGGCCCGCATAGTTTTGTGCAAGTCTAAATTTGAACATGTGTCACTTCTGTTGCAGGAGCTGTACTGGCTGCGGATTTGATTCCAGGTCCAATTCAATGATCTGGTTGTCACCTTTGTCATCCCGCATGGCCTGGGGCCAAGTTATTTGAAAGACTGTGTTTTCCCAGTTATATCTACTGACCCGTCATAAATAGGAATCAGGTCCTAGGCATCTGAATTTTGATCATGTGACCACAGTGATGCTGCAACGGTTGTCAATGTGAAAAATGGTCATCGGTCACTTTTTTCAGTGTCGTTGTAACTTCAAACGGTCACTAAACAAACTGTTGTAAGTTGAGGACTACCTGTAAATCAATAAACCTGCCTTTCCTCCAGCCTTCATCTCCCTTCCCCCCAACCATTTTCCAACCTGTGGGATCTGGCCTTCAGTCTCTCACCTTTCACCTTCAGCTTCATCGGGTGTAAAGCCGGAAATTAAACAGGAAGGTTTGAAGGAATGTGGGTAAACAGGAGCTATGTTGATGCATCCACCCACCCACCCACTCACCCCCCACAAAAGGGAAGCAAAGTTAAATGGTCTACAAAGAAAAAAGAAAAAATCTTGCTTGGGCATAACACCCTAAGCTAAATCCCAAATATGAAGGTATAGTATTTTTTTAAAAGCATGTTTATTTACTAAACCTTTGCAAAGAAAGACAAAAAAAAAATACAACAGTACAATCAAAGGAAAGTAAAATGCACACAGTGGTAGTGAATAAAATGAACTCAAAAGGGTGGGTGGGAAAGATGTATACAGTATTAATATAGAAGTAGCCAAATTCTTCAATGTAATATTAAATCTATACTATTAGGAAACTTATTTCTCCATCTTCTCATTTTTACAATGTAAACGGATTTCAGTTATTGGTAGGAAGCACATTTCTTAGATCTACTTTTTAATATTTGGAGCACTGATTGTTTTGTACCTTTATAATTTCCTTTGAAAAATTCCAGCCCTGATAGAGGTAGAAATCATTTAAAAAATGAAATTCCATGTTTTCATAGTATCATTCATGATTGCATTTCATGTAACTGTTTTCCCTAAAGGCTGTTCTAATATAAATTATGACTTAAATCCAAAAAGGATCCATAAAGGAGCTTAACTAAATCATCTGAGTCAAAGAGACTTCAACTTTTTTATACCAACCACAGAAAAACCCTGATTCTCATCCTATATAAAACATTATTTGAGGAACCTTGTAAACAGTAGTAGTACAATCAGAGGAAAGTAAAATACAAACAGTGATAGTTATTCTGTATGGTTCTTCAGGTGAATTCACTCCAATCTTAAGAAATATATTTTATGTTTCTTAAAACCTTGGGCCCACTGACTTTCCAAAATTGGACATTCAAATTCAATTTTTCCACGTATCATACATATCCATATTAACTTTTGTCTTTTTAGTTTCAAATAGAATTAAATTGTTGATTTTATTTCAACTACATGTCTTAAACATCCAAATTTTCCATGTACCTTTAAAAATCTAAAGCAGCAGTTCTCAACCTTTTCCGGGGCTCGACCCCGGCCCGCGCCGTGCAAGCGCGGCGCGACCCCGGCCTGCATCGCGCATGCGCGGCGTGACGGGCGCATCGCACATGCGCAGCGCGACGGGCGCATCGCACATGCGCGGCGCGACGGCCCGCATCGCAAAGGGAAAAAAATGGCCGACCCAAAAAAAATGGTGGGCCCGCATCGCGCATGCACGGCGCGACAGCCCGCATCGCAAAGGGGAAAAAATGGCGGACCCAAAAAAAATGGCGGGCCCGCATCGCGCATGCGCGGCACGACGGCCCGCATCGCAAAGGGGAAAAAAATGGTGGACCAAAAAAAATATATGGCGGACTGCGGTGTTTGGCGACCCCCGTGAAATGGTCGTTCGACCCCAAATGGGGTCGCGACCCACAGGTTGAGAACCGCTGATCTAAAGCATCTGAGCCATATTTTGTTACTATATTTACATGTTTTAATTGTATTACACTGGCAAGCAAGTTATAGATAGTCCTCGACTTTACCACCACAACTGAGCCCAAAATTTGTTGTTAAATGAGACATTTGTTAAGTGAGTTTTGCCCCATTTTATGACCTTTCTTGCCACAGTTGTTAAGTGAATCATTGCAGTTGATAAGTTATTAATCTGGTTGTTAAGTGAACCTGGCTTCCCCATTGAGTTTGCTTGTCAGAACGTTGCAACAGGTGATCATGTGACCTTGGAACACTGCAACCGTCATAAGTATGAACCAGTTGCCAAGCATCTGAATTTTGATCACATGATCATGGGGATGCTACAAAGGTTGTAACTGTGAAAAAAGGCCATAAGTCACTTTTTCAGTGGCATGGTAATTTTAAATGTCATTAAATTGTTGTACTGTAAGTTGAGGATTACCTGTATTAATATAAGCTGCATTCAAAACATAGCTTCTGAAAAAGCTTACAATACTAATCAGTTGCGTTAAGGTCTTAATTGCTTGACTTCCAATGAAACATCTCCCCAATTTTCAAATTAGGATTAGTCCAATGTCATTAAAAAAGTGGAAAGGGGCACATAACTAAGGCAGAATATCAGCAAATAGCCTGAGCCTGCAAAGATTAAGCAGCAGTAGTGACAGACTGGTAAAAACAGCATCCACATTGTTGTGTAGTGGGAACAGCGAGACATTGAAGACAGGTTGTTGAAGTAACAGCTCTTTATTAGGTTCTCACAGAAGCAAGCTCTAGCAGCTGCCTGACATATTTATATGGACCGCCACTAGGCAGCGGCCAATCAATTTAAAGTACTCATTCACACCAAAAACAACAGACTTAAAGTTATACAGTCTATCATTCAAATAAAGCAATTAGTTAACCGTTTCTTTATAAGAGACCATTTGAATTGCTTAATACATAACACACATGCCAAAAAGGGGTGGACCCTATTTGACAATGCTGCTTTTATCTTTCTCATAAGGGTTTTCATGGGATTCCAGATCAGAATTTAACGGCCTTTCAGAATTTAATGCCCAGTTGCATCTAGCAGCTTTCAAAGCTGGGAAGATCAGCCTCTGATGGTTATAAGTTGACCAAATAACTTGTGAAGTATTCAAAGGAGCAGTGTTTCTCAACCTTGACAACTTTGAAGATAGGTGGACTTCAACTCCCAGAATTCCCTGCCAGCATGGAGCACCCATTGACACTCTACACAGGATAAGTCTCTTCAAGTAACTCTGGCCAAATTTCAATTCATTTTAGCCAAATAGGGCCAGACAGTGGCTTTAATTTGTTAAATTTTCCACTTTACAACTGACTTTTCTTTTAACGTCTACATGTTTGTGGAATGGAAATTTCTTATTCCTCTCTTGTGTAGAATGTCAATGGGTGCTCCATGCTGGTAGGGAAGTCTGGGAGCTGAAGTTCAAGTTGTCAAGGTTGAGAAACATTGCTTTAGCTTAGGATGAAGAAGCCCTGTTGTAAAAATCCAGGTATTTTGAGAATGTGCTCCAAAAATGTAGTTTGAACCATATCAAAACCCTTTTTAGTATCTAGCATGAGCCAAGTCAGGAATAAAGGCGGTGGTGGGGAAGGAGATTCAGATGTTGTAAACTGATTTACCAGACTCCATGGGTGAAATGCTGGTTTAAGGTTAACAGCTTCCTTCCCCTGTTCCTCCCACAACTTAGGCTGCAGAAGCAAGAACCCAGCAGTTTGACTGGCAGTCTTCTCTTTCACATCCTGCATTAATTTTGACTCAATGTTAAGACCCATAGAGTCCCTAATAAGTCATTTTAAGTATTAATAAATCCTGTAGGAGGAAAACCATGTGAGTCTATGGTAGTCGAAATTCAAAAGCAGTCTAGTGGCACCTTAGATCAGTACATTTTATGAAAACATAGTGTACTTGCCTTTTAATATTACTTGTTTGCCTGAAAAGGTGCAACTGGACTCCTCCTGATTTGGGCCTTCTCAAATCTTCCTCTGTCTTCCTGTGAGAAAGGAAGAAGTTTAAAAATAAAATGGTCACAATTGATTAACAATAGAAAGATTAGACAATAGCCAAGCCTTGCACGTAGGCACTAGATTCCAGGAGGCTTGGCTAGAAGACACACTTAACAAGACAAAAGGATGGCAGAGGGAAGTTCTAAACACTGTAACTGAGGGGGAGGGATGATGTATTCTTGCTAGGCGAATCAGACAGATTGTACCCCCCCCCCGGAAGTCCTCTCAAATGGGACCTAAGGGGAGGGGATGGGGGCGTCGCGATAGGGGTGTATATAATGTTATGTGTTTGAATATTTTGGTGTGGTCTCTGGGTTTAGAACTTCCTGTTGAAGTCTCTCACCAGGATCCACCGCGCTTTGCAAACCGCTTTTCTATTTTCTGCACAATAAACTCTTTTTCTTACCAATCCAATTTTGTTGGTATTTTAATCATGTTTCCAACAAATTGGCTGCCCAAACGTGGGGCCTTGGGCATCTGTTCCTGCATCTTCGGGAGGCGAGGTCAACTGAGGAAGGCATGCCCCATTGATTTCAATGGTCCAAAGTTGCAGTTGCAGGTCGAGGAAGCAAAACAGAGCCAGGCCCACGGACCAAATAGTGATTGGTAAGAACTGAGGAGAGGGGACCAGAGAATTACCAGGACAAGGACTCGGCAACTTCGTGCACGAACCTAGGTGAGTAAAACTTGGGGTAAACCAAGGAATAAAACCTAGGCAGTCGGGGGGGGGGGTGGTTGGGTAGCACAGTTTGAGTCTGAGATCTATGAGAGCTGTGTGTAAGACGCCCCGAGGGTCCACAGGACTGGCAAGACATACACAAGCTGTGGATGTCCTGAGGGTTTGGACTGGCAAGGCGGAGTGAGGGAACTCCTGAGTAAAAGGAGAAAGAGGCTTGGTGAAGCAAACCGTGGTCTCATTAGATTGGTAAGGACAACAAAGTTGTGTGGTAAACCAACCATGGGTAATTCAGGAGGGTCCCAGGAGAAGGAATGTGTGAAAAAGGTTAGGAAAAATCCAAAACTAAAAATAGATCCCCACAGCCCATTAGGAAAATTGTTAGAAAACTGGGGGAAACCAACATAAAACAAGCTGATTACTAAGTTAAATTTAACAAAAGAAGATATGGTAAATTTGTGCTGCTTCTTATGGTGGAGGGGGGATGAGAAAATTGAGTAGCCCCAAACAGGAAAAGGAAATATAAACCCATCTTGCTGGCACAGACCCTTTGTGTCTGTAGCCAGGGTAGAAAAGGGAGTTTTGGGTTTAAGCTCAAGGACTGCTTTGGAAAGAAGGGGAATGGGAGAAATGTGTGTATGTCTCTGTGTGAGTGAGAAGACTTTTTTTTCTCAATCACAATTGGATTTTGCTCCTTCTGGTCTTTCCTAGCCGCAGAAAGGATCTGTTTAATTGGCAGAACCTGGAAAGTATGGGGGTTTCGCCAGAGCGCAGGACCTTTCGTTAGGGAAAAGGGAAAGGCTGTGTGCAAATGGAATGGAATGGGTGAATGAAAGAATTGGATTTGAGTAACCAGCTGGTTAGGTCCTCCTGTAAGCAAAGCAAAGCAAAGTTAGGAAAATGGAATTGGCTAAATAAAGGTACTTAAAAGAAAAATAAGAAGTAGTGATTCTCTTTTTCTCTCTATCTTTCTGTGCAATCACATGGTATGTTTAAGATTCTTGCCTTCTCTCATTTGAGTTAGCTGAGATTTGTGGTGGGAATGACCAGGATGTGTAGAACTAAAAGTTCTGTTTTTCTTTTCTGTTCTCTTTTCCTTGTCTTGGTATGTATATGTGTGTCAAAGTTTTTGTGTGAGGTAAATGTGACAAGCTACCAAAAGGAAATATTTTCACTTTGTTTGTCTGGCCAAGAAAAAGAGTGAAGAAAGATTGCTTGTTTGTTTGTTTTTCTTTCCCCCCTCCCTCTCTCTCTATATATACTCTTAAGAACAGCCCAAAGTTAACAGGAATAATAAAGTTGGAAGGAACCTTGGAGGTCATATAATACAACCCCCTGTTCAGGCAGGATGCCTTTTCAACTTCTGTCTGCAGGCACAAAAACCCCTGCTTTTTCTGGCTGTGTTGCTTTAAGAGCAAGAGAAAGAGAGACAGAAAGAAAAGGGGGGGTTGATCTTTTTAACTATTTTTTTTTGTTTAGAATTCTGGTTTGAGGAAGGAGGGGTGGATGGGAATGTTTTAACCTACTTAATGGAAATTTGTTTCCATCTGAATGGAATCTGATTAAGTTAGAATTTGACTAAATTTATATTAAAAGCAAAGAGTTGATACTAGAATTTGATACAAAACTATTTCAGTAACTCAGATTTTTTGTGTGTGTGGAGTTGGTTTTTTGTTGTTTTTTTATGTTTTTATGTCTGTGTGCAGGACACACTGATAAAAAAATATCTAAGAAGGAATTGGAATTCAACACTTGTAAAAAACAAAGGAGTTGAGAAATTTTTTGGGATTATGTTGTTTTGAATAAAGATTAGTGTGCAAACAAACTCAAGCAGAATTTTTTGTAAAGCACTCCTTTGTTTGTTCTTTATTAACCAATTTGTTTATAAATACAGACAAAGCAATTGCTAAGAGAAGGGGGGTTTACCCAGAAGTGGGGGAAAAGAGAGATGAATGAATGAAATGGGAAGTAAAAGGCAGGGAGGCATTATTTATAGATGGCTCCTCCCAGGTAGAGAATGGGTTAAAGAAAAAATGGGTATGCAATCATAAATGGACACACCAAAGAGTTGGTAGAATCCGGTAGCCAGCCAAAGAACTGGTCAGCCCAAACTTGCAAACTATGCATTAAATCAGGCCCTAAAATTGTTAGAAAACAAGGCTGGAACTGATGATATGGATTCAAAGTATGCCTTTGGGGTGGATGGGCCATACCTTTGGAAAATTTGGGTGGAAAGGAGAATGATTAACAGCAAAGGAAAGGAATTGACCAAAATAATTGCCATAACCTATGTGAATGCACATCAAAGGAGCAATTCTTTTTTTAAAAAAATATTTTTATTAATTTTTGTAATTTTAAAGAACAAAAAAATAATCCACATTAAATACAACTCAACTTAATACATTCTTTTTCAACTTTCTCCCACACTAAACAAAAATCAGCATACATTCTTTTAAATGCATGTATACAATAACTATGGGTGTTGCTCGGCGGCACCCCCCCTACCACATCCCCCTCTTTCTTCCTCCCTATCTCCTACTTCCCTCCTCCTCATACCTCTCTCCTTCCCTCTCCACCCTCCTCTCCTCCAACCATCCTACTTCCTCCCCCTCTTTCACTCCTCCCTCACAACACCCTCCAGATGTAGTACAGAGGTACCGCCCGAGCAACCCCTCTTCTATCAGTAAATATTTCTTTCTTGTATATTACAAGTATTACAAGTATTACAGTTGAGTTCATTATTACACCCCCCAAACCTACCCCCCCCAACTTCCCAGAGTGAATACAGGGTAAAGAAAAAAAAGAAAAAAAACCCACTATATTAAACAGAATTATTATATAAATGCTAATAAAAATTTAACTATATGCTAAATATAATTTCTTAGATTGATATTTCCCTTGAATGTACTCTATCCATTTTTTCCATTCCAACATATATTTTTCATTCGAATAATCTTTCAAATATGCAGATACTTTGGCCATTTCTGCCAAATTTATAACTTTCAAAGTCCATTCTTCGATAGATGGTAATTCTGGCTTCTTCCAGTATTGTCCCACCAACAGTCTCGCTGCTGTAATCAAGTTCAAAATCAAGTTCATCTCTATAGTAGTAGAGTCTTTTATAATACCTAATAAAAACAGCTGTGGTGAAAATTCAATACGTTTTTTCAGAATATTTTGAAGTATCCACCAAATTTTTATCCAAAAGGCCTTGATTTTTTTACAAGTCCACCATACATGAAAATAAATAGCATCCATACATTCACATCTCCAACACTTAGGTTGTAGGTTAGGGTACATACATGATAATTTTTTCGGATCCAAATGCCATCTATAAAAATTTTCTCTTAAATGTTGCGCTTGTGTAAATTTTACATTTTTTACCCAGATCCTCTCCCAAGTTTCCATCATGATTGGTTGTCCGAAATTTTGTCCCCACTTTATCATACAATCCTTAACTAATTCAGTTTCTGAATCAATTTCTATCAATACATTATACAATCTTTTAATATGCATTATCCTTTGATCTCTAACTTGTTTAACTAAATTTTCATCTATTTGAGATAAACCCATCTTCAAATCTTTTTTCCATCTAGTCTGCAATTGTAAATATTGAAACCAAGTAAGGATTATTCCTTCCTCCCTTAGAATATTCAAGGACTTCAATTGTAAAACATTCCCTTCTTTAAATAGGAGTTTCTCATAAGGCACCACATCATGTAATTGTTCTCTATTTATATTCTCTATTGCGTGTCTGGGAACCGTCCATACAGGAATCTTATCATTTAATTTATACTGATATTTATTCCAGACACGCAGCAGAGCATTTCTCAATAGGTGCTCTTTGAAACTCCTATCCACCTTTTTATCATAAACTAAATATGCGTGCCAACCATATAATAATCATACCATTCAATATTCAATATTCAATCATTAGATAAATTAACCCAATCACTTATCGCTACTAAAACAGCTGCATGATAATATAACTTGAAATTAGGCATTTTCAAACCACCTCTTTCCCTTGTATCCTGAATTATTTTTAATTTGACTCTCGGTTTCTTCCCATTCCAAATAAATCTATTAATACCCTTCTGCCACTCCTCCAAATTCGCATCCTTTTTAAGTATAGGTAACATTTGAAAAAGAAACAAAAATGTAGGCAATACATTCATTTTGACTGCTGCTATCCTACCCAAAATAGATAATTGTAGTTTCTTCCATTTTTCCAATTCTATTTGTCTTATTCCACAAAACTTCATAATTATTTTTATATAACTTCCCATTAGAGGCTTCGATGTCAATTCCTAAATATTTAATTTTCTTAACTGTCTCACATCCCGTTATTCTTTCCAATTCCTGTTTTGAATTAATATTTAAATTTTTAACTAACATCTTTGTCTTAGATATATTTAATTTAAACCCTGATACCCTACCATAAATTTTAATTATCTCCATCAATCTCTTGGCTGACTGTATTGGTTGAGTCAATGTCACAACCAAATCATCTGCAAAAGCATGTAATTAGTCTTGTTGTCTAATCTCTATACCTTTTAAATCATCTGCTCCTCTTATCCTATTCAATAAAACCTCTAGAGTTAAAACAAACAACAAAGGGGATAATGGACATCCCTGTCTAGTACCTTTCTCTATATTAAATGAATCTGTTAAATCCCCATTCACAATAATCTGTCCTGTTTGTTTCTGATAAATCGCCAGTATAGAATTAATAAACTGATCCCCATTTCCATCCTAACAATCAATTTTTTCAAAAACAACCAATTCAATCTATCAAATGCTTTTTCCGCATCCAAAAACATAAGAACTGCGGGCACCTGAGTATGCTTCTCCAAATATTCTATTATATTAATAAGTTGTCTAACATTAGTTTTCATCTGCCTCCCATGTAAAAAACCGGTTTGATCAGTATGAATTGTTTGTTGTAAAACTGTCATTAATCTATTAGCCATCACTTTTGCAAAAATCTTGTAATCCTTATTCAACAATGAATTAGGTCTAACATTTTCTGGTTGAACATTATCTCTTCCCTCTTTGGGAATTAAAGAAACATAGGCTGTTTTCCATAAAGGTGGAACCTGACCCCCCTTTTGTATATTAACAAACAACTCTCTAAGAGGTTCCACCATTTCCATTTGAAAATGCTTATAATAAACCGCCGTTAACCCATCAGTCCCAGGAGATTTTCCCATTTTCAATTGTTTAATCACTGAAATTATTTCTTCTGAAGTAATCAATATGTTTAATCTTTCTCTTTGTTCATTATTAATTACTGATACATTTTCATTTTGCAGAAAAATATCTATATCATTCTCTTGTATCTTCTCTTCAGCATATAACCTAGAATAAAATTCTAAAAAAGCTTTCTTAATAATTTCTTGTTGGAACACCTCTTTCCCTTTATACTCTATTTTTTTAATTATTTGGGATTTTTGTTTTTTTTCCTTAATATATAGGCCAGCCATCTGCCAGGCTTATTGGAATTAAAAAACGTATTATGTTTTGCATATTGTATATTCCTAGCAACTTGGTCTGCCATCAACAGGTCAAATTGTTTCCGTAGGACCTTAATCCCCTCTTTAATATTTTTATCGTCTGGTCTCTTTATTAATAACTGTTCCTTCTTTCTTATTTCCTCTTCTAGCTCCTTCCATTTTTTCTCTTGTTTACATCTATGCCTTTTATTCATATCAATTAAAATCCCACGCATATACGCCTTACTTGCATCCCATATCATTTCTATAGGTGTATCCTGATTCATATTTAACATAAAAATTCCTTCATTACATTTTTACATTCATTCACATTTATATCATATTTAAACAAATTTTCATTTAATCTCCAAGATCTTTAAGGTCTTTGTCCTTCCGTTAATTCCATCCAAACCGGATTATGATCTGTTAAAACTTTAGGTAGGATCTTCACCTTCTTTAAACTAAAAAGAAAATCACTTGAAGTTAATATAAAATCAATTCTAGAAAATGACTGATGCCTATCAGAAAAGAAAGTAAATTCTTGCTCTTTACCATTTCTTTCTCTCCAAATGTCTATCAAATCAAAATCATCCTTTATGTCAAAAAAAGATTTAAGTAACTTAGAACGTGTTTGAGGAATTGGTAATATCTTCTTTTTATCTAAACCAATATCTATCACACCGTTGCAGTCCCCCATTATAATACAAGACCTATAATCAAATTGTATTAACTTTTTATATATTAACTTGTAAAATTTTCCTTGCTGTTGATTTGGCGCATATATACCCATCAGAAGTACTTTTTTTCCATCTTTTAAAATTTCAATTGCTAAATATCGACCTTGTATATCTGATTCTATTAGTTTAGATCTTATATGATTTTTAACATAGATAACAATTCCATTCTTCTTCTCAGCAGCCGCTGCAACAAAATGTGTGCCTAATTTATTATTTATCAAATATTTCTGATCACTAGTTTTAATATGTGTTTCTTGTAAGCAAGTTACATCATTTTTACATTGAATCAAATAATGAAATATCTTCTTCCTTTTCTGTGGAGAATTTAAACCATTGACATTCCATGTCAAAAATTTATTTGACATGGCCAATTCTAAAAAGCCTTTGCAAGACCAATTCAAAATTTTCATCTTTCTTCTTTGGTCGAGCTCCCATGGCTTCCACACTTGTAGATATTACTGCTTGAGTTGTAGACCGTTCTTGTTGTTCCTTTTTTTTTGTTCCTTGCATTTAGTAGTTGCCCGAGTTTGCCTTTGATCTTTAGGCATCTCTACTTCCAAAGGCTGAAAAATATCAAGGCTCCGCTCAGGCAACTCCAATAAAACTCCTTTATCAACTACTGTTGCACCAAGAGGTTGTAGCTCTTCAAGCTGTAGTTGTACTTTTTGGTCCTTATCTCCTTCTTTTTGTAATTCTGTGCCTTTCGGTGTTGGAGATGGGGGGTTACCAGCCTTCATCACGTTTTCAAAGAAATCTTTTGCTTTCCAAATAGAATTCAAGCGGTATCTATTACCCTGGTAAGATAATGATAGCCCAGCTGGGGCCTCCCACCTATATTGTAAACCACGTTTTCTAAGTTCATCCACCAAAAATGCATAATATTTTCTTGCTCTTAACATCTTCGAAGGAATCTCCTTCAAAATCACAACCTCTTGACCGGCCACAGTTAATTTCTTGTTATAAGATATTGTAAGCACATGATTTCTAAATCTCCTTCTAACAAAATAAATCAAAATGTCTCTAGGTAAATTTCTTTGTCTTGCAATCCATGAATTGACTCTGTAGATCCTATCTATCTGCCAAGACATATCTTGTACCCCCTCATCTATAAATTCTGCCAGAGCTTCTCCAAAAATCCTTCTCAAATCCTCCTGATTCTGATTTGCATCTTCTTTCAGCCCTCTTATTCTGACAGCCCACATCATCTGATTATATTGTGCCATAATAGCTTGATCTTCCATATCATTTTTAATTTCTTCCAACTTTTCCTCAAATTGTTGCTCCACCCCTTCCACTTTCTCTTCCACTCTCAAAGTATAGTCCCAAACCCCCCTGAAAGCTTCCACAATATCTTCTCTTATCACTGTATTATGAGTCTCAATTATTTCTTTAATTTTCTCCAATTCCCCAGTTACTCCTTTAATTTGTTCTTCAGCATGAGTTGCAATCTTTTTCTCCAATTCATCCCCAAATTTCTCCATATTTTTCTCCATACTTCTCTCTATATTATCAGTCATTGTTGATAATGCAGCCCGCAGGTCTTTCATAGTCAGCATTTCTGGAGGGGATTGAGTAGGCAAGGGGGCTTGAGGCTGTGTAGATGTTGAAACCGGGGGAGCAGAGAAGCTGTATGTTTGTGATTTAGAGGGTTGAACCGGTGAGGATACAGCAACCTTCGCAGATGTTATTTTAGTTTCTCTGGCAGCCATTCTAAGATCAATCCACTTTTTATAAAAACTCTCAAAAAATTGCTTTAAATAAAAAAAAATTTACACATATATTGCCAAAATTTTTCCCTCCTCTTCTTTTCCTTCTTATCTTCTTTCAAATCCTAGATTTTAATTAAAATTTATAGAGTTTTAAACTTTAAGTCTGAGCGATCGCTAAGCCTTTGTTCTAGAAAGTCACTTTCACTTTGCTGTCAGAAAGTGATCGCCATCTTAAAGTCATTATGTTGATTGTAAGAATAGTTGTGGTCAGAAGTTGAATATAAAAAAATTTACTTGTAATGTCGAACTCCTGCATTCACTCCGCCTGCATATAGATCACTCTTATCTTATCTATATCTATACTTATCTTCCGCAGGGGTGGTCGCGGCGTCTTTTTCTGTCTACTGACAGAAGCGTCCCGGGCTGGAGTGTCTTCGAGCGCCTGGGGAGCTCTCACTCTTTCCCCCTGAAAACTTTTTCAGGGGGTTTTTAGAGGAGCTCAACCCACGCCCGATGCTCTTCACCCCTTCTTCTCCCGAAGGGGGGATTTTCCACCGCAAAAAACAGCTGATGATCGCTGTTTTGCGGCTTGACAGATCCCGGGATAACGGAGCCTCCAAAGGAAGCTATGGCGACACCAAACAGACCCACCGGAAGTCCAAAGGAGCAATTCTTTTGAAAGTGTGGGAAATAGGATTGTGGATGAGGAAGCCAAGAGGGCAGCAAATGAAGAAAGCATAAATGTTTTAATACCCATTGTAGAAACACTAGAAGAGATCCCTGTGTTCAGAAACAGAAGAAAAGAAATAATGCAGATAGGTGAGCAACAAGGAGAGAAGCGTAAATGGTTTTTCCCGGATGGGAGTCAGGTAATCAATAAACTCATAGTGTGAGGATTATTGGAGAAGTTACATGAAGGAAGCCAATGGGGGAGTTCAGGCATTGGTGGATGAGCTCCTGAAGCATTATGGATGTATCGGAATTTATACACCAGCAAGACAAATGGTGGATAAATGCTTGATATGTAAAAAGATAAATAAGCAAGCAATCAGGAAACCAGAAGGGGGAGGCAAGCCTCCAGCCCTTAGGCCATTTCAGTG
The DNA here is from genome assembly GCA_034064705.1 of Bothrops alternatus. NCBI lineage: Eukaryota > Metazoa > Chordata > Lepidosauria > Squamata > Viperidae > Bothrops > Bothrops alternatus. Next base: position 871,976 of record JARGCV010000207.1, read on the forward strand.
CATTCAGGTAGATTTTACTACCCATGTAGTACCCGTGTAGTAATGCAACAACTAATATGGTTTCTAAAATACTATTGCAAATAATATGTGCATAAACTGTCCAGATATTTTGATTTTCTCAGGAAACAAGGATTGCTGAAACAAACACCTCCCTTGGAGTTTCCAGTCCACAGATTCCAGATCGGAGATTGAGTGCTGATCTGGAGTTGGAAGGAGGAGAAGCTGGTTCCGAAGTGGGAAGGCCCTTTCCAGGTGCTGCTGAAATCCGAAACAGCAGTATGAACAGCAGGGAAAGGCTGGACCCACTACACCTGGGTTAAAGGACCAGTGGACGCTCCAACCAAGTGGGAAAGTGTGCCTCAACCTGACCCTTTGAAGTTGATAATAAGAAAAAGCAAAATATAGAGACTGTTGTGATAAATGTCCATTTCTCCTTTAAGAAATCCTTCTCTGCCTGGATGGGCTTCCCTTCTCCCTCCCTTACAGGCTGTCAGCTGACAGCTGTACTAGGGGGGTGGAGGAGAGAGCAGGGAAAAGTTTCGTTTCTTGAAAAAGACGTCATGCTTTCAAAGTGTATGTTTTAACTATCTGTGTAATGTAATTGGCTGTAAATCAGTAGGGTGACAATTTGTGGGAAGAGACCTTTGATGTGCAATAAAAGCAGATGCCTGGCTTCTGCCGAGGCCTTCCATCCCGACAGAAACTCAGGTCTCTGTCATTAATCATGGTTGCCGGGACTCCACGGACACACTTTCTTGACAAGTGGTGACCCCCGACGTGATAACCCTGAGAGGTTATATGTCCCTGGACCCCCATACTTACCTCCCGGACGTGGCCAAGCGCGCTTCATCAGTTCATCGCTGGACGAGGACTGATCCCTCGTAAGTATGGGTGGACATCTCTCAAAGGTGCAAGAAATGCATTTGACTAAGCTCACAGAGATAACCAGGAAGAATTATGTTTATTTTACAGCTAAGAAGCTGACAGAAGGAGATTTAAGATCTCTCCTTGAATTTATTTGGAAACACATTCCTTTCTACCCAGAGGCAGGCTGCCTTAAAGTTGAAACCTGGAGGAGAGTGGGGGAGTTGTTACATGCAAATTCTAGGGCCCCCCCTTCTATTTTAACATCTTGCAGAGTAGTGTTAAAAGCTTTGGAGACACAGGAGCAGCTCCTACTAAAAATATTACTGAATCCATTGAATTATAATGAAGTTCAACTTCTTCCCCCTGCCAGTGAAACTCCAGTAACAATTAAAAATCACAGCAAGGTTTTTCCTGGCAATGTTGAGTTGTGTGATCCTCCAGCTCTGACCAAAGCAAGTAATTTTATTCAGGAAACGTTACAGAATGATTATGAAATAGGTGAATTGAATGCTGAGGAAATGACAAGTTTATACCCTGTAACTGTGGGCATGGATGCAGAAATTGATAATGGATTTGCTCACAAAATGATTCCAGCAGATTGGAAGGCATTAATGCAAATGATTTTAACACCTGCGCAGTATGCAGTTTGGGACTCCCAGTATCGTATTCAAGCTATTCAGAGAGGCACTGCTCAATTAGTGCCAGACCAAATTTATGGCTCTGGACAGTTCACTGCTGTTGAACAACAGCGAGATGCTATTCCAGATGCAGCTATACATGGTGTAATTTTACAGGCTGTTTTTGCTGCTTTAAAGGTAGTAGATGAAAGTGGAAAATTTGGCAAAAGTTTTACTCAAATTAAAAAGGGAACTACTGAGTCCTATGATGAAGTTATAAATAGACTAAAAGATAGTATTGATAAAGAAATTGCTAATGAATTAGCTACAAAAGAGGTTTTGATGAAATTGGCTGTTGAAAATGCTAATGCAGACTGCAAAAGAGTTTTGCAACCCTTAATTGGCACTGGTCAAAAGACACTTGCACCTACATTGGTTCAACTACAACAATATTTAGGAAATATTAATTGGTTAAGGCCATATATAGGTCTTTCTACCTCGACCCTTTCTCCCTTATTCATGGCATTAAAAGGCCTCAAAAATCCCACAGACATTGTGACATTGACCTCCAACCAGCTATTGGTCGTTGAGAAAGTCCAAACAGCCCTCAACACCCAGTGGACTGATTGGTGTGTTGACAATCACCCTGTGCATTTGAATGTGATTTTTGATCGACTACCCACAGTGGCAATTACTCAATCTAATGAGCCTACAGAAAATTGTTTTCACTCCAGCTATGACTTTGGCTGAAATTACACATCGTGGCCACACGATGGCGCCAGATTTTTGGAATTGAATTTGCAATTATTTTTCTCCCATTTTCCTTAAAATTGTGGGAAACTTTTATTCAAAATAATTTGGTTTTGCAGTTATTGATTGGTGATTGGCCTGGTCAGTTTTTTTTGTCATTTTTCAGCAGATCCATGATTTTTGGCCATAAAAAATTTACCTTTTGCTTATATCTCTCCTAGTTTGGATGAGACTTTGTTGACACTATTTTTGACATTGCAAAAATTTATTGAGACAAGATATTGTTCTTATTTTATTGCACATATCCAAAGTCATCAACATTTTCCAGGAATTCTCAGTGAAGGGAATTCCCAGGCGGATATGGCAACACGCAAGTTATGACTATGCAACAGCTTACTCCCTGGGATAGTCATAGCTATTTTCATCAAAACGCCAAGGCTTTGGCTAAACAATTTGGCATAACCCCCGGGGAGGCAACAGCTATCATTCAACAGTGCCCCAGTTGTTCACAACAAGGACTGTCTATTCCAATGGGTGTGAATCCCCATGGACTTGAGGCATGTCAAATTTGGCAAATGGACGTTACTCAATATGCATCTTTTAGTCCGTGGAAATATATACATGTGACTATTGATACATATTCTGGGTTCATCCTTGCTACTCCACAGCGTGGAGAGGCAACTAAACATGTCATCAATCATTGTATTCGAACTTTTAGCACTCTGGGTACTCCTAAAGAATTAAAAACTGATAATGGATCCGCATATTGTAGTCATGGCTTTGCTCAGTTCTGCAATCGGTGGGACATTATTCATAAATTCGGCATTCCTTACAATTCACAGGGGCAAAAAGTAGTGGAATGGGCCAATTCCACTCTTAAGCACATGCTTGACACATTAAAAGAAATGGGGGAAAATACCCCCGGACTACCTGGAGTGCAAAATCATCTTAATTTGGCTTTATATACTCTCAATTTTCTAAACCACCTGGCACGCCACCTAATACAGCTGCGAGCAGGCATTTTTCTCCCCTTCCAGACGCAGCAACCACGGTTCGACCGCTAGTTTGGTATCGTAAACTACCAGACCCCCAGTGGAAAGGACCAGCTGAACTTATTACCTGGGGTCGTGGATATGCTGCGGTGCAACATGAAGGCAATACGATACTGTTCTGTCTAGCCCCTCTCAGCTGCCAAGAATCCCCTTAACGAGGTCGTTAAGAGTGCACACGTAGGCAGTTCAAAACACACGGCTTTATTTAACAGTTTACACAAGCACACTAAGAACACCAGTTATAAACTCACTGTGAAATCTCTCAGGTCTCTTCTTGAGCATAACGTTGCTCGTGACTAAAACAGAGGCTTCCGTTTCCCTGTTAATATAGCCTCCCAGGTCACGTTCGTCGTCCACCCAACTGACCCCTACGCCTATCAGCCCGTCGGTATCGTGGATTGAGCCAATTAGTTTCCTGGCCCACATCTGAGTCATCGTCCTCTGACTCAGCATGCATACCAATCTCCGTGGTATCTGGCTCAGCTGCCGGGAGGAGAAAACACCCAGAAGGGCCTGCCGGTGCTGAGTCATAATCATCATCGGACAAGTATCTAGCCTGGCCAGAGACACTCACAACAGATATGGGTTCCTGGCCGCAATATTCGCCCTTACAGTGTACAGCCAAAAGATTGCAAAGACTCTGGTGAGCCCAAAGTGGATGGACAATAATTTTGGAAGGACAATAAAAAGTTAGTGCCTTAACAAACCATACTGACTGCTGGATGTGTATGATGTCACCATCGGATGCCAGTCAAGGACTTTTTCTTTAGTTGGACTTCCTTTGAACAACACTGGAGCTAGCGAAAGTTTTGTACATATTAATGAGGCAGGACATTATACGCTGCCACTTAGGTTTTATTATGTAGATTTTGTATTAGTGTGTTTTAATTTTTCTAAGGGAATTATTCTTTTAAGTATATATCTCTCTTGTTATATCACCTTTAATATGCCTGATCATTGTGATCAAAGTAATAACAAAGAGTATGCAAAATGTGAGGATGGAGAGTACAATGCAAGTGTATTGGGTTTGTAGCTATTTGAATGGTGCACGGAATTGGACTGCAGCCAATGACAGTGACGGCCGTTGAAATGCTTAATGAAGAACAAGGACAAATCCCTCCACCAATATCCGGAGATCATAAGCATTGGGGATATTTGGAATGCATTCTGGTTTTGGTTACCAAAAATTTTCAATGGTTAAGAAATTTGATAACTATTATTTTGTATTGTTATATTATTCCATTGTGGATGCTTTTATATACAATGTTTGCCTGATATTTTTGCTATGATGAAATCTTTTATACTAAAGAAAAAATTGTCTCCACAAGTCAACATTAGTCAACAAGGATTCGAGCGGATGCCAATGGATAAACAGCCACCTCAGTTGGAAGAAATCGAATACATGGACTGAAAGCCTTTGCTTCTAAACAAGAACAAAAAAGGATGAGATGTTGTGATAAATGTCCATTTCTCCTTTAAGAAATCCTTCTCTGCCTGGATGGGCTTCCCTTCTCCCTCCCTTACAGGCTGTCAGCTGACAGCTGTACTAGGGGGGTGGAGGAGAGAGCAGGGAAAAGTTTCGTTTCTTGAAAAAGACGTCATGCTTTCAAAGTGTATGTTTTAACTATCTGTGTAATGTAATTGGCTGTAAATCAGTAGGGTGACAATTTGTGGGAAGAGACCTTTGATGTGCAATAAAAGCAGATGCCTGGCTTCTGCCGAGGCCTTCCATCCCGACAGAAACTCAGGTCTCTGTCATTAATCATGGTTGCCGGGACTCCACGGACACACTTTCTTGACAAGAGACATTAGAAAAAGGGGGGGTTAAATGTGTTGGTTTTGTGACTGTAAATGTTGGTGTAATTGTTGTTGTTGTACCAATTGCCCAGACTGCACACCGATACACAAAGACTGCAGAGAAGAGTGTGATATAGTGATCATCGAAGACTGGTGTCCCGAGTACCAATCTCAGTCTGTTACAGGCGGTGGTGTCAAAAGTGAAAGGGAAGAAGTACTTTTCCAGGGGTGGACAGAATTGGGACAATGTTAGACCTCAATATGACCTTGGTTACAGGAGTAATTAAGATGTGGATTATAGTGGGAGTAGTAGGGTCCTGGAACATATGCAAAGGTCAAAGTATAAATACCTCTGATAACTGTAATGATTGCATTAGAACCACCAAAATGGGTAATAAGATAACCAAAACTGTGACGTATCATACTCAGATGGACTGCAAGAAGGTGGTGGGAACACGTGTTCATAATACCACTCAATTTTCCCTGTGTAATGAAACAGGAAGGGTTACATGCGTTGACCCCTCTAGTATGAAATATCAACAAAATCATTCAGATATTTACTTCATTATTATTAGGACAGAACACCAGTACCTCTGCTAATCACAAGAGTAGAATCTGCTTTGATGCCTGCTGTGCCATGAAGTTTAATCCCTGGACCACCTATGGGGGCCTGAGTTGGAAGCGGAGTTACCTTACATATTGGTACTCCAATGGTAGGGGCCCACCTAGGGTGTGGACTGGGAAGGATAATGAATGACCACCTGAACATATAATATAGGTGTATGGACTTGCCACTTGGGCTGAAGATGGATCATGGGGATATAGGACTCCAATTTATATGCTGAATCGCATTATTAAGTTACAAGTGGTTCTGGAGATTATCACTAGTGAGACAGCGCTAGTGTTAAATAAGTTGGCTAAACAAAATACCTAAATGAGGACTGCAATTTATCAAAATAGGTTAGCCTTGGATTATTTATTGGCAGAAGAAGGAGGGGTCTGTGGAAAATTTAATTTAACCAAGTGTTGTCTGCAAATAGATGATGAAGAGAAAGCCATTGAGAAAAAAAAACACCAGGATGAGGAAAATAGCCCATGTACTGGTCCAAATCTGGACTGGAATACTTAATGATGAGGGGTTCTTGGGAGGAATTTTTAGAAACTGGAAACAAGCTTTATTCATGTTAGCAGTTGTATTTTTCATGTTAATGTGCTTATCCTATTTGATCCCTATAATAAGAAGTATTGTACAAAACACAATGGAGGGAATGGTAAATGCAACCAATAAGAGTGACGAACAAATGCTGATATTAAACAAGGTGACTGGACATGCTGCACTACTTCACTTCCAGAATGCAGAGGAGATCTGGGAAAGTTTAAAACCATTTGAGGAAAAATTTTATTTTTAAATTAGTATAAAAAATGGAAGGGGTGGATTTGTGAGAAAGGAAGAAGTTTAAAAATAAAACGGTCACAATTGATTAACAATAGAAAGATTAGACAATAGCCAAGCCTTGCACGTAGGCACTAGATTCCAGGAGGCTTGGCTAGAAGACACACTTAACAAGACAAAAGGATGGCAGAGGGAAGTTCTAAACACTGTAACTGAGGGGGAGGGATGATGTATTCTTGCTAGGAGAATCGGACAGATTGTACCCCCGGAAATCCTCTCAAATGGGACCTAAGGGGAGGGGATGGGGGCGTCGCGATAGGGGTGTATATAATGTTATGTGTTTGAATATTTTGGTGTGGTCTCTGGGTTTAGAACTTCCTGTTGAAGTCTCTCACCAGGATCCACCGCGCTTTGCAAACCGCTTTTCTATTTTCTGCAGAATAAACTCTTTTTCTTACCAATCCAATTTTGTTGGTATTTTAATCATGTTTACAACATTCCTTTCCAGCTTTCTGACAGGCAGAAGTTCAGTAGGTAGTGAACATACCTAAGTTTCATCTGCTGAGCTCTGCCCTATAAACAGCCAATTAATCTACCAACCAGCTTCATCATACAAGCTCGGTAAATTCTGTATCCTATCAACATTTGTTTTTTCCATTAAACCAGTTCTCCCTGACTAGAAAATCTAGAGGGGTTCTACTTCCCATCTTTCTCACCCCCTCTTGCTTGGGGCAGAGAGATAGATTTGGGGCCAGGTTTGGTTTTTAAAAAAATCCTTTTGAGGAAAAATATATTTTTCTGCCCTTTTAATATTTCCTTCTCTGGGCTAACTTCCTTCAATATCCCCGCTTTGTGCCTTAAGTGTGAGAATGTCACACTTATTGGCACAACATTAAAATTGATCTGGTCAGGGTGACTTGGTAGGCGAGCTTTTAAACTGTTAAGCAATAATAATAATAATAATAATAATAATAATAATAATAATAATAATAATAATAATAATAATAATAATAATAATAAGACATTAATGGAGGCAGCAGAAAAAGATCCCTTTAGTGGTTCCCAAAAGGGGAGCTTGCACCCATAAAGTTCTAAAAGTCAGGGCAAAAATTTTGTTAGGTGGAAAAGAAATTTATAGTGTCCAATATTCTGTGCCAATCATTTTCAAATGTTGGATGTCACCTTTAGCTTCCAGTCAGGTTTGTATACCTCCCAAAATTCTTCACAGCCATGGTTTTCCTTAGTGCATGACCACTGGCTGCCAATTTTCAAGGGTTGTTTCCTGCCTTAGCTCTTAGTTCAGTGCATCCAGGTTTGTAATGTCCAATATGCCAGGCTAGTAAATTTTTCTTTAAATTGCACATAATGAGCTCTAGGAATCCCAATCTGAGCCCACCAGTGCAAGATATTCAGGGCTGAGGTTTGGGGATCTTTCCTGTTGCTTCCTTAGTCAGGGCATAAGAATTGAAATCACCAGACTTCCGGGTCCGGTCGCGGCGTCGTTAGTCGAGTGGGGAGATTGCTCTCCTCGCCGACTAGTTTTCCCTCCATCGGTGGACCCTTATGCGGGTCCAAAGTTGCCCTGGAGGGCGTGATTTTCCTACGAGGAGGCAGCATTCTGGCAGCGGAGGAGCAGCGGCTCCTCCAGCTGTCCGGACGGAAGTCCGAGGGCCGACCGAGAAGAAGATCGTCCAATAAAATGGCCGATTGCTCTGCCGCAAGAAACCGCAAGTCCAAAGAACATCTAAGCTTCAGACCCACTGTGGTGAATCCGGGTGAGACCTTTCCTGTTTTTTCCCTCTCTTTGTTTTTTTTTTTGTTTTGTTTGTTGCCTGTAAGAGCTGTGTTGGAAAGATTTCCCTAGCTCGGAAAGGCAGCTTTTACTCGTTGGGGAAGAAAGGCGAACAAAGGAACAAAGTAAAGTTTTAGAAATTACGTTGCTTTTTTTATATAAGTACTCTGGGGTATCGGAAAAACTTTTTTTACGAACTTTATTATTAGCCTATGTTGTTGTTTTTTTTTTGAGTAAAGAAAGAAGAATGAAAAGTGAAATGACTTTGGGGGGAAAATGGATTTATTTACTTTCTTAGCTTTCTGAGGACATCTACTGGTTAAAAAGTAATATTGCAATTGGAGAGGAGATGATCTTTTTATATGAAAGTTAACTGGATGTTTGAAGTTTTTTTCTAAAATGGAGCTGTACTCACATTTAAATTGCAAACTTATTCTGGAGAAAATTTATGAGACTAAAGAGGAAATATGTGCTACAATGAAAGAGCTTACTACAGAACTAAGAGCCAGAATCTCTTCCTCAAACTTTAAAACTGACTTTCAGACTGCACCGGATTCTTCTATTAAACAGACTCTACAAAAAGAGGACCTAACTGAAAACAAAGAGAAATTGACTCTGCCTTATATGCAACTCAGTTATGGCATTGAGAATCAGGAAAAGCAAAGATTGGGACTTGGAACTCTAAAGCAACGAGACTTTATGCAAAAAAAAAATCAGAAGGCCAATTCAGAGGTCAAGATGGTTCTCACTGATTCTAAAGATATTACAAGCAACAAAGAGAGACTTATCTGTTGGAAAGGAAGCTTTGCTATGGAAACCTACTTGGCATTTGAAAAAACCCAGAATAAGATTTAAAAAAAAAGATGAAAGTTAAAGTTTTGAGTAATGGACTAAAGGCAATCTAGAACTATGGACTGATTTAAGGACCAAGATTATAAGTTAGATGTAAGAAAAATGGGATTAATGGAAGATATAAAATCTAGCTACATGGAAATTACTGATGATTTACTTGTTTTATGATTAATGAATTGAAATATCTTAAAGTTTGATGTTTTCTTGTTAGTTTAAAATAAGTTAAACCCTTATTTTCCCTTTTAAGTACCTTTATTTAGCCAAATTGGTTTCCCAGCAAAGCCCTAAGCAAAGTCTATTTTTTCCCCTATAGTTTCTTTACCTATCTCTTTTTCATTCCAGCCTGGACAGGAAGCTGTCTCCTGTCCCAGGCTCCGAGCAAGCTATCAACCGGGAAACCTACTTCAGCCCTTGAATTGGAACCCCCCATTCTTCTATAATGGGGTTTTCCTTTTAACGCTAAAGGGCACTACACAGGCGAAGCCTCCTTGTGAGACTTCTTTCCAACCACCACGATTTTGTGAGTCCGGAAAAAAGGGGACTCACGGAGCTTCTCCGGATCCCTCTCAGAGTTCGTGGGCTCCTCCGAGGGATCCTCCCGTTTTCATACCAAAAAGGGGTCTGCAGAGACCTTCCGGTTTCCCTCAGAAGGTATGGGCTACTCTCCGACCGGCCGGCTTTACACCACTGTTTAGGGACCCCTTGGACCTCCAATGTCCGTGGGCACCTCCGCCTGCTCTCAGAGGTGGGTGGCCGCTCCCTTTTTGGGGCCTAATTTCCTAACTTTGCTTTGCTTACAGGGCCTTACCAGCTAGTTGCCCAAATCCAATTCTTTCATTCACTCATTCCATTTCATTTTCACACAGCCTCTCCCTTTTCCCTAACAAAAGGTTCTGTGCTCTGACCAAACCCCCATACTTTCCAGGTTCTGCCAATTAAACAGATCCTTTCTTTCGGCTAGGAAAGACCAGAAGGAGCAAAATCCAACTGTGATTGGGAAAAAAAGTCTTCTCACTCACACAAACAGAAATACACACATTCCTTTGTTCCCCTGGGCTTTAAACTTAAAATTTAGAGGTACTCACCTTCACCTTCTTTCCAAAGCAGCCCTTGAGCTCAAACTCTCAAAATTCCCTTTACTACCTCGGCTCCACATGGGCAAAGCCTGGGAGACCCATCCACAAACACAAGGGGGTCTGTTGCCGGCAAGATGGGACTTACCAGTCTCAGTCCATTGGAGAGGTTAGCTTGGAGTCCCATCTTTGGGGTGCCAAATTGTTAGAAGTAAGTCTTCATCCTGGTTCATCCAAGCCGGGATAAATAAGCAAAATGGTGACTGCTTTGGGAAGAAGGTTACAATTTATTGAAGAAGCAGAAAGATGGTCCTTGCAAGGAGCAGAGAGCAAAGAGAGACCTTGAGCACATGGGTAGTAGGTTTTTATACCCCCTCTAGACTTTGGAATAGTTTCCTGTTCCTGTGGCATGAACCTTGAAGCTATTTCTAAGTGTTTTTCTAGGACTTGATATCTGTGGTTTAATCCTATTATCATATCCTGCTTGCCAGGTGATGGGGTTAATCACTCCTAGAGTTTGGGTGGGGCATGCAGATCTTCTCTTTGTCTTCTTGAGTGCCCTGGCTTCAGCTTTCTGATGGTTCTACATCTGCATTCATATGGGGCTAGCTCTTGCTTGGGGCAGAGAGATAGATTTGGGGCCAGGTTTGGTTTTTAAAAAAATCCTTTTGAGGAAAAATATATTTTTCTGCCCTTTTAATATTTCCTTCTCTGGGCTAACTTCCTTCACGACCATTCAAAGTTACAATGGCACTGAAAAAAATAACTTATGACTAGTGCTTGCACGTAAAATCTTGCAGCATCCCTATGGTCCCGGGATCAAAATTCAGGTGCTTGGTTTCTCTTCAGATCATATAAATGTTTCACCTTTTATTGAAAATTCAGGTGCTTGGCAACTAGCATTTATTTACAATATGGAAATATACCTGCTGCTTGGTGCCTGAGCTATTCCACAGACTCCATAACTAGAACGAAATTCCTTTCCCTTCCTCCGCTACTAAAACTGAACTAGCTTCAAGCTGAGTTGATTGCTGTTTCTCTTAATGTATAATTTGGCTCACTTGCTTGAAGAAGCAATTCTCTGTAGAAGTGCTATCAATTTTGCAGGTACTTAATTTAGCAGGAATGGAGGATGGCTAAACTAGGGATAACATATTTAGTCACTAAAATCTATGGTTTCCTCCCACAATACTTAATGAACTTGCAGAATTCACTTTTTAAAAAAACACTTCCTGAAAGATGCAACTTGGAATAATTCAGGAGCTGCTAATCACTGAATACAAGTTGGAAGAAGAACATAAGAACATAAGAACATAAGAAGAGCCATGCTGAATCAGGCCAAAGCCCATCGAGTCCAGCATTCTGTGTCACACAGTGGCCCACCAATTGTACATGGGGATCTTGAGCAGAAAGAGAAGGCAAAACCCTCCCTTTCCCTTGACCCCCAACAAATGGTACTCAAGGGAATCCTGCCTGCCTCAACCAACATAGAGGCGGCACATGGACATCCATTTTAATAACCACTGATACACTTGGCATCCATGAATCTATCTAGCCCTGCCTTGAAGCTGTCAAGGCTGACAGCTGTCACGACCCCTTCTAGAAGTGAATTCCATAAATCAACGACCCTCTGGGTGAAGAAATATTTCTCTTTATTTGTCCTCACTTTCTTAGCTATGAGCGAGTGGATAAATAAATACCTATGATCCTGTTTTATATACTTTAAAAGAACTCTTCTGTTCTACTCTCCTCGCTGTGAAACAGGGAAAAAGGCAGCCCAGCTTTCAAGTCTATTTGGAGGACAAGAGCAATAAATACTGCAAGTGTTTCAAAAGTGCCTTCTATGAAAGATTAATAACATACTTTGTTGGGGTTTTTTTTTTGGAATACATTTTTTTATTTATCTCCATGTTTGTTCTGCAACCATGATGGAAAAATAATAGAAACTCTCTCCTACCTGCCACTCCTAAAATCTCAGCCTCTCTGTCCTGTGCCTCATTTCCTTCACTTTCTTCCCTTCTTTGAGAAGAGGCCATTCAAAAAATTAGTATCTTTGGAAAGAATCCAGTGTTTCCAGACTTGGACCATCTTTCCCGATAATTGCAGCTGCATTTCTGTCTTTCCTTCCAGTGGAAAGTAATGTTGACTAGCTGCTTGACCTTTTCTTTAAAAAAAAAAGACAACTAACCCAACCAGCTGCAAACAGCAGGGGTTGTGTGCATGGATGTTATACATAAATGGGTAAGATACATTGGGGGAAATTGACCCATCCTGGAAACTGAGGCAAAAGGGTGGTTGTAGTGAGGTCATGGGGGTCTCGAGAAACCAGGGGGCGGCTCTTGAATTCTGCAGAAGCCTCTGTGGAGTCAGACAAAGGAGGCTTTCAACAGGCCAGGGGGCTGTGGTAAATTGGGAATGTATTAAACTGACTCAAAAGCTGTTCAGAGCCACTTAGAGTAGAATAGAGCTGAAAGGGACCTTGAAGGTCTTCTAGTCCAGCCCCCTGCTCAAGCAGGAGAACCTATATTTCTTTTGATTGGTTGGGTGGCCTGTAATATACACCTATGGTAATGTCCCTTTTTTTCTCTTTTATATTGACCCATATACATTCTGGAGAGATTTTATCTTGGATCATGTGCATTTCTGTAGATATGTAGTATTCCCTTACATATAGTGCAACTCCCCCTCCTCTTTTTGTAGACCTGGTTTTTTTTAAACAATTTGTATCCATCCATCAATCCATTACATTCATGGGTTTCGTCCCACCAGGTTTCTGTAATGCCAACTATGTCATACCCTCGCTCATGTACTATTGCTTCTAGTTCACCCTGTTTGTTTACCAAGCTTTGAGCATTTGTATATAAGCATTTAAGACTTTTATACCTGTTCGTGGGCATGTTTCCTGCATCTCCTGATTGTTGTTTGGGTTTTTCTTTTTTCTCGTCTCTGCCAACCTCATGGTTTGATTTGTTTTCTTGGGATTTATGATTGGTTTTGGGTTCTAGAGATTCTAAAGATTGGTCACCCTCCCCCCTCAATTTTAGTTTAAAGCCCACCTGATGAGTTGGGCCAGTCTTTTTCCAAGTACATTTTTCTCTGTTTCTGTGAGGTACAGCCCATCCCTTATCAGGAGTCCTTCGCGCTGGAAATGCAGTCCATGAATCCAGAAAACCAAAGTTTTCTTGGCGACACCAACCCTTTAGCCAATGGTTTATTTCTAGAATTCTTTTTCCCCTCAATGGGTGTTAGCCTTTCGTTGGGAGTACAGATGAGAGGGCTCCAAGATCACCGCAGATGGAGACTGCAGCCAAGAAATTAAAAGACGCTTACTCCTGGGGAGGAAAGCTATGGTAAATCTAGACAGCATACTAAAAAGCAGAGACATCACCCTGCCAACAAAAGTACGTATAGTCAAGGCCACGGTTTTCCCAGTTGCAATGTATGGCTGTGAAAGTTGGACCATCAGAAAGGCTGAGCGCAAAAGAATTGAGGCCTTTGAACTATGGTGCTGGGGAAGACTCCTGCGAGTCCCCTGGACTGCAAGGCGATCAAACCGGTTAGTCCTAGAGGAGATCAACCCTGACTGCTCTTTAGAAGGCCAGATCCTGAAGTTGAAACTCAAGTACTTTGGCCACTGGAGAAAAGCCTAATGCTGGGAAAGATTGAGGGCAATAGAAGAAGGGGACGACAGAGAATGAGGTGGCTGGATGGAGTCACTGAAGCAGTAGGTGTGAGCTTAAATGGACTCCAGAAGATGGTAGAGAACAGGAAGGCCTGGAGGAACGTTGTCCATGGGGTCATGACACGACTTCGCAACTAACAACAACACAACAGATGAGAACACTACTTGTGCTCCTAGCTTCTTAACTTTATTGCCCAATTGTTTGCAATCTCTCACTATTGTACTCAGGTTCTTTGTTGTGTCATTCATCCCAATGTGGTGGACGAGGAAAGGGCAGTAATCAGTAGGCCTAATTATTTTGGTTAGATTCTTAGCCACATCTTTGATTTTTGCTCCAGGGAGACAACATACCTCCCTGGATTGTGTGCCTGGTCTGTAGATGGATGATTCCGTTCCTTTGAGGATAGAATCTCCTATTACCAACACTCACCTTCCTTTTTGGGGGGCTGCAGTCTGGGGTGCTTTTCTGTTTATCTCTGGTGTGTTTGTTGATGTGACTTTTTAAGGGATATTTGAAGTGACTTTTTAAGGGATATTTGAAGTTGTTTCTTTGCTAAGAAACTAAGAGCTAAAGCAGGAAACAACCCTTGAAAATGGGCAGCCAGTTGTTATGTACTGAGGCAAACCATGGCTGTGAAGAATTTTGAGAGGCTTGTGCTTCAAAACCTGACTGGAAGCTCAAAGTGACATCCAACATTTGAAAATAATTGGCACAGAATATTGGAAACTATAAATTTCTTTTCCACCTAACAGAATTTTTGCCCTGACTTTTAGAACTTTATGGGTTTGAAGCTCTGCTTTTGGGAGCCACTGCAGGAATCTTTTTCTGCTGCCTCTATTAGTGTCTTCTTCTTTTTTTGGTGGCTTAACAGTTTAAAAGCTTGTTTACCAAGTCTCCCTGACCAGATCAATTTTAATCTTGTGCCAGTAAGTGTGCCATTCATACACTTATGGCACAAAGGGGGGATTTGTGCAAAGTCAGTCCATGCCCCCAGAGAAGGAAATCTTTAAAGAGGCAGAAAAGCATGCCCAGTTTTCTTAATAGCTCCAAGTCTCCCTCCCCCAAGCAGAAACCAGCTCTGTAGAAATGCAGATGTAAACCATTCAGGAAGGTTGAAGCTAGAAGATTAAGAAGACAAAGACACCTAAAATCTACATGCCCCACCCAAACTCTAAGACAGGACATAATAGGATTAACCCACAGATGTCAAAGGGCACACTCACACTCAGGTCAAAGTTCATGCCACAGGAACAACTCCAAACAAAAGGCTCTAGACGGTATAACAACCCACTCCCTACATGTGCTCGCTCTCTTTTCTTCCAGAGCCATCTTTCTGTCTGGCTCTCCTCTCCAATAAACTGCAACCTTCTTTCTAAAGCAGTCACCATGTTGTTTATTCCTGGTTTGGACTGAACCATGATGAAGACTTTTCCTTCAACACTATTAATATAGTAGTAAACAAGAAATCCAATGGCTCCCTAGGACACACCATCTACCAGAAGAAAACACACACAAACCGCTATCTGCACGCACGCTCACACCACCACCCAGCACAGATCAACTCCGTAGCCAAGACACTCATCTCCAGAACCAAATGCCTAGCTGACGAACAACACCTAAAAACCGAACTACACACTCTCACTAATGTACTAACATCCAACGGATTCCCAAGAAATAAGATTTCCAACTTAATCCAAAAAGAAACTCCCACTAAAATCCATGACAGAGAACAAGAAAACGGCAAAGCCCTCCTCCCATACATAAAAGGCACCACAGACAAGATCAGCAAAGTCCTGCACAAATATAATGTCAAAACAGCATTCTGCACAAACAGAAAAATATCCACCATCCTAAGAAACCCTAAAGACAAAATTGAGTTAGAAAATCAAGGAGTATATGAAATCCCATGTACTGCTTGCCCCACTACATACATTGGACAAACCAACAGAAGGATAAATGCACGCATTGAAGAACACAAAAACTCAGTCAAAAGAGAGGAACCAACTTCTTCCCTGGTCCAACACCTTAAAGCCACAGGACATGAAATTGATTTCAAAAAGACCAGAACAATTGCCAAAACTGAACATTTTAATAACAGAATAATCAGAGAAGCCATCGAGATAGAAAAACGCCCCCACAGCATGAACAAACGAGATGATACCTCCCGCCTACCAGCCATTTGGAAACCCGCCCTTATTGACAAACGTATTCCTAACACAAAGATTGACACCAGAAACACACAGGATGCCACCTCCACACATCCACGCAAAAAGGAAACCCAAACCCACACCAATGATGAGGCAAGACCACAGACCAGGAGCCAGACCAGAGCTGCAACATTGGCCACACACATTAAAGGTAAAAAAGGATATCTGCAGTGTTATCTTCATTTTAGATATCAAAAGGGTTTTGCAGCTCCCAGTGTTTTGTTTTCGGTGGGAAACGGGTCCAAGTGGCTCTTTGAGTGTTTTGGGTTGCCTACCCCTGGGGTGGGTGGACTCCCATGTGCTATTAACTTTGTTAGTAAATGGGAGGGGGGGTTGAACAAAGTTGCTTCATTTATTCATTCATTTATTGCACAATAAAATTATTTGAAACCAACATTTTGTGCTATTCTAATGCACAACTGCACAAATATGCATGTAATCTCTGAGGAGGCTATCACATCTGGGTTACAAAAATTTCGTTAAAGAATTCTTGTTTGCTGATATTTATTTCCTTTTATAAACTGCTTTGATTCTTCCATTTATTGTTTAAAGTGGTTTAATACTTCCATTTATTTCCTTTTATTCCCTTAAAACTAGTTTGAATTTTCCATTTGTTGCCATTTATTCTCTTAAAACTGATTTAATTCTTTTGTTTATTTCTGATCCACGAAACCTATAACCTCCATGCCATTTCTCACTCTTCTTATTCCTTTCTGCTTTGCTTTTTATTCCCTCTCTTTCATATACTTTCTTTTATCTTCACTGAAAGAAAATCCCTCCAGGTCCCCACTATAATTTATGGTTCAAATGAAAGCAGCCTGTTCTTATTTATCCTTTACTAACTTTCTGTAAATTTTGGTCCCACATTTAAAGGCAGGGTAAACATGCATTAAAATACATGCAGCGGCGGCACAGCATTAATGGTGGCCGGGACTGTCTTTCTTGCCACGCCCACTTGGTGGTCACGCCTGCTTGGCCACACCCACTTGGCCACACCCCTGGCATCCGCCGATGTAGAAACAAAAATAATTTTATGGTTGGGGGTCACCACAACATGAGGAACTGTATTATGGGGTCGCGGCATTAGAAAGGTTGAGAACCACTGGTCTAGTGTTATTATGTCTAGTGTTCACATCCCCCCTCCCATCATATCTAACTCTAAAAGCAAAAGGCTACATTTCTCTTTGTTGTCAATGCAAAAACATCTGATGTTAGCAGCGTTGACATAAGATTTCTTGGAAAAATAATTGCACTTGAAAAAGTAGTTTTTCTGAGGCTAGAAAAAGTAATTTCATATTCATGTGCAGGTACAGTAGCTCTCAACTTATGACCGGTCACTTAGTGACCCTTCAAAGTTACAATGGACCTATCCCTGGGCCTGCTGATTCAAATTTCCAACAGTTGCCCTCCAGATCATGTGACCAAACCTCAGGCACTTGGTAACTGGCCTATATTTACTGTTTGCAGCATCCTGTGGTCATGTGACTATGTTTTACAATGGTTTTGCCAAAACTGGCATTTACTTTTAACGTTAAGTCATTCTCTTAACGACTGCCGCAAAAAGGATAATAAAATTGGTTCTGTCATGTGAATGATCTGTTTTACAACTGTCGTGACTTACAACCATGATGTACAGGCTCCATTACAGTCATAAGTCAAGGACTAACTGCATGCCTAATTACTTTTGTTTTGTAGTTTTTCACTATAATTTTTGTTGCAAATACCAAGAAAATTAAACTAATTAGTGTGTCCTCCACGCAAAAGGAGGGACAAAATGAAATGGCAATGGCAAACATTAAAATAATTTAATAATTTTAAAAATTATTTTAAATAATGAAATAAAATTGTTGAACTGGCCTGCGGCGAGTTTTCCCGCTGCAAATTGTCCCGTGGTGAGCTGGCCAAAGTGAGTTGGCCGTGGCGAATTGGAAGCCAGAGTTGTCCCATTCTGAAGGCATTTAGCAGCTGGTATTGTGGTATTTAAGTAGCTACCCAAAGATAAAAAAAACCTCTTCTATCTTAGGTCAGTGTCAACGCTGCTAATATTGAATATTCTTGCTTTGACAAAATAGGCAGAACTGTCTGGTACTTTTAGAGTTAATTCAGATGAGAATGAGAGAGGAGAGAAAAGCCCGCGGAAGGGGACGGAAGTGAATCTTTGCCCTCCAGGCGAATTGGAAGATGTGAATCATGACCCCAAAATAGGGGAGGGGAAATGCCTGGAATGTTATGTGCAAAGGAAGGGAAATTCAGATCTTGGCATTCTCCATGCCGTGGTGACACTCCTTAACATTAATAAAGGCTTTTTAGGTTAAACCATGCCTGAAAGTTCTTTGAAGTGTTTCATTAGTCAGACACATGACATCATGCCAAGATCCACAAATTTTTTAAACCAATTAAGAGGTCCCGGACCTCGGTCACTATTCCTAATCTAAAGGGGATAGACTGACAAAGATTCGGGGAAGATCTCATTATGGAAGGAGAAAGATGGCTTGAGGCCAGCACCTCAGCAGCAGCAGCTTCCCCAGGGAGGAGAACGACAGCAGCAGCAGCTTCCCCCGGGAGTGGAGCAGCAGCCAGCCAGCCAGGGGAGAAAGAACTCTGGCAGATCTCCCAGCTGAGACCAAAGACTTCAAAAGCAGAATGGAGAGATAACAAAGTTTTGGGTGAGTCACTGGAAAGATTTCAAAACCCAGAGGTGAAAAGCAGAAATCAATTCCTGGAGAGAGGAGCCTATACCCCTCCCATTGCACATCAGAAAGCCTGTCAGATCTTGTCTTCCCCTGCCAGGGACCCCAACCCTGAAGAGAGAAGGAAATCCAGTCTGAGGCATCTGCAGCAATGGGTAGATTGGGTTCCCCAGCAGATGGATGGTCAGTGATTTCTGAGCTTGCCGCAGCTAATAGAGGCCTTGCAACAGCTTGGGGTGGTGCAGAAGCCAGGAGATCAGCAGCTGGTGGGAGACCGACCACAGCAGGGAGATTGGCCACAGCCCCCGAACATGCAACCCCTGGGCATACTGTGATGGCTGAGAGACCCAGACCACCTGTAGGCCTGTCAAATAAGTGTTTTCGGTGTGGACAAGAGGGACATCGAGCGGCAACCTGTCCAGTCCCCTACCCCCGACTGCAGAGCAGACAGGAACCAGTGACGAGAAGGAAACCTGCCCAGTGGCTAACGAGAGAAAAATCCAACCGGGTCACACAAGAACCTGTTGCCCAGATTACACCCCCCACACAGGAGGATGCCGGGACTCTGGGTGGACCCGCCCCTGCTTTACCCTCCTTTGACAGCGACGATGAAGGAGAGAACGACCCGATGGTGAGTTGACAAATCCCGCCTTTTTCACTGGCCGCCAAACTTATAATCCCTAAGTCTGGGGCACAAATGGACTTAAACGTGCTAATTGATTCTGGATGCACCCACTGCATTATTAGTCTGCCGTTTGCCATGAAAGTGGACATACGGGCAAAACAGCTTTCCAAACCTGTGAGGTTTGAGCAAGCTGATGGCTCCCTGATGGGAGGGACTCTTGTCACACAAGTAACTGAGCCCTTATGCCTAGAAATAGGTGCGCACTGGGAGTTTATTCGCTTCCTGGTGGCTTCAAAAATGACTGAGACTGTGATCCTAGGACTAGCCTGGTTGGACAAATGGAAGCCGTTTATCTGGTGGGAGAAAGGAATGAGAACTGTGAGACTACCTATAGGGCCTAAACCTCCCGCTGATTCAACCGATGTTGCAGGACACCTTAGGCCACCCAATGAGCGAGCGCACATGGCTGCCTCACTGCCGCCGAGCGAACCACCTGGAGGTTTATCTGTGTCGTCAGGGTCACTCGAGTAGTGCAAATTGGTGTGGAGCCTTCTTGGAACTGCTGAAAGGACTGTGTTGTAGACTGGAGATAGATGATGGCATATCCCTCCCCCTCTGTTGAGAGAGGGCTGTTCAATTTTGACATAGATGGCCTGACGACATAGATAAACCTCCAGGTGGCCTCAACGTCTCTCTAAAAGAATGCAAACGATCAGCTGTCTGAAAGGGGTATAAATCTTTCCATTCCCCACCATCCAGTCAGAGCTGAAGAAGCTTCTTGGATGAGAAGCAAAACCTCTTCAAAGAAAAACAAGAAAGTCCAGTTGCCTTTGGGATAACTATGACCTGGATGACTGAGAATCTCCATAGACACCAAGAGTAAAACTTTATTGAAAGATCCATCTAGGTACAGCAGAAGCAAAGTTAATTCTGAGGTTTTCCCATGAAAACCAACATAGGTAAAAAAAAAAAAACCTTTTCATCCCTGGGCCACCCACAAGTCATTGTCCACCAATTGAATGCGGTATTTTTGTTTTGGGAAAACAGTCTGCACCATTTGAAAAGTTCTCAGAACTTGACTTGGGGGATAACTTTGCACAGGTAACAGAAGGCTCTTGGGCATTCCTTAGCCCTCCCCCCTCCCTAGGAATTTACAAAAAAAAAAACCTTCCACTTCTGTTTGGCAAACTGTGAGCCGAAATCAGGTACAGGCAATGATGAAGCCAAGTCAGCTTTGACAAGGACATTATTTCACCATGCCTATTAATTAGCCAACATAGATTTTATATATATATATATATATATTTATTTACTAAACAAATGTATATACCTGGCCAACTCACAGATACAGTAGTGACTGGGCAGCTTATGAAATTTGGAAGTTAGATAGATATTTGATATATGGGAGATACATATGTTGTTGTTTTAACCAGTTGTGTCTGACTTTTGGCGAGTGCTTTCTAGGCAAGTGCTCTCCATGCTACCCTGTCAAGCACAGCTTCTTTCAGTTGTTGGATGTTCAGCTTTGTATCGGTTACAATGGTACCAAGCCAGCAAGCTCTTTGCTTGCCCCTTGTTCTTGTTCCACTAACCATTCCTAGCATCATTGGCTTCTCCAGTGACTTTGTTTGCATGACGTGAACAAAGTAAATCAGATGTAGTCTTGTGAGCTTGGTTCCTAATGTGTGTGGTTTTTTATGATTCAGCACCTTTGTGTAGGTTGCTCTGCTGTCCATGGTTTACACAGTAATTTACGCCAGCACTACAGTTCAAAGGCATCAATTCATCTTTGATCAGCCATTCTTAATGTCCAACTCTCACTCCCATACATCATTATAAGGAAGACTATTGCTCTAACTAGCTTGCTTTTTGTATTTATATCAAATATCTCTGCTTTTCCAGGGAGATAATGATAGATAAAGATAGATAGATGATAGATTAAAAGATGATGATGAAGATAGATGATAGATAGATAGATGATAGATAGATAGATAGATAGATAGATAGATAGATAGATAGATAGATAGATATGTGAGAAACGGAGAAGTTTAAAAATAAAACGGTCACAATTGATTAACAATAGAAAGATTAGACAATAGCCAAGCCTTGCACGTAGGCACTAGATTCCACAAGGCTTGGCTAGCAGACACACTCAACAAAACAAAAGGATGACAGAGGGAAGTTCTAAACACTGTAACTGAGGGGGAGGGATAATGTATTTTGTTTAGGTGATCCTGATAAGATTGTAACCTCAGAGGAGGGGCCAAGGCGTCGGGATAGAATGTATATAATGCTATGTGTTTGAATATTTTGGTGTGGTCTCTGGGTTTAGAACTTCCTGTTGAAGTCTCTCACCAGGATCCACCGCGCTTTGCAAACCGCTTTTCTATTTTCTGCAGAATAAACTTTTTCTTACCAATCCAATTTTGTTGGTATTTTAATCACGTTTCCAACAAATTGGCGCCCAACGTGGGGCCTTGGGCATCTGTTCCTGCATCTTCGGGAGGCGAGGTCAACTGAGGAAGGCATGCCCCATTGATTTCAATGGTCCAAAGTTGCAATCGCAGGTCGAGGAAGCAAAACAGAGCCAGGCCCACGGACCAAATAGTGATTGGTAAGAACTGAGGAGAAGGGACCAGAGAATTACCAGGACAAGGACTGGGCAACTTCGTGCACGAACCTAGGTGAGTAAAACTTGGGGTAAACCAAGGAATAAAACCTAGGCAGTCGGGGGTGGTTGGGTAGCACAGTTTGAGTCTGAGATCTATGAGAGGTGTGTGTAAGACGCCCCGAGGGTCCACAGGACTGGCAAGACATACACAAGCTGTGGATGTCCCGAGGGTCCACAGGACTGGCAAGACATACACAAGCTGTGGATGTCCCGAGGGTCCACAGGACTGGCAAGACATACACAAGCTGTGGATGTCCTGAGGGTTTGGACTGGCAAGGCGGAGTGAGGAAACTCCTGAGTAAAAGGAGAAAGAGGCTTGGTGAAGCGAACCGTGGTCTCATTAGATTGGTAAGGACAACAAAATTGTGTGGTAAACCAATCATGGGTAATTCAGGAGGGTCCCAGGAGAAGGATTTTGAAAAAAAAAGTTAGGAAAAATCAAAAACTAAAAATAGATCCCCACAGTCCATTAGGAAAACTGTTAGAGAACTGGGGGAAACCAACATAAAGCAAGCTGATTACTAAGTTAAATTTAACAAAAGAAGATATGGTAAATTTGTGCTGCTTCTTATGGTGGGGGGGGGGATGAGAAAATTGAGTAGCCCCAAACAGGAAAAGGAAATATAAACCCATCTTGCTGGCACAGACCTTTTGTGTCTGTAGCCAGGGTAGAAAAGGGAGTTTTGGGTTTAAGCTCAAGGACTGCTTTGGAAAGAAGGGGAATGAGAGAAATGTGTGTATGTCTCTGTGTGAGTGAGAAGACTTTTTTTTCCCCAATCACAATTGGATTTTGCTCCTTCTGGTCTTTCCTAGCCGCAGAAAGGATCTGTTTAATTGGCAGAACCTGGAAAGTATGGGGGTTTCGCCAGAGCGCAGGACCTTTTGTTAGGGAAAAGGGAAAGGCTGTGTGCAAATGGAATGGAATGGGTGAATGGAAGAATTGGATTTGAGTAACCAGCTGGTTAGGTCCTCCTGTAAGCAAAGCAAAGTTAGGAAAATGGAATTGGCTAAATAAAGGTACCTAAAAGAAAAATAAGAAGTAGTGATTCTCTTTTCTCTCTATCTTTCTGTAAAATCACATGGTATGTTTAAGATTCTTGCCTTCTCTCATTCGAGTTAGCTGAGATTTGTGGTGGGAATGACCAGGATGTGTAGAACTAAAAGTTCTGTTTTCTTTTCTGTTCTCTTTTCCTTGTCTTGGTATGTATATGTGTGTCAAAGTTTTTGTGTGTGAGGTAAATGTGACAAGCTACCAAAAGGAAATATTTTCACTTTGTTTGTCTGGCCAACAAAAAGAGTGAAGAAAGATTGTTTGTTTGTTTGTTTTTCTTTCCCCCCTCCCTTTCTCTCTCTATATACTCTTAAGAACAGCCCAAAGTTAACAGGAATAATAAAGTTGGAAGGAACCTTGGAGGTCATATAATACAACCCCCTGCTCAGGCAGGATGGCTTTTCAACTTATGTCTGCAGGCACAAAAAACCCTGCTTTTTCTGGCTGTGTTGCTTTAAGAGCAAGAGAAAGAGACAGAAAGAAAAGGTTTTTTTTAATCTTTTTAACTATTTTTTTTTGTTTAGAATTCTGGTTTGAGGAAGGAGGGGTGGGTGGGAATGTTTTAACCTACTTAATGGAAATTTGTTTCCATCTGAATGGAATCTGATTAAATTAGAATTTGACTAAATTTATATTAAAAGCAAAGGGTTGATACTAGAGTTTGGTACAAAACTATTTCAGTAACTCAGATTTTTTGTCTGTGTGGGGTTGGTGTTTTGTTGTTTTTTATGTTTTTATGTCTGTGTGCAGGACACACTGATAAAAAAAATATCTAAGAAGGAATTGGAATTCAACACTTGTAAAAAACAAAGGAGTTGAGAAATTTTTTGGGATTATGTTGTTTTGAATAAAGATTAGTGTGCAAACAAACTCAAGCAGAGTTTTTGGTAAAGCACTCCTTTGTTTGTTCTTTATTAACCAATTTGTTTATAAATACAGACAAAGCAATTGCTAAGAGAAGGGGGGTTTACCCAGAAGTGGGGGGAAAGAGAGATGAAACACTAGAAGAGATCCCTGTATTCAGAAACAGAAGAAAAGAAATAATGCAAATAGGTGGGCAACAAGGAGAAAAGGGTAAATGGTTTCTCCCGGATGGGAGTCAGGTAATCAATAAACCCAAAGCGTGAGGATTATTGGAGAAGTTACATGAAGGAAGTCAATGGGGGAGTTCAGGCATTGGTGGATGAGCTCCTGAAGCATTATGGATGTATCGGAATTTATACACCAGCAAGACAAATGGTGGATAAATGCTTGATATGTAAAAAGATAAATAGGCAAGCAATCAGGAAACCAGAAGGGGGAGGGAAGCCTCCAGCCCTTAGGCCATTTCAGTGCATTCAGGTAGATTTTACTATCCATGTAGTACCCGTGTAGTAATGCAACAACTAATATGGTTTCTAGAATACTATTGGAAGTAATATGTGCCTAAACTGTCCAGATATTTTGATTTTCTCAGGAAACAAGGATTGCTGGCACAAACACCTCCCTTGGAGTTTCCTGTCCACAGATTCCAGATCGGAGATTGGGTGCTGATCCGGAGTTGGAAGGAGGAGAAGCTGGTTCCGAAGTGGGAAGGCCCTTTCCAGGTGCTGCTGAAATCCGAAACAGCAGTATGAACAGCAGGGAAAGGCTGGACCCACTACACCTGTGTGAAAGGACCAGTGGACGCTCCAACCAAGTGGGAAAGTGTGCCTCAACCTGACCCTTTGAAGTTGATAATAAGAAAAAGCAAAATATAGAGACGTTTGGGGAAAAAAGGGGGGTGTTAAATGTGTTGGTTTTGTGACTGTAAATGATGGTGTAATTGTTGTTGTTATACCCATTACCCAGACTGCACACCGATACACAGAGACTGCAGAGAAGAGTGTGATATAGTGATCATCTAAGACTGGTGTCCCGAGTACCAATCCCAGCCTGTTACAGATGGTGGTGTCAGAAGCGAAAGGGAAGAAATATTTTTCCAGGGGTGGACAGAATTGGGACAATGTTAGACCTCAATATGACCTTGGTTACAGGAGTAATTAAGATATGGATTATAGTGGGAGTAATAGGGTCCTGGAGCATATGCGAAGGTCAAATTATAAATAACTCTGATAACTGTAATGATTGCATTAGAACCACCAAAATGGGTAATAAGATAACCAAAACTCTGACATATCATACTCAGATGGACTGCAAGAAGGTGGTGGGAACCTGTGTTCATAATACCACCCGATTTTCCCTGTGTAATGAAACAGGAAGGGTTACATGCGTTGACCCCTCTAGTGTGAAATATCAAACAACCATTCAGATATTTACCTCTCAAGGTGGAAAGAATCTAACTTCATTGTTATTAGGACAGAACGCTAGTACCTCTGCTAATCACAAGAGTAGAATCTGCTTTGATGCCTGCTATGCCATGAAGTTTAGTCCCTGGACCACCAGTGGGGGCCTGAGTTGGCAGCGGAGTTACCTCACACAAAGGATATATGTTTACAACCAACAACAGAGAGGAAGCTCCTACATGGCTTCCCAGACATATTGGTACTCCGATGATAGGGGCCCACCTAGGGTGTGGACAGAGAAAAGCAGTTGGTTTAATTTAACCAAGGGGGCCAGACAATCTGATTGTTTACAAGACCATTGTACCCCCATATGCTTGCATTTTATGGATCCCGATGAAGGATCACAGGAATATGGATTGGGAATTGAGAGTCCGGGAAAGGACCCGAGCACCCGCATCACAGTTAAGGTAACAAGGAAAAGTCTGACCCCAATAGAAAGAAAATTATTCCACTCCTTTTATGAGGAGCTTGAGAAGGCCGATCACCCTGATATCTGGGGACTCACTTTTTTTTTCTCACCAAAAATCTATTTATAGATCTGGCTGAAAGGATAGCCACCACCCTGGGAGTAAAGAATTGTTATGTATGTGGTTGAACAAATATGGGGGAACAATGGCCTTGGGAAGCTAAAGAAATTGATATCCAAGACACTAACATTACGTCCACTTGGACTACTAAATTAACAAAGAAAAGTCAAAAATGGGCTTTAACTACCTCCATTATAGGTCACTTCTGCTTTCAGAGAAACTGCTCAGAGAACCAGGAGGAAGTAGGAAACATGGTATGCGAGGGCCAGAGATCTTATGGGGACTCAAGTACTCAGAATTGGGGAACCATGCACAGTATCGAACAAAATCTTTTTAATAACACGGTTTTACAGGGGCTTTGGGACAATGCATCCCAAGAATGGTTTGCCCCGCAAGGATTTTATTGGATATGTGGAAAATTTGCATATACCAGCCTACCTAGCAGTTGGTGTGGTTCATGCGTATTGGGAAATATAAAGCCTAGCTTTTTCCTACTTCCTATTCCTCAAGGGGAAAAACTTGGAATAGCGGTATATGAGGAGAAGGGAGCTAGGAGAAAACGATCATTAAAAATTGGAAATTAACTTCCGGTGGCTCCGCTGGCGTCGCTACAGCCTCCTTTGGAGGCTCCGTTCCCGGGGTTTTGTAAAACCGCAAAAACAGTGAACATCAGCTGTTTTTTGCGGTGAAAAATCCCCCCTTCGGGCGAAGAAGGGGTGAAGAGCATCGGGTGTGGGTTGAGCTCCTCTAAAAAACCCCTGAAAAAGTTTTCAGGGGGTGAGAGTGAGAGCTCCCCAGGCGCTCGAAGACGCTCCTGCCCTGAGACGCTTCTGTCGGCTGACAGAAATAGACGCCGCGACCATTCCTGCTTCAAATAAATACTCAAGAGAGACCTGCATGCAGGCAGAGTGAATACAGGAGTTCTTTATCGCAAGTATTTCTTTGTTTTTTATTTCTGACCACATATTTCTACAATCAACATAATGTATCCAAGATGGCGATCGCTTTCACTCTAAAGGGAAAGTTACGGGGAAAGTGAAAGTGAAATTTTTTTTAGAGTGATGTTAGTGCGACCGCTTGGATTTAAACTTCTAAAAACTTTATAAATTATAACTAAATTTTGATTTGAAAGAAGATTATTATTTTGGCAATATATTTTTTTAAGGATTCCTTTTTTTAAAAAAAGTGACTGAATAGTATGGCTACTAGACAAACTAAAATAGCTTCTGCGAAGGTGGCAGTTTCTTCTCCTGCTCAGCCCTCTAAATTACCAGTAAGTACTCTTGCTGCTCCCCCAGCCCTTTCAACATCTACAGAATCTCAAGCCCCCTTGCCTACTCAATCTTCTCCAGAAATGCTTACCATGAAAGATTTGCAGGCAGCATTATCAACAATGGCTGACAATATAGAGAAAAATATAGAGAAAAGAATGGAAAAATTAGAGAAAAAGATTGAGGAACAAGTTAAAGGTGTAACTGATGAACTGGAGACAATTAAAGAAACAATTGAGACTCATAATATTGTGATAAGAGAAGATATTGTGGAAGCTATTAAGGGGGTTTGGGGGTGGAAGGTGTTGAGCAGCAATTTGAGGAAAAACTTGATGAAGTTAAAAGTGATATAGAAGATCAAGCAGTTATGGTTCAATATAATCACATGATGTTGGCTATCAGAATCAGAGGGCTGAAGGAGATTGCAAATGAGAATCAGGAAGACTTGAGAAGAATTTTTGAAGAATCTTTGGCACAATTTTTAGAAGATGGAGTACAAAATGTCTCCTGGCAGATTGATCGGATCTACAGAGTTAATTCATGGATTGCAAGACAAAGAAATTTACCCAGAGACATTGTGATTTATTTTGTTACAAGGAGATTCAGAAACTACGTTCTTACCGGTACTACATCTTATAATAAGAAATTAATTGTTGCTGGTCAGGAGGTTGTGGTTTTGAAGGAGATTCCCCCGAAGATGTTAAGAGCAAGAAAAGATTATGCATTTTTGGTGGCTGAAGTTAAAAAACGTGCTATACAATTTAGATGGGAGGCTCCAGCTGGATTGTCATTGTTTTACCAGGGTAATAGATACCGCTTGATTTCTGTTGGTAAAGCGAAAGATTTTTTTGAGAATGTGTTGAAGGCTGGTAAACCCCCATCTCCAATACCAAAAAGGGCAGATTCACCAAAAGAGAGAGATATGGAGCTGAAACAACAAATACAGTCTTCGGAATCACAATCCCTGGCAGCATCAGGAGTTGACAAAGGAGTTTTGATGGAGCTGCCCACGCAGTGCATTGATATTTTTCAGCCTTTGGAGGTAGAGAAGTCTAAAGATCAAAGGCAAACCAGAGCAACTACTAAATGCATGGAACAACAAGAAAAAGACCAACAAGCTCGTATAAAGCAAGCCGTACCTACATGTCTGGAAGCCATGGGAACAAGACCAAAGAAGAAAATGGTTGAAAAAGTTGATTTGGCCTTGCAAAAGCTTTCTCAAATTGGTCATGTCAAATAAATATTTGACATGGAATGTCAATGGTTTAAATTCTCCACAGAAAAGGAAGAAGATATTTCATTATTTGAAGCAATGTAAAAATGATGTAATCTGCCTACAAGAAACACATATTAGAACTTCTGATCAGAAATATTTGATAAATAATAAATTAGGTTCACATTTTGTGGCAGCGGCTGCTGAGAAGAAGAATGGTATTGTTATTTATGTTAAAAATCATATAAGAGCTAAATTAATAGAATCAGATATTCAAGGTAAATTTCTAGCTATTGAAATTTTAATAGATGGGAAGAAAGTTCTTTTGATGGGTATTTATGCACCAAATCAACAACAAGGAATATTTTACAAGTTATTACATAAAACATTAATACAATTTGATTATAGGTCTTGTATTTTAATGGGAGACTGGAATGGTGTTATAGATATTGGTTTAGATAAGAAGAAGACTTCATCAATTCCTCAAACACGTTCCTTGTTGCCTAAATCTTTTTTTGATATTAAGGATGATTTTGATTTGATAGATATATGGAGAGAACGACACGGTAAAGAGCAAGAATTTACCTTTTTCTCTGATAGACATCAGTCATTTTCTAGAATTGACTTTATATTAACTACAAGTGACTTTATCTTTAGATTAAAGAAGGTGAAAATCCTACCCAAAGTTTTATCAGACCATAATCTGGTTTGGATGGAATTAATGGTAGGTCAGACTCCTAAAAGATCTTGGAGACTTAATGAAAATTTGTTTAAATATGATACAAATGTCAATGAATGTAAAAATGTTATGAAGGAATTTTTTATGTTAAATCTACATAAGGATACAACAATAGAAATGGTGTGGGATGCTAGTAAAGCTTATATGCATGGGATTTTAATTGATATGAATAAAAGGCATAGACGTAAACAAGAGGAAAAAAGGAAGGAGTTAGAAGAGGAAATAAGGAAGAAAGAGCAATTATTAATAAAGAGACCAGATGACAAAAATATTAAAGAGGGGATTAAGATTTTACGGAAGCAATTTGACTTGTTGATGACGGACCAAGTTGCCAGGAATATACAATATGCAAAACATAATACATTTTTTAATTCTAACAAACCTGGCGGATGGTTGGCTTATATATTAAGGAAAAAACAAAAATCCCATATAATTGAGAAAATAGAATATAAAGGGAAGGAAGTGTTTCAACAAGAAATTATTAAAAAAGCTTTTTTAGAATTTTACTCCAAGTTGTACTCTGAAGAGAAGATCCAAGAGAATGAGATAGATATTTTTTGCAAAATGAAAATGTATTGACAATCACCAATGAACAAAGAGATAGATTAAATGCATTGATTACATCACAAGAAATCATTTCAGTGATTAAACAATTGAAAATGGGAAAATCTCCTGGGACTGATGGGTTATCGGCAATTTATTATAAACAGCTTCAAATGGAAATGGTGGAACCTCTTAAGAGAGTTATTTGTTAATATACAAGAGGGTGGTCAGGTTCCACCTTCATGGAAAACAGCCTATGTTTCTTTAATTCCCAAAGAGGGAAGAGATAATGTTCAAGTAGAAAATTTTAGGCCTATTTCATTGTTAAATACGGATTATAAGATTTTTGTAAAAATTATGGCTAATAGATTAATGACAGTTTTACAACAAATAATTCATTCAGACCAAACTGGTTTCTTACAAGGAAGACAGATGAAAACTAATGTCAGACAACTCATTAACATATTAGAATATTTGGATAAGCATATCCAGGTACCTGCAGTTCTTATGTTTTTGGATGCAGAGAAAGCTTTTGATAGACTGAATTGGTTGTTTTTGAAAAAATTAATTGTTAGGATGGGAATGGGGGATCAGTTTATTAACTCTATACTAGCAGTTTACCAGAAACAAACAGGTCAGATTATTGTGAATGGGCATTTAACAGATTCATTTAATATAGAGAAAGGTACTAGACAGGGATGTCCTTTATCCCCTTTGTTGTTTGTTTTAACTTTAGAGGTTTTATTGAATAGGATAAGAGTTTCAGATGAATTAAAAGGTATACAGATTAGACAACATGACTATAGATTATGTGCTTTCGCTGATGATTTGCTTGTGACATTGACTCAACCAACGCAGTCAGCTCAGAGTTTGATGGAGATAATCCAAAATTATGGTAGGGTATCAGGTTTTAAATTAAATATATCTAAGACAAAGATGTTAGTTAAAAATTTAGATAATAATTCAAAACATGATTTGGAAAGAATAACGGGTTGTGAGATAGTTAAGAAAGTTAAATATTTAGGAATTGAAATTGAAGCTTCTAACGGGAAGCTATATAAAAATAATTATGAAGTTTTGTGGAATAAGACACAAATAGAACTGGATAAATGGAAAAAATTACAATTATCTATGCTGGGTAGGATAGCGGCAGTTAAAATGAATGTATTGCCAAAATTTTTATTTCTTTTTCAAATGTTACCTATACTTAAAAAAGATGCGAATTTGGAGGAGTGGCAGAAAGGTATTAATAGATTTATCTGGAATGGCAAGAAACCAAGGGTCAAACTAAAAATTATTCAAGATACAAGGGAAAGAGGTGGTTTGAAAATGCCCAATTTTAAGTTATATTACTATGCTGCTGTTTTAGTAGCGATAAGTGATTGGATTAATTTAACCAAGGATAGAATACTGAATATTGAAGGGTACGGTTTATTATATGGTTGGCATGCATATCTAGTTTATGATAAAAAGGTGGATAGGAGTTTCAAAGAGCACCTATTGAGAAGTGCTCTGCTGTGTGTCTGGAAAAAGTATCAGTATAAGTTGAATGAAAAGATTCCTCTTTGGACAGTTCCCAGACATGCAACAGAGAGTATAAATAGACAACAAGTTCAAGATGTGGTGTCCTATGAGAAACTCCTAATTAAAGAAGGGAATTTGTTATTATTGAAGTCCTTGAATATGTTAAAGGAAGAAGGAATAGTTCATACTTGGTTTCCATATGCACAACTGCAGACTAGATGGCAAAAAGATTTTAAGACGGGTTTATCTTTAATAGATGAAAATTTAATTAAACAAGTTAGAGACCAAAGGTCTATGCATATTAAAATACTATATAATGTATTGATAGAAATTGATTCTGAAACTGAATTAGTTAAGGATTGTATGATAAAGTGGGGACAAAATTTTGGACAACCAATCATGATGGAAACATGGGAGAGGATCTGGGTGAAAAATGTAAGATTTACACAAGCGCAACATTTAAGAGAAAATTTTTATAAAATGTTTTATAGATGGCATTTAGATCCGAAAAAAATATCATCTATGTACCCTTATTTACAACCTAAGTGTTGGAGGTGTGAATCTATGGATGCTACTTATTTTCATGTATGGTGGACTTGTAGAAAAATCAAGGCTTTTTGGATAAAAATATGGTGGATACTTCAAAATATTCTGAAAAAACGTATTGAATTTTTACCACAGTTGTTTTTGTTAGGTATTATAAAAGACTGCACCACCATAGAGACGAACTTAATTTTGAACTTGATTACAGCAGCAAGATTGTTGGTGGGACAATATTGGAAGAAGCCAGAATTACCATCTATCGAAGAATGGACTTTAAAAGTTATAAATTTGGCAGAAATGGCTAAAATATCTGCATATTTGAAGGATCACTCAAATGAAAGATATATGTTGGACTGGAAAAAATGGATAGAGTATATACAAGGGAAATATCATCTAAGAAATTGTATTTAGCATATAGTTAAACACTTATATGTTGGACTGAAAAATATAGTTAAATCTTCAATAGGATTTATATAATATTTTGGTGTAGTTTAGTGGGTTTTCTTGTGTTTTTTACCCTGTATTCACTTTGGGAAGTTGGGGGGGCAGGCGGGCGGGTTCTTATTCTTCTAATTATAATCTTATAATTTTCTCAACTGTAATATTGCATTGGTATTATATAAGAATGGTATATTTTTTTTTTTATAAAAGATGGGTTGCTCGGGCAGCACCCTGGCACCACATCTGGAGGGGATGGAGACAGAGGAGTGAAGGTCAGAGGGAAGTAGGGAGGTGGTAGTAGGAGGGAGGAGAGAGAGGGAGGCAGAGAGTGGGTGGATAGAAGTAGAGGTAGGGAGAAAGGAAGGGGATGTGGTGGTGGGGGGTGCTGACGAGCAATACCCATAATTATTTTAACTATTTTAGCTAAGTTTTTATGTTTTGTTTTTGTGATGAAAAAGTTGTAAATGATTGTACTCAGTTGAGTTGTTTTAATTTGATTTTTTATTTGTTATATTTATAATTATAAAAATTAATAAAAAAAGATATTGAGAAAAAAAAAGAAAAAAAAAATGGAAATTGGAAGGATAATGAATGGCCACCTGATCGCATAATACAGGTGTATGGACCTGCCACTTGGGCCGAAGATGGATCATGGGAATATAGGACTCCAATTTATATGCTGAACCGCATTATTAGGTTACAAGCGGTTCTGGAGATTATCACTAACGAGACAGCACTAGCATTAAATAAGTTGGCTAAACAAAATACCCAAATGAGGACTGCCATTTATCAAAATAGGTTAGCCTTGGATTATTTATTGGCAGAAGAAGGAGGGGTCTGTGGAAAATTTAATTTAACCAAGTGTTGTCTGCAAATAGATGATGAAGAGAAAGCCATCGAGGAAATAACAAACAGGATGAGAAAAATAGCCCATGTACCTGTTCTGTCTGGCCTCTCTCAGCTCATTAAAATCCACATAAATATGTCTTTAAGAGGTTTATTTAACACATTTCAAAAGGATTCACTTCAAAGCACGCTGCTGGCATTTTGCTGGCAGGAACGGCCAAGTCTCATTTATTTACATTTAGATTAAAACATGCTCTTCCCACACCCTCCAATTAACTCACTCTTTCTTTATCACATTGTCCAAGATCTCATTATTCTTCCGTAGATTTCCAAAACATCAGAAGACTGAATTCAAACGCACTGCTCCAGATATCAGGCTACTCCTTGATTAACGTTGCTCGTGACAAAGGCGTAGTCTCTTTTTCCCCTTCTAATATAGTTTCCGATACGTCACTTCCCCCCATTACTTCCTTTTTCCACTTAACTGACACCTTCGCTTATCAAACCTTCGGAATCTCGGATCAAGCCATCTATCTTCTTGATCCAAATCTGACCCCTCACTTTGCGAATCTGACCCAGACTGCCTGTAAATCTCCTCCCTGTCTGTCTCAGCTGCCGGGAGGGGAAAATACCCAGAGGGGCCTGGCTGCTCTTCCTCGGCTGCCGGGAGGGGAAAACACCCAGAGGGGCCTGGCTGCTCTTCCTCGGCTGCCGGGAGGGGAAAACACCCAGAGGGGCCTGGCTGCTCATCCTCTGACACTTCCCAAGCTGGTCTAGGGACACTCACAACAGTACCGGTCCAAACCTGGACTGGAATACTTGATGATGAGGGGTTCTTGGGAGGAATTTTTAGAAACTGGAAACAAGCTTTATTCATGTTAGCAGTTGTATTCTTTGGGTTAATGTGCTTACCCTGCTTGATCCCTATAATAAGAAGTATTGTACAAAACACAGTGGAGGGAATGGTAAATGCAACCAATAAGAGTGAGGAACAAATGCTGATGTTAAACAAGGTGACTGGACATGCTGCACTACTTCACTTCCAGAATACAGAGGAGATCTGGGAAAGTTTAAAACCATTTGAGGAAAATTTTTATTTTTAAATTAGTATAAAAATGGAAAGGGTGGATTTGTGAGAAACGGAGAAGTTTAAAAATAAAACGGTCACAATTGATTAACAATAGAAAGATTAGACAATAGCCAAGCCTTGCACGTAGGCACTAGATTCCAGGAGGCTTGGCTAGCAGACACACTCAACAAAACAAAAGGATGACAGAGGGAAGTTCTAAACACTGGAACTGAGGGGGAGGGATAATGTATTTTGTTTAGGCGATCCTGATAAGATTGTAACCTCAGAGGAGGGGCCAAGGCGTCGGGATAGAATGTATATAATGTTATGTGTTTGAATATTTTGGTGTGGTCTCTGGGTTTAGAACTTCCTGTTGAAGTCTCTCACCAGGATCCACCGCGCTTTGCAAACCGCTTTTCTATTTTCTGCAGAATAAACTCTTTTTCTTACCAATCCAATTTTGTTGGTATTTTAATCACATTTCCAACAGATAGATAGATAGATAGATAGATAGATAGATAGATAGATAGATAGATAGATAGATAGATAGATAGATAGATAGATATTTGGGGGCTAGGTATTAGATTTTAAAAATATCTGTTTGAAAATATCTGATTCATATCTGGAAAATATGGATCAAATGCATATGGCCCCAACAGAAGCTATTTATGGAATTGAATTTGCCTCTCTTCTACAGAATTAATTTCTTGCTTCCTCCTCTTTGCAGGACCCTACTACTGGTTTTTTTCTGACACTCAAGTCAACCGTGGTTATCCCCATCCCACATCCGATCTGGGACTCCCTCCTGGCACCGTAGTTGGGGCTGTGTTTGTTTGGCCTCACAATGGTAAGACGTATCTCTTAGAGAAGAACCGCTACTGGCGCTATGATGATGAGCTGGGCCATGTGGAACCGGGATATCCCAAACCAGTCAGTCTCTGGAAAGGAGTCCCTTCTGAGCTGGACGACATCACCCATTGGAATGATGGTATGTTCTCCTTTCTCAAATGCAACAACTTTAAGATGTGTGGACTTCAACTCCCAGAATTCCCCAGCCAGCAACTTAAAGTTGCTGAGGGTGAAAAACACCATATTAAGGCATACAATACTGTAGGACTGTGGCCCACTACCGGGCCGTGGCTTGTTTGAACACGGGCCAAGCTAGCGATGAGCTCTTCTTGGTGAGCAGAGGGTGCTTGTGCTTGCATGCAAAGCTCCACATGCGAGATAATAATAATAAACTTTATTACGGTCATAGACCAGCAATAGCCATAACTTTTTACACTATATTAAATAATAATAATAATAAAAATAGTACAAACATTAATAGTAAATAATAACATCCCTGTTAAGAAAATACATGTTCTCAAAATGTTAGGGTCACTCCCTAATTTACGTGAATGGATA
This sequence comes from Bothrops alternatus, assembly GCA_034064705.1. Lineage (NCBI taxonomy): Eukaryota > Metazoa > Chordata > Lepidosauria > Squamata > Viperidae > Bothrops > Bothrops alternatus. The sequence continues at coordinate 907,543 of JARGCV010000207.1, forward strand.
GCTGATTAATATCTGAGTAAATATAATGTTCCAAACATAATTAGAGATATCTCCCAAAAATTGGCACAAGTTGACGACTATAAATCTGTAACCAATTTTTTTCTTGTGGACATTGCCGCAACACAGTATTTTGCCACTGCATGCGTGATAGAAGGGTTTGAGTCTTGGAGGAGAAAGCCTACATAAAAATTGTCTGCCCTCCCTGGCAATCTCTCTAATAAAGGGAGAATATACGCTGTCCTATAAACTTGGTATAACTCACAGTACAATAAAACATGTGAGATATCTTCGACTTCTCCTTTACCACATATACATACCCGTTCTGCTATTGGTGTTCTCTTATACCTGCCCTGTAGGAGTGCTGAGGGAAGAATGTTAAATCTGGCTCTGAAAAAAGCTATTCTTTGTTTTGGGAAGGTCAGATTATTCAAATATCTTGCCGCTTCCCACACACCCTGTTTGATTCTATCCCTACTGTGGCTAGGCAACCTATTTAGTTCTTCTTGGAACTCCATGTCCTTTGGATATTACTTGCTTTGCTTGGTCAAAGCCTAGGGATATTAAGAACATTGAAGAGAGCCCATAAGAGCCCAGTTTACGATCTATCGCCTGCTTCCAGGGGGAAGGAAAGTTGTCAGTCAGCACTAACGGGGACAATCCCTCTGGAAAGAAATGCATTTTAAGCCAGTGAATGATCATCATCTTCCAGGCTCTTACCTGGATTTGGGGCATGCCTGTCTCAATTCTTAATTGGGCCTTTGGGGTTCCTTTGGGTGCAGCTAAGATGGCTCGCAGGAATTTGGTTTGTATGGTTTCCAGCAACTTTTTCTTTGCAAGGGTTCCTGTTTGTGCCCCATATAGAATTTGCGCCAATGTTTTGGCCTCAAAAAGTTTTAAGGCAGCAGGTACTAATTGACCTCCGCCTGTGTAAAAGTAATGTTTGATTGCATTTAAGGACCTATTGGCTGCTTGCAATGTGTGAGCCGGGTGTGCCTTCCATGTCCCTTGCGAGTGGAAGACCACCCCAAGGTATCTAAATGTTCTAACCTGTTCCAAACTATGTCCTTCTATTTTCCAGGAGTATTGGCTGGGTCTCTTAGCAAAAACTAAAATTTTTGATTTATCAAAGTTAAGGACCAACTTGTTCTGTCTGCAGTAGCCAAGTGTTGCCCTAATGGCTCTCTTCAGTCCTATAGGAGTTTGCGAAATAATGACCGCATCGTCGGCATATAGAAGAATCGGGATTTTGCGATGTGCTAGGTTGGGCGGATGCAGATCGGGGTTCTGTAAGAGATCGATCAGGGGGTTGATATAGAAGTTTAAAAGGGCGGGAGACAGGATGCAACCCTGCCGTACCCCTTTTTGTACCCTTATTAAGCTGGTTAAAGTCCCTTGGGGATTACACCTCACTTTCAAGGTGGAATTCGCATACAATTTTTGTATGAGGAAAAGGAGGCATTTATCAATAGTAGTGCCTTCTAATTTCTCCCATAGGGTGTTCCTAGATATTGAGTCAAAGGCCTGTTTAAAATCTAGGAAGGCCACAAACAGAGAGGATTTGTTTTTATGTGTGTATTTTTGTACTAGATGGTGAAGTACCAAGATATGATCCACTGTTGATCTTCCTTCTCTAAAACCTGCTTGTTCATCTTTAATTGTCCCCCCCGAAATTAGCCAATCCTGAAGTTTATAATTTAGATGTTTGGCATACATTTTACTAATAACACTCAAAAGACTAATGGGTCTATAATTTCCTGGGTCATTTCTACTACCTTTTTTATAGATTGGTATGATAATTGCTAATCCCCAATCTCTTGGCATATGACCTGTTCTATCTATAAAAGTAAACAGAGATGCTAAAAGTGGGGCCCACCAACTGGAATTATTTTTTATTATTTCTGGCATGACATTGTCAGCACTGGGTGCCTTATTAGCCTTGAGGGCTCCAATCAATCGGGATATCTCACCTGGTGTAACAGGGGGCCAATAAGGGGTTTGGTCCAAATTAATTTGGCTCTCATTAGTTACATAGTCAGGGTCTGCATATAGCTCTCTAAAATATTCTTCCCAGGCATAAATCGGTACCTGATTAGTTGGCGGTAGGGGGGATTTCCCCAATCCTCTGGTAATGTGCCAAAAAAGGGATGTATTTTTTGTTCTGACTGATGCAATTAGTCTATGCCAAGACTCCTTCAGAGCCGCCCTTTTCTTTTCTTTTAGAATGGTCTTATATTGTGCCTTCAACTGTTTTAAGCAGTGAGTGTGATCCTCAGAAGGGGCATTTTTACTTTTTCTGTATTCCTTGTTATATATTTTTTTTAGTTGCACACAATCCCTATCAAACCATCTTTTATTCTTTAAAACCGGCTTTTTGGGGTGAACTAATCTATTAATGAGAACCGATTTCAAATTTAAAATTAAAGTTTCAAACCCCTCTAATTATGATCCTTCAAACTTATTCCTTAATAGAGATGCATGTAATTCTATGGTTTCTGGGGCTAACATCCATTCAGTAACTTCCTTTGCATTTTTCTCTGACCATTTAATTTTTATCTGGGTATTTTGGTTCTCTAACTTAGGTAGATAGGTTGAGCCAGCCCTTAGCAGTTTCTGGTGTAATTTAAAAGTAAGGATTAGTGGATCGTGATCGCTTTCCAGTCGCGAGTCTACCTCCATCTTCTGCAGGAACTTCAGGAGGCCGTATGATGTTATCCAATAATCAACTGTGGATGTTCTTCCTGCTCCCCGATAGGTATAATCTGCTGGGTAGTCATCCCATGTGGAGCCATTAAGGATACAAAGGTCCAAGCGTACAGTCATCTGTCTTACACACAGACCTGCCCGATTTGCCTTGGTGTCTTTAAATTGTCTGGCAAGCAGGGGTTCTCCTGGTACATTCTCATCATAATGGAGCTTAAATTGATTAAATAATGCTTGATCGTTTGGGCCCATCCTAGCGTTTAAGTCCCCCCCAATAATTATTGCTGCTGTGGGATATTTATCCAAGCAGCCCAGGATAAAATCTTCTATATCCTCCCAGATCTTATTGATCAGATTATTTTTGTTGAATGGGGGAATATAGATATTGAAAAGCAAGATATCCAGCTGTTTAAATAAAAGTAGGGTAGTCACAACCCATGGCTGAAGAGGTGGCAATGGTATACATTTAAAATGCAAAGATGTATTCACTAATGTCACAATGCCCCCTTTAGCTCTCCCACCCACCTTACTTGGAACTGCTGGGATATAGTTACCCCAGTAACCATCTAGCTGTATTTCTGTAGGGGCCCAGGTTTCCTGTAAAAAGAGAATGTCAAATTGTGATATATAGTCCAAAAAATGTTGGTCTTTTGATGGCACAGACCAACCCGCTATATTCCAGGTTATAATGGAGAGGGGGGTCATCTTTTGCAGTTCGTCAGGAGATTTGCTTTATACAAAGGGAAGTTGTAGGGTTGTTGCAATGGCTTGAGGTTTGATCCTGCATGAAATTGGCCTTCTCTAGATGGAGGGGAGCCCCATCAAAATTCTGTGTAGACTCCTGGGAAATTTGTTTGAGGTATGAAGATTTAGCACCGGCTAACAAGGCTTGCCATTCTGGAACCTCTTTACTAGGTGTAGAGCAGGGGGTTATTAGGTCATGCTCCATTCGGCTTTGCAATGATGGCACTGACAGGGGCCCACTCTCGAGAAATTGATATGTTGCAGAAGGTATCATCGGAAAGTCAGGTAAGGATGCTAGCATCTCCTTCTCTTTTGGGGCCTCTACTGGCCCCTGTGTATCTTGGCTTCTCCTTTCCATGCACTCATATTCTTGCAAACTGATGCCCCGTGGGGCGGAAGTAAGAGGCTCAATTATAGGGGAAACCAAATCAATAAGCGGTTCAGCTGTATCAATTGTGACCAATAAGGATTTCTTTAGATTTTCTAACTTGAATAGTATATTATCTTGTTCACTCCTTGGGAGAGCACCAAAGGCATTAATGAGCCCAGTTTCTGTGCTATTAAGTACATCTTCTGTAAGTGCTGGCTTACTCCCACTTTCTCCCTCTCCCTTTCTCTGGGTTGAGGATGTGGAAGAGACAGCAACCTTGGGAGCTCGCCTGTTAACAATTAAGGGTTTAACTCTTTCCTCCTGGAAAACTCTGATGGGAGAGATTTGAAAGGAGGCTAAATAAGCCTTCATCTTAAATAGCATCAGTGGTATGGTGGGCTGTTTGAAGGAGAGAAATATCGGCTTCCAGTTAGGGGGCTCAGGGAGCCACTCTGCAGTATGTAAATCAATCTGCCCCCAATGACAGTGCAGAAGCTGGCTTAGGGAATTTAGTATAGCATGCTTGGAGTTCCAGCTACCATGATTAATCCTGTTCATGTGGATTCTCAGCACCACCTGATGTGTTTGTAATGAACGATGTGGTTGATGTGATTGATGTAATTGTAAATGGGATGCTTTATTGTCTTCCCATGAAATTTCTCTATTGATGCTTCCTCCTCTTGTTGCCTTAGCTGGAGAAGGACTGTTTTTCCGAGTGGGCTGCCACCTTCTAGCAGGCTCTTTATCTGTCCCCCAGGATCTGTGCTCATTTTCCTCCCCTCTTCCTTCCTTCTCCTGATTACTTGATCTACCCATGTCTGCTGCAAAGACTTCAGTGGAAGTGCCTGTAGTCCAATACTGCGCCTGGAGCAGAACAGCTATATCTTTTTTCAGTGTCTCTGTATCATGTTGAATGGTTATTAGCTGTTCAAATATTGAAACTACAGTTTGTGTTGTGAGAAGACATTGCTTTGCCATAAACTCTGTTGTATTCTCCCACAGTAAGCACTCCCCACTTTGAGTTAGATTGTTGTTGTCAGCCTTCTTAGTCTTTATCTTAGTCTCCATGTCGGTTGTATCTAGACTCGTTATTTGTGAAAATAGCTGGCTGTCATTTTGCTCCCCTCCCCCCAGATTGGGAAAGTCCAGTAACTGCTGTTTAGTCAGATCTCTTTGCAGGTCCCGTTCTAGGCTCTCTGGCTTGTTGGAAATGGAGGGGGGAATAGTTTTACTTACAAGTCTCTTGCCAACAAAGTGCTCCTCAGTTTTTGGTTGTTTTGCATTCTTCGCTGGTAGGAGAGATCCCGGGCTGGTGCCATGACGTTTCCTTCTTTTACCCATGACTCCATCCTCTTCCGGTGGCTTCTGATTCCAATATATACTGGCCTCTCTGGTATATATACTTTATAAAAAGTCTTTGACTATTATAAAAAGGTCAAACCAGGTTTAAAAAGCGTTTAAAATAGGTTAAAAAGGGTTAAAAATAGGTTAAATAGGATAAAAATAGGTAGGTTAAAAATACAATGTTAAAAGGGATTAAAAGTTAAAAGTTAAAAATTAAAGGTTAAAATAAAAATAAAAGAAAATAATAATAATAAAACTTTTGCTTTTGGAGGAGCTCTTTACAGCCTTTGCTGCCTGTCCACCATCTTGGCTCCACCCCTCAAAGCTTTTTTTTGCACATGCGAGCATTCTTCGCTCATGCGAGTGGGGTTTTGCGCACGAGCACAAGCACCTTCCACTTGAGTGAGTGGAGCTTCATGCGAGCACCCACCACTCATGTGCGAGGCTCCATTTGCTTGAGTGGAGGGTGTGTGCGCCCGCCACTCGCACCATTGGAACTCTACGTGCGTGCATGTACCTGCCACTCACCCCCCGCCCCGCACCAGGCTGGTCCACCAGGGTGGAAAGGTTAGGGACTGCTGCTGTAGGGAGTCTCCAAGAAGCCTGTTCCAGACTTTATTTTCCCCCCCCAATAATTATTAGTGACACACAATTGCAGAAATGCGCAGTGCAGCTCCCACATATCAAAGCACTGAACTATGTAGATTTTGGTACCAAGTAGAGGTGGTCCTCAACTTACAACCATTCGTTTAGTGACTGTTTGAAGTTACAACACCACTGAAAAAAGTGACATTGTGACCGTTTTTCACACATATGACCATTGCAGCGTCCCCAGGGTCATGTGATCAAAATTCAGATGCTTGGCAACTGACTCATATTTATGACTGTTGCAGTGTCCTGGAGTCATGTGATCCCCGCTGTGACCTTCTGACAACCAGATTCACTTAACAACTTAACTGTAACTAACTTAACAACTGCAGTGATTCACTTAACAACTGTGGCAAGAAAGGTCGTAAAATGGTGCAAAATTCACTTAACAACTGTCTTGATTAGCAAAGGAAATGTTGAGCTCAGTTGCGGTCATAAGTCGAGGACTGCCTGTATTGAGTCTTTGACTTAACCATTCTCCCAGCAGTGCCGAGAATAACTTGCAGATACTGAGACTCATCTTTGAAAATAAATTCACAGAAAAAAAGCAGGCCATATTTAAATATACATCCAGTTAACCAACTTCAACAGAATAGAAAAGTGATAGTAAAATAGAACATCACAAGGGGGAGGACAAGCTCCAAGTCAAATGAACAAAATTCTACATCTGAGAATTCCTAGCATTCCGATATCCTTCCCATTCCCATTTTAGCTAAGTAATTTATGTCACAGACATATACATATTTTAAAGTATATTACCAAACTCCCCTAGGGTTGTTTATCTTTCCAGCCCCTTAAAATTCATTCAATTTTCTTTAAATCATCTTCCAAGCTGAAAAAGTCTTCCTCTCTCTCTCTACTAAAATATGCATCTAGTACAAGTTAAAAGAGGTGGAAAAAAGTGGTCTCAAAAATAGCCAAGGTACTTTTAACACAGTAAAATCTGGATGCATTTATTTCCACAGTGAAGTAATGGAGCCACTTACCATAGTAATCTCAGGCATTGTTCACTTCAGATGAGTTCTTCCAAATTCAGGGACAAAAGAAATGTCATATTCATTCATTCATTCATTCATTCATTCATTCATTCATTCATTCATTCATTCATTCATTCATTCTTTCCCTTGCAGGCCATACATACTTCTTCAAGGATACTCACTACTGGCGCTTTAAAGGCGGCAATGTAGAGGCTGATTCAGCCCATCCACGCTCCATTCCCAGGGACCTGATGTTTTGCTCAGATCCTACCACCGTTCCCCCCAAAGGACCAAGAACTGGGCGGAGAGGGGAGGACGGTCTGTGCCTCTGTGGGATGAATGGACAAAACAAAACGTCCTTCACAGCTTGGATCTTAATTCTGTTTTGGATTATATGGTGATTGCTAGGTTAGCTACACAACTATGCACTTTACATTATAAAGAGAAGAGGAGACAAAACAGCAGGGAAATACGGTATTCCCTAGCAAAAGGTGCTGGATACTTTTCCTTTTATTCTTTTGGTGCTCTCAGTATGCGATACCATCTTGGCGATTTTGCTCCCATGCTCAGTTTCTGAAAAAGAAATGCTTAGTCTTAAAACTAGCTTGGAAGTCCTGGATCCTAATCCTGAATGTGTGATTATATCATTTCTCAGGGGTGAAGGAAATGCTTTCTGCACGTGCTCAGGGGTGCTGATCTTTCTGATTCTATCACGTACCAAAAAGCTCAGATTAACCATAAATTACATGATACCCTTTGTGCTTTCTCTGAGTGGAAAGTAGATAAGGGTTTAAGCTCAGATTTGTCTTCAGGATGTCACTAGAGGTAGGAGACAGGGGGGAAAAAACCCACCCCTTGGAAAAGTAAGTCTAGAGGAAAGTCCCCTTATGCAAGGAACAAACCAAGGCCTGGACTCTGCTTTTCAAAAGCCAGCCTTCTCTAGGTGTGACTGACTTCAGAGCCCTGGGCAGGCTAGAGAGACAAAAACTTGGAAAGAGCCAGGGTTCCCTGCAGAGAAGTGGGTTGCCCTGTTTGAAACCCAAAGTCTTTTGAATTCTCAAAACAAATTCCAACTCTTGTCTGGTTAGGATTTGCCAAGCTGGGTAGGTTGTAGATTGTGTGTAGAGAGACTAACAGCTAAACTGGAGAAGTCAGCTTTTGCTGACCTCAACATGCCACGTTCTGGCCCTTTGAGATATATTTGGAAGCACAGAGGCCCCGGTGGGGATTGAGCAGGTGCAGAAGACCAACTCACAAACGCAGGTGCTCCAAAGCACCCACTTGCCTTGGAATATGAAGTCCCACCCAGTCCTTATGTGGATTACAGGTAGTCCTCGACTTACAACCACATTTGAAGCTGGAATTACGGTCATAAATCATTGCAGTCATAAATAGATGCACCCACGTGACTGGAAGTAACTTTCTGGCTTTTATCATGATTATTAAGCAAACACCAAAGTTGCTAAGTGAATGTCACAGTCGTTAAGTGAACCCATTCACTTGAGTGGGCGTTTTTGCTGGAAACTGGCAAAAAGCATCACAAAACAGTCACATGACCATGGGATGCCATGACCGGTCATAAAGATGACTATCCGATATGCTGTCATGTGACCGTGGAGAAGGGAACAATGTGACAATTTAAATGGCCAGAGGTGGGCCATAAAGCACCTGTACTGCGGCTCTCATAACTTCAAAACAGTTATAAAACAACCCACTCATTAAGTGAGCAGTACCTGTATCCTAACTACATCCGCATGACACATTGAACCACAAACTGCCACTACTATCTAGTGCAGGGGTAGGCAACCTTGGCTTTTTTATGACTTGTGGACTTCAACTCCCAGAATTCCTGAGCCAGCCATGCTGAGCGAAGGTTGCCTACCCCTGATCTAGTGGCTCTGAAAACCCCATCTGTGTGAGTGGTTTATGATACACTAAGTTGTATAAATCCTGGAAATTGAATCAACATAACAAACCACAGCTAAATTATTGTGTTGTGCAAAGCTAGTACAGTATGTGTAAACATACTATATTAGGCAAGCGTAGCCACTGTTGAACTGTAAATGGGGAACACAGAGCAATTTCATAAGAAAGAAAAAAGAGGCACAGTCACTCAGAAATGACTATGGCAAAATTCTTCTCTTTGCCATCAAGTCAACCAGAGGGATGGGCAGTGCATAGGAATTTAATGATCTGAAATCTAAAATCTTCTTTTGGAGTCAGGCACTTGCAGGCACCCAAGAAAGAGACAGCTGGACTGCTATCCTGCAGTGCTACTGTGCCATAAGCAGCATGTTTTGAATTCCTGCAGAAGTATTCCCCAACTTCGATTCCAGAGTGGGAGCATTCCTGGATGACCCTCCTGTGGGTCATTTTCCCAGTGGTATCAATTTGTTCAAACCATTTTTGTGGGCAAAAAACTGCCACCATACTTTTGTTTTTTAAAATATAAATTTATTTGAATTTTAAATTAGTTAATTCTACTTAGCTTCTAGCCCTCTCGTCTCTCAATCCCTCCCCATCCATCCCATTCGTTTCCGAGTAATCTAGAGGTCCTGCCTCTCCGTTTTTCAACCCTGTTCGACTGGCTGTATTATTCCTGTTCCAAACAAGGCAGGAATCCTGGCTTCCAAGTTGCATCCAGATCCAGAATCCCTTCCTCCCTTAGGAAGCAGCTGAAGTTGAAGGAGCTTGGTCACTGGGAGCAGCTGCTGCAGCTGCATTTGCATCCATTTGGGGTGCACGCTTGCGTTTAAAGAATCCAAACTGGAGAGATGATAGAGGCAGGAGGGGGGGTAGGGAAGAGAGAGAAACAGATTTAAGATGGAGAAATTGCAATGCATCTCTCAACAGTACTAAAATAATAGGATCAATAACAACAGGATCTTCTAATCTCTTTTCTAAAATGCAAAAGTACCTGTGATAGCTGAGGCTTGACGTGAGGAGTGAAGAATGTTTACCAAACTTGACGTATACAAAGACTAATACTTACTGTTTTTTTTCTTTTTTACGATCTATGATGAATGTTTCTTAATATGATACTATGAAAAATGTTGATTGCTTTAATAAAAAAAAATTTAAAAAAAAAAGAGTACCTAACAGGAAATCTGTTATGTCCTGGGCTGTGATTGACACAGCAGGTGCAGGAAGCTGCAGAGAGACCCGGGCAGACCACGTGGCTGCCCGGGCCAGACAGGCTGTCTCCAGCCTATTACGCATGCGCAAGGCGGGAAAGATACGTTGCATTGATTGGTTGATGCTACTCCCTGCAAGGGGGTATAAAAGGGATCCGCACCATTTTGTGTTGTTCTGTTGGAAATTAAATAAAGAAGCAACTGTTGTGACTCCTGCCTGGTCTCAATGCCTTACCAACGCACAGAACAAAACATTGGTGCCGAAGGTGGGATCATGCTGCAGGAAAACAACGAAAAGAAAATAGGCTGACTCACCACGGAAGGCCCGAAGTGCTTGGAAGTTCGGCGTTCCGATTCGTGAGACTCTGCCTGCCAGTACGAAGACGCTGGAGGAGAGCTCGGCGAGATTAGTCCTGGAACCCCTTCACAAACCGGAGCAGCATGAGGCGTTGACAAGGCTGCTAAGAAGTAACAATGTCAAAGATAGGGCGTTTGTCCAAATTCTATAGAGCTCACCCTGAACGTTGGAGCTCATACGTGGCCAGAGTAGAAAACTACTTCCGAGTAAACCAAGTTCGGGAAGACGGCCTCAAAGCCGCAATGTTACTGTGTGTCTGTGGGCAAGAGACATTTGATATTGCAGAGAATCTGGTTGCCCCAGAACCTCTGTAATCCATCACTTACACTGAGCTGAAGAAAATGTTAAGGGAACATTTCGAACCGAAGCTATCAGTGATTGCCTGGCGTCACACATTCGAACAGCGGGACCAAAGGCCAGGAGAGTCTGCTGCGGACTTTATTGCTGCGCTGCGACAAGCTGCTAGGCCCTGTGAGTTCAAAGACTTGGAGTAAAGACTTTGAGATCGTCTAGTTTGTGGTTTGAGGAGCCGTGAGTTGCAACAAAAGATTTTTGCAAAGGAAGACGTTTCCTTCCAGGATGCACTAAGGGAAATCAGGGCTGATGAAGCAGCTTAACAGATGAGCTGTTAAGGCCTTGCGGCTTTCCAAGCATCCTACGAGTTCAGGCTCCGTCCATCAAGAGGTTGCTCGAGAGGTAGCTGATCCTGATTCTGAAAACAAGGTCGACCGCCTACAGCAGCCAGCGGAGAGGAGGCCCCATGAGCAAGCTGACAAGCGAGCTGACAAGGCCATTCAATTCCCTTGGTGTTTCGGATGTGGAGGCCGCCACAAGTGCTCCGATTGCCGTTACCACTCTGCCATTTGCCGGGCATGTGGCAGGCAAGGCCACATAGTTGCCGTCTGTTTGGGTTGCACGAAAGACCGTCCTTCGGAAGAATTGCCTCAGAAAGGTATCAGGGTCCCCAGTCAGAATAGGGTGGGTTTCTGCGCATCCTGCAGGAATATTTTGAACACAGGGGCCCACAGGCCATTAAAGAAGAAGCTTCGCATTGATGTCAAATTGCAGGGGTCCCCTTAACGATGGAGCTGGACACGGGTTCAGCTCTGTCAATCATATCCCAGGACACCCTTAAGCAAATCTGCTACAGAAGCGGCCAGCGAGTTAAACTCAGGCTGTCGAATCTGGTCTTAACAGACTTTCAGAATTCCAGAGTCAGGGTAAAAGGGGAGGCCATGCTCAAGGTGCAGCATAGGAAATTTGAAGGGTTCCTGGACATTGTTGTGGTAGAGGGTGACCGCACGAGTCTAATTGGACTCGATTGGTTTGAGGCACTTGGGATTCAAGTGATTGGGCTACACAGCTTGCAAACGACAGGCCTTGCAGAAGTTTGCAAGGAGTTTGCTGATGTGTTTAGCCCAGAACTGGGGTCGTACAAGGGGCCTCCAATTGCTTTGCGGTTAGACCCGTCCATTGCCCTGATTAGGGTTAAGCCTCGTCGGGTGCCTTTTGCGCTGAAGCAAAAGATTAATGCCGAGCTGGACAAACTGCTCCAGCAAGGTATTTTGGAACCTGTGGATAGCAGTCCATGGGAAACACCAATAGTTACGCCACTGAAGGCCAATGGGGAAGTCCACATTTGTGCTCACTATAAATGCACGTTAAACAAAGCATTACAGCAGCACTCTTATCTGGTGCCTGTGGTGAGCCACATTTTGGCCTCGCTGAAGGGAGGCCGAGTGTTCACCAAACTTGATTTGGCTCAGGCCTATCAACAGCTACCGATTGATGAGGCAACGGCTGAGGCCAGACGATCGTAACGCACCAGGGAACTTTCAAAGTCAAAAGACTACAGTTTGGGGTTAACGTAGCCCCTGGCATTTTCCAAAGCGTTATGGAGTGAACGTTCCGTAACATTCTGGGAGTTTGCCCTTACTTCAATGATGTCCTCATCGCAGGGGAATCTCCCAAAAACTTGGCTGAGAGGCTTCGGTCTGTTTTGCTGCGGTTCCACGAAGCGGGGTTGAAGCTTAAGCAAGACAAATGCAAAATTGGAGTCACGTCCACTGAATTCTTGTGGTTTCGTATAGATGCAGAAGGCATCCATCCTGCTGAATCTAAGCTCAAGGCGATTCAGCAGGCCCCAAGCCCCAAGTCGAAGAGCGAGCTTCAAGCCTTCCTTGGGCGTCTAAATTTCTATCACTCTTTTCTACCTCACAAGGCTGCAGTGGCAGAGCCGTTACACTGGCTCTTGGACAAACAGGCTCCATGGAAGTGGACACAAGTCCATGAAAGGAATTTTGCAGAGGTCAAGGCATTGTTATCTTCAAATGCTGTTCTCGCTCATTTCAATGAGCAGCTGCCAGTGTGTATAGCCTGCGATGCATCCCCTTATGGGATCGAGGCTGTCTTAAGTCACCTGAAGGCTGATGGGACACAAGTCCCTGTAGCCTACTATTCTAGGACTCTGTCATCTGCTGAGTGTAATTACGCACAGATAGATAGAGAAGCCTTGGCCATAGTGGCTGGCATAAAAAAGTTCCATGGCTTTTTGTATGGTTGCCACTTTACGGTCTATACAGACCATAAGCCACTGCTGGGGTTGTTTACAACCAACAAGCAAACCCCACACATAATTTCTCCTAGAATGTTGAGGTGGTCAATTTTCCTTTCTGCATATGACTATACACTGGTTCACAAACCTGGCAAAGAAATGGGCCATGCAGATGGCCTTAGCAGGTTGCCTCTACAGCTTGTAGAATCAGATCCTGCTCCAGCTAACCACATACTAGCTATTCAGGATTTGCCTGAGTCTCCCCTCAATGCAAGGGATGTGGCTGCAGAAACAGCCAATGATCACACGCTAACACGTGTGTTGACATGGGTGCTGTCAGGTTGGCCTGACACGTGTCCCGGCAGTACCTTCCAGAGTTTCTGGAAAAGGAAGCATGAACTATCCACCTTTAAGAGTTGTGTCCTGTGGGGAAGTAGGGTAGTGATCCCAACCTCATTGAGGACTAGAGTCTTGCAATCTCTGCATGAGGGACTTCCGAGCATAGTCCAGATGAAGGCTCTGGTGCGCAGCTATCTCTGGTGGCCGGGGCTTGATAAAGAGATTGAGACCCAGGTCTAGGGTTGCCAGGTTTGCCAACAGTCTAGGCCTGAAATGCCACAGGCTCCTGTACATAGGTGGGAGGAAACACATGCTCCTTGGTAGAGGGTTCATATCAACTATGCTGGCCCCTTTCAGGGGCAATTCTTCCTTGTTGTGGACAGTCACTCTAAATGGCTAGAGGTCATTCCACTGTCCACTACGACGACTGCCAGGACCATCCAGGTGTTGAGGGGCATCTTTGCCTCCCATGGGCTGCCAGATGTTCTTGTCTCCGACAACGGACCTCAGGCTGCAAGAGGGAAGGAAACTGTTTCAAAGTCTCCTTTGAGAAAGAACAGAAGACCTCAGAGCCTGAACTGAAAGGAATTTTGGAAGCTGAACCATACTTGCAGGAACCTTTATATCAAAAAGTTTCTGTAGCAAGATGGGGGGACGCCGAGCAAGATATCAGCTAACATCAAGCTAACATCATATCAGCTAACATCAAGCTAGCATCAAGTCCTGCTGCGTTTCAGCATAGAGATGCTATAGCGAAGGTGTAATTGGACATTGGAAAGAAGTGACTAGAGGAAAAAACTAGAGGAAAAAACCCTGAAACAGACCTGAGGGTAGTGAAGATCTGAAAACCCTATCGGAGCGTGGCTGGCTGCGGGAGAGTGTGATCTGCGGTGAGGAGCCGAAGGGAGAAGGAGACGCCGAAGTAACTGAGGAGAACGGACTGAGGTTGGAAGAAAAATCTGGAGTTTGTGAGAAGCTGAGTGCGAAGGAACGGAGAGACGTTTGGGGGGGAATAGTGACAGGAAATGGAGCTGAAAAGGATTGACTGAAAAGGACTGACTGATGGTGAAAGAGAGGAATGAAGCTTGGAATTTGAATTTGGAAAGGACTGATTGATGGTGAGAGAGATAAGCCGAGAATGAAGTGGGAGTGTTAAACAGACCCAGCAGTTTTTCTTTGCCGGAAGAGAGTTTGGTATCGGGAGAACTTGGTTCTTTGCTTTGAGTCTGTTTTGAGATATGATGGCAAAGAAGTGGACTAATGGACATTTTTCTTCAGTACTAAGTCTACATATGAGCAAAGACAGTTTATTGGCTTTGGGAGCAGAAGGAGGGGAGCTCATACTTTGGAATGCTGAGGGAAATCCATCAGAATGTGTATGGCTTCAAAAAGCAGATGATGTCACTAGCGTTATATTTTCTCCCACTCGTTCTAGAAGACTCTATGCTTCTCATGGGGAAATTATTAGCATGCTGGATATCAGGTGCTTCAAGGAGCCAGTTGAATGTTTCCATGTAAATACAGGCATAGCTATAATCATTGCGGCAGGATTAACATCTGGCATGCCTGTTTTTGTTATTATGTTCTTGAGTTGTTTTTTAACTGTTGTTTGTCCAAATTTTAAATAGTTAACCTGTTTAATACTATTTTAATTGATTCGTTAGATGTTGAATGATGTGGGGGGGGATTGACTGTTTGTGGAATGAATCAGGTTGAATGGATGGTTAGCTTATTGTTTTAATTTGTCTAGTTTAAAGGGCGGTTTTTTGTGGGTGGGATAAATTAATGATATGGATGGAGCTGTGGTTGAGTGGAATGAATGGGATGGACTGGCTAGCCTGCCTGGTGCGGCAGAGGCGGAGGGGGAGGGGGACACTGGCTCTGGGGTGATAGAGGGCCAAAGTATACCGGTCTTGCTGGGGAGAGGCAGATATGGCGGGAGCCATAGGGTAGGCCATTCCCGGGGAACAAGAGCTCGCTGTCTAAAAGCGATCCCTTGCTCCGACCCTGTGAGTTCAGCCCGAAGTACTGGTAATGGGCGAAATCCGGACCCTGGGCTCAGGCTGTTGCTGCTCAATGCCAGGTAGGTTGTAAATAAAGCTCCCCTCATCCATGATCTTCTCCTGGATGAGGAGGCCAACCTCGCATGTGTGACCGAGACCTGGCTGGGCCCGGAGGGAGGAGTTCCTCTCGCTGAGATGTGCCCAGCCGGGTTTCAGGTATGGCATCAGCCACGACCCCAGGGAAGGGGGGGGAGGAGTGGCTATTATAGCCAAGAAGACCTTTAGCCTACGCAGGTTCGCTGTTTCTGAGATTGCGGGTTGTGAGTCGCTCCTTGTGAAGTTGGACCTAGGGGTACAGGTGGGCTTGTTGCTTGCGTACCTGCCTCCCGGCTGCGTGTCAACAGCCCTGCCTGCGCTACTTGAGGTGGTTGCTGGGCTGGCGGTTAAGTTCCCCAGGCTTGTTGTCTTGGGGGACTTGAATCTTCTGTCGCTCGGCAAATCCTCTGGGTTGGCGCAGGAGTTCCTGGCCACCATGGCAACCATGAACCTGACTCAAGTAGTTCAGGGTCCGACCCACGAGAGGGGACATACTCCCGACATGGTATTCCTCTCAGAAGAGTTGAGCAATTATATGAATTTAAGGGGCTTAGATATCTTGCCTATGTCATGGTCAGATCATTTTCTGCTACGGCTTGTTTTTAAGGCTCCAATCCTCCCCAGCAGGGAGGTGGAACCGATTAGGCGGTTCCGCCCCAGACGTCTGATGGACCCAGAGAGTTTTCAGAGGATGCTTGGGGAAATACCGGATTCACAGTTCGGCAGAGTCCCTGGTTACGGCCTGGAATATGGCTGCGAAGGGGGCTCTTGACCGGATTGCGCCGCTGTGACCTCTCTGTGGTAGCAGACCCAGGAGATCTCCTTGGTTTACTGAGGAACTCAGGGGGATGAAGCACCAGAAGAGACGCCTAGAGAAGCGATGGAGGAAAAGTAAATCTGTATCTGACCGAACACTATTAAGATCTTATATCAAGACTTATCAGGTGGCGCTCAAGGCGGCAAGATGCGCATATCATTCCGCCTTGATTGCATCTGCGGAATCCCGCCCAGCCGCCCTGTTTAGGGTGACTCGCTCCCTCCTTAATCAATGCACCATTGATGCACCCTTGCAGGGTAGTGCTGAGGATTTTAATAAGTTTTTCGCGGATAAAATTGCCCAGATTCGGATGGACCTTGACTCCAATCGGAATGCAGTGTCGGCTGACAATGAGTCAGTCGAGATGACAGGGACTCGTCTTGATCCTGTTGTGTGGGTGGAGTTTGACCTGGTAGCACCCGATGAAGTGGACAAGGCCATTGGAGCTGTGAGTTCCGCCACCTGTTTATTGGACCCGTGCCCCTCCTGGCTGGTTTCGGCCAGCAGGGAGGTGACGCGGGGCTGGGTTCAGGAGATTGTCAACGCTTCTTTGAGGGAGGGGTCCTTTCCGGCTCCCTGCAAGGAGGCAATTGTGCACCCCCTCCTCAAGAAGCCTTCCCTGGACCCAGCTGTGTTAAACAACTACCGTCCTGTCTCCAATCTTCCCTTTATAGGTAAGTTTGTTGAGAAGGTGGTGTCACTCCAGCTCCAACGGTCCTTGGATGAGGCCGATTATCTGGGCCCCCAGCAGTCAGGATTCAGGCTCGGCTATTCCACGGAAACTGCTTTGGTCGCACTGACGGATGATCTCTGGCGGGCCCAGGATAGGGGACATTCCACTATCCTGGTGCTACTTGACCTCTCAGCGGCTTTCGATACCATTGACCATGGTATCCTTCTGCGCCGGCTGGAAGGGTTGGGAGTTGGGGGCACTGTTTTGCAGTGGTTCAGCTCCTACCTCACTGGTCGGTCACAGTCGGTGTTGGCAGGGGGTCAGAGGTCGACCCCTAGGTTCCTCCCTTGTGGGGTCCCTCAGGGATCGGTCCTCTCCCCTCTGCTGTTTAATATTTACATGAAACCGCTGGGTGAGATCATCCGCCAACACGGGGTGAGATATCATCAGTATGCTGATGATACCCAGCTTTACATTTCCACCCCGTGTCACTTCAGTGAAGCAGCGGAAGTGATGTGCCAATGTCTGGAGGCTGTTAGGGTTTGGATGGGTGCTAACAAGCTCAAACTCAACCCTGACAAGACGGAGTGGCTGTGGGTTTTGCCTCCCAAAGACAATTCAACCTGTCCGTCCATCATCCTGGGTGGGGGAGTTTTTGACCCCCTCAGAGGAGTTCCGCAACTTGGGTGTCCTCCTCGATCCACAGCTAAATTTGGAACATCATCTTTCAGCTGTGGCGAGGAGGACATTTGCCCAGGTTCGCCTGCTGCACCAGCTGCGGCCCTATTTGGACCGGGAGTCTCTTCTCACAGTCACTCATGCCCTTATCACCTCGAGGCTCGACTACTGCAATGCTCTCTACATGGGGCTACCTTTGAAAAATGTTCAGAGACTTCAGGTAATGCAGAATGCAGCCGCGCGAGCTGTATTGGGCTTACCCAGAAATGCCCATATTTCAACATCACTCCGCGAGCTGCATTGGCTGCCAATTGGTCTCCGAACGCAATTCAAAGTGTTGGTTATGACCTATAAAGCCCTACATGGCATCGGACCAGGTTACTTGCGGGACCGTCTGCTGCTGCATGAAACCCAGCGACCGGTTAGGGCCCACAGGGTCGGCCTTCTCCAGGTCCCATCAGCCAGACAGTGTCGCCTGGCAGGGCCTAGGGGAAGAGCCTTCTCTGTTGCGGCCCCGGCCCTCTGGAATCAACTCCCCCCAGAGGTCCGTATTGCCCCCACCCTCTCCGCCTTTCACAAACTGTTAAACACACATCTTTGCCGGCAGGCCTGGGGCAGTTGACACCTTGCCCCAGCCAGTGTATGTTTGTTGTAAGTTTGTTTCAGATGATTGGTTTTAATTTAGGGGTTTTATAATGTATTTGATTTCTATATGCTACTGATTATGTTGTAAGCCGCCCTGAGTTTTCGGAATAGGGCGGCCTAGAAATCGAAACAAACAAACAAACAAATAAATAAATAAATAAATAAATAAATAAATAAATAAATAAATTAATTCACTTCTTCTGAGTTTCAGGCTTTCCTCCAGGCCAACATGATCCGGCACGCTACTTCAGCACCTTTCCATCCAGCTTCCAACGGCCAAGCTGAGCACATGGTACGCATAACCAAAGACGCCTTGAAGAGGCTCACTCATGGAAGCTGGCATCACAGGTTAGCTGACTTTCTTCTTTGCCAACGCACCACACCTTGCACAGCTACTGGGAAAAGCCCAGCTGAACTCCGCTGGGGTCGCCGTCTCCTTACCAAACTGGACAGATTTCACCCAGACCGGGTGGCTTCACAGGTGTCACAGCCGCGGGCACCTAGGAGACTACAGATGGGCGATCCGGTTTGGGCAAGGAACTATGGACCTGGACATCTGTGGGTGACAGCAGTGGTCTGCAAAGTCACTGGGCTGCTGTCATACAAAGTGGCCCTGGACGATGGTCGTGTGTTATGTCGGCACATTGACCAGCTGCGCTGGAGGCTACCCAAACGTCCGCTCCTAACTCTGCTCTGGGGGGGGGAGGAGGACCATGATGGTGATCGTGGATCTCAGTCTTCTTGTAGAAGCAGGGGGTTGCACTCTACACAGAGGAGTTGTGTCAACGAGGCAGCTCCTGACTCTGGCACTGGGTCCATGGAAAATTGCACACAACCGGCTGTTCAGGCCACTCCATCTGCTGGCCTTGTGCCTACGGGACATTGCTCCCAAGAGGGGTCTGTCGTGGACCTGGGGAATTCCACCCCACCAAGGAACTCTGGTCTGGGTTTACAGGACCCGGCCAGTCAGCATGATGTGGGTTCACCTGTACATAGTGGGCATCCAAGTCCCAGTCTGCCGAGCCTGGCAGGCAAGCTTGTAGACAGGACACTTGCAACCGCTCCAAGAAGATCAGAGCAGGCCAGAGGCCCACCAAAGTATTTGCAGGACTATGTGAAATTCCTGCTAGTAAGTTTGCAGGCTTAAGTGTACTTAGAAATAAGAACACACTCAAAAGAACTGAAAAGGCATTAGATTTGTAGTAATGTAAAATAGTAAGTTCTATGTGTTTTGGAGCTAAGAGGGGAGGGGTGTTATGTCCTGGGCTGTGATTGACACAGCAGGTGCAGGAAGCTGCAGAGAGACCCAGGCAGACCACGTGGCTGCCCGGGCCAGACAGGCTGTCTCCAGCCTATTGCGCATGCGCAAGGTGGGAAAGATACGTTGCATTGATTGGTTGATGCTACTCCCTACAAGGGGGTATAAAAGGGATCCGTGCCATTTAGTGTTGTTCTGTTGGAGATTAAATAAAGAAGCAACTGTTGTGACTCCTGCCTCATCTCAATGCACAGAACAGAACAAAATCTGTTGCATCTGTTTTATCCAACAGATTTCCTTGGTTCTGAAAAGTTCCAGGGCATACAATTTAAATGTGCTAATGCAGTGTTTTTCAACTTTGGGAATTTTAAGATGTGTGGGCTTCAACTCCCAGAATTCCCCAGTGAAAGATGGTCAGTGAAAGATCAATGAAATAGATCAATATAATTTGGTCAGTGAAAGATCAATGAAAGAGATCAATATAATTTGGTCTTGGAGGTGAGACAGGGGCACTCCTGAGCATGTTTAGAGCGGGCTTAGGTTTGGGCAATCTTTCCCTGGAAGTCTCCCCGCCCCTCCGTTATTTCCTAATAACCAATCTAATAACCAGGTTGGACTGGAAGACCTCCAAGGTCCCTTCCAGCCTATGATTTTATATTTTTAAATTTCTTTCTTCATTCCCTTTTGCTTAGCTCACCAATCAATTGACTAAAACAGAGAGTTCATTTTTCTTATTTTCCACACGCGAATCTCAAATCAAACATCTAAGGCAGCTGTCATAAGCGTTTCCCTTATAGGAATCAAGAATGAATAGGAAATTCTTTACAATGCTTTCTTTGCCCAAGGTATTTAGTAGAAATATACCTTACAAACAGAACAATGTAATAGTCCTATTATCTGACAGAGGTATCACTTACTTTGAGAGATTTGTCTTCTCTGTAAAAATCTCCAGAAAAATTGAATCTGATCCATTCTCCCTTAGCAAGACTGTTGATAAAGCAGTAAACTTTGGGGCAAGCAACAGCCCCCTGACAGCCTCTCTGTCAAAAGAAGATAAGAAAAGAGAATTCATATTGCAGGGTCCAATCTGGGTCAGTCTTCTGAGCTTTGAGACTTGTGATGGAGGCCTTCCTCAGGGAACTTCTCTCTATCAGAATGTGTGCTTTGCACTATTCTACCCGTAGTATTTATGTGGTGCCTGATGCTTTGGCTCCTAAGGACCTGATAAGCTGGTGGTAAATCAACACTCCTGTTGACTGATGAGGGACCCGTTTCCCAGGCTTCAATAATTTCCCTGGCTATTTTTGTCCCTGCTCAGCCAACAATCTTAGTAGCTGTGAAATTGATTGTATGTCTTTGTTAATTGCATACACACAACCAGGCACCACATAAACACTATGCATAGAATAGCCCATAGCGCACATTCTGGTGAGAGAGAAGTTCCCTGAGGATGGGCTCCAGCACGAGTCTGAACGCTTGGAAAATTGAACCTCTAGTTCTGGTGACTGACCCAGATTGCATCCTGAGACATTATCCTGGGACACGTATATATTCGCCTTCATTCGTGAGCATTGGTGTTGCTGCTTGCTGTCACCATCTCAGACAAAAACACCTCTCAGCTTCAGTTGAGGAATTTCTTCTCATAAAAAGGTATCAACCCAAGGAAGGTGCAATCCTTGACTTACAACCATTCGTTTAGAAACCGTTCAAAGTTAATGCAGCACTGAAAAAGGTGACTTACAATAAGTCCTCCCACTTATGACAGTTGCAGCATGCCTACAGACATATGATCAAAATTTGACTGCCTGGCAACCAACATATATTTATAATGGTTGAGACGTCCTGGGATCATTTGGTTGACATTTGCAACCTTACCAGCTGGCTTCCAACAAGCAAAGTCAATGAGGGAAGCCGGATTCACTTAACAACTTCACAACTGCAGCAATTCACTTAACAACCATGGCAAAAAAGGTCGCAGAATTGGACCTGACTTGCTTAAAAAACCACCTTGTTTTGCCACAGAAATTCTGGTGCCAATTGTTGTCGTAAGTCAAGGACTACCTGTACCCGATTTTTACCTTGATGGGTTTTGTGACATTCTTCCTTTTGATTCCTGTTCTGAGCATAAACAACAGTGTGCAGGAGAAGTGATTTTTCTAGGGAAAAAAAGAAAAGTAATTTTGCACAAGTGGAACTTACAAGAAAATGTACCAAGTGATGCTATGAAAGAAACAGGAGTATCCCAAAACATTAATGTGAACAAGTTAATGGACATTTCAAGGTCAATCTTATCTGGAAAAACAATAAATAGCTCTATGATTAGCCCTTCTTTATAGCATGCTGGGAAAAATGGGTTCAAAAGACAGACTCTGCCTTAATTGATTTAACTAATAAATGTGTGCTACAGTTTGTTATTTCCAAAAATGTATATATAAGCCCATTATCTTTTTGACAATAAACCTAACTTATGACATTCATCACAATTCTTTCTGGATACAGGTAGTCCTTACAACCATTGCAGCACCCCCACAGTCAAGTGATCAAAATTCAGACAATTGTCAACTGGCTCATATTTATGACGATCGCAGTGTCCCAGGGTGATGTGATCAGGTTTTGTGACCTTCTGACAAGCAAAGTCAATGTGGGAGCCAGATTCACTTAACAACCCTGTTACTAACTTCCCCTATTGACTTTGCTTGTCAGAAGCCAGCTGGGAAGGTTGCAAATGGTGATCACGTGACCCAGGACGCTGCAAACACCCTAAGTAACTATCAATTGCCAAGGGGGGCAAATTTTAATCACCTGACTGTGAGGATGCTGCAATGGTTGTAAGTGTGAGGACTGGTTGTAATTCACTTTTTTCAGGGCCATTGTAATTTTGAACGGTCACTAGCAGCCATTCGAGGACTATCTGTACCCTTCCAATACTAAATCTTTCCTCCAGGTTTCTAGTCTTCCTCCCGACAAATATTATCCAGATGTTCTCTCTTGCAGGCCCTCTGATCAACCAGCAATCTTCTTCTTACCACATCACTGTAGGATGGCGTTATATTCCAAAAGAACCCCTGTTTTGTCATCAAAGGCAGCTCAAAAGTCACATTGACTGCAATGGAGTTTGAGTCCAAATTCCTCACCTGCCAGAAGAAAACAAGGGAAATTGAATAAATTGGGAAGACATGGAATCAGGTATGGAAGTAGATGTTGGCAGAATGAACATGTCAAGTGCTGGGACCAAAACATTTGCAACTGAAAATAGTAGAGTGAGCAGATTGCTCTGTTACTCCTGGTAGGTTTCAATACACTTGGGTGATCTCTTTATTTTTTTACCCCCAGGTTTTTTTTCAATCACCTTTTTTCCCACAGAGAGAAATTCTCTGTCTACAAAAAAAAAAAAAAAATAGAGAGACTTCTCTCTCATAAAGACCCATAGAGAGACTGTTTACTGTAGTTATGTATGCAAAGAAAGATGGATAGCTGGAATGGTGGACAGGTTGAGTAAAGGAGTAAAGGCAGATTTATTTATGCCTTTGTTTAAACTTTATTTGTGAGTCAGTCTAATCACATAATTCTGGGTGATGAACAATAAAGTGATGACCAACAATTCAAAGTGCTGGTCATTACCTATAAAGCCCTATATGGCTCTGGACCAGGATACTTGCGGGACCGTCTTCTGCCACATACTTCCCTACGACCGGTGAGAGCGCACAGGGTCGGCCTCCTCCGGGTCCCGTCAGCGAAACAATGTCGTTTGGCGGGTCCTAGGGGGAGGGCCTTCACTGTTGTTGCGCCCACCCTCTGGAACCAACTGCCCCTTGAAGTCCATGTTTCTCCCACTCTCCTGGCCTTCCGAAAGAACCTTAAAACTTATCTTTGCCGGCAGGCCTGGGGATGATTGTGGGTTGTGGTTCGAATGTGGTGTGTGTGTTGGGTACCTATTTTTAATGTTTTGATGTTTTGTACATGTTGTGAGCCGCTCCGAGTCTCCAGAGAGGAGCGGCATACAAATCAAATCAAATAAATAAATAAATAAATAAAGTAGAAACATGGTGGAAAATAAGATCACAAAACAATATAAAAATATGGAAATAGATTCAGGTAATACTCGAGTTATGACCATACTGGAAACTGCCTACAGATAGTCCTCAACTTACAACAGTTAGTTTAGTGACCATTTGAAGTTACAATGACACTGAAAAAAGTGACTTATGACTATTTTTCACACTTATGACCATTGTAGCATCCCCATGGTCAAGTGATTTAAATTTGGATGCTGGAAAATTGACTCACATTTATGACAGTTGTAATGTCCCTATGATCCCCTTTTGCAACCTTCTGACAAGCAAAGTCAATGGGGAAACCAGATTCACTTAACAACCGTGTTACTAATTTAACAACTGCAGTGATTCACTTAAGAACTGTGGCAAAAAAGTGGTAAAAATGGGGCAAAACTCTTGACAAATGTCTCACTTAACATGAATTTTGGGTTCAATTGTGGTCGTAAGTTGAGGACTTCCTGTATTATGGTTGTAATTCACAATGGTTCATAAAAGAGGTCAGTCACATAATTTACCTGATTTTTCAACCTTTTTTTTTTGCAGCAGCAGTCATTAAGCAAACATAGTGGTTGTAAAATGAATGCCATGATCAAGGGATTGCTACAGTTGTTAAGCAAATCCATTGCTCGCTATGGCGCGGGTTTGCCAAAAACCAGGAAAAAATGCCAGGGGAAGTCCTACTTCTTCCTTCAACAACAGCCCTGTAAAGTAGGCTGAGCTGAGAGAGCATGACTGGGCCAAAGCCACACTAAGGTTGTCTATAATATGAAGTCCCTACTGATAGCCTAGCACCACCCTGGTTCTTGAGCTGGGAAGGACAAACTAGGCCAGGGTAGACAACCTTGGCTCTTTTATGACTGGCTCAGGCATTCTGGGAGTTGAAGTCCACGAGTCATAAAAGAGCCAAGGTTGCCTACCCCTGAACTAGGCGAAGGTCAACCAGGGAGCTTCTGTGGCTGAGAATGGGCTAGAATCCCAGTTTTCCAGCTCCTACTTCAACATTTTCACCACAAACGAAGATTATTCCTGGGAAATGGGCTCTCGGGGTAGGAAATCACAAAACAAGGGGACAGAATTACTCTTTCACTATGACGTTGACGGGATGCAAAACAGGTAGCCGGCTGGTAGCCTCATTGTTCTCCTGCATGTTGCTCTCATTCTGACTGGAAGAGACCAAAAAGGAGAAGGCAGTTAGGAAAAGCAATTCAGAAACTGCAGAGAGAGGCAGACAATCTGTGATGTTCCTTACCTTTGTGCACGGATGGTGAAGTAAACAAATTTGTCAGGCCAGGTATCGCCTTTGGAGGAGTGGAAGTAAACCCGGAGGAAGGCCTTCAAGAGGGAACATCAGAGAGGGCAGAGCCTATAAGAACATCGCTTCCTGTTCAACCCCACATTCTTTCTTCAGCTAAAACACCTTGCCCCCACCCCAACTGCAGCACCTCCCAAATACAGGTAGTCCTCGACTTACGACCACAATTGAGCCCAAAATTTCTGTTGCTAAGCAAGACAGTTGTGAAGTGAGTTTTGCCCCATTTTACAACCTTTCTTGCCAGAGTTGTTAAGTGTCTTGCCACAATTGTTAAGTAAATCTGTCAGAATGCAATTATATTTCATCTCTAGTTATCGACTATGGAAAACCCCATTTCTGCCCTCTCTGGATTCGGTCATACGATGAAGGGGAAGGGGGGTGAACAAAGGGGTTTTATGGCCCTCACTTCCTTCGGTACAACTTCAAAGGGGATTGAATGTGGATCACCAAAAGGACTAACAATGGGGCCATCAGCTTTCATCTACTCCTCTCTGAAGTCTCCCTTCCACCGGCAGTGAGGAAAAAGGGGGTGGAAATGTAACGCCTAGGATTGTGGCTGGAAAGATCGTGGGGTGGGGTGGGGCTGCTGGGGACCCTTTAAAATCTTGAACCGTAGGGCTTGGACCCTAGGTCCTGTCTAGAACGCCTGCAACCATTTTCTCTTAATAAAGGATGCCTGTTGGAAGAAATAATCCAAGAGTTCTGTCTTCTTAAGATGCAAAGTGGGGTGGGTTCTTACAAAAATTTAAATTGATTGTATTAAGTTGAATAGCATTTAACTTGAATTTTTTCTTGGTTTACATGTACAAATATATCTAACAATAAAAAATGTTATATATATATATAAATCACTGCAGTTGTTAAGTTAGTAATACAGGTGTTAAATGAATCTGGTTTTTCCGTTGACTTTGCTTTTCAGGTTACAAAAAGGATCACAAGATCCCAGAACATTGCAACCGAGTCAATTGCCAAGTATCTGAATTTTGATCATGTGACCATGTAGATCAGCGGTTCTCAACCTGTGGGTCGTGACCCCATTTGGGGTCGAACGACCATTTCACGGGGGTCGCCAAACAACACAGTCCGCCATTTTTCCCCTTTTCCTTAGCTGTACTACGCCATTTTCCCCCTTTTCCTTAGCTGTGCTACTCCCTCTTATTCTATTGGCTTTTGAAAGCCAATAGAATAGACTCTCTTGCATAGAGTCTAATTCTATTGGCTTTCAAAAGCCAATAGGAATTGTCCAGGCTGTCTCCGCCCTGCTGAGCCCGCCAAAAGTCCCAGTCTGCAAACGGTGCTGCAAGTTGTCTGCAGCGAAGGCAAGCTCTCCGGAAGTTTCCACCCCTCCCTGCTGAGAACTACTAAAACTGTAAGTAAAAGAGGGCCAGGGGTGGGAGGTGGGAGGCCGGCGGGCGCAGGGAGGGTTTTTGGCACGCATGGGGCCCGGCGGGTGGCTTACCTCCCTTGGGCTGGGCCAGCTGGTGGCCCAGCCGGTGGTCGCCCTGTGCCGTCGCTGCCGCGGCCGCCCAGGAGCACCTGGGCCTGCCTGCCTGCCGCCGCCCCAAACTGGCGGCGGCGAAGGCAAGGCTAGCGGGGCAGTGGTGGGCGCAGGGTTTTTGGCGCACGTGGGGCCCGGCGGGTGTCTTACCTCCCTTGGGCTGGGCCAGCTGGTGGCCCAGCCCGTGGTCGCCCTTCACTGTCGCCACCGCAGCCGCCCAGGAGCACCTGGGCCTGCCTGCCGCCGCCCCAAACAGGCGGCGGCCTACGCCTCGGCCAGTGCAGGGGGCAGCACCGTGCATGCGCGGGGTAGCACCGCGCATGCGCGATGCGGGCCGTCGCGCCGCGCATGCACGATGCGGGCCGTTGCGCCACGCATGCGCGATGCGGGCCGTCTCACGCCACGCATGCGCGATGCGGGCCGTCTCACGCCACGCATGCGCGGTGCGGGCTGTCTCACGCCACGCATGCGCGGTGCAGGTCGGGGTCGCGGCCTGAAAAAGGTTGAGAACCGCTGATGTAGATACTGCAATGGTCATAGATGTAACAAATGGTCCTAATTCACTTTTTTCAGTGCCGTTGTAACTTCAAACAGTCACTAAATGGTTGTAACTACCTGTATTTTGGGATGCCGGTTCCCATTGCCTCCAAAACCTCACCACCCTATATTGTTGTGTTAACTCGAAGAGCCTAGCTTGCAGAAATGTTACGAATTTGCCTGTTTTGGTTATGGTGTTGATTCTGTTTCCACCAATCATTGGGAGAAACGAGGAATGGAACTTGCTTATTTATATATTTACTAAATTTATATTCCACTTTGGACAGTGAGATGGATGGCATATAAATTTAATAAATAAATGAAAATTGTAATTTGTGCCCTGTCTCTCAATCCCTTTTCCGCTTTTCTCCTGCTGGTTTTTAAGGTTGCATCAGATCCTGATCACATTTATAAATGTGCCTAGTAGAATGGTTTTCTTTGAAAACAAGAGAATGCTGAATTCTCTTTCTTCTCTGCACAGTAATTATGCAGAACCAGGACACACAGCTAGCCTCGCTTACATTGGCATCCTGCACAGGAACATTTTATTTTTCACATTTTGCGTTCACCTACTTTTGTTCTCATGGCTG
Source organism: Bothrops alternatus (assembly GCA_034064705.1). Classification (NCBI taxonomy): domain Eukaryota; kingdom Metazoa; phylum Chordata; class Lepidosauria; order Squamata; family Viperidae; genus Bothrops; species Bothrops alternatus. The sequence goes on from JARGCV010000207.1 coordinate 934,873, forward strand.
ACCTTTGCTTCTGTGCTTGACTTCATTTCCCATTTCTTACCCGAGTGCCTCCGTTGAGAGCAGGCAGCCTGAAATGGCAGGAGCTATGGAGTACGGTGTCATTTCCTTGGGATCTGTGCATCCGACAAGCCAGGAACAGGGGCCAATTTGACTTGAAGAAGAGAGAGATTTAAAAAAAAAAATCAGATCATGCCCAGAGAATATAAAGGAAAGTGATATGCAAGAACCAGGCTAGCTGTCTTTTGCAAGCCTGCCCAGGCATCCAGAATTTCAGTAGATGCTTAGTCTCAGGTATACCTTTGTCAAAGTACATTTAATGGGAATGCAAGCAAAGGCCTTCTTCGGGAATAGGTCCAAGCTATGGAACTAAAACATATAAGAAACAGTTGCTGGAATTGGGTATGTCTAGTCCAGGGGTAGGCAACCTTGGCTCTTTTATGACTCGTGAACTTCAACTCCCAGAATTCCTGAGCCAGCCATGCTTGGAAACCTCTCCCTTTCCCCTCACGAGTCATAAAAGAGCCAAGGTTGCCTACCCCTGGTCTAGTTTAACAAAGAGAAGGACGAGGGGGGGACATGATAGCAGTGTTCCAATATCTCAGGGGCTGCCACAAAGAAGAGGGGGTCAACCCTTTCTCCAAAGCACCTCAAGGCAGGACAAGAAGCCATGGAGGGAAACTAATCAAGGAGAGAAGCAACCTAGAACTGAGGAGAAGTTTCCTGACAGTGAAAGCAACTTGAAGTTGTGGGTGCTCCACACTGGTGGTTTTGAAAAAGAGATTGGAAAACCTTTTGTCTGAAATGGTATACGGTTTCCTGCTTGAGTAAGGGGTTGGAATAGAACAGGGGTTGTGGGCCGTGGCCTACTGGCCACCAGGCCATGGGACAGGCTGGCCAGTGCACGTACGTGTGCACGCACACACACACACTCACGTTAGTGCTGCAACCGTGGGGCATGAAAACGGGCCACTGCCACGCCTTGAGGCATGAAAACAGATCACCACCGTGCTTTGGGGTGCGAAAATGGGACACCACCATGCCTCAGGGCATGAAAACGGGATGCCACCGCACTGCGGGGCATGAAAACGGGACACCGCTGCACCACGGGATGCAAAAACCAACTACCGTCGTGCCTTGGGCCATGAAAACGGGATGCTGCCATGCTGTGGGGTGCAAAAACGGGATGCTGCTGCACTGTGGGGCGCAAAAACAGGTGCCACCGTGCTGCGGGGGTGGAAACGGCATTGTGCTGCACAAGAATGGGGCAGGGCTAGTGAGTATCAGGCGGGCACTAGCCCCGCCCTGTTTGCATCATGGTCCCGTATACACAGGCACACATGCATGCATGTAAAATGCTTCCCCCTCCCTTTCCCTCCGGGTTTGCCAACCGAGAAAGATTTTTTTAAATCTTTTTTATTAAATTTTTTTCATCAATATATGTTAATTTTTCCAATCAACAAGTTGTCTGGAGTTTGCTAAGCTAATACATGTTCAATTCCTAATATTCCATTTCTATTAATTTCCTGTGTAATCTTTGATAAAATTGTTCTTGACTATCATTTGGAGCATAAATTGCCACTAACAGTATTTGGTTTTGGTGCAAATATATTTCAACCATAACAATTCTTCCTTCTTCATCTGAATATATTAGTTTAGAATCTATTGTCTCTTTAACGTATATCGCCACCCCTCGTTTCTTTTGTTGTGCTGATGTATAATAAAGCTTCCCCATTTTGGGGTATTCCAAAAATTTGTAATGTTGTTTTTTTATGTGTGTCTCTTGTAAACAAATTATATCTATATTTAATTTCTGAAGTTTCCTAAAAATTTTATTTCTTTTTGTTGGGGAGTTTAGTCCATTTACATTTACCGAAAAAATCTCATTTTTTTTCTCCATTTTCTCTTTCATTACTTATATTTAGGCCTAATCGATCTTGTAATCCTTTGTTCTCTAGCAGTTCCTTCTCCTTCACCTGTTTGTTCACTTTTCTCCTGCTGCTGCTCTGCTTGTGCCATGGCTCCTTGGGCTGTCTCTCCTGTCTGCTTATCCTCTTGTTGCTGCAATCCTTCATCCAAAATTACTCTATTTCTTACTTCAAAGTCCTCTGCTTTCCAAATTGAATCCAGTCGATATCTTGTATTGTTCCAATTTATTAAAATGCCTTCTGGCATTAGCCATCTAAAATTTATGCCTTTGGCAATCAATTTTTTTTCAATCTTTTTTATTATTTTTTTTCCATCAATACATGTTAACTTTTCCAATGAACAAGTTGTCTGGAGTTTGCTAAGCTAATACAAGTTCAATTCCTAGTCCTTCATTCTTTTCTCTAACCAAGAATAAAATAAATTCCAAATTTGATAGTAGCCTGTATCTTCTTTGTCTTTCAGCCTCATAGTTAATCTGTCCATCTCTGCACATTCCAATATTTTCCTGATTATTTCTTCCTCTGATGGCAATCCTTCATTCTTCCAATATTGTGCAAAAATTATTCTTGCTGCTGTGGTAATATGTAGGGTTAAGTATAATTTCTGCTTATTAGTCTTTTCAGACATAATGCCTAGTAAAAAAAGTTCAGGTTTAAAATCCACTTGTTCATCCAATATTTTTTCTAACCACATATGTATATTTTTCCAATAAGCCTTTGCCTTCCCGCATGTCCACCAAATATGATAATACGTGCCTATATTATGTTTACATTTCCAACATCTATCTGACATATTTTTAAACATTTTTGCTAATCTTGCTGGTGGAAGGTGCCATCTATAAAACATTTTATACAAATTTTCTTTGTATGAAGTTGACATTGTTAATTTATAGTTTCTCTCCCATAACATTTGCCATTTTTCTAATTCTATGTTATAACCAAATTTTTTTGCCCTTCTTATCATTGTTTCTTTCACTTGTTCACTTTCCATATCTAGAATTAACAAAAAAATATACATTTTCTTAATTAATTTCTCATCTGAGGTTAACAAAATCTTATCAAACACAGTTTGATCCTTGTAAAATCCATACATTTTTACATCTTTTTCATATCTATTTTGTATCTGTAAATGTGCCCACCAGGATAGATTAATTCCTAAATTTTCCAATTCTTGTTTAGATTTTAATTTCCCATGAATATCTAAGATATCTTTATATGTCCATACTTTTTCAAAATCTACCAAATTCGGATGTATAAATGCCTCCATCGTTGACAACCACCCTGGAATTTTAAAATATATTTTAGCTTTAATTTTTCCCCATACTGTTAATAAGGCATTTCTTATAAAATGATTTTGAAAGTACTTATGGACTCTGTTTTTCCCATACCATAAAAAAGCATGCCACCCCAATTGTAAATCATGTCCTTCTAAATACAATAACCTTTTATTTCTAAGTGTTATCCATTCTTTCACCCATGTTAACACCGATGCTTGATAATACAATGTCCATTCCGGCAGCCCAAAACCTCCATTTTCCTTAGCATCTTGTAATGTTTTCATCTTAATTCTAGCTTTTTCCCCCTGCCAAATAAAATTCAAAACCAATGAATTTAAATTTTGAAAAAATTTTCTCTCAAGTTTTATAGGAATCGTTTGAAATAAAAATAAAATCTTTGGCAACACATTCATTTTTACTGTAGCAATTCTTCCTAATATTGATAGTTGGAGATTTTTCCATCTTTCTAAGTCTAGTTTTATTTGCTTCAATAATTTTATGTAATTGTCTTCTTTTATTGACGAACACCTAGCTGAAAGATAGATACCTAGATATTTAACTTTTTTCACTATTTGTACCTCTGTTTTCTCTAGTATTTGCCTTTTTTGTTTATCTGTGAGGTTCTTTACTATTACTTTAGTTTTATCTTTATTTATTTTTAGTCCTGCCACTTCTCCATATTCTTCTATCTTTCCCCATAGTTTAGGAATCATCTCTAAAGGTTCTTCCAAAATAAATACTAGATCATCGGCAAATGCTTGTAGTTTATATGTTTCATCTTTTACTTTCAATCCTTTAATTTCTGTGTCTTGCCTTATCCTTCTATTTAATACTTCCAAAGTAAAGATAAATAATAATGGAGATAGTGGACACCTTTGTCTCATGCCTTTTCTTATCTCAAAGCTCTCAGTATAATCTCCATTCACTATCACTTTTGCTGTCTGGTTACTATATATTGTTTTTATCATATTTGTAAAATTCTTTCCAAAATCCATTATTTGTAATTGTTGAACCATAAATTGCCAAGAAACATTATCAAACGCTTTTTGGGCGTCCAAAAACACTAATGCTAATTGTTTCCCTGGGTGTAATTCATAATATTCTAATACGTCCATTATCACCCTTAAATTATTTTTGATTTGTCTCTTCGGTAAAAAGCCGTTTTGATCTGGATGTATAAACTCAACTAAGTATCTTTTCAGTCTCTCTGCCATTAGGTAATCAATTTTGTAGTTAGAAAATGATAGTGTCTCCGGGTATCCCTCACTCTCCTGGGTATCTGTTTTAGGACCACAATTTCTTTATTTTTATATTGTAAGGGTTCCTCTCTCACTTTTCTCATTATTTCATCTCGTGTTGATTTCTTCATAAACCTCACATGCACTTCTCTTGGTAATCTATTTTTTCTTGCATAGGTTGAACTCATGTGAAAAATTTGATCGGTCTCATTCTGAATATCAATTCGATCTGCGTTTAGAAGTTCTGCCAACAGCTCAATAATCACCGTTTCTATATTTTCTTTACTGTCTTCAGGAATATTTTGAAACCTCAAGTAATGTTCCGCTTCTCTCATTTCTACCATTGCCATGGCACGTTCTAGCTCTTGATTTGATTGTTCCAATCCTTCATTCTTTTGCAGTAACATCTCCACCTTTTTATCAATGTCTTGCATTTTAAGTTCCACTTCCTGGATTTTCTGTTCATTTTTTATAATTTTTTTATTTTGAGCTTCAAATTGTGCCTTTATATCCATAATTTCTTCGCTTACTTTGTCCAGTTTGCTTTGTATTTCTGTATGCCAACCGAGAAAGATTGATGACCTCTGGACTAGAAGACCTCCAAGTCCCTTCCAATTCTGTTATTCTGTTAAATCTCATTAGATCCAGCTAATCCAATCCCTGTTATTTGTTTGCTGGCAAAGTAATTTTCTTTTGGTTGGTCTTTCTTTTTCCCGATAATTAAGGGGAAATTAATATATAGCTGCATAGATTGGCTTCTTAGACTTCTATTAGCTTCAGATTGCTTTGCAAGGGAGTGGCAATAGACTGCTATGTGGGGAGCTTGCCATTGTCATCTTTTCTAGATTTCTGTCTGAATCAGATCCCTGGGGTTTCCTAATATTCTCCCATCTATGTAGGTTTTAAGCTGGTTTGAGGCTGCTTGGCTTTTTCCAGATCATGGAGTCCTTGGTGCTCTCTGAGCTTGCTTGTTTGCTGGCAGACATTTCATTACCCAGCTAGCTAATGTCATCAGTACTGGCGAGTGTGGGGTTTTCTCCCTGTTTATATACAGCAGCTGTATATTTTCTCCTGCTAGCTGATCTTCTATGCTGACTGTACAGTGGCTGATCTTTTTCTAGATCAACCAACTCTGCAAGATCATAGCTGGCAGGTGACCCTACTGGTGACACCTGAATTCTGATCTACAAATGTCCAGCATTGCCACCTTAATCCCCCCATTCTTTTCCTCCCCACTATACCTCCCCCCCAAATTCATCAAACTCACTTGAAGAACTGAAGCTCCCTGGAAGGACAAAACAGAAGAGTAGTAAAAGGAAATAGCCGGCTCATATGCCAATTCTCCCAGATTTTCTAGTTTCAGTGTTAGGTTCAGTATGAAATTTGGGCTCAGCTTCAGTCCTTTAGATCTGAAATACAACAATGGAAAATATTTCCTCAGTGCCAAGGACCACTGGTGACTTTCTGTCTGTTTTCACTTCCCAACATCCATAATATAGAAACTGTCACTAAATCTACTACATAAATTACAAGGAAATGAATGTAACCCCTTCTATCCAATGGCCAATGTTAGCAGAGCACAAAAGCAATTAAAATGGGCATTTGATGGGCTGACCTTTATTGCAAACCACTAAACTGCCTGTCTCCAGCACAAGAGAAACAGATACAGGACACAATCCAAGCGATGCATCTCAGACCCATTATATAAAGGGGATTGTGGAAGAAACAACATTCACAGGCTCTGGTATTTTATGTATGATTTCACAATAATCTTGGGTCTGTCTCTCAGCTTGTGCACAGCTTCCTACCAATCAGAGGTAGCACTTCCAAGTGGATGGCTGAGGTGTATAAGGTATAGGGTCTCCTGCTTGAGCAGGGGCTGGACTAGAAGATCTCCAAGATCCCTTCCAGTTCTATTCTGATTGTGTATCTCTTGGCTCTTGCACCACATAATGTCTTTCCATGGGATCCAAGTTTGCACCAGCGAACGACAGAATTAAAAAACCATGGACACCACACATTACTCACCCTGAGAAGTTAAAAGATACGGAAAGATCAGGAACACAAATTCCATCCTCACCACAGTCTTTCTGGAAGGGAACCTGATAGAATAAGAGAAACAGCAATGAGGTGAGCAACATGGGCTAATTGATAGAGTGAGCTTTCTTAAGGAGGGCCCATATAGAAGGAGACAAATGCATAAATTGATGTACAGATGGGTAGAATCATATATCTAACACAGGATAACATGTATTATGAGTTCCTCAAGCATCTATATACTAAAACTTTCATTATGTTTGTCTGCTTGTGCCCTCCAAATGAGACATTATACTGCCACAGTTTTTGAACTGAGTACCTAAAACTTGCTAACTTAAAGAATGCACAAAAATCCAGGACTCGTTACTTCTGCAGAACTGCAATTTCCATAATGTTCAAACCAGTTTGAATTGCATACTTGTGGCTGTTGCAGCGTCGCTGTGGTCTCCCAATTGTGATTCCTGACTCTCTCTACCACTCCCCAAGCAAAGTAAATGGGGAAGCTGGCAGGAGTCAGAGGTTGCTCCTGCTCCCACTGCTTTTTTGCCCAACTGTGGTCTTCCTGTTTATTTAAGTAAGTTAATATTAGTTAACTTATTATGAAGTTTGTTTCCCCCTACAAATATTTTTCTATTTATGATGTTTACTCTTTTTAATTGATCCCTCCACCATGGGGGTAAAAACATATGGTCAGCTTATAATTTAATGTTCGTTCTGGTCACATCACCTTTCTCTCAAAGGATGACCCAATGGGTCGCAGGGTTGTTGAGTTTTATTTCTTTAGGAGGATGGCATTTTCCTGTCTTCTCATTATGAAATCTGAATGATAGTTATCCTCTATGTCAGTGTCTCTCAACCTTGGCAACTTTAAGATGGGTGAACTTCAACTGACTGGGGAACTCTGGAGTTGAAGTCCATCCATCTTAAAAATTGTCAAGATTGAGAGACGCTGCTTTTATGGACACAAGAAGAATCCATTTGATCACACAGTCATAGCCAGTGACCTGTTTCAATTTAGCCAGGTTACAACATTCCAGAACCTTTCACACTCGTGAAATCCCTTCATAACTAACATGCAAGCCTGTGAGAGTTTGGGGATAAAGCAAGCAGTAAGTCAGCTGACAGATTATTTTATAGTTGATAACTCAGCTCAGGTGGAGGGAGATTTAATCAAAAGCATTTTAGAGATTCCACATTAGTGAACTTAATAAATGAGGCTGGGGACATCCTACGGCACTTTCCAAGATTCCGTATTTATCCGAGACCCCATTCAAAATTCCTTGCCGATATCTGTAGTTCTTCCTTCCTCAGTTTTGCCATCTCTGTGGGGCTTGGCAACACAAGTGGTCCTTGACTTACAACTATTCATTTAATGACCATTCAAAGTTACAATGGCACTGAAAAAAGTGTGTTACGACTGTTTTTCACACTTATGATATTGCAGCATCCTCATGGTCACGTAATCAAAATTTGGATGTTTCGCAACTGGATCAAAGTTATGATGGTTGCAGTGTCCCGGGGTCACGTGATCACCTTTTGTGACCTTCTGACAAGCAAAGTGAATGGGGAAGTCAGATTCACTTAACAACCGTGATACCAATTTAACAATTGCAGTGATTCATTTAACAACTGTGGCAAGAAACTGGGGCGAAACTCACTTAACAACTGTCTTGCTTAGCAACAGAAATTTTGGGCTCAATTGTGGTCGTAAGTCGAGGACTATCTGTACCCAAGCCTTGTGTTTATAAGAAACCTAGCTTTTGTGGGCGATGGAAAGAACCCTCTTTTGAACAGATTTGCTTATAAACATGCCTTCAAATTTGCTTCAGGAACTGAAAATGGCATGAAAGAAGAATGGTGGGTAAGACAATGAGTGGACCCTTGCATTGAGATGTCGGGCAGCCATTTTCTCCCCTCCAGGCTACCATCTCAGTGCAGCTCCTGAGAGGAAAGGTGGATTCATATGAGACGTAGTGGACTGGCACAAAGTCGGAAATGCTCAGGACTGGCTCATGACAGAGGAGATGTTAGTTCCAGATAAAGAAAGTGAAAAGACAGAGTACAAAAAAATACCTCAATGTCCGTGGAGGTTTTTGTCTCAGGATGAAGGACAGGTCGCAGATTCCTGTCAGAGACATCTGGTTGTTCCCGAACTGAGAGCTTTGTCTACAGCACAACTGGAGAGAAGGAGTCATCCAGGCAGACCTGGCCCCAATTAAAAAAGAGATTCTGGAGATCAGACATTTCCACCCAAATCAGTGCATTTCTCCATTCAGTGTTATAATAATTCTTACACCTACACTCCTCACTGTAGGAGTTCCAAAGGCATCCATTCTCCATTTTGTCACCAAACCATTTGAAGCAACCTACCTTGACTTCTAATCACTTTGAAATGCTGAAAACATGCACAGTACACCACAAACAAATTCATGTTCCGGTGGCACCGCTGAGGACGCTAGAGTCTCCTCTGTGAGGCTCCGTTCCCTGGGTTTGTAAAGCCGCAAAAAATAGCGAACATCAGCTGTTTTTTGCGGTGAAAAATCCCCCCTTCGGGCAAAGAAGGGGTGAAGAGCATCAAGAGCAAGGTTGAGCCCCTCTAAAATCCCTGGAAAATTTTTTCAGGGACAAAGAGGGCACTTGAAAATGCTCCTGCCCAGAGACACTTCTGTCGGCTGACAGAGAAAGACGCCGCGACCGCCTCTGCTTTCAAGAAAGAAAATAAGAGAGACTGTTTGCAGACGGAGTGACTACAGGAGCCTTTTGTGTATCGCAAGTATTTTGCTACTTTATTTCTGCCCACGTACTTATAACTTTTAAAATCAACATAATGTATTCAAAATGGCGATAGCTTTCACCGCTAAGGGAAAGTGGCTGAAAGTGAAAGTGAACTTTTCCTTCTTCTCTCGGAAGTAAAGCCAGAGAGACCATTTTGATCTGAATTTTACTTTTTAAATTATAACGTCAACTGGAATTTAAAAGAAAACAAGAAGAGAGGAAAATTTGGCAATACAATTTTTTCTCTTAAAGGGATTTAAAATGACGACGAGACAGAAGGCAGCCATAGCGAAGGCGGCTTTACCCTCCCCAGGTCAGCTCTCTAAATCACAATCAAGCAGTCTGCCTGCTTCTTCAGCCTCTGCATCTTTGACATCGATAGAATTCCAAGCCCCTCTGCCTACACAATCTCCTCTAGAAACGCTTACAATGAAAGACTTGCAGGGAGCATTATCTACAATGACTGACAAGCTGGAGAGAAAGATGGAAGAACAGACAAAAGGTTTAACTGACGAATTGGAGACAATAAAAGGCACGATAGAAACCTATAACATTGAGATAAGAGAAGATATTGTTGAGGCCATTAAAGGGGTCTGGGACTATACTTTGGGAGTTGAAGAGAAGTTGGAAAATATGGAGCAGCAGGTGGAGGAAAAAACTGAAGAGGTTAGAAGTGATCTCCAAGATCAAGCTGTTATGATACAATATAATCAGATGCAGATGGCTGTTAGAATTAGGGGTTTGAAAGAGGTTGCAAAGGAGAACCAAGAAGACTTAAGAAGAATTTTTGTTGAAGCTTTGGCAAATTTTCTGGAAGATGGAGCTCAAAATGTGGCCTGGCAGATTGAGCGGATATTCAGAATCAATTCACGTATAGCAGCACAAAGAAACTTGCCCAGAGATATTGTGATATATTTTAGTACAAGAAAATTTAGAAATTGGGTTCTTACTACAGCTTATAATAAACAATTAAGTGTTGCTGGTCAAGAGGTACAGGTTTTGAAGGAGATACCTCCAAAAATGTTGAGATCAAGGAAAGATTATGCATTCTTGACGGAGGAACTTAAAAAATGAGTGATACAATATAGATGGGAGGCTCCAACTGGACTTTCTTTATTTTTTCAGAATAATAGATATCGCTTGACCTCAGTTGCTAAAGCAAAAGACTTCTTTGAGAACATACTGATGGGTGGTAAATCCACGTCCCCAAGATCCAAAAGGGCAGACTTTGTAAAAGATATGGAATCATCACAACTTATGGAATTACAACCATTGCCAGCATCAGAATTGGATAAAGGAGTATTGGCTGAACAGTCAGTGCAGTGTATTGATATTTTTCAACCTTTGGATGCAGAGAAGGCCAAAGAACAAAGGCACACACGTGTAGTTACTAAGTACATGGAACAAAGAGAAAAAGTACAGCCAGCTTATACAAAGCAAGTTGCATCTACATCTTCGGAAGCCATGGGAGCAAGGCCTAAGAAGAAAGGAGTGGAACAAGTTGATTTGGCCTTGCAAAAGCTTTCACAAACCGGTCATGTCAAATAAATACTTGACATGGAATGTGAATGGTTTAAATTCTCCGCAGAAAAGGAAGAAGATATTCCATTATTTGAAGCAATGTAAAAATGATGTAATTTGTCTACAAGAAACACATAATAGAAATCAGGATCAGAAATATTTGATAAATAATAAGTTGGGCTTACATTTTGTAGCAGCATCTTCAGAGAAAAAAAATGGAATTGTTATTTATGTTAAAAACCATATAAGAGCCAAATTAATAGAAGCAGATACTCAAGGTAGATTTTTAGCTATTGAAATTTTATTAGACGGCAAGAAAGTTCTTTTGATGGGCATATATGCCCCTAATCAACAACAAGGCATATTTTATAAGTTACTACATAAAAAATTAATACAATTGGATTATAGGTCTTGTATCTTAATGGGAGACTGGAATGGTATTCTTGATGTGGGCTTAGACAAGAAAAAGATTTCATCTGTCCCACAATCGCGTTCTATCTTGCCTAAATCTTTTTTTGATATTAAGGATGATTTTAATTTGTTAGATATATGGCGAGAAAGACATAGCAAGGATCAAGAGTTTACTTTCTTTTCTGATAGACATCAATCATTTTCCAGAATTGACTTTATATTAACTACTAGTGATTTTATTTTAAGGCTAAAGAAAGTTAAAATTTTACCCAATGTTTTGTCAGACCACAATCCGGTTATGATGGAATTAACGATTGGTCAGTCTCCCAGAAGATCTTGGAGAATTAATGAAAACTTGTTCAAATATGACATAAATGTGGAGGAATGTAAAAAGGCTATGAAGGAATTTTTTTATGTTAAATATGAATAAGGAAACGACAATAGAAATGGTGTGGGACTCTAGTAAGGCTTATATGCGTGGGATTTTAATTGATATGAATAAAAGGTATAGACGTAAACAAGAGGAAAAAAGGAGAGTGTTAGAAGAGGAAATAAGGAAAAAAGAGTTATTATTAATAAAGAAACCAGATGATAGTAATACTAAAGAAGGGATAAAGATTCTACGGAAACAATTTGATTTGTTGATGACGGATCAAGTTGCCAAGAATTTACAATATGCTAAACACAATACATTTTTTAATTCTAATAAACCTGGCAGATGGTTGGCTTATACATTAAGGAAAAAACAAAAATCTCGTATAATTGAGAAAATAGAATATAAGGGGAAAGAAGTGTTTCAGCAAGAAATTATTAAAAAAGCTTTCCTAGAGTTCTACACCAAACTGTATTCTGAAGAGAAAGTACAAGAGAATGAGATAGATGCCTTTTTACAAAATGAAAATGTTTTGAAAATTACTATGGAACAAAGAGATAGACTAAATGCATTGATCACATCAGAAGAAATTATTGCAGTGATTAAGCAATTGAAAATCAGAAAATCTCCTGGGACTGATGGTTTAACAGCGATTTATTATAAATATCTCCAAGAGGAAATGGTGGAACCTCTTAGAGAGTTATTTGTAAATATACAAGAGGGTGGCCAGGTACCACCTTCATGGAAAACGGCTTATGTTTCCCTGATTCCTAAAGAGGGAAAAGATAATGTTCAAGTGGAAAATTTTAGACCTATTTCATTGTTAAATACGGATTATAAGATCTTTGCAAAAATTTTGGCTAATAGATTAATGACAGTCTTAACACAAATAATCCATTCGGATCAAACTGGTTTTTTACAAGGGAGACAGATGAAAACTAATGTTACACAACTTATTAATATATTGGAATATTTGGATAAGCACATCCAAGTGCCTGCAGTTCTTATGTTTCTGGATGCAGAGAAAGCTTTTGATAGATTGAATTGGTTATTTTTGAAAAGATTAATAGTCAAGATGGGAATGGGGGATCAGTTTATCAACTCTATATCAGCGGTTTACCAGAAACAAAAAGGGCAGATTATTGTGAATGGGCAATTAACAGATTTATTTAACATAGAGAAAGGTACTAGGCAGGCTTGTCCTTTATCCCCCTTATTGTTTGTTTTAACTTTAGAGGTTTTACTGAATAGGATCAGAGCTTCAGATGAATTAAAAGGTGTACAGATTAGACAACATGATTACAGATTATGTGCTTTTGCGGATGATTTATTTGTGACATTGACTCAGCCAATACAGTCGGCTCAGAGATTGATGGAGATTATTCAAAATTATGGAAGGGTATCAGGTTTTAAATTAAACATATCTAAGACAAAGATGTTGGTTAAAAATTTAGATGATAAATTAAAACAAGATTTGGAAAGAATAACGGGTTGTGAGATAGTTAAGAAAGTTAAATATTTAGGAATATATATAGAAGCTTCAAATGGCAAATTATATAAGAATAATTATGAATTTTTATGGAACAAGATACAAATAGAATTGGAGAAATGGAAAAAATTACAATTATCTATGCTGGGTAGGATAGCTGCAATTAAAATGAATGTATTGCCGAAATTTTTATTTTTATTTCAAATGTTACCAATACTTAAAAAGGATGGGAACTTAGAGGAGTGGCAGAAAGGTATTAATAGATTCATTTGGAATGGCAAGAAACCAAGGGTCAAATTAAAAATTATTCAAGATACAAGAGAGAGAGGTGGTTTGAAAATGCCCAATTTTAAGTTATACTATTATGCTGCAGTTTTAGTAGCAATAAGTGACTGGATTAACTTAACTAACGAAAGAATATTGAACACAGAAGGGTACGGGTTATTGTATGGGTTGCATGCGTACTTAGTCTATGATAAAAAGTTGGACAGGAGTTTTAAAGAGCATTTATTGAGAAATGCTCTGTTGCGTGTCTGGAAAAAGTTTTATTATAAGTTAAATGGAAAAATTCCTCTATGGACAGTTCCCAGGCATGCAATAGAGAGTATAAATAGACAACAAATTCAAGATGTGGTGCCCTATGAGAAGCTCTTAACTAAAGAAGGGAACAGTCTAGTATTGAAATCACTAAATAGGTTAAGGGAAGAAGGAATAGCTCATAACTGGTATTCACATGTACAACTTCAGACTAGATGGCAAAAAGATGTTAAGATGGGTTTTTCCTTAAAGGATGATAAATTAATTAAACAAGTTAGAGATCAAAGAACTATGCATATTAAAAGATTATATGACGCATTAATCGAAATTGATTCTGGAACTGAATTAGTTAAAGATTGCATGATTAAGTGGGAACATAATTTTGGACAACCAATTATGATGGAAACATGGAAAAGGATATGGGTGAAAAATGTAAAATTTACACAAGCACAGCACTTAAGAGAAAATTTTTATAAAATGTTTTATAGATGGCATTTAGACCCAAAAAAATTATCACTTATGTATTCAGATGTGCAACCCAAGTGTTGGAGATGTGAATCGATGGACGCTACTTATTTTCATATTTGTTGGACTTGTAAAAAAATCAAGGCTTTTTGGATAAAAATATGGTGGATTCTTCAGAATATATTGAAAAAGCGTATTGAATTTTCACCACAGTTATTTTTGCTTGGCATCACAAAAGACTGTACCACCATAGAGACTAAGTTGATTTTGAACTTGATTACTGCAGCAAGACTATTGGTGGGACAATATTGGAAGACGTCTGAATTACCATCTATTGAAGAATGGACATTAAAAGTTATAAATATGGCAGAAATGGCTAAGATATCCGCATATTTGAAGAACCACTCAAATGAAAAATTTATGATGGACTGGAAAAAATGGATAGATTATATACAAAGGAAATATCAACTGAAGAAATTACATTTGGTATATAGTTAAATAGTTATATAATAAGTAGTTTAGTGGGGTTCCTTGCGTTCCTACCCTGTATTCACTCTGGGAAGTCGGGGGGGAGGTGGGAGGGTGTTTATAATTGGTATACTATGTTTTCTCAACTGTAATCGGGGTTGATACAAGAATATGTAACTATAGGTATTAAGGGGTTGCTCAGGTGGCCTCTGGGCACCACATCGGATGGAAAGAGGAAGGAGGAGTGAAGGTAGAAGTAAGTAGGAAGATGGTAAGAGGGAGAAGAGAGGGGATAGAGGTGGGTGGAGTAGAGAAAGGAGAGAGGAAGGTAGGTAGATAGAGGGTAAGAGGAGGGGGAAAGGTTAGGGTTAGGGGGATGTGGTGGGGGGGGTACCGAGCAGTCATACTGATTGTTTGGCAAATGTGCTATATGATTGTTTTCAGTTGAGTTATTATTTCTTTTTTCTTTGTAACTTCTTAAAAACTAATAAAAAATTCCCTACTTCAAAAAAAATTCATGTTCTCTCCAGATAATCAGTTAAAAAGTGCCAAGAAATCTCATTTAATCATGTGATCATCTGATCCTAAGTTACTTCAGTCCTGGAGCAACAAAATCCCCTTCATTCCCATTAGATCCAAAATGGAAATCAAATACATTTCTAGCATTCCCTACCTACCTACAGGTTTAGTACATGATATATTCATTCTGTGAAAACATCTGAGTTCTTGCTAGGAGGGGGAGTTTCCTGGCTGTAACACTACCATTCCTCTACTACTGCATTTAAAAGTCCCTTCAAACTATAGCGATAGACTTATATAACGCTTTATAGTGCTTTACAGCCCTCTCTAAGTGGTTTACAGAGTCAGCATATTGCCCCCAACCATCTGGGTCATTTTACCAACCTCGGAAGGATGGAAGGCTGAGTCAACCTTGAGCCACTGAGAATCGAACTGCTGGCAGTCGGCAGAATTAGCCTGCAATATGGCATTCTAACCACTGCACCACCATGGTTCTTTCACCTATGAAGGTGAAAAGATTGCATACTTAGCATTTCTGCAACCATGATCTCCTACTCTCTGCAGTGGCCAGAGTAGAGAAGGAACATACAGATGGTCCTTGATTTATGCCCAGTCATTTAGTGACTGTTCAAAGTTTCAATGGACCTCCCCAGGGTGACCTACAACTCAGATTCAAAGTTCTTACAGCCAGCCCTTCCCCATAGTCATGTGATTGCATTTTCAGTACTCAGCAACTGGCTCACATTTATGTCCACTTGCAGGGTCCAGCAGTACATAACCACATTTCACTACAATTTTTACCGGCAATCGGCATTTACTTCTGATTTCTAGCAAAAAAAACCACCCATTGCGTAGAATGAATTTGCTTATCAATGGCTGTAACAAAGATCATAAAATTGATGCAGTCACATGGTGACTGGATTAATGACTGGCACAACTTAGGATCATAATTCCGGGCTCAATGACCATCGTAAATCAAGGACTAGCTGTATATTCTTTGTAATACCAGCACAAGGCACTCTGACAGGATGTTGAAATTTGGAGAAATGAGGTAAGAGTAATAATAACCTTGAGTCCAAAAGCAAGACAGTAGGCAGACAATTTTGTCACTGGGAAAATGGGCAATCCATAAGGTCATCAAAATTGAAGCAGCTCACAGGTACAAGTTTTTCTTTAAGTTCCAATAAGCTGGTATAAAGCCAGAAATGAATGGGCTTCACTCCTCAAAACAGCTGATTTGATATGATGTGACAGGCCTCTGAATCGATGCAAATGTAATTACAGGCTTCCTCAACCAGGGGCTGAAACAACTTGCATAATATCAAAGAGGGAAGAGGGACTATACTGTCTAAAAGGGAAGAGAGACTATAAAATTGTAGTTATCCATTGAAAAGAAGGTCAGAAGTCATTATACTTCTTAACTGCAGTGTTTTTTCTTTCTTTTTTCCCCATTTCCTGCATTTCTTTCTCTCCTTTTTTCTTGTAATTTGTCTTTTACTCTATGAGAAATTCTTATTTTTTTTTAAAAAAAGAAAAGATTAACAGTAAGTATCAATTATTAACAGTGGGGGGAGGGAATGAGGACTAATATCACAGGTTCGGTGATTTGTCCAAAGAAGCCAGAAACTTAAGATTGGTGAAATGTAATTTGTGATATCTTGATGCTGCCCTCTTAATGGACCCACCTACAGTTCTTAGAATTCGCTTCTGGGCACTTTGGATAAGGACATAATTGTGCCCTTAACCAGTGGAACAGTTTGCCGTCAGAAGTTGTGGGTGCTTCATCACTGGAGGTTTTTAAGAAGAGACTGGACAGCCACTTGTCTGAAATGGTATAGGGTCTCCTGCTTGAGCAGAGGGTTGGACTAGAAGACCCCAAGGGTCCCTTCCAGCTCTATTCTGATTGATTGATTGTGCCTACCTGAGCCCACAGAGTCTTGTTGATGCAGGTGGGCATAATTCCAATTTGGAGAGAATCTGAAAAACTGGGTGTCTCGTTCTCTAGCATCAGGCATGGCAAGGTCTGTTTAACATCAACGTGGAGGCTGAAGTCGATTCTGGCTTTCAAAGAACCTTGTTTAAAAAAAAGCGAAGGGGAAGACAGAAGAAAAAAACCTCAACCAAATGATCATTGACTAAGAGAACTTGATAAACAAGTTAATCAATGAGTTAGCATTCAGATAAAAATTTCAAAAAACATGGGAATATATTGTTATTTATAATTGTCGTAGAGCAGTGTTTTTCAAACTTGGCACCTTCAACTCCCAGAATTCCCCAGCCAGCATCAACTCCCAGAATTCCCCAGCCACTATGTCCACTCATCTTAAAGTTGGACATATTTGAAAAACAGCCGTTGGTACTCAATTGCTTTGAAACTCATCGAATTTGGTATTCAATGCATTTTGACGTGAAAATTTTGTCCTGATACTCATTGTTTGTTTGATACTCAACCCACAAGCTAGAACTTGCTGGTGTCAGCTGCCTTGTAACTTACATTATTTCTTATGGGAAAAATATGATATTCATCGTTTTTTGTACTCATCATGCCTCTCGGAACCAATTAACAATAAGTACCAAGGTACTGCTATATAATCTGGCAAGCCATCAAGGAAGCTTATAATTTAAAAACACCAAAAAGTTAAAGTTTCAGATTTGAGTTAACAATAATATTGAAATCATATCTTTACAGATTTTCTAGAACTCAACTGAACAAGGATTAAACACAGTTCTTGTGGAAGGATATTTCATAGCTAGGACAGCTATGAAACACAACACAGGACTTGACCCGCTCCCACATTTACAATGCCTTGGTAAGGCCACACTTGGAATACTGCATCCAGTTTTGGTCACCACGATGTAAAAAAGATGTTGAGACTCTAGAAAAAGTACAGAGAAGAGCAACAAAGATGATCAGGGGACTGGAGGCTAAAACATAAGGAACGGTTGCTGGAATTGGGAATGTCTAGTTTCATGAAGAGAAGGACGAGAGGTGACATGATAGCAGTGTTCCAATATCTCAGGGGCTGCCACAAAGAAGAGGGAGGAGCCAAGCTATTCTCCAAAGCACCTGAAGGCAGGACAAGAAGCAACAGATGGAAACTAACCAAAGAGAGAAGCAACCTAGAACTAAGGAGAAATTTTCTGACAGTTAGTACAATTAATCGATGGAACAACCTGCGTCCAGAAGCTGTGAATGCTCCAACACTGGAAGTTTTTAAGAAGAAACTGGACAGCCATTTGTCTGAAATGGTATAGGCTTTCCTGCCTGAGCAGGGGGCTGGACTAGAAGACCTCCAAGGTAATTTCCAACTTTATTTTTATTTTATTATTATTATTGTTGTTGTTGTTATATCAGGAAGACAGGCTTCGGACCAGGGAGGAATTCTCAAATAAGCCTCTCCCGTTTATCTTAACGCCTAGATGAGTACAAAATAAGACAGACAGTCCCTTAAATAGCCAGGCCCTAACCATGAAGGACTTTAAACATTAATGCCAATATCTTATATTGTATTATGGAAAGTTCTAGTCCCACTTCAGACACAAAGCCAGCTAAGTGGCCTTGGGCCAATCACTTTCTCTCAGTCCAACCACCTCACAGGGTTGCTGTGGGGAACTTAGTAGTAGGAAGTGATGGCTACGGCTCACAGAAGGAGTATTAAGTATATGAGTTATATATACAAATAATAAAGGTGGAATACAAATAAACAAGTTAATTGATGAGAAACAGAAGCTGACAGATAAAAAGAGTGATTGCAAAGCAAACTATCAACACCTAAGATGTGAGGGAAAGACGAGAATTCCAAAACCTAAAAATTAAGATTATTAAGCCAAAGAACAGTCACGCTGAGATGTTACCAGAGCTCCATTTCGTGCTGAGTAGAGTTAAGGTGAAGCAAAGACTGATTTGCCCACAAGAAACAATTCTTGAAATCTTCCTGCTTCCACAGTCTGGATCATCCAGAGGGATCGAATCAGGGGAAAATCTCAGTGAAGTGAGGACAGTGAAAACAGGCCGGGATCTGGAAAGCATAAAAAAGGTGTTATGATTTTTCATAACCATCTGCCTTCTAAAATACAGAAATCTCTAGTAAGGCCTAGTCTGGGCATGGGAGAAGAGCCATTTCACAATACCCATGTATCTCTATGCAATATGCATCACAATTCCTCTTTTACCATTAACAAGTGTGAAGTCTCTTTTGAGTCAAGTTTAGCTTCTGGTGATTTTGTGGACTCATTCATGTAGTTTTCTTGGCAGCAAGAAGTGATCTGCCATTGCCTCCTCCCACGTTGTCTACTCTATACCTTTGGTCTCTATCCTGGTGGTTTCCCATACAATTAATAACCAGCCCTGCTTAGCTTCTGAAACCAGACAAGATTGGCTAGAAGCTGTCAGCTGCTATGATTCCACAAGTAACAATTGCAGATAACAACCATCTCAGCTCACATATGTTCCAAGACAATATGAAACTACCACTGTGCCACAGGCCAAGCCATGGCCCAAAGCAGTGGTGGGATTCAAATATGTGAACAACCGGTTCTCTGTGTGATGCCGCTTCCGTAGGTCCATTCTGGGCTTGGGCAACAAAAAATTAGCTGCTGGTTCTGCCGAAGTGGTGCGAACTGGCTGAATCCCACCATTGCCCCTAAGGTATTTTCTAATTACTTTTATTGATTTTATCCTAGATCATTTACACACACACACAAGCACAGAAACAGATAGATAGATAGATAGATAGATAGATAGATAGATAGATAGATAGATAGATAGATAGATAGATAGATAGATAGATAGATAGATAGATAGAATAATAACAATAACAACAACAACAACAACAACAACAACAACAATAATAATAATAATAATAATAATAATAATAATAATAATAATAATAATAATAAAGTTGGAAGGTATCTTGTAGGTCATCTAGTCCAACCCCCTGCTCAGGTAGGAAACCCTATACCATTTCAGACCAATGGCTGTCCAGTCTCTTCTTAAAAACTTCCAGTGTTGGAGCATTCACTGCTTCTGGAGGCAGGTTGTTCCACTGGTTAATTGTTCTAACTGTCAGGAAGTTTCTCCTTAGTTCTAGGTTGCTTCTCTCCTTGATTAGTTTCCTTCCGTTGCTTCTTGTCCTGCCTTCAGGCGCTTTGGAGAATAGCTTGATAGATAGATAGATAGATAGAGAGAGAGAGAGAGAGAGAGAGAGAGAGAGAGAGAGAGAGAGAGAGAGAGAGAGAGAGAGAGAGAGAGAGAGAGAGAGAGAGAGAGAGAGAGAGAGAGAGAGAGAGAGAGAGAATCTCTCCTAAGCTGATGGATATTTTATTAATTTCTTGTGTGCCCAATCACACTTGGCCAATAAAGTATATTCTATTCTTGTCAACTGTCCCACTGCATTAGACAGCAAAAGAAACTCCTGGTATATTTTTTTCTCCAAGAGTATAACTTTACTGAAAAGCCATATGGGAACAGATGTGGAAAAGGCAGTTCTGATGTTTTCGCATGCAAACAGTATAGGAAACCTTTTCCTTTTCCCCTCCTGGACCTCCGATGTCCCATTGTCCATCAATCTGTTGTACTTGCTTTATTCTGGAAACAGCCTGTGTGCCTTGGACATTCCCAGTCGATGACCTTGGGGCCTGGGTCTGTCTCAGGCTTCCAGGCAGCACACTTGCATTCCAGAGTTACCTCCCAAATCTCCCTTACATTCCAATGCCTTCCTCCCCAGCCTCCCATTACTGTTGTCTGTTGGGAGTAGAGCTGCATAGGAAGTCAACCATGACATACTATTCTATTCTATTCTATTCTATTCTATTCTATTCTATTCTATTCTATTCTATTCTATTCTATTCTATTCTATTCTATTCTATTCTATTCTATTCTATTCTATTCTATTCCTATATTTTCTATTCTATTCTATTCCTATATTATCAGTGCACTTTGCACATACCAGGGCTTTTCAACCTTTTCACCCACTGTACCACTTTTAGGATATGGCAACATCTGAGTACCACCAGTCACCCAGCAAGGTGTCAAAAACTTGAGGACCAAAAAAAAAAAAAGGAAAAAAGTGATAGTCCTCGACTTACAACAGTTTGCTTAGTGACTGTTCAAAGTTACAATGGCACTGAAAAAAGTGCCCCCCAAGCCACAGCCGAGCAAGACACCTGCCTGCCCGCCCGGCCACACTCTTCCTCCTGTCCGAGGTTTTCATTATTGTGAGCATTTCTGTTGAGGATTGGCAGCAGGTGTGGGGTGGGGGGTGTTTGGTTTTTATTCCCCCTGTCTGCTGGGTGGTTGCAGCAGGTTTTGGTCAATTCACATGACCCTGGGACACTGTGACCGTCATAAATATGAATCAGTTGCCAAGCATCTGAATGTAAATCATAAGACCCTGGAGATGCTGCAACATTCCAGCTGATCAGTGCTTCTTCTGGGCTCAGCGGAAGTGCCAGGATCAGCGCTGAGCTCCAGCTAGAGCCTAGCGCTGATCCTGGAGCTTCCACTGAGCCCTGACAGTCCCGAAGAAGCGCTGATCCTGGCGCTTCCGCTGAGCCCTGACAGCCCTGCAGCTCCAGCCATCTCTCGCTCAGGCTTGCGCGGTGCTGCCACCGGTTCAGCTCATCCTTGCTACCACTTTTCTAGGATGGTCGCGTACCACCTGCCAGGTGCCAATGTACCACTGGTGGTACCCGTACCACTGGTTGAAAAGCCTTGCCCTATACCATGAGGGTTAATGCATTTATAAGTTTTCACAAGGGGCCACATAAGAAACTGGGACTGTTATGGAGGGATGAACCAATAGGGCTGTGAAAGTGCTCAGGCATGCACATGCTCACATACATAAATTGGAAAAAAAACAGCAGTCGCCTTCAAAATAAAACCAATCTTTATGGTTAGGACAGGGACAGCCAAAGGGACAGATGTGGCCTGGAGGTCATAAAATGCCCAGGTTTGGTCCATGCCCATTTCCACCCCACTAATCCCTACCGAAGCACCACTGCACTTCCAAGCGCTCCAATGGCTAAGTCGGTCAGCTCATCCCTGCTCAGATCCAACCTTCCTTGGATGGATTGTCCAAAAAACTGGAGCACGGGAGAAACAGAGGTGGCAGAAATCCGCTGCAGGGAAGAAGGAAGTAAAAAAGAGATCAAGACTGGAGCACATCAGTACACGTAGAGAAACTTCAGACTGCTATTCTTACCTTTCTTATTTTTAACATTTGGACTTACCTGGCTGTGCACTTCCTTCAGTTGGTCTGCTTCACCCAGGAAGATATAGATGGCCACCCGATTTTCATCCTCCATCGGGGCTCCTATGGCCACGTCCGTAAGGCCATCGCCACTGATATCCCCTAATGTGGCTAGAGCTACCCCAAAAAGGCCAAGTCCGTTATCCAGGACTCCATGCAATGTTTGAAGGTGAACAAGATTACCCTGGAATGAAGCATGTGAGTTACATTAGTTAGTGTACTTTTACTTTGCTGCTTATTAACCACTTTCCAGGGATCTCATCCAGTTGAGCTAACCAAAGTGAAAAACAACCGTACATTTCTATATTTAAGCACTCATATCAAAAAATGCACTCATTAAAAGCATCTGGCCAGATGACCTAATATAATACCACAAAGCAGTAGCTGGATTAAAGTGACGTACAATAAATTCTTATTATCTGCAGTAGTTATGTTCCAAAAATTGCTGCGACTGTTGTATTAGCCAAAACCAAACCGTTGTTCCTAGGGAAAGGCAGGATTAAGTTCCTACCAGCCTCTGTTCACATATTTGTCAACTAATCCATACATAACTTTGTTTTATGTGTGTTTTTGTTTAAAGACACTTTAATATGTATGTATGTGTGTATTACAAATAAAGTTCTGAAAAAGAAGCATTCAAAAGTTTTATCAAAAAGTCTTACTTTTGATAGCCATTTCAACCAGCAAATCACTGAGAGTAGCCAGACATATGCAGAGTACTAACTCAAAATTTTCACTGCCCTGGGCATGTCTACGAATACAGCTAGTCCTCAATTTACAATGGTTCGTTTAAAGATTATTCAAAGTTATGATGGCATTAAGACAAAGTGACATGACTCATTCTTGAAGTTACAACCGTCACACTATCTCCACCATCACTTGATCAGAATTTGGGCACTTGTCATCCAGTTTGCATTTACAACGGTTGTGGCGTTTTGGGGGGAAATCATGAGATTGCAATGTGATTGCAAGCAAAATCAACTGGGGAAGTTGGATTTGCTTATCTACTGCATGATTCACTTAATAACCATGACAAAAGTGGTCATAGAATCTTGTCCAGTAAACATGATGTCATGTTTAACAACTGCATCACTTAGGGACCAAAATTCCGGCCCCAAGGTGATCATAACACAAGGACTACCTGTAAATAGCAACTATGTCAGGAGGATTGAGTTTGGAGCCACAAGTTAATTTTAGCAAGTAGGCAAACTTGCACCAGTGGAACCCATAAAGGGATTGCTTGTGTATAATTTAGATTTTAAAAAAAGACTTTGGCATTTGAAGCTAAAAAATGAAAGCTGTGAAGGAGAAGCCTTGAAAATTTCATTATGATCTGCCTCCTTTGGCAGAAATGTCTGGAAAAGAAAAGCCAACACAGTGCTAGGCTGCATTAACAGAGGGATAGGATCAAGATCATGTGAAGTGTTAATACCACTTTACAATGCTTTGGTAAGGCCACACTTGGAATACTGCATCCAGTTTTGGTCACCACGATGTAAAAAAGATGCTGAGACTCTAGAAAGAGTACAGAGAAGAGCAACAAAGATGATCAGGGGACTAGAGGCTAAAACATATAAGAACGGTTGCTGGAATTGGGAATGTCTAGTCTAATGAAGAGAAGGACGAGGGGGGACATGATAGCAGTGTTCCAATATCTCAGGGGCTGCCACAGAGAAGAGGGAGTCAAGCTATTCTCCAAAACACCTGAAGGCAGGACAAGAAGCAACGGATGGAAACTAACCAAAGAGAGAAGCAACCTAGGACTAAGGAGAAATTTGCTGACAGTTAGAACAATTAATCAGTGGAACAACCTGCCTCCAGAAGCTGTGAATGCTCCAACAGTGGAAGTTTTTAAGAAGAGACTGGGCAGCCATTAGTCTGAAATGGTATAGGCTTTCCTGCCTGAGCAGGGGGTTGGACTAGATGACCTCCAAGGTCCCTTCCAACTTTATTATTATTATTATTATTATTATTATTATTATTAAGAGCCTGCTAAGATTACCAAGCATTTCCTCCAAACAAATGAACAGATGGAGTGAAAGACAATTCACTAAATGTGAGAAAGCTTCTCCCCAATCCTAGACTTTTCTTCCTGCCTCAAATGGTTTCACTTACCATGCTGTTGATGGAGGAGACATGGACATTCCCACCTTGGCTTCCATTGTAGTAATGAGGAGCCCCAATTAGAAGGAGGTCAGTATTTCCATCCTCGTTTAAGTCCACGGAGGCGAGTTCAGCACCAAAGTAAGAGCCCACCTGAAAAGAAGAAAAGACGGTCTGTGGGATTACACAACACACAGTCTGTAGGCCCAGCATTTTGTGCATATCTAGCCATTTTAACATGACAATCCTGTTGAGACATAATTTATTTGTTTATCATATGATCTACTTGTCTATTTTTGACTGGAAACCCCTGTGACTTTTTGCTCAAAACAAAAAAACAAAACCCAATCTTATGGCTTTGACGATCAGACAAAATAGATAATGGGGAAAAAAAGAGAGCTTTCCTTTTTGCAACATAAAGAGGTAATTCTGTAACTATACTTATATTTGGTGCAAAGAAAATAGAAAGCTACTTCTTTCTATGTCTTTTCTTTCTTTCTTTCTTCTGCTTTTTGCCTCTCCCCCCTTTTTTTCTTTCATTTCTTTGCTCTCTATTAATTGATGTTAGTTTTTAATCTCCTTTTCAAAAGTCTTAATAGAAAAATTATGCAAGACAAAGGTCACAGAGCTGAACTGGCTAGTTTGTGGTTAGCTGTTTTTAAGGAAGTGCTGTGCCACAAAGAAAAGCTGCCCAGCAATCGATAGCTTGTTTAGGCAGTCTCTCCACTCTGGTGTGTGTGTGTGTGTGTGTGTGTGTGTGTGTGTGTGTGTGTGTGTGTGTGTGTGTGTAAAGAGATTAGATACAGGACAACATAGTACTGCACTAACACCAATTTAGCTTTGACTGTTTTTTTTTTAAAATATTTTTATTGGTTTTTTTTTTAAATTTTAACAGAAAAAAGAGACTAGTCATATCAAATCATAGTATTAAAATAAACAATCATCCATAAACAGAGCATAAATACATTTTCCAATGCATCTAATGATAATAACTCAACTAAAAATAAACATCTCAAACAAATAACCTTCATCGTTCTCTATCTCCATCCTATTATTCCCCCTTCTTATCAACTTCCACTTAAATCAATCTTCACTCCACCAAAGGCCACCCAGACAACCCTTTAATAACAATAATTAATTATTCTTCCACCAGCCCCAAATACAGTTGAGAAAACATCTTATCTAAAATTATAATCCCTCCCTAACCCACGACTTCCCAGAATGCTTACAGGGTATAACGAAAGAAAACCCCACTACATCAAACATAATTATTGTATAATCTTAACAAGAATTTTAAACTATGTAATATATACATTCTCTAAATCAAAACAATCCATTAAAAAAAAACTCATCTTATTAAAATTAAACAGATGATATTAATGACGATAACAATATCAATAAATCCCTCAGTTGAAAAAAAGAAAAATAATAATAATAATAATAGTAGCAATATCAATTACATTCTAAAAAAAACTCATCTTATTAGAATTAAACAAATGATATTAATAACAATAACAATATCAATAAATCCCTCAGTTCAAAAAAAGAAAAATAATAATAATAATAATAGTAGCAATATCAATTACATTCTAATCAATTTAATTTCTCATAATATATCTTAATATATCTTCATTTAAACATCCTCACCAAAACCTTAGCTATAATATTTATCTTTAATTCAACCCATAATCTTAAATTAAGCTTAATTCCTTATTAAACAATTAACTCATCTTGTTAAGAATAATATTTATCATTCTATAAATTTCATTTAATCAATCGACTTCTGGGCTCTCTCATCTAAGAAATAAACCTCCATAATACAAACAAACTGTTTATAGCATTTCTAACTTACATTCCTTCAATTTTATCCAGTCTATCTATCTCATCATTAAGTCAATCTAATGTTAAACCCAGATCATCAAAACAAATACATCCTTCGTCTATTTAATTGTGTCAACCATTAAACATCTTCTCTTGCATCTTACTCCTAATCTTGGTCCTCAATTCAGTCCATAGTTTTAAATTGCCAATAATTCCTTACATACAAATTTAAATTTCATTACTTCAAACGAACTCTAGGTTTTTTTCCTAACCAAACAAGCCGCCATAACAGGGATAATAAGTCTCTCTTCGTTATTTCTTCAGCCCCGTAAATAAATTGCTTCTGAAACTGAATCTTCCTTTCTTGAATCAATTCCTCTTGCTCTCCATAAATAAACTGCTCATCAAGCAAAGTCCATTTCACTTTGTAGCCTAATTGCTTCTTGAGGTAAAACAATGTCTCTCTTTTGTGAATTAAATCCTCTTCATGGTGCTTAGCTGGATAGAATTCCTTTTCTTGAAGCAAAACCTCTTCCTCTCCATAAATAAACTTTTCATCAAGCAAAATCCTGTTATAGTCTTTATTCTCAGAAGTATTCTCTTCATTTCCCTGTTGATCTCCTAATTTCTCTTGTATTGTATAATACTCAACAGAGGATTGTAATTCATTTGAAGGAGAGATTCCAGTTGAATGTTCTAGCTCTTCTCCATATTCAAATTGTGATATAAATTGTTCAGCAGTAAGTTGTTCAGCTTCATTTAAAGGAAGGAATTTAGTACATATAGTAAATATTTCTGTAAAAGCCTCCTTCAAAAGTGCATTAATCTCTTTAAACTCTTGCGTAAAAATAAAAATCCCCACTTCCGGTGGCTCCGCCGGCGCTGCTGGGTCTCCTTTGTGAGACTCCGCTCTCTGGATTTGTAAAGCCACGAAAAACAGCGCTCATCAGCTGTTTTTTCGCGGTGAAAAATCCCCTCTCCGGGCAAAGGAGAGGTGTAGAGCATCGGGAGTAAGGTTGAGCCTTCTTAGATCCCTGGAAAATAAGTTTTCAGGGATTAAGAGTGAGCTCCCTATAGCTCCGGAGAACGCTCCTTTCCAGAGATGCCTCTGTCTTTTGACAGAGAAAGACGCCGCGACCACCTCTGCTTCTTTTAAGTTCAACACTGGAGAGACTGTAAGCAGGCTGAATGAATACAGGAGTCTTAAATGGATTGCAAGTATTTTTATTGTTTCTTTTTGGCTATACATTTCTAACGTACACAATCAACATAATGCTTCAAAATGGCGCTTAACTTTCACTGCTTTCATTGTTAGGGAAAGTGCTGGATAGTGAAAGTGGATTTGTTACTTCTCACTTCCTGCTTCTTTAAGTGCAGTTAGAGAGATGGCTCTGACTGTCTGAAATTTAAAATGGAGCGGAATTTACAGTTAAATGCTGAACCTATGTTGGATTGTACTGATGAATTTTATGAAGAAAGACCTGAATTTAGCTTTGACTGTTAATTGACTAGATTCTTGTGTATCATCACAATCATCACAATTGACACTTGGACTTGGCTAGTCTAAAGAAAAGAAGAAATACTGGTGATATGATAGCCGTATTCCAGTATTTGAGGGGCTGCCACCAAGAAGAGGGGGTCACATTATTCACCAAAGCACCAGAGGGCAGGATGAGAAACAATGGTTGGAAACTGATCAAAGAGAGAAGCAACCTGGAATTAAGGAGAAAGTTCCTAACAGTGAGAACAATTAACCAGTGGAACAGCTTGCCCTCAGAAATCGTGGGTGCTCCATCACTGGAGATTTTTAAGAAGAGGCTAGACAGTCACTTGTCTGAGATGGTATAGGTTCTCCTGCTTAAGCGGGGGGCTGGACTAGAAGACCTCCAAGGTCCCTTCCAGCTCTATTCTATTGTAAGCCACGATGTAAGACACTAAGAAAAAGACTCAGGCATGTCTTGAGAAGAGATTTGAAGCTGCTGCAGAGCTGCTTGTCACAGCTTGAGACAGCTTGAGCATCTCTGTGTGTTTATTGGTTTTTATTTACTTTTTACATACATAGGCTTTACCATTAAATGCTGACATTTTACATTCATATGTTTAACCATTAGATGCTGACATAAAGTTTCTTCATTGGAAAATTCCTTCATATAAGCAACTATTTTCTAGTAACACATTACATGATCAAAGACCAGGTAAATAACAAATACAGGTAGATCAAAAGGAGAAAGAACTGACAAAGACAGGAAGAGATAAGAAGTAACTTAAGCATATTATCTATGTAGGTAGGTGAGGCATTAAGTCAAAAGGGGATGACCTTTTGGCTGCTTCATTGGGACAAAGGGTATCAAAAGGTTATGAGGTTTGTGGGGGGGGGAAGCAAGGCAGTTTGCTGCACGTGCATTTTTCCCCACATCTCACTCTTCTCTATTTTATTAGTGAGGACATTATCCTAAGCTGGAGTAGTTAGTGGGTCTTAGTTTAGTATGGAAGATTGAAAGACATCTTATTAAGTAAAGAGAAAAGACATTGAATTAAACAACAACAGCTGATAAGGATAGCAACTATTATAATGAGATATTGAACAATCTTTCCGAGAAGGCCAATGGGAAGCCATGACCATAGAGCACTCCACCAATTTCCTAAAGTATCAATTTTTAAATCAGAAGTCAAGTTATGTAAAACATTAATTTGCTTTTGAATAACACCAGATTGATCAGAAAGACTGAAACAACACATTCCTTTGAGTACTTCACATCCTAGATGTTGCCGGAGCAACAGATAATCAATTGTAGCACGATTTTGTAAAATAGCTTTACGAAGTTCTATTAGCTCTTGATTAATAGCAGATAAAGCTAGGGAGGTCGCATTAATGGTCTTTGCTAAATTACATGCAAGAACATTTAAATTTACATGAGCTCGGAAAGCAAGTGCTGGTACCCCTACTAATGAAATGGCTAAGGCAGTATATTCTGCTTTATTGAGGAGGGTTCTA
Organism: Bothrops alternatus; assembly: GCA_034064705.1. Lineage (NCBI taxonomy): Eukaryota > Metazoa > Chordata > Lepidosauria > Squamata > Viperidae > Bothrops > Bothrops alternatus. Next base: position 964,077 of record JARGCV010000207.1, read on the forward strand.
GAAGAATCACAAGTATCGTCCAGGGTTACTGATCTTCTGTGACGTTCTGAACTGGATATGTTGAGTTCTGTTCTTGTTGGCAAAAATGTGGTGAGTCTACTAAGGCAACAGTGTGTTGTACTTACATTGGCAGGAATGTAATTAAATGTCTCTTTCCCACAGGTAAAGAACCATCTCTTTTGTAACCATATATGTGCATAATTAAAGGATACCTCTTGAAAGGAGGTACAATTTAAAATTCCTTGACTGACCTGTATAAAATGAGTTTTTTTAGGTGAAGTAGTACAATTGACAATTTTTGCACAAGTAAGATTTGTAGGCACAGCTACAATTGGTGTATGCAAAACAATAGCATCAAGGGGTAACATATAAGAGGCATGACCCCAGCTTGACATAGTTGCATAATGAAATTCATTGTCTGATAGAAAATTGCTTAAACCTGTATAATTTTTTAAAACTGAAGCTGGGACACACACAGGTATAAGACAGGTAGAGAGTAGATTTTTCCATGTCATATGATTCAGAAATACAAAAGTCTGTCACTTGTGTTACATTAGCTAATTGCACCCAAATATTATATTTCATCCGTGATTCTAAAGGATGAGGTGGGAGAGCTTGAGACCCCACACAACAATTAAGAAGGAAAGAGAGGCAAAGAATGACTAAGGAATTTGCAGTCAAAACCGCAAATATGGCAGCGCATAAATTCTCTGGTGTAGGTTTTTTTCCCTGTTGCCGTAGAACCTCCTGTGCTTTGGATGTTAGGTTTTTCACATCGCCCCAGGTCGTTGGTCGACTGCGATGGCGAGAGCGAAAGGGACGTTGTGCTGTCTGAAGAGTCACCTGGTTCATTTCCGGTATTGGGTTCTGGACTTGATGCCACGACATCTTTGGCTGGTCGCACACACTGGGCTGGAATCCAGAGAGGGCCTGTAGGAGCAAGCATAGCAGTATAGCCTCGTCCCCATGTTAATAAAGGAACTGGACCTAACCAGGTTTTATCAATTGCCGATAATATACCAATGGATTAGGGAGCACAGCTTTCTGCTGAAAGTGACGCTGGTAGGCAGTAGTGTTTTGAAAAGAAATATTTAGCTGGTTTAAAGTTATTAAGACTTTATTGACTTGACGAGTTATCCATGCCAAATTAGGTACCCTTGATCCCTCCTTTTTTAATTGTTTAAGTAAACATTCTTTAATTGAACGATTGGCTTGTTCCACAATAGCTTGGCCAGTAGAATTATAGGGAAGGCCATGATGAAGAAGAATATTCCATGTAGTGCAAAACTGTAGGAAGGTAGTGAAAGTGTAAGCTGGACCATTATCTGTTTTTATAACAGCCGGTTTTCCCAAAGCCGTAATAGCAGCCATAAAATGGGAAATGACGTGATTAGAGGTTTCTCCCCGTTGGGGGTTGCCCAAATGGCACCGGGAAAAGTGTCAATTGAAACATGGAGATATTTCCAAGGGGCTAGAGATGGAACATGAGTAACATCCATTTGCCATAATTGATTGGCTTCTAAACCATGTGGGTTAACACCTGTGTCTCCTATAGGGGATAGACCTGCACATTGAGGACAAGCGGAAATGATTTGTTTCGCTTGGCTTAAAGGAATATGGCAGGATTGTGCCAGGCCACAAGCATTTTGATGGAAAAAAGAGTGAGTATAAAAGGGATCAGAAAACAACGTGGGTAAGATGTGAACAGCAGCGTCCGGCTGAGCATTACCTTCAGAGAGAGGTCCAGGTAAAGAGGAATGACTTCAAATGTGTGAAACAAAATATGGATGAGTACGATCCTGTAATAAATGCCTCAAAGTTAAAAACAAAGATAATAAATTAGCATTTAGTCTGGGTGTTAGATAAGCACCAGGTAAATTAACAATAAGTTGACAGACATAGTGAGAGTCGGAAATGAGATTAAATGGTTTTTGAGCAAAAGTGTGAAAAGCAAGAATAGCAGCTGCAAGTTCCGATCGTTGTGGTGTGTGTTGCACAGCTGTGTAAAGAATGTGCCATTTCGCTGTTGATTCATCTCGATATGTGATTGCTCCTCTAGTCTTGCCACCATCAGAAAATACAGTAATAGCATCAGATAAAGGCTGATTTGAAAGCATAGAGGAAATGCGAAAAGAGGAAGTCATTAAGAATGTAAAGCGAGGGTCTTCAGGTAAATGATAGGAAATCTTCCCTACATAGTCTATCAAAGCAATTTGTAAAGCTTGACATGTCTGAAATGCAAATTCAAAATTAGATTTAGCAACAGAGATACAAATGTCCAGCAAGTCTGTGCCAGTGCGTTGAAGAGCCCGCAAATGGCCTTGTACTATTAAATCTGCTATAGCAAGAAAAATATGCAAAACATTATGGGAAGGAGTGTTAGGTAAGTAGAGCCACTCAATACAATAAACTTGATTGTTCTTTATAGCAGAAAGGACTGCTGTAGGTAATTTCTCAGTGGGGAAGATTAATAAGGTTAGCGGAGAATTAAGAACAGGAATACGGTCAACGAATTTAGTTCTTATAATTGAATTAATTTGTTTAATAACACCTTGCACTGCCAAAGAAATGGAGATTACATCTGCAGGGGATTTGCCCTGGGTGAGTAACTCAAATAAGGGGCTTAACAGACCTGTAGGTAAGCAAAAATGAGGTCTTACCCAATTAATAGTGCCCAAAATTTGTTGTAGCTTAACCAGCAAAATAGAAGGAGGTAAAGAAAACTGTGGAATATTAGGACTTGAATAACTTTGGAGGAGTTTGTGTCCTAAATACACATATGGTGAGGAAAGCTGGACCTTTTCAGGGGCTATTTGTAATCCACTGTTGGCTAGATCTACTTGAAGTTCAGAAAGCCAATGAGATGGGATGGAAGGGGCTCCTATAAGAATATCATCCATATAATGATATATTAATGCTGTTGGATGACGCTTACGAAAAGGAGCCAAAGCACTGGCTACAAAATATTGACACAAAGTGGGACTGTTCAACATTCCTTGTGGTAATACAGTTCAATGGTAACGGCAAGTGGGTTCAGTGTGATTTATAGCTGGTATTGTAAAAGCAAATTTTTCTCTGTCTGCCATGCACAGAGGTATGGAGAAAAAACAATCTTTCAGATCTATGATCATCAATTTATGATCCTGTGGAATTAAATTTGGATTGGGGGTGCCACATTGCAGAGCTCCCATGGGCTGAATACATGCATTCACAGCACGGAGATCGTGTAGGAATCTCCATTTGCCACTTTTCTTTTTGATAACAAAAACTGGAGTGTTCCATGGACTAGTGGAAGGGGCAATGTGTTTGGCTTGTAATTGTTCTTGAACAAGAATTTTTAAGGCCTGTAATTTGTACAGAGGAAGAGGCCATTGTTCCACCCAAACACGTGTAGTAGTTAACCAAGTTAAGGGTAAGGCAAACATTTTATTCATCGAAGGTGACGGTAGCCCCCCATTTACTAAGCAAGTCTCGTCCCCATAAGTTGACATGAATGTCAAGAATGAAAGGACGAAGTTGAACAGTTACAGTAGAATTGGGAAGACTTGCAGAAAGAAATTGTATACTTTGTCGTGCACCTTGTCGCCCTCCTACACCCCAAACACTAGGGCATGGGTCAGTGGGCCAAGATGCAGGCCAATCTTTAGCTGAAATCGCTGAAACATCAGCCCCTGTATCAATTATGCCCTCAAAAGTCTTACCCTGAAAAAAGACTGTCTGACGGGGTTGCTGGGTGGTGATTGGGGTGGTTAATGCAATTACAACGGGATCCATGGAACCAAACCCGCCGTCCCCTCGATCCCTATCACGACCCCCTGCAGACAAAAGAGGGCAAATGGAGTAATTGTGCAGGACTAGTATTGCTTGGCAAAGTCTGTGGCATGTTAGTCCATAATTGAATAAAGATAACACCTGTATAGTCAGAATCAATTACTCCAGGTATTACAAAAATTCCCTTTTTTCCCATGCTAGAGCGAGGCAAAATTAATCCAACATATCCAGAAGGAAGAGGTCCAGAAAGTTGTGAAGGAACTACTTGTACTTCTTCTGGAAATTTGAAACACACTTCTTGTTGGATAATTAAATCTATCCCAGCACTCCCTCTAGTGGCAGCAGGGATATTATTAATTGTTGATGGAATTACTGAAGGGTCTCTGTTTGGACCGGGGCCAGAGACCGGCCTGCTTTGAAGTTTCCCGACCGGCATTCATTAGCCCAATGAAATCCCTTATTACACTTAGGGCATTTTGTTTTTGGACGCCTCCCAGCATTATTTTTAAATGGTCGGGAGGCATACATTCCTCCCCCAGGATTTCTGCATTCCTGTTTAAAGTGTCCAATTTTACCACAATTATAACATTTCCCCTGAGGTTTCTAAGCTTTTGTAAGAGCTGCAGCTAAGAGATTATTTATGTATTTATTTATTATTTATTAATTGGATTTTTATGCCGCTCCTCTCCAAAGGACTCGGAGTGGCTAACAACATGAACAAAAAAACATCACAGCATTTAAAAACCAAAAACTGAGTCGACAAAACATTTAAAAGACCCCCCAAACACATTCATCATACAGACACAATCACAATCATCCCCAGGCCTGCCGGCATAGATAAGTTTTCAAATTCTTCCGGAAGGCTGGGAGAGTGGGGGAAATGCAGACTTCAGGGGGCAGTTGGTTCCAGAGGGTGGGCGCCACAACAGAGAAGGCCCTCCCCCTAGGACCTGCCAGACAACATTGTTTCGCTGATGGGACCCGGAGGAGGCCGAGCCTGTGCGCTCTCACCGGTCGAAGGGAAGTATGTGGCAGAAGACGGTCCCGTAAGTATCCTGGTCCAATGCCATAAAGGGCTTTATAGGTAATAACCAACACTTTGAATTGCGCTCAGAGACCAATAGGCAGCCAATGCAGCATGCGGAGAGTTGATGAAATGTGGGCACGACGGGGCAGGCCCACAACTGCTCGCGCAGCTGCATTTTGCACTAATTGTAGTCTCCGAACACTCTTCAAGGGTAGCCCCATGTAGAGAGCATTGCAGTAGTCGATCCTCGAGGTGACAAGGGCATGTGTGACTGTGAGTAGAGACTCCCGATCCAAATAAGGGCGCAACTGGTGAACCAGGCGAACCTGGGCAAATGCCCCCCTCGCCACGGCCGACAAATGATGTTCCAATGTCAGCCGTGGATCGAGGAGGACTCCCAAGTTGCGCACCTTCTCCGAGGGGTCTATAACTTTACCCCCCAGGGTAATGGAGGGACAGATTGAAATGTCCGTGGGAGGCATCACCCACAGCCACTCTGTCTTGTCAGGATTGAGCCTCAATCTGTTAGCACCCATTAGTTTGAAAAGAAGCAGTTCCTATATCCTGACATGCTTTAATCATTTCTGCTAAATCTGGTTGAGCTCCCAATCCAATGATGGCCTGTTTACATTCAGTGGTGGCATTTTCTTTAGCCAATTTCATAAGCAATTCAGCTTGGGCATCAGGATTATCAATTTGTCGTCTCAAGGCATCTTGCAGACGGTTAATAAAATCTGCATATGGTTCATTTGCCTTTTGACAAATATTTGAAAATGCTTGAGATGGTTTCCCAGTTATAGGAACTTTTCCAAAAGCTTTGTAAGCACATTCAGAGGATATTTAAGAGTAGCTATAGGCAAAACAATTTGTGCATCCACTGGAGTGTAATTACCAGAGCCATATAACTGCTCTGGGAGGTAAGCACCTCCAGAAGTTGCAGCTCTTAATGCACATTGATGTCTAAACTCACAATCCCATACCACATACTGAGCTGGTGTTAATAACATATGAATTGTTGTTTTTCAATCTTCTGGTACCAAAACATGATTCCTCATTGTTGCTTCTAACATACCTTGCACATAAGAACTTCCTAACCCAGTATCTCTTATACCCTTACGCAATTCTGTTAAGGTTGCATAAGAAAGTGGTCAATATTCAACCACTGGGGCTCCATTTGGATCTACTTGCCCAGTCAAATGTACAGGGCAAACTGAGAGCATATCTGCTATTTCCTGCATATCTCCCTCCCCTTTCACCATTTGATTTTCTAATACATGGCGAATGGAAACATAAGATCTAGAATTCTTTTGCTCTAAAGGTGTCACATCCATTGTGGAAGATATAGGAGCTGATGGAACTGAAACCTTTTTATGATCAGAACCTGGAGAGGGAGTAGAACTTAATTGTACTGCATCAGCCCCATATTTTTCCGCTGTGTGGCGACATTGATGCCAACAATGCAAAACATCCACTGAGGCTCGGGGTTCCTGATGAAAGGTGTTACCTATTCTTCCCCAATTTTTATGTTGGAGCGTCCCCCTTTCAGGATACCAAGGACAGTTTTTCCCTATCTCACTCACTAGCTTCCTAAGCTCCCTTTCAGGCATCGTCATGCCTGACTTGTGTAAGAGAAACCTTAACTCTCTTACATGCTTTTGCTGATGGTGAGATATATCACAGCCCATACTTAAAGTATGAGAAATCTCGCAGGACGAGAAGACGAGAAGGTGCACCAAGGGGTCTATTCTAGATGACTGCAAGTATGTTGGTTGCTGCTTTCCCTCGAGAGGGGATGTCTCTTTTCAGGAGCCAGATGTAAGATGCTACAAAAAAGACTCAGGCATGTCTTGAGAAGAGATTTGAAGCTGCTGCAGAGCTGCTTGTCACAGCTTGAGAATCTCTGTGTGTTTATTGGTTTTTATATACTTTTTACATACATAGGCTTTACCATTAAATGCTGACATTTTACATTCATAAGTTTAACCATTAGATGCTGACATAAAGTTTCTTCATTGGAAAATTCCTTCATATAAGCAACTATTTTCTAGTAACACATTACATGATCAAAAGGAGAAAGAACTGACAAAGACAGGAAGAGATAAGAAGTAACTTAAGCATATTATCTATTTAGGTAGGTGAGGCATTAAGTCAAAAGGGGATGACCTTCTGGCTGCTTCATTGAGACAAAGGGTATCAAAAGGTTATGAGATTTGTGGGGGGGAAAGCATGGCAGTTTGCTGCACGTGCATTTTTCCCCACACCACGAGTGGCACAAAGAGCCATAGAAAGATACAGGCTCAGCATTACAAGACAAGACAGAAAGAACCGCACATGGATTAGAGAACAAACGAAAGTATACAATATCGTCAAGAGAGTAAAAGAATGGAAATGGAAATGGGATGGTCACATAGTAAGAAGAACCGATAGCAGGTGGACCAAGCCAGCCACAGAATAGACCCCACTTAGCAAAAAGTGTCCACAAAAGAGACCTAAAACAAGATTCTTGTGCATAGGTAGCAATAATAACCTCTTCTATAATTTGAACTCAATGAATAGCTATTTGCTATTTGCATTTGACTATCACAGAGGTTTTATTAGCTAAGGACCTGGTTATCAAAGGGAGCCTAATTCTATTATTAAGCATCTCCTCAGCCACAGGAATCTAGAGATCTTCTTAACGGAGGCTTGTTATTCTGGCACTTGGGAAAAGGATGCTTTCTGCACAGCTGCCAAGCTGTACATGCTCTCTTCCTTGGGAGAACTGTTCAGTTACCATTATTAGAGTGGCCAAATTACATTCCTTTTGCCAAACTTTTAATAGCTAATGAATGCTTGGGTTGATTTTGATTTATGAATTTGTATTTTTGTACTGCCTTTTCCTGAGTCTTAGCCACCTAAAATGCTCATGGTTGAGTAGAAAAATGGGGTCTGTCAAATAAATTACTAAATAAAACAGATGGTTGATGTTGCATTCCAACCCTCATTAGTCCCAGCAAGCAAATCCAACAGTATACAGGTAGTCCTTGACATACTATATAACTGTAACTGACCTTGAATTTTGGTTATAAGCAGTGCTTTTTCTGTAAAAAAAAAAAAAGGTGCCGGAACTCACACATGTCATACAACCCGCCTTGCCTACCCTACAAGGTTCCATCCAAAAAAGGTGCCGGAACTCCATTCTGGGCGTTCTATGACAAAAAAAAGCCCTGGTTATAACTCATGGCAGTCATTAAATGGATCACCACAGGATCCTGCCTGATTTTATGACTTATTTTTTTTGCTGTGGTTGTTAAGCAAATGCAATGGTTATTAAATGAACCGATTTTCTTCAATGGGCAGTGTTTGCTGGAACTAGGAAGTCAACGGCAGAAATTGGCAAAAAAGAAGAAAATGTGAAAATTGTGATCGTGTGACCATAGGATGCTGCAAATGGTCATAAATGTGAGCCAGCTGCCAAGTGCTCAAAATGCAAAAACAGGACTGCAGTCGTGTATGTGTTGCTGCAACAATTGGAACTTCTGAACCGGGTTGTAAGTAGCTCTGAGGAAGTCCGTTGTAACTCTGAATGATTGTTAAATGACTGGTCATTAGGTGAGGACCACCTGTACTGAGGATTCTCCTATTCTCAATTGTCTCTGAGAATAATTCTCTCTTCCATTTATGCCTAAATTCTAGCAGAACTTCTGCTGGATTTAGACTAGTTATGAATTTAGACCAGGGGTCTTCAAACTTGGCCCTTTTATAACTTGTGGGCTTCAATTCCCAGAATTCTTCAGCCAGCCATGCTGGCTGAGGAATTCTGGGAGTTGAAGTCCACAAGTCATAAAAGGGCCAAGTTTGAAGACCCCTAATTTAGACTATGAAACCCTATTCTTGATGCAAAACAAAAAATCCTATGAAGTTTTACAATTCCTCCACCATGACAATAGAGGCTGATCTGCATTCCATTTCCTATCCTCCCTTACCTGTTGACCCTGAATATTCCCTATCACTCTTGCTTTCAAAGACCAGGACTTGGCCAACGTGCTGGTACCGAGGCGCTCCAGTGATGTAGAAGGTCCTTTGGTGAAAGCGAGCTAAAGCCACAGAATAACCTGTCCAGCAAAGAGAAGAAACAACCTGTGGTTCTTGGAGTTGGCCAATTTAGCACTTTGGGGCAAAGGGTGGAGAATAAGACCTGCCTCCATCACTCACCTATATACGACTCATTGATGCTGACATTCAGGAATTTGATCTGAGGAGGTTCTCCAAAGGATGCTTCTTCTAAACCTCCAGTCCAGCTACAAGCACTGACAGCTCCAGTCACTGCATGCTCCTGAAGAGGAAAACAAACAAGGAAGAGATGAAAGAGGGACAAGTCATCTAGCAATAGCACTTAGACTTATATACTGCTTCACAGTGCTTTACAGCCCTCTCTTAGCTGTTTACAGAGTCAGCATATGGCCCCCAACAATCTGGGTCCTCATTTTACTGACCTCAGAAGGATGGAAAGTGGAGTCAACTATGAGCCAGTGAGAATAAACCCTAATACATACATGTAGCCTTTTCACCAAGTACGAGTAGTCCTCAATTTATGACCACAACTGAGCTCAAATTTTTGTTGCTAGGTGAGAATTTCTTAAGTGACTTTTGCCCCATTTTATGACCTTTCTTCCCACAATTGTTAAGTGAATCACTGCAGTTGTTAAGTTAGTAAAATGGTTCTTAAGTGAATCTGGCTTCCCCATTGACTTAGCTTGTCAGAAGGTAGCAAAAAATGATCACAACAACCCCGGGGCACTGCAACTGTCATAAATATCAACCAGTTGCCAAGCATCTGAATTTTGATCACGTGACCACGGGGATGTTGCAACTGTCCTAAGTGTGAAAAACGGTCCTAAATCACTTTTTCCAGTGCCCTTGTAATTTTGAACGGTCACTAAATGAACTGTTGTAAGTCAAGGACTACCGGTACCAGAAAAATTCAGGAGAAATGTGAAAGAGCTGGGCATTTTTTAATTGTATGGCACCCAGACTCCCTCTCGGAGGATGAGGGGTGATTCAAAAATGTGAAAACTAAATAAGTAAATAAATCCCCATTCCCCCACCCACAAGGAAACTACGTGCAGGTTTTAATAACTTATTTCTTACTCTCTCCTATAGGTTCAGAGCAGCCTACTGCAGGAGGTTTTTTTTTTTTAAGGGGATGGTTTTATTCCCTAAAATAGTGGTAAACAAGTCAGGGTCTCCTGTGACTTTCAGCTATGAAAACAGTCAGAAAAAATTTCAAACTTCTTTCCCCACCTTTTTTTTTTTGCCCTTTGGATTTAGAGAAGCACTATAGGTCAGAATGGGTGCTTAAAACATCCACACCATGCCTTAAAATCCCAAGTCTCTGCTTTTTTAGCCTCTTTTCTTTTTAAATATGACTAAGCCTTATATTTTCACAAAGGATACAAATTACTGTTGTACATGCTATCTACTCACTGGTGTAAGAAGGGAGCTGAATCCACCTTGGGAAAATTCTTTCTCAAAAAAACTGCTGGGCGAGGCATCAGGCGATGATTTAGAGACTCCTTTTTCAAAGAAGAAAAAATAATTAGGAGTAATAATTGGCAGCAGCACCAAAATACTTGAATTTATAAACCATGTGATCAATCTATGCAGTTTCCAACGCTATCAGTGGCTTCTATGAGCTTCGCTGCTATGAGGCCTGTGCGTGATGTCATGATTGTGGAATCAAATAACTCCTTCTTGAGCATGGGGGTCACACTCACGACATCACGTGACATGTCGTGACGTATCATGACTTTTTTCCCATTCCCGGCAATGAGGTGGGCAGAAGACCTTCGGCGACACATAGACCAGCTGCGTACAAGGATGGACTCTCTCCCGTCCACTCCTGACTCTGTTCTGGGGGGGGAGGGAGGTCATAATATGCATTCTGATGATCAATTTCATCAGCCCTTACTGGCCACTGATGAGGCCAGCAGTTCCCCATCACAAGATTCCGCAAGTGCTCGGAACAGGAATTCCTGGGGCAGGGAGTTATCCCAAACACCCACAATGACTCCAGCCAGGGAGTCACCCCGTGGGTATCCACATTATGCACACACAGCAGACAGTACTCCAAACAGAGAGACTGACCGGGGGCATCCATATAACTCACACCTCACAAGAGAACTGGCAACACAGCATGGGAACTGGCCTAATTCCGCAATTGCTCCCAGAAGGAAATCTGTTGGTAGAAGGGCTAACCAAGGGGCAACTACTGAAGGGGGGCCTCTGGTATAGATTTGGGGTCCACAGGGTATGGGGAACCAGTAGCTACCCCAGAACCCCCATATGCTGGCCTTGGGAGTGAGGGATGGTGTTCCCAAAACAGGTCCATTATGGAGCCGGGGATTACCACCTCTCCAAGAGATGCTGGTTTGGGCTCAGAGGGTCCAGCCAGTCCGCAGATGGGCAGGTCGACCGGGTACTGTTCTGTCTGGCCCCTCTCAGCTCATTAAAATCCACATAAATATGTCTTTAAGAGGTTTATTTAACACATTTCAAAAGAATTCACTTCAAAGCACGCTGCTGGCATTTTGCTGGCAGAAACAGCCAAGTCCCATGTATTTACATTTAGATTAAAACATACTCCTTCCACACCTTCCAATTAACTCACTCTTTCTTTATCACATTGGCCAAGACCTCATTATTCCCCCGTAGATTTCCAAAACATCAGAAGACTGAATTCAAACGCACGGCTCCAGATATCAGGCTACTCCTTGATTAACGTTGCTTGTGACAAAGGCGTAGTCTCTCTGTCCCCTTCTAATATAGTGTCCGATACGTCACTTCCCCCCATTACTTCCTTTTTCCACTTAACTGACACCTTCGTTTATCAAACCTTTGAAATCTCGGATCAAGCCATCTATCTTCTTGATCCAAATCTGACCCCTCACTTTGTGAATCTGACCCAGACTGCCTGTAAATCTCCTCCCTGTCTGGCTCAGCTGCCGGGAGGGGAAAATACCCAGAGGGGCCTGGCTGCTCTTCCTCGGCTGCCGGGAGGGGAAAACACCCAGAGGGGCCTGGCTGCTGATCCTCATCATCTGATACTTCCCAAGCTGGTCTAGGGACACTCACAACACTATCCCCCCCGCAGGCCCCTCCCCTCGGGGCCGTCGCAGGGGATGTGGTTTGTAGGGAAACGCAGAATGAAAATCCCAAATTAACAGAGGAGCCTCAATATCACGAGCATCGACCCAACAGCCAGCGGCTGGCCCACCCCCGGTCCAATCAACCAAACATTGGAAGCGGTCGTTGAGCCATCGGGAATCTCGGATGCCGGATACATCCAACCGGGAAACGGGAACGTGAGCACGGCGAGCTGTCGGGCCCGGATCAGGAGGTCGAAGCGGAGAATCAGGGTTAACAGGAACAAGCAAGGAGCGATGAAACACGGGATGTATACGAAGAGACCTAGGTAAAGTCAAACGATAGGTCACCGGATTGATGACCGTCTCCACAGGAAAAGGACCCAGGAAACGTTGATCAAGCTTGCGGTGAATTCGCCCTGGAAACAAGTACTTGGTGGAGAGCCAAACCCGATCTCCAACAGCTAACGGCGGCGTGTCGCGACGAGAGCGGTCTGCAACCCTCTTGTAGTCTTCCTTGGCCTTAGTCAAATGGTGCTTAACCATCTCTTGGACAGACTGGAGTTCGGTTAAATAGTCCTCTGCAACTGGAACTGGAGAATCAAGGAGCATGAGCGGGAAAAATCTGGGATGATAGCCATAGTTGGCAAAAAACGGAGTGGTCTGAGTGGAAGTGTGCTGAGAGTTGTTGAAAGCGAATTCGGCCACGGAGAGATATTTGGACCAATCGTTCTGTTGGTCGTTGATGAAACAACGCAAATACTGCTCCAGGATGCCAATCACTTTCTCTGTACCCCCATCAGTCTCTGGGTGATGCGTGGAGGCTAGATTGAGTTGGACTTGAAGCGCAGACATGAGTTCTCTCCAGAACTCCGAGGTGAACTGGGTTCCTCGGTCGGACACTATTTTGTCAGGCAGACCGTGTAGCCAGAAGATATGTTGAATGAACAGCTGAGCAGTGACCTTGGCTGTCGGTATTCTTCGGCAAGGAATGAAATGTGCCATCTTGGTCAGCATGTCCACCACTACAAAGACAACGGTGTAGCCGGCAGAAACAGGTAGACAAGTCAAGAAGTCCATGGAAATAGCCCCCCAGGGTCTCTCCGGCGTGGGCAAAGGCTGTAATAATCCCGGAGGGGCTCCTGTGGCATGTTTTGCCTGACGGCACCGTACACAGGAATTCACATAAGACTGAACATCATGGCGAAATCTGGGCCACCAAAAAGTCCGAGACACTAAGTGGAGAGTCTTAAAGAACCCAAAATGACCTGCCGCCGGGTTATCATGGCATTGATTTAGGATGAGACCACGGAGTGGGCCTGCTGGAACATATAACAGGTTGCGGAAACGTAATAGACCCTCGGACAAGGTCCAAGGTGAGTCGGGACCCACCTCTTGCCTCTTCTGTGCCGCAAAGTCATCTAGTTGTTGCGCTTCCCGAATCTGTCGTCGTAGATCTACCGGATCGCGCACGGCTGCGATCGATTCGATAGGCAGAATGGTTCGAAGTGGCAAGGGTTCCTTGATCTGTAGATACTCAGGTTTACGGGACAAGGCATCTGCTCTTTTGTTGTACCCTTTCGGAATGTAGGTGACTTTGAAGTTGAATCGAGCGAAGAACAAAGACCAACGGATCTGACGTTGATTCAAATTCCTGGCAGATTGCAGATATTCCAAGTTTTTATGGTCAGTCCGAACTTCAACTTGGTAACGGGCTCCTTCCAGGTGGTGTCTCCAGGTCTCAAAAGCAGTCTTGATGGCCAATAGCTCCTTTTCCCAAATGGTATAATGGCGTTCGGAGGGACTCAGTTTCCTGGAATAATAAGCACACGGGAACAGGGTGCCGCCATCTTGGCGTGTTTGAAGAAGCACGGCCCCTACAGCAACATCTGAGGCGTCGGCCTCTACTACAAAGGGACGACAAGGATCTGGATACTTGAGAATGGGTTCCTGAACAAACGCCTTCTTGAGGGTCTGAAACGCCTGTTGCTCGGCATCGCCCCACTGGAACTTAATGCCTTTCCGTAACAGTCTAGTAAGGGGCGCAGTCAAGGCAGAAAATCTCGGAATGAATATCCTGTAATAGTTCGCAAATCCCAAAAGTCTTTGGACATCTTTTGCTTTACATGGTGGTTGCCAGGTTTGCAAGGCCTCAACCTTGCCAGGATCCATGGCGATGCCTTGTGGAGAAATCACATGTCCCAGAAACTCAATGGTGGTTTGATAGAATTGACATTTCTCTAACTTGGCGTAAAGGTGATGCTCTCTCAAGCGTTGCAGAACTTGACGGAGATGCTGGAGATGAGTTGCTCGTGACGGGGAGTAAATCAGGATGTCATCGAGGTAAACCACCACAAATTGATCTAATAAATCCCGGAAGATGTCATTCATAAAATGTTGAAAGACGGCCGGAGCATTGGTGAGTCCAAAGGGCATGACGGTATACTCAAAATGACCATACCTGGTCCCAAACGCGGTTTTCCACTCGTCCCCCTCTCTGATGCGAACCAGGTTGTAAGCACCCCGTAGATCTATCTTGGTGAAGATGGTCGCTGATCGGAGACGATCCATGAGATCAGGAATCAAAGGCAGAGGGTACCGGTTGCGCACCGTGATGGCATTGAGCTTGCGATAGTCACAGCATAGGCATAAATCTCCGGTTTTCTTCTTCACGAATAACACAGGAGCTGACAAAGGCGAGGAGGAGGGACGAATGAAACCCCTGGCCAGGTTTTTGTCCACAAAGTCTTTTAATGCGGCCAACTCGGGTTCTGACATGGAGTAAAGGCGTCCCCTTGGAAGCTTGGCATTTGGCAGCAAATCAATGGCACAGTCATATGGTCTATGCGGAGGCAATTGGTCTGCTTCTTTCTCACTGAATATATCTGCAAAGTCCACTAGGTCGGCCGGCAAGGTGATGTCAGGGTGGGATGGTAGCTGGGCTGCGCAAACTTGCCGTACGTGGTCTACGCATTGCAAACTGGGAAATGAAACACAGTTCTGGGACCACACCATACAAGGATCATGGGTTCTCAACCAGGCTAGGCCGAGAACTACGGGGAAATGAAGTCCCTTGGTAATATAGAATTGGATGGCTTCTTCATGTTGTCCTATGACCAGGCGTATGGGCTGGGTCATGAACTTGATCGGTCCAGACAACAACTCACGACCATCGATTGTCTCAACCAACATAGGCGGCTTCACAGAGCACAAAGGTATGGCATGCTGACAAGCGAAAGCTTCATCCATGAAATTAGTGGTGGCTCCGGAATCCAACAAGGCGTGTGCCGGAATGCCCTGGGCATGATTTCCCAGAAGTATATTGGTTGCTAGGATCAGATGTCTCAGAGGACCGGGGTCTTCGTCTGCGGAACTGGGACTGGGTTTGGCGCCTGCCCGACCCAACGTTTCCATTAGGCCGGGCTCTGGCCGTTTCCCGGCAAGGTGGCTTGAAACTGCTGAGTGGGAGGCCGAGCTGGAACAGGAGTAGGACCTGTCATACCACGTCGTTTCTGGGGGCAGGCCATGACATAGTGACCCATCTCTCCACAGTACAGGCACAATCCCTCAGCTCTCCGTCTTGCCTTCTCAGCCTCGGTCAAGCGAGATCTGGCTGCACCAAGATCCATGGGCTCATCTCTGGCCATGGGTACAGGACGCCTCTCAGTGTAAGCCGGCAATAGTTGGAAAATACGACTGGGGGCCGGGATAGGTGGAGTGATAGGTAGGGTCTGGAATCCTCTGCGTGGTGCAGGAACTGGCTTGGTACTTCCGGTGACTGGAACCATCTGTTTGACCAGGCGGGCATCCGTGGCTTGCGTTTGCGCCTCAATAGCCAAACAATGTTGGTATAATGCATCCAGGGTCGCGGGTATTACAGTATGTCTCAATCCATTCAAGATCTGGGAAGACAGCCCATCTTGAAAGATTTCCATGAGAGCCTCATCATTCCAATTAATTTCTTGAGCCAGGCGGCGAAAATCTGATATATATTCCGCTACGCAGCGCGATCCTTGACGTAACTCTCGTATCCGCCTGGTGGCAGTTTGTCTACGAAGGGGGTCAGCAAATTCTCTTTCCATCAGCTGGCAGAATCCTGCATAATTGCGCAGAACAGGGTCTGCTCCTTCTATCAGAGGAGACGACCAATCAGCAGCTGGACCAGAGAGTAAACTTAAAATGAAAGCCACTTTAGTTTCATCAAGCTGGAAATCTGCTGGAGTTGAGGCAATGAATGTTCTGCATTGGTTTAAAAACGCTGGAAATTTACTACGCTCTCCAGTAAACTTATCAGGCAAGGCTAAAAAACATCTGCTTTGTCTGGGTGGGGGTGGAGCTGGGGCTGGAACTACTGCATTTTGCTGAATCTGCTGTTGCAAATCGCCAATTTGTTGCTGGAGAGCTAGAACTAATTGATACAAAGCCGGATTATCTGCGAGCAGCTGCTCCATGACGTCACTGAAAGCTCGGACTAATTTTCCGTCTTTTCTGCTTTTGGGTCACGAGCAATCTGTTCTGTCTGGCCCCTCTCAGCTCATTAAAATCCACATAAATATGTCTTTAAGAGGTTTATTTAACACATTTCAAAAGAATTCACTTCAAAGCACGCTGCTGGCATTTTGCTGGCAGAAACAGCCAAGTCCCATGTATTTACATTTAGATTAAAACATACTCCTTCCACACCTTCCAATTAACTCACTCTTTCTTTATCACATTGGCCAAGACCTCATTATTCCCCCGTAGATTTCCAAAACATCAGAACACTGAATTCAAACGCACGGCTCCAGATATCAGGCTACTCCTTGATTAACGTTGCTTGTGACAAAGGCGTAGTCTCTCTGTCCCCTTCTAATATAGTGTCCGATACGTCACTTCCCCCCATTACTTCCTTTTTCCACTTAACTGACACCTTCGTTTATCAAACCTTTGAAATCTCGGATCAAGCCATCTATCTTCTTGATCCAAATCTGACCCCTCACTTTGTGAATCTGACCCAGACTGCCTGTAAATCTCCTCCCTGTCTGGCTCAGCTGCCGGGAGGGGAAAATACCCAGAGGGGCCTGGCTGCTCTTCCTCGGCTGCCGGGAGGGGAAAACACCCAGAGGGGCCTGGCTGCTGATCCTCATCATCTGATACTTCCCAAGCTGGTCTAGGGACACTCACAACAGGTACGTGGGGCAACAAAGTCCTGGCCTACTGAGTCTGGAAGGCGAGCAGGTGGGTCAGGCAACAGCACCAGGGTCACCTGGAGCAATTGGGCAGCAACGTCTTAGCTCACCCAGTCTGGTGAGCGAGCAAGGGGACCAAGCAAACGCTTCCGGTCCGAGGAGGTCGCAAAGGGCTAAATGCCCGCCCAAATATCTTTCAGATTTTGTGAAGTTGCTGTCCAGTTCTAAGGGGAGTACTCCTAGTCAATTGACTGATAATGTTAATTTGTTATATTATGATTTTGGAAAAAAATTTTTCACCAGGGCAGAGTACCAGAGCTTTGATTAAAGGCAGTACAGGTATTCCAGTCCATGATTGAATGCAAGGACAGATGACACTCCTTCCAAGAAGAATGTGAACTAGTATGGGTTGTTCCAATCTAGGGGGGAGGGGTGTTGTGTCCTGAGCCTGCAAATGCAGGCATGGGACGTTGCAATGGTCCCGGGTATTGCAAAAGCTGCCCGGGACCAGACTGAGTGGCGCTGGCCTTGCGCGCATGCGTAAGGTGGGAAAAAGTACCTGTTTTGCCGCCATTGTGTCCGGGGATCCGGACGTATAAAAGGAGGCCTGCATGCCTCTGCTCGTTGTTGGTGTTTTGGCTGAGATCGAATAAAGAGTGTTGTTCTGTGAAACATGTGTCTTCATCCTTCGCCATTATTGGGAGGACTTAACAGTTTCCATCTTGCTAACATGCTCCCACCCCCCACATGATGCATGGAGTAAAGGAAAAGAAGAGCTGCAGCATCACATTCACAAGCTTTGCCCTTTGGGACATGTGTACAATATACTAATCAAAAAGGGGTGGAGCATGCATTACAGGTACACATGCTGATTGTATTACTCTCAGACTCTGGGAGATTATAGGTAGTCCTTGACTTATAACCATTCATTTAGTGACCAGTCAAAGTTACAAAGCATTGAAAAAAATGACTTATGACTGTTTTTCATAGTTACAACCATGGCGGCATTCCCATCATGTGATCAAAATTCAGACACTTGGCAACTGGTCTGTATTTATGAAGGTTGCAATATCCCGGCGTGGGGTGATCACCTTTTGTGATCTTTTGACAAAGTCAATGGGGAAGCCAGATTCACTTTATAACTGTGTTACTAGCAAAATAACTGCAGTGATCCATTTAACAACTGTGGCAAGAAAAGTCATAAAATGGAGCAAAGCTCACTTAACAACTGTCTCACTTAGCAACAGAAATTTGGGGCTCAGTTGTGGTTCTAAGGACTACCTGTACTGTATTGTGGAATACAGTTGCTTGAGTATCAAAGGAACAAATGGAATACAGGTGGTCCTTAAGTTATGACTGCAATGGAGCCCTCCCCATTTATGGTCATAAGTTGTAAGGGTTGTAAAATGGGTCGGTCTCAGAACCAACCCAATTTTGGGCTTTTTTGCAGCAGTCAGTGAGCAAAGGTGACCTTTGTTAAGGGCAAACACTGTGGCCGTTAAACAAAAGCTGCAGTCGTTAAACAATAGTTCACCATGGCGCGGTTTTGCCAAAAAAGCAGAAATGCTGGTTTTCGGCAAAAGTGTTTTTATGATTCAGCCAGTCCACACCCATTCAGCAGAACCGATACCTAATTTTTTGTTAAGTTCGGTGAACCGGTTATGATAAATCTCCAAATCATGTCTGGTTTTCGTTCAACTTCCTTCCAGGTGGGGAAAAAAATACCCTCCCCAAAAGTCCCAAGGGAGGAGCGACGGAAACCAAACGGAGATGTGGTGCCTTTGATCGTGTCACTCAGGTGAAAACTAGGTGGTGCTTCTCAGAGGTAATTTCAGGAATAAACGCTTCACCTCTCTAGTTTCCCAATTGGTGCATCTGAGAAAGGGGGCGAGGCCACAAGTACTACCTTTTGGTATGTCATTTTTTTATACTTAAAACGGTCATTAGGGCAGAGAACTGGTTGTTAAATTATTTGAATCCCACCCCTGAGATACATGATTGCTGGATACTGCAAATGGCTATAAATGTGGTCATGTTATCCAGACCCTGAAGCCCAGTCATGAGGCCACGAAGGAGGGGGTAGTATTGGAACTTTGAATCCCAGTCATAAGTACCCATAAAATAAATAGAAATAATAGAACTAGAACTAGAAAAAGAAAAAGAAATAGAACAGAACAGAACAACAGAGTTGGAAGGGACTTTGGAAGTCTTCTAGTAGAGATAGAGGCAGGTTGTATTTTTTGAACTAAGCTACCAGTCAGAAGTCAAGGAGTTCCTGTAGTGACTTAATCTGTAATGAATGAAGCAAACACCCTTGTTCCCTCATCAGCATGCCGTTTGCCAAATTTTAAAAGTTTCATTTATCTTTTTATTATCTTTTTCAGTTCTCTAGAGATGGGCTGAAGAATTGCTGCCCTGCAGAACGAAGGTGGGTTGACTCTTCATCCAATAATATTTATCTGAGCCTTGAGATAAATCATTTTTATTTATCTCAGCCTTGAAATAAATCATTTTTATTTATCTCAGCCTTGAGATAAATTGCAGAGAAGAGCAGGGAAGCTCTTATAGTTTGCCAGCAAAAGAAAATTTAAGAATTAGAAAAAAATAAACAAATCACCCTCTGAAGAGCATCAGAGAGAGAATAATTGGAAAAGGATGGTTTCAAACCTTCAATATTAAAGATCTTATCCTCCAGCTGTTTCTGAAGCTGATCAAGTGTGTCAAAACTTTCCACGGGGAAGACATTTTCATTTGATGAAGCAATTCTGCGCAGCTCATCTTGAGCTGTCAAGAAATTCTGACCCACCTGACGGATACAAGAGGGAGGGAGGGAGAGGGATACCGTCAACGCTGTTAATATAGGATATTATTGCTTTGACAAAATATATAGAACTGTCTGGCATTTTTAGAGGTAATTCAGATGACAGAGAAAGGGAGGAGAATTATAAGGAAAGCCCGGGAAAAGGAACGGAAGTGAATCTTTGCCCTCTGGGCTAATTGGAAGATGTGACTTATGACTGCAAAATACGGGAGGGGTTTAGCAAGAAAAGTTAGATGCAAGCAAGAGAAATTCAGATTCTGGCATCCATCTATCTGAAGTGCCGTCAATCTGTTACACTGTTAATAAAGGCTTTTAGGGTAAACATTGCCTGGAAGTTCTTTGAAGTGTTTCATTAGTCGGAACCATGACATCATGCCAGAATCAAAAACCTTTTCAAATAACTGGGGATGCATTACCCCCACCTCTTTCTCCTAGGCTGGAGTGAGAGTAACAGAGTTCAGGAGGAGGACAATCTATCATGATAAACGGGAGTTTGTTGAATATAGCCTGGCAGCTGCTGATATCCCAGAGGGGGAAGTAACACACAGCATGCTGTGGGAAGATGAATTTTGGCAGACAAATGCAGGAGAATGGACAAACTGCCACTCAAAGCCTGGGTGAGTTACTGGAAATATTTCAAACCCCAGAGGAGAGAAACAGAAATCCACTCCTGCAGAGGGAAGCTTGCAGCCCCTCTATTGTAAATCAGAAAGCTTTTCAGACACTGTCTTCCCCTGCCAGGGACTCCAGCCCTGAAGAGAGAGGGAATCCCAGTCTGAGGCCTCTGCAGCAATGGGGAGACTGACAAACCCAGCAGGCAGATGTTCCACTACCTCTGAACTTGCCACAGCTAATAGAGACCTTGCAACAGCCTGGGGTGGTACAGAAGCCAGGAGATCAGCAGCTGGTGGGAGAACGGCCACAGCAAGGAGATTGGCCACAGCCCCCAAACATGCAACCCCTGGGCATAAATCTGCAGCCAGGATGGGGCCAGCAGCAACAGCCACCGTGGGGGCTCCAACAGCCTATAATTGCACCACTTTTCAGAGCAACCTTCGATGGGGACCCAGAGAAGCTGGTTTTTTCCCTCAACCAAGTGCGTTCTCATTTGAATTGCTGGGCCTATCTCTACCCAGACCCAGGGGCCATGGTGGATGTGATTGCGTCCAGTCTAGAGGGAGAAGCGTCCGAATGACTGAACAATTTATACAATGAGCAAGCCCCCGAATTGGAGGACCCCCACCTTTTCCTCCTAGGGCTGAGCAAAAGATTTGAGGACCCATCTATTGCTCTTAAAGCAGGAGAACAAATCCACAAAATAAAACAAGCCGGCAGGCCTTCCCTGGAGTACGTGAGAGAGTTTCACAAGATAGCAGGTCAAATAGAGAGGTGGCCAGAGCAGTCCCTAATCCATTACTTCAATGAGGGATTAGACAATCACCTCTCTCAGGCCTGCATCTACCGAGCAGTACCTGATCAGCTGCAAGAATGGTACCAGGCAGCAGTGAAGCTAGACGTTTAGCTTGCCCGCTATAAGAAGCCTCCCCCACCTGAATCTGAGCAGCAGCCAGAGCAACCCGAACAACAATCACCCCCACGAAACCCTCTGACTACTGCAATGGCTGAAAGACCCAGGCCACCTGCAGGCCTGTCAATTAAGTGTTTCCGGTGTGGACAGAAGGGACATCGAGCAGCAAACTGTCTGGTCCCCTACCCCCAACTGCAGAGCAGACCGGAACCAGCGGCAAGAAGGAAACCTGCCCAAGGGCTAACGAGAGAAAAATCCAACCGGGTCACGCAAGAACCTGTTGCCCAGATTACACCACCCCCACACAAGAGGACGCTGGGACTCCAGGTGGACCCGCCCCTGCTCTACCCTCCTTTGACAGCGACGATGAAGGAGAGAACGACCCGATGGTGAGTCGACAAATCCCGCCTTTTTCACTGGCCGCCAAATTTATAATCCCTAAGTCTGGGGCACAAATGGACTTAAACGTGCTAATTGATTCTGGATGCACCCGCTGCATTATTAGTCTGCCGTTCGCCATGAAAATGGGCATACGGGCAAAACAGCTTTCCAAACCTGTGAAGTTTGAGCAAGCTGATGGCTCCCTGATGGGAGGGACACTTGTCACACAATTAACTGAGCCCTTACGCCTAGAAATAGGTGTGCACTGGGAGTTTATTCGCTTCCTAGTGGCTCCAAAAATGACTGAGACTGTGATCCTAGGGTTAGCCTGGTTGGACAAATGGAAGCCATTTATCTGGTGGGAGAAAGGAATGAGAACTGTGAGACTACCTATAGAACCTAAACCTCCCGCTGATTCAACCGATGTTGTGGGACACCTTAGGCTACCCAATGAGCGAGTGCACATGGCTTCCTCAACGCCACCAGGCGAACCACTCATCCCCAATGAATACCGGGACCTGGCGGAGGCATTTAGTGAAAAGAATGCGATGCCCTGCCCCCTCACAGACCCAATGACTGCTCCATCAAACTGGTGCCAGGAGCCAAACTCCCACGGCTGAGAATGTATGCTATGTCCCCCCTCGAAATGGAGGAGATGCAGCAATACGTGAACAAAAACCTAGCGAGGGGGTTCATCGAACGGGCCAAATCTACCGTTGGAGCCCCTGTGTTGTTCAAAGAGAAAAAAGATGGGTCTCTTCATCTCTGCGTAGACTATAAGGGTCTCAATGCTGTGAGTGTGGAAAATAAATACCCCCTCCCCCTCCTAAAGGACTTATTAACCAATCTGGGAGTGTCTTCACTAAATTAGACCTGAGAGAGGCATATTAATGGATGAGAATAAAAGAGGGAGACGAGTGGAAAACTGCCTTCAACTGTCCTATGGGGAGCTATCAGTTCAAAGTCATGCCATTTGGACTACAGGGGGCCCCAGCCTTATTTATGCAGTTGATTAATGAGGTCCTACATGGTGTATCTTGATGATATCCTCATATACAGCACGAATATGACTGATCACATAAAGCTGGTGAGAGAAGAGTTAAAGAAACTACTGAATGCCAAGCTTTATGCCAAATTGTCAAAATGTGAATTTCACCAGACCCAATTAGATTATCTTGGCTACAGAATTTCCAACGAAGGTATTGAAATGGATCCAGCCAAGGTGAAAGCTATAATCGAATGGCAGCCCCCAAAGACTCGCAAACAGCTCCAAAGTTTTCTGGGTTTTGCCAACTTTTATCGTCAATTCATCCCCTCTTTTGCCGAGATTGCCCTACCCCTTACAGAACTACTCAAAACAGGCAAAGGAGGAGGGAAGCCACGACCAGGCCAACAACTAGCATGGACGATGGGCTGTCAAACAGCTTTTGAGAAGTTAAAGAGACTATTTGCCGCTGAACCGGTCCTAAAGCACCCCTGCCCAGGGGAGCCCTTTGTAATTCAAGCCGATGCCAGCAATGTGGCAGTTGGAGCTGTGTTACTGCAAAAGAACAAAAGTGGGGTCCTGCAACCCTGCGCCTACACCTCTAAGAAATTTACTGAAAGCGAGCAGAGATGGGCAATCTCTTCCGGCTGCAGGCAAAAGATTTCTCTTCCGGCTGCAGGCAACTTGGATTGCTCAGGCTTCCCCGGCAACCTTTCTTCCGCCCCTGTGGAGGGGGCATTCAGTACGTTTAGATTGATCGCCACCAAATCCAAGCTCCTGAAAGATCCCTCTTTCTTCGTTGCCCATCCAGGGCAACTTTCCGTCTCTTTCAGAGGTGCTAGGTGAAGTGAAACCGGACTGGGAGGCTGGAGACCCAGCCTCCTATGGCCGTCCCGTTCCCTCGCCGGAAAAGAGAATATTTTAAATATAAGAAGAGACTGGAGGAGGCAATTCTGTCTCCCAACAGCAGATTCTTGATTACGCCTGGGACATAAGTCTAAGACTGTGAGCAATAAAATGAGTACATCTAATATTTCTAGACTTGCAAAGAAAACTTCTTCAGCGCCCTCTGTCGGACAAGCCAAAAAAGGTTTGTAATGGATTACTGTTAGAGGCTAAACTTCCAAACACATGGATAGAAGTAAATATTACTCTGATACTAAAAGAAGACTCAGACTTGATGTATATTAAGAATTATAGACCGATTTCATTACCGAATGTGGATTATAAAATTTTTACTTCAATAATGGCAGAGAGACTGAAAAGATACTTAGTTGAGTTTATACATCCAGATCAAAACGGCTTTTTACCGAAGAGACAGATCAAAAATAATTTAAGGGTGATAATGGACGTATTAGAATATTATGAATTACACCCAGGGAAACAATTAGCATTAGTGTTTTTGGATGCCCAAAAAGCGTTTGATAATGTTTCTTGGCAATTTATGGTTCAACAATTACAAATAATGGATTTTGGAAAGAATTTTACAAATATGATAAAAACAATATATAGTAACCAGACAGCAAAAGTGATAGTGAATGGAGATTATACTGAGAGCTTTGAGATAAGAAAAGGCATGAGACAAAGGTGTCCACTATCTCCATTATTATTTATCTTTACTTTGGAAGTATTAAATAGAAGGATAAGGCAAGACACAGAAATTAAAGGATTGAAAGTAAAAGATGAAACATATAAACTACAAACATTTGCCGATGATCTAGTATTTATTTTGGAAGAACCTTTAGAGATGATTCCTAAACTATGGGGAAAGATAGAAGAATATGGAGAAGTGGCAGGACTAAAAATAAATAAAGATAAAACTAAAGTAATAGTAAAGAACCTCACAGATAAACAAAAAAGGCAAATACTAGAGAAAACAGAGGTACAAATAGTGAAAAAAGTTAAATATCTAGGTATCTATCTTTCAGCTAGGTGTTCGTCAATAAAAGAAGACAATTACATAAAATTATTGAAGCAAATAAAACTAGACTTAGAAAGATGGAAAAATCTCCAACTATCAATATTAGGAAGAATTGCTACAGTAAAAATGAATGTGTTGCCAAAGATTTTATTTTTATTTCAAACGATTCCGATAAAACTTGAGAGAAAATTTTTTCAAAATTTAAATTCATTGGTTTTGAATTTTATTTGGCAGGGGAAAAAAGCTAGAATTAAGATGAAAACATTACAAGATGCTAAGGAAAATGGAGGTTTTGGGCTGCCGGAATGGACATTGTATTATCAAGCATCGGTGTTAACATGGGTGAAAGAATGGATAACACTTAGAAATAAAAGGTTATTGTATTTAGAAGGACATGATTTACAATTGGGGTGGCATGCTTTTTTATGGTATGGGAAAAACAGAGTCCATAAGTGTTGTATCTGGCCCTTCTCAGCTTAGTAAAATCCACATAAATATTTCTTTAAGAGTTTTATTTAACACATTTCAAAAGATTCACTTCAAAGCAAGCTGCTGGCAGTTTGTTGGCCGGAACGGCCAATTCTGATTTATTTACATTTAGATTAAACATTCTCCCACCTTCCAATTAACTCACTCTTTATCTCTTACATTGTCCAAGACTTCATTAATCTTCCGTAGCTTTCAAAAACACCAAAAAACTGATTTCTAACGAACTCGGTGATGCATCAGACTGCCTCTTGATATTAACGTTGCTCGTGACAAAGACTTAGTTCCTTCTTCCTCTTCTAATATAGTTTTCAATACGTCACTTCCTTTTTCCACTTAACTGACTCCTCTGCCTATCAAACCTTCGGAATCTTGGATCAAGCCATCTAGCTTCCTGATCCGAATCTGACTCATCACTTTGAGAGTCTGACTCATCCTGCATAAAAATCTCCTCATTGTCTAGCTCGGCTGATGGGAGGGGAAAATACCCAGAGGGGCCTGGTTGTGCTTCGTCATCCTCTGATATGTACCCAGCCTGTCTAGAGACACTCACAACACTATCCCCCCCCGCAGGCCCCTCCCCCTGGGTCCGTTGTATCGGATGTGGTTTGGAGGGAAACGCAGTATGAAAATCCCACATTAACTCGGGAGCCTCAATATCATGAGCATCTACCCAACAGCCAGCGGCTGGCCCACCCCCGGTCCAATCAACCAAATATTGGAAGCGGTCATTGAGCCATCGGGAATCTCGGATGCCGGACACCTCCAACCGGGAAATAGGAACGTGAGCACGGCGAGCTGTCGGGCCCGGATCAGGAGGTCGAAGCGGAGAATCAGGGTTGACAGGAACAAGCAAGGAGCGATGAAACACGGGATGTACACGAAGAGACCTAGGCAAAGTCAAACGATAGGTCACCGGATTGATGACCGTCTCCACAGGAAAAGGACCTAGGAAACGTTGATCAAGCTTGCGGTGAATACTCCCTGGAAACAAGTACTTGGTGGAGAGCCAAACCCGATCTCCAACAGCTAACGGCGGCGTGTCGCGGCGAGAGCGGTCTGCAACCCTCTTGTAGTCTTCCTTGGCCTTAGTCAAATGGTGCTTAACCATCTCTTGGACTGACTGGAGTTCGGTTAAATAGTCCTCTGCAACTGGAACTGGAGAATCGAGGAGCGTGAGCGGGAAAAATCTGGGATGATAGCCGTAGTTGGCAAAAAACGGAGTGGTCTGAGTGGAAGTGTGCTGAGAGTTGTTGAAAGCGAATTCGGCCACGGAGAGATATTTGGACCAATCGTTCTGTTGGTCGTTGATGAAACAACGCAAATACTGCTCCAGGATGCCAATCACTTTCTCTGTACCCCCATCAGTCTCTGGGTGATGCGTGGAGGCTAGATTAACTTGGACCTGAAGCGCAGACATGAGTTCTCTCCAGAACTCCGAGGTGAACTGGGTTCCTCGGTCGGACACTATTTTGTCAGGCAAACCGTGTAGCCGGAAGATATGTTGAATGAACAGCTGAGCAGTGACCTTGGCTGTCGGTATTCTTCAGCAAGGAATGAAATGTGCCATTTTGGTCAGCATGTCCACCACTACAAAGACAACGGTGTAGCCGGCAGAAACAGGTAGACAAGTCAAGAAGTCCATGGAAATAGCCCCCCAGGGTCTCTCCGGCGTGGGCAAAGGCTGTAATAATCCCGGAGGGGCTCCTGTGGCATGTTTTGCCTGACGGCACCGTACACAGGAATTCACATAAGACTGAACATCATGGCGAAGTCTGGGCCACC
Organism: Bothrops alternatus; assembly: GCA_034064705.1. Classification (NCBI taxonomy): domain Eukaryota; kingdom Metazoa; phylum Chordata; class Lepidosauria; order Squamata; family Viperidae; genus Bothrops; species Bothrops alternatus. The sequence goes on from JARGCV010000207.1 coordinate 991,074, forward strand.
AAAAAGTCCGAGACACTAAGTGGAGAGTCTTAAAGAAACCAAAATGACCTGCCGCAGGGTTATCATGGCATTGATTCAGGATGAGACCACGGAGTGGGCCTGCTGGAACATATAACAGGTTGCAGAAGCGTAATAGACCCTCGGACAAGGTCCAAGGTGAGTCGGGACCCACCTCTTGCCTCTTCTGTGCTGCAAAGTTATCTAGTTGTTGCGCTTCCCAAATCTGTCGTCGTAGATCTACCGGATCGTGCACGGCTGCGATCGATTCGATAGGCAGAACGGTTCGAAGCGGCAAGGGGTCCTTGATCTGTAGATACTCAGGTTTACGGGACAAGGCATCTGCTCTTTTGTTGTACCCTTTCGGAATGTAGGTGACTTTGAAGTTGAATCGAGCGAAGAACAAAGACCAACGGATCTGACGTTGATTCAATTTCCTGGCAGATTGCAAAAATTCCAAGTTTTTATGGTCAGTCCGAACTTCAACTTGATAGCGGGCTCCTTCCAGGTGGTGTCTCCACATCTCAAAAGCAGTCTTGATGGCCAATAGTTCCTTTTCCCAAATGGTATAATGGCGTTCGGAGGGACTCAGTTTCCTGGAGTAATAAGCACACGGGAACAGGGGGCCGCCATCTTGGCGTGTTTGAAGAAGCACGGCCACTACCGCAATATCTGAGGTGTCGGCCTCCACTACAAAGGGACGACAAGGATCTGGATACTTGAGAATGGGTTCCTGAACAAAAGCCTTTTTGAGGGTCTGAAACGCCTGTTGCTCAGCATCGCCCCACTGGAACTTAATGCCTTTCCGTAACAGTCGAGTAAGGGGCACAGTCAAGGCAGAAAATCTCGGAATGAATATCCTGTAATAGTTCGCAAATCCCAAAAGTCTTTGGACATCTTTTGCTTTACATGGTGGTTGCCAGGTTTGCAAGGCCTCAACCTTGCCAGGATCCATGGCGATGCCTTGTGGAGAAATCACATGTCCCAGAAACTCAATGGTGGTTTGATAGAATTGACATTTCTCTAACTTGGCGTAAAGGTGATGCTCTCTCAAGCGTTGCAGAACTTGCCGGAGATGCTGGAGATGAGTTGCTCGTGACGGGGAGTAAATCAGGATGTCATCGAGGTAAACCACCACAAATTGATCTAATAAATCCCGGAAGATGTCATTCATGAAATGTTGAAAGACGGCCGGAGCATTGGTGAGTCCAAAGGGCATGACGGTATATTCAAAATGACCATACCTGGTCCCAAACGCGGTTTTCCACTCGTCCCCCTCTCGGATGCGAACCAGGTTGTAAGCACCCCGTAGATCTATCTTGGTGAAGATGGTCGCTGATCGGAGACGGTCCATGAGATCAGGAATCAAAGGCAGAGGGTACCGGTTGCGCACCGTGATGGCATTGAGCTTGCGATAGTCACAGCATAGGCGTAAATCTCCGGTTTTCTTCTTCACGAATAACACAGGAGCTGACAAAGGCGAGGAAGAGGGACGAATGAAACCCCTGGCCAGGTTTTTGTCCACAAAGTCTTTTAATGCGGCCAACTCGGGTTCTGACATGGAGTAAAGGCGTCCCCCTGGAAGTTTGGCATTTGGCAGCAAATCAATGGCACAGTCATATGGTCTATGCGGAGGCAAGTGGTCTGCCTCTTTCTCACTGAATATATCTGCAAAGTCCGCTAGGTCGGCCGGCAAGGTGATGTCAGGGTGGGATGGTAGCTGGGCTGCGCAAACTTGGCGTACGTGGTCTACGCATTGCAAACTGGGAAATGAAACAAAGTTCTGGGACCACACCACACAAGGATCATGGGTTCTCAACCAGGCTAGGCCGAGAACTACGGGGAAATGAAGTCCTTTGGTAATATATAATTGGATGGCTTCTTCATGTTGTCCTATGACCAGGCGTATGGGCTGGGTCATGAACTTGATCGGTCCAGACAACAACTCACGACCATCGATTGTCTCAACCAACATAGGCGGCTTCACGGAGGACAAAGGTATGGCATGCTGACGAGCGAAAGCTTCATCCATGAAATTAGTGGTGGCTCCAGAATCCAACAAGGCGTGTGCCGGAATGCCCTGGGCATGATTTCCCAGAAGTATATTGGTTGCTAGGATCAGATGTCTCGGAGGACCGAAGTCTTCGTCTGCGGAACTGGGACTGGGTTTGGCGCCTGCCCGACCCAACGTTTCCATTAGGCCGGGCTCTGGCCGTTTCCCGGCAAGGTGGCTTGAAACTGCTGAGTGGGAGGCCGAGCTGGAACAGGAGTAGGACCTGCCGTACCACGTCGTTTCTGGGGGCAGGCCATGACGTAGTGACCCATCTCTCCACAGTACAGGCACAATCCCTCAGCTCTCCGTCTTGCCTTCTCAGCCTCGGTCAAACGAGATCTGGCTGCACCAAGATCCATGGGCTCATCTCTGGCCATGGGTACAGGACGCCTCGGCCTTTATTAACAGTGTAACAGATTGACGGCACTTCAGATAGATGGATGCCAGAATCTGAATTTCTCTTGCTTGCATCTAACTTTTCTTGCTAAACCCCTCCCGTATTTTGCAGTCATAAGTCACATCTCCAAGCCTCATGCATTACAACATATTACAACATATCAACTGTTTTTATTTTTTTTCTTAGCAGCTGTAGTTTGTTCCACCTATGTGCCATCCAGTTCTGACACGATCCTAGAGCACAGGCCGTCATAGAAACATCTCTGTCCAGTCATCAGAGGCTGCAATCATAGAAACATCTCTGACCAGTCATCAGAGGCAGCAGTTGGTTCTTGGTTCTTTTACAGGAGATGGTTAGAAGAGGGAGGCTTACACAGGTTCAACAGGGGAGGAATACATTTGTACACAGCAACACATTGTTACACAGAATACTGGAAACATTATAATACTAAAAACCAATTCCTAGAGCCACCCAGCATTAGGTAGTCAGGAAAATAAACTGTCAATAAAACAAGGCATACAGTTTCTTGTGATAAGGGATTGTTTTGTACCATACTTTCCATGTGAGCAACTGTGGCAGAAATGTGTGTGTGTTGTAGAAATGTAAAAGTACCAGACCAATTCTGGGGTATTGACCAATGTGCATTTTTTCCACATAAGATCTATATTGTCTTTTAGAGAAGTTGTACAAAGTTTCAAAGTTTTCACCAAAATCAAAGAAGGGAACAGAATCAGCACATGCTTTCTTGTTGTCAGATTTGTCTCATTATAATATCTAGCTTTATAGTGATAGTTGTTACTTGAGCAAGATAACACAAAGCAAGATAGATCATGAAGGGAGAAAAGGCATGTTTGTTCTGTGCTGGAATGTTATCATTAACAATTGAATGCATTCAGCAACTTATGGTGAGAGACAAAAAATGCAAAACAGCAAAGATTTGTCACAAAAATTTAAATCATTAAAGAGAAATAAGAAAGAAATAAGAAAGGGACAAAAATAAAAATCATTAACAAACTACAAACATAAAATTCAAAATAGGCAAAGAGAAATGAGAAAGGCAAATTTTGCAAAGAAATCAGAAAGGCAAAATTAAGGGCAAAATTGGCAAAGAGAAAATAAAGGCAAAATTGGCAAAGAAATAAGAGAGGGGGGTGAGACAGAGATAGATTCAAATGCAGATTGGAGATGGCCAGCAGTAAAGCTCAGTCATATGTAAATTGAGTCTCGTCACAGCCCTCCTTTTCTCCTTGGAAACCAGGAGCGAATAGTAGCTGGTTTTTCTGGGTTTTAAACCTGCCTAGTTATGGTCTTCATTGCCTTCAGATAAACCTGCAAAAGGACAAAAGAAGGGGGGGAGAAAATGGCCCTGCGGGGAGGAAGAGTTAACAAGCAAACAAGGCATTTTGAATCAATGGATTACCAGGAAATATTTTCCCATTTTTCCAATTATTAGGAGCAGGAACAACAGACTTAAGATTTTTAACAAGTTAAAAGGTAAGAGAGAGAAGACTGAATTAGCATAGTAAGATCAAACCAGATAAGCAGAGGCAGTTAATTCTTTATCAGGAGAAGAACTGGGAGGAAATGACGCCATGAAAAACATACTCTGAGTCAGAGGGAGAAACAGACTTAAGATCTTTTAGCAAGTTAAAAGGTACAGGCAGAAGAAACAGAAACAGAATCCTGCAAGCCAATAGCTACAGGAGAAGAAAAAGAAGGCAGATAGCCTTTTGAAATAGCCATGCATACAATTCTTTCACATAAGGAGAATTTGGAAAGAAGCAGAAAGCTCCTCACACAAGCCAATTTTAATCCAATTAGCAATTTTTAATGGTCCCTTTAAGATGTAAGAGAGACAAATGCCAAACAAACATTAATAATACTTTTAAACTCCTTACGTGAAGGCAAATTGTGAATCTTTGTTAGTTGCATAATTAAGGTCCTGACAATTACACCAAGCCCTCCCCTTTGATCCTTGGAGAATTCCACCCACATACTCACGGGGGGGTGTTTCTTGCTCATTGCCTGGAAGTTCTTTGAAGTGTTTCATTAGTCAGAACCATGACAGATACACACACTGGATAATACAGGTAGTCCTCGACTTACAACCACAATTGAGCCCCAAATTTCTGTTACTAAGCGAGATAGTTGTTAAGTGAATTTTGCCCCATTGTATGACCTTTCTTGCCACAGTTGTTAAATCAGCGTGCCTGGCTGAAGAATTCTGGGAGTTGAAGTCCACAAGTCATAAAAGGGCCAAGCTTGAAGACCCCTGTGTTAAATGAATCACTACAGTTTTTAAGTTAGTGATATGGTTGTTGAATCTGGCTTCCCTATTGACTTTGCTTGTCAGAAGGTTGCAAAATGTTCCCAGAACGCGGCAAATAAATACTAGTTGCCAAGCAATTGAAATTTTATCATATGACCAGGGAGATGTTACAACAGTCGTAAGTGTGATAAATGGTCATAAGTCACTTTTTTCAATGCTGTTGTAACTTTGAACAGTCACTAAATGAATGGTTGTAAGTTGAGGACTACCTGTAAAAACAAATTTGTGCTAACTTCCCAGAACTCTATATTCCCTTTGCTTTTTAGCTACCAGTTAGGCAATTTCATCCAGGATGTTTCCCGGACTTAAAAGTGACTTCCAACGAATCTACTAATACATTGTTCCCATAGTCTTCCTTGGTAAGTCAGAAGTCAAGCAGAAATAGTGCTTATTTTGCTTTTAGTCTTATAACTTAAAAAAGAGCCACTTTGCTATCCTGCCCAACAATAGGCAAACATGGGTGAGAATGGGTGGATTCCCCCTTCATACTAAGCTGCAGTTTGATTTAGCCAGTTGTATATCTCTCAGTGGTTGGGTTTGCAAAACATGTTACCAGGGTTTCTCAACCTTGACCATTTTAAGATGGGTGGACTTCAACTCCCAGAATTCTACAGCCAGCCATGTTGGCTGTGGAATTCTGGGAGCTGAAGTCCACCTGTCTTAAAATGGCTAAGGTTGAGAAACATTGTTTTAAGCCATAAACCAGGAGCACACCACTACCAGAGGCTTGAGGGACACACCAAGCCTCATGCAGCATATCAAGGGTGATCCTCCAAAAGTGGAGTGAGGGGACCCAGTTTGGGGGGAGATTTCAAAGCTTTTGAGGAGTGAAATCTCTTCTCCACAAGCTTTCAAGAAATAAAAAATGAAAAAGAATTCTCCAACACTTGACCATTGTTTCACAGCTACTAAACAGATGTTGGTGGGCCACAAGTACCCCTGAATCACATTTTTTATATATTTCTGCCATAGACTATCATTTGTAAACTTCAGAACCTGGATTCATGTCTTGCTAAACCAGCAGTTCTCAACCTTTTCCGGGGCTCAACCCTGGCCGGCAGACCAAAAAAATGGCGGACCAAAAAAAATGGCCGACCCAAAAAAAATGGCCGACCCAAAAAAAATGGCGGACTGTGGTGTTTGGCGACCCCCATGAAATGGTCGTTCGACCCCAAATGAGATCACGACCCACAGGTTGAGAACCGCTGTGCTAAACCAACACACAATTTGTTTGATTTCAGCTCAGCATAATCTGTGCCATTTTCTTCCTCAGAAGCCGAAATTATTTAACCTGTCCTATGTACTTTGACTCCTGAGACGTCTCTATTCTACTAGAGCAGGGTTTCCCGACCTTGGTAACTTTAAGAAATGTGGACTTCAACTCCCAGAATTCCCTAGCTAGCCAGTGTGTCTGGTCCTTTAAACAAGCTCTTGGGCTTCCAAAATTCTCAGGCCAACTTTCCCCAACCTGATGTTCTCCAGACAGACTTCAACTTCTAAAATGATTAACCAGCAGGGGTAAAATACTTAGAGATCATCAGGTTGTTTAACGTTGTCTTGAACCCTTTAAAGAAGCTCCTAACATTGGCTAGCTTTTGCCCAGTGTGACAAGAATGCTCAAAGTTTCATTTTTAATAAAATCAGATCTTGACAGATGTCAATGACTAGAGAACTCCTGTCTCTGTCTATAGTGTGCCACTACAAATTCCCATAAGTCCTTTGTGGTCCATCTAGAGCCAACCATGTCAACTTCCAAATGTGTGACTTCAAGTACCAGAATGTTCTTCAGTGGCCATGTTGGCTGAGGAATTTTGGGATCCACAAGCAGCGTGGCCAGTGATGAGAATTCTGGGAGTTAAAGTCCACTCATCTGGAAATGGTCAAAACTGGGAAAAGTTGATCTAGAACCACTGTCTCAACCCCTTTTCCCTGCATACCCCAATGGCATAGCGGATTATCCCTTTTTTATTGGCAGCTTCTGTTGCCTCTTTAAATGTGGTCCTTCTGTCATTGGAGATGCCATCCATCAGGACAATGAGCAGTTTCTTGCTGTGAGGGCGCATGCCACAATTTACTGTGAAGACTTTATCCCTGTAAATAGAACCGCAACTGAGTGGGTCTATAAAGCACATCGTAGACTTATCCCTTCCTCCCTCCCTTCCCTGGTACTCACACCACATGGACAATAGCAGATGGGGTGTAGGTTTCTCCTTTGAAACAACCAAAGTTGTGGATAAGATCTTTAATCTTCTCTCTAGTGTTATTATAGGTCGCGAAATCAAAAACAAGCGTGAATATAGAGGAGTACTGAACCACAGCAAACTGGGGACAGAAAGAGAAAAAAGATGTTTGTGTGTGTTAGTGTATGTAATAAACACACACACATACACACATATACATACATATATACATACTTACTTACATACATACATACACACACACAGTATGTATAGGAAATCATGTAGTAGTCAATTATTCTCAACCCACCAGATGTGTTGGACTAATCATTTCCAGGACTCTATGCCAAGTGTAAAAAAAAAAAAAGATTTAAAGTCATTGCCACAGTAAGTATCAGAGTTGCTCTACAGATTGGCCCCTAACCACATCCTCAAAAGAGAGGGAGGAATACAGGTAGACCTCAACTTATGACCACAATTGAGCCCAAAATTTCTGTTGCTAAGTATGATGTTTGTTAAGTGAATTTTGCCCCATTTTACGACCTTTCTTCCAACCGCTGTTAAGTGAATCACTACAGTTGTTAAGTTAGTGACACAGTTGTTAAATGAATCTGGCTTCCCCATTGACTTTTCTTGTCAGAAGTTCGCAAAAGGGGATCACACGACCCCAGGACAGTGAAACCATCATAAATACACCAAGATCCATGGGCTCATCTCTGGCCATGGGTACAGGACGCCTCTCAGTGTAAGCCGGCAATGGTTGGAAAATACGTCTGGGTGCCGGGATGGGTGGAGTGATAGGTAGGGTCTGGAATCCTCTGCGTGGTGCAGGAACTGGCTTGGCACTTCCGGTGACTAGAACCATCTGTTTGACCAGGCGGGCATCCGTGGCTTGCGTTTGCGCCTCAATAGCCAAACAATGTTGGTATAATGCATCCAGGGTCGCGGGTATTACAGTATGTCTCAATCCATTCAAGATCTGGGAAGACAGGCCATCTTGAAAGATTTCCATGAGAGCTTCTTCATTCCAATTAATTTCTTGAGCTAGGCGGCGAAAATCTGATATATATTCCGCTACGCAGCGTGATCCTTGACGTAGCTCTCGTATCCGCCTGGTGGCATTTTGTCTACGAAGGGGGTCAGCAAATTCTCTCTCCATCAGCTGGCAGAATCCTGCATAATTGCACAGAACAGGATCTGGTCCGTCTATCAGAGGAGATGACCAATCAGCAGCTGGACCAGAGAGTAAACTTAAAATGAAAGCCACTTTAGTTTCATCAAGCTGGAAATCTGCTGGAGTGGAAGCAATGAATGTTTTGCATTGGTTTAAAAAAGCTGGAAATTTACTACGCTCTCCAGTAAACTTATCAGGCAATGCTAAATAACATCTGCTTTGTCTGGGTGGAGGGGCTGGAGCTGGGGCTGGGGCTCCGGCAGCTTGCTGAAGCTGCTGTTGCAAATGTCCAATTTGTTGCTGGAGAGTTTGAATTAGTTGATACAGAGCAGGATTATCAGCGAGAAGCTGCTCCATGACGTCACTGAACTGGCGCAGTACTGAAAGCTCGGACTAATTTTCGTCTTTTCTGGGTCACGAGCAATCTGTTGTATCTGGCCCTTCTCAGCTTAGTAAAATCCACATAAATATTTCTTTAAGAGTTTTATTTAACACATTTCAAAAGATTCACTTCAAAGCAAGCTGCTGGCAGTTTGTTGGCCGGAACGGCCAATTCTGATTTATTTACATTTAGATTAAACATTCTCCCACCTTCCAATTAACTCACTCTTTATCTCTTACATTGTCCAAGATTTCATTAATCTTCCGTAGCTTTCAAAAACACCAAAAAACTGATTTCTAACGAACTCGGTGATGCATCAGACTGCCTCTTGATATTAACGTTGCTCATGACAAAGACTTAGTTCCTTCTTCCTCTTCTAATATAGTTTTCAATACGTCACTCCCTTTTTCCACTTAACTGACTCCTCCGCCTATCAAACCTTCGGAATCTCGGATCAAGCCATCTAGCTTCCTGATCCGAATCTGACTCATCACTTTGAGAGTCTGACTCATCCTGCATACAAATCTCCTCATTGTCTAGCTCGGCTGATGGGAGGGGAAAATACCCAGAGGGGCCTGGTTGTGCTTCGTCATCCTCTGATATGTACCCAGCCTGTCTAGAGACACTCACAACAATAAGTACTTTCAAAATCATTTTATAAGAAATGCCTTATTAACAGTATGGGAAAAAATTAAAGCTAAAATATATTTTAAAATTCCAGGGTGGTTGTCAACGATGGAGGCATTTATACATCCGAATTTGGTAGATTTTGAAAAAGAATGGACATATAAAGATATCTTAGATATTCATGGGAAATTAAAATCTAAACAAGAATTGGAAAATTTAGGAATTAATCTATCCTGGTGGGCACATTTACAGATACAAAATAGATATGAAAAAGATGTAAAAATGTATGGATTTTACAAGGATCAAACTGTGTTTGATAAGATTTTGTTAACCTCAGATGAGAAATTAATTAAGAAAATGTATATTTTTTGTTAATTCTAGATATGGAAAGTGAACAAGTGAAAGAAACAATGATAAGAAGGGCAAAAAATTTGGTTATAACAGAATTAGAAAAATGGCAAATGTTATGGGAGAGAAACTATAAATTAACAATGTCAACTTCATACAAAGAAAATTTGTATAAAATGTTTTATAGATGGCACCTTCCACCAGCAAGATTAGCAAAAATGTTTAAAAATATGTCAGATAGATGTTGGAAATGTAAACATAATATAGGCACGTATTATCATATTTGGTGGACATGCGGGAAGGCAAAGGCTTATTGGAAAAATATACATATGTGGTTAGAAAAAATATTGGATGAACAAGTGGATTTTAAACCTGAACTTTTTTTACTAGGCATTATGTCTGAAAAGACTAATAAGCAGAAATTATACTTAACCCTACATATTACCACAGCAGCAAGAATAACTTTTGCACAATATTGGAAGAATGAAGGATTGCCATCAGAGGAAGAAATAATCAGGAAGATATTGGAATGTGCAGAGATGGACAGATTAACTATGAGGCTGAAAGACAAAGAAGATACAGACTACTATCAAATTTGGAATTTATTTTATTCTTGGTTAGAGAAAAGAATGAAGGACTAGGAATTGAACATGTATTAGCTTAGCAAACTCCAGACAACTTGTTGGTTGGAAAAATTAACATATATTGATGAAAATAAATTAATAAAAAAGATTGAAAAAAAACAAAGATAATCAAACCTCCCTAACGTGCAGGGATGGCTTGGCTTACAAAGGGGGGAAACTATATTTCCCAGAAGCCCTCCATCTTAATGCTCTCAACCACAGCCATGATGTAAAACAGGCTGGACACTTTGGATATTTGAAAACCCTACACCTCACCCGCCGGCAATTTTGGTGGCCGGGGCTGAAACGGGATGTGGAAAACTATGTAAAAAGTTGTACTGTATGTGCCACAGTGAAAAGAATCCCAGGGAAAACCCCCGGGTTACTGCAGCCGGTGGCAGACCCTTCTCAACCATGGGAAGAAATAGCTATAGACTTTATAGTAGACCTACCTAAAAGTAGAGGAAATACTGTCATCTGGACTGTGATAGACCTGTTCTCGAAGCAGGCTCATTTCATCGCCTGCAAAGGACTCCCATCTGCCCAACGACTGACCAAATTGTTCCTGAAACATATCTACCGGCTGCATGGCGCCCCTAAGCGAATAATTTCAGACAGGGGGGTGCAGTTCTCAGTGAAGTTTTGGAGGAGTGATCTTAAATTAATTGGATCATCTCAAGGTTTATCATCTGCTTTTCATCCGGCCACCAATGGGGCTGCAGAATCTGCTAAAAAAATGGTGGAGCAATATCTTAGATGCTACGTTTCTTACCAGCAGACTAACTGGACTGACCTTTCAGAGTGGCCACAGGAAAAGAGTTCAGCCCAATACCTGAATACCCTCAGGTGCCTTCCGCTTCCCAGACACTTGACCAATGGGTGAGGGGGTGGGAAGAAGTTTGGAGAAACAGAAAAACTGCTTTAAAAAAGACTTTTGAAACCTATAGAAAGCAGGCTGATAGAAAGAGGGCTCCCCAAAGAACATTCCAAGTTGGGGAAAAGGTTTATTTGTCAACTAAATATTTACGCCTCAAATGGCCCAGCAAGAAATTGCGACCAAAATTCTTGGGGCCTTTCCCTATAGTAAGGATCATCAATCCGGTCACCGTAGAACTAAAACTCCCTAGACTTTTAGGGAGGATTCACCCTGTCTTCCATTGCAGCTTGTTGAAACCTTATCGGGGCTCCACTTTAAGACCTCCCCCGAAGAAGGCACCTGTGCCCCTCGTAGTTGCGGGACAGACCCACTATGAAGTGAAACGTATTCTTGACTCTAGAATTTTTAAAGGGAAATTGCAGTACCTAGTACAATGGAAGGTGAAACCACCTGGGTGAAATCCAGTGAGGTGAAAGCTGACAGGCTCGTCAAAAGGTTTCATGCGAAATACCCCAACAAACCGAAAACTAGTCTTTAACATATGCTTTTGTTTATATTACAGGATCTGTCCTTTTTGTAAGGGGGGGCAGATGTCAACGCTGTTAATATAGGATATTATTGCTTTGACAAAATATACAGAACTGTCTGGTATTTTTAGAGGTAATTCAGATGACAGAGAAAGGGAGGAGAATTATAAGGAAAGCCCGGGAAAAGGAACGGAAGTGAATCTTTGCCCTCCGGGCTAATTGGAAGATGTGACTTATGACTGCAAAATACGGGAGGGGTTTAGCAAGAAAAGTTAGATGCAAGCAAGAGAAATTCAGATTCTGGCATCCATCTATCTGAAGTGCCGTCAATCTGTTACACTGTTAATAAAGGCTTTTAGGGTAAACATTGCCTGGAAGTTCTTTGAAGTGTTTCATTAGTCGGAACCATGACAGATACACACACTGGATAATACAGGTAGTCCTCGACTTACAACCACAATTGAGCCCCAAATTTCTGTTACTAAGCGAGATAGTTGTTAAGTGAATTTTGCCCCATTGTATGACCTTTCTTGCCACAGTTGTTAAATCAGCGTGCCTGGCTGAAGAATTCTGGGAGTTGAAGTCCACAAGTCATAAAAGGGCCAAGCTTGAAGACCCCTGTGTTAAATGAATCACTACAGTTTTTAAGTTAGTGATATGGTTGTTGAATCTGGCTTCCCTATTGACTTTGCTTGTCAGAAGGTTGCAAAATGTTCCCAGAACGCGGCAAATAAATACTAGTTGCCAAGCAATTGAAATTTTATCATATGACCAGGGAGATGTTACAACAGTCGTAAGTGTGATAAATGGTCATAAGTCACTTTTTTCAATGCTGTTGTAACTTTGAACAGTCACTAAATGAATGGTTGTAAGTTGAGGACTACCTGTAAAAACAAATTTGTGCTAACTTCCCAGAACTCTATATTCCCTTTGCTTTTTAGCTACCAGTTAGGCAATTTCATCCAGGATGTTTCCCGGACTTAAAAGTGACTTCCAACGAATCTACTAATACATTGTTCCCATAGTCTTCCTTGGTAAGTCAGAAGTCAAGCAGAAATAGTGCTTATTTTGCTTTTAGTCTTATAACTTAAAAAAGAGCCACTTTGCTATCCTGCCCAACAATAGGCAAACATGGGTGAGAATGGGTGGATTCCCCCTTCATACTAAGCTGCAGTTTGATTTAGCCAGTTGTATATCTCTCAGTGGTTGGGTTTGCAAAACATGTTACCAGGGTTTCTCAACCTTGACCATTTTAAGATGGGTGGACTTCAACTCCCAGAATTCTACAGCCAGCCATGTTGGCTGTGGAATTCTGGGAGCTGAAGTCCACCTGTCTTAAAATGGCTAAGGTTGAGAAACATTGTTTTAAGCCATAAACCAGGAGCACACCACTACCAGAGGCTTGAGGGACACACCAAGCCTCATGCAGCATATCAAGGGTGATCCTCCAAAAGTGGAGTGAGGGGACCCAGTTTGGGGGGAGATTTCAAAGCTTTTGAGGAGTGAAATCTCTTCTCCACAAGCTTTCAAGAAATAAAAAATGAAAAAGAATTCTCCAACACTTGACCATTGTTTCACAGCTACTAAACAGATGTTGGTGGGCCACAAGTACCCCTGAATCACATTTTTTATATATTTCTGCCATAGACTATCATTTGTAAACTTCAGAACCTGGATTCATGTCTTGCTAAACCAGCAGTTCTCAACCTTTTCCGGGGCTCAACCCTGGCCGGCAGACCAAAAAAATGGCGGACCAAAAAAAATGGCCGACCCAAAAAAAATGGCCGACCCCAAAAAAATGGCGGACTGTGGTGTTTGGCGACCCCCATGAAATGGTCGTTCGACCCCAAATGAGATCACGACCCACAGGTTGAGAACCGCTGTGCTAAACCAACACACAGTTTGTTTGATTTCAGCTCAGCATAATCTGTGCCATTTTCTTCCTCAGAAGCCGAAATTATTTAACCTGTCCTATGTACTTTGACTCCTGAGACGTCTCTATTCTACTAGAGCAGGGTTTCCCGACCTTGGTAACTTTAAGAAATGTGGACTTCAACTCCCAGAATTCCCTAGCTAGCCAGTGTGTCTGGTCCTTTAAACAAGCTCTTGGGCTTCCAAAATTCTCAGGCCAACTTTCCCCAACCTGATGTTCTCCAGACAGACTTCAACTTCTAAAATGATTAACCAGCAGGGGTAAAATACTTAGAGATCATCAGGTTGTTTAACGTTGTCTTGAACCCTTTAAAGAAGCTCCTAACATTGGCTAGCTTTTGCCCAGTGTGACAAGAATGCTCAAAGTTTCATTTTTAATAAAATCAGATCTTGACAGATGTCAATGACTAGAGAACTCCTGTCTCTGTCTATAGTGTGCCACTACAAATTCCCATAAGTCCTTTGTGGTCCATCTAGAGCCAACCATGTCAACTTCCAAATGTGTGACTTCAAGTACCAGAATGTTCTTCAGTGGCCATGTTGGCTGAGGAATTTTGGGATCCACAAGCAGCGTGGCCAGTGATGAGAATTCTGGGAGTTAAAGTCCACTCATCTGGAAATGGTCAAAACTGGGAAAAGTTGATCTAGAACCACTGTCTCAACCCCTTTTCCCTGCATACCCCAATGGCATAGCGGATTATCCCTTTTTTATTGGCAGCTTCTGTTGCCTCTTTAAATGTGGTCCTTCTGTCATTGGAGATGCCATCCATCAGGACAATGAGCAGTTTCTTGCTGTGAGGGCGCATGCCACAATTTACTGTGAAGACTTTATCCCTGTAAATAGAACCGCAACTGAGTGGGTCTATAAAGCACATCGTAGACTTATCCCTTCCTCCCTCCCTTCCCTGGTACTCACACCACATGGACAATAGCAGATGGGGTGTAGGTTTCTCCTTTGAAACAACCAAAGTTGTGGATAAGATCTTTAATCTTCTCTCTAGTGTTATTATAGGTCGCGAAATCAAAAACAAGCGTGAATATAGAGGAGTACTGAACCACAGCAAACTGGGGACAGAAAGAGAAAAAAGATGTTTGTGTGTGTTAGTGTATGTAATAAACACACACACATACACACATATACATACATATATACATACTTACTTACATACATACATACACACACACAGTATGTATAGGAAATCATGTAGTAGTCAATTATTCTCAACCCACCAGATGTGTTGGACTAATCATTTCCAGGACTCTATGCCAAGTGTTAAATGAATCTGGCTTCCCCATTGACTTTTCTTGTCAGAAGTTCGCAAAAGGGGATCACACGACCCCAGGACAGTGAAACCATCATTCCCTGTTACAGTGGGCGGTTACACAATGCATCACATGGTTACAAACAGCCAATGACAATGTTACACTGCAGGGCCACCCTGTGGCCAATGGATTCAAATCTTGGTACAACGTCCATCCACCTCTTAGCCCCCCTTATTTCCTGTCCCAAGGCCATATGGTCAGCCACATGGTCTTCTTTGTTCCAGGCCTATGGCATTACAACATAACATGGCCATCTTGCTTCCTTTGTTCCAGGCCACCTCTTGGCCCCGCCTCCATTTCCTGTTGCTCCAAAACAGCATGGTAAAGTCACATGGCACAGTCTCTTTGTCCCAAGCCTCTCCAAGCCTCTCCAAGCCTCATGCATTACAACATATTACAACAGGAGCATTAAAGACCTTGACCTCCGCATCATGAAGGACTTCTTCCTGAACTTGATCGACTCGGCAGCTGGGGCACATGTACAGGTGAGAGCAACACTTGAAGCGTGTGGGGCCTGTGTGGCTGATAATTTCAACCGCTTTATGGAATAGCCACACGTTTTTTGGTTTAGAGCTGCTCTATGCCAGGGGTCTGCAACCTTGATGATTTTAAGACTTGTGGACTTCAGCTCCCAGAATTCCTCAGCCAGCTATGCTGACTGTGGAATTCTGGGAGCTGAAGTCCACAAGTCTTAAAGTCGTCAAGGTTGCAGACACCTGCTCTATGCAACCCAATATTGGCTAGTTACATTCTGAGCCCAAATCTGAAGGGTAGTTTTCAAAGCTATCAGAGTCTAATCTCCAATCATGGCTCTTCCTGTCCATGTGTGTGCGTGTGCACGCGTGTGTTTTCTTCTATATAGGTAGTCCTTGACTTACAACAGTTCATTTAGTGACCATTCGAAGTTACAACGGCAATGAAAAAAGTGTCTTATGACCATATTTCACACTTATGACCATTGCAGCATCCCCATGATCAGGTGATCAAATTTCAGATGCTTGGCAACCAGTTTGTATTTATGATGGTTTCACTGTCCTGGGGTCGTGTGATCCCCTTTTGCGAACTTCTGACAAGAAAAGTCAATGGGGAAGCCAGATTCATTTAACAACTGTGTCACTAACTTAACAACTGTAGTGATTCACTTAACAGCGGTTGGAAGAAAGGTCGTAAAATGGGGCAAAATTCACTTAACAAACATCATACTTAGCAACAGAAATTTTGGGCTCAATTGTGGTCATAAGTTGAGGTCTACCTGTATTCCTCCCTCTCTTTTGAGGATGTGGTTAGGGGCCAATCTGTAGAGCAACTCTGATACTTACTGTGGCAATGACTTTAAATCTTTTTTTTTTTTTTACACTTGGCATAGAGTCCTGGAAATGATTAGTCCAACACATCTGGTGGGTTGAGAATAATTGACTACTACATGATTTCCTATACATACTGTGTGTGTGTATGTATGTATGTAAGTAAGTATGTATATATGTATGTATATGTGTGTATGTGTGTGTGTTTATTACATACACTAACACACACAAACATCTTTTTTCTCTTTCTGTCCCCAGTTTGCTGTGGTTCAGTACTCCTCTATATTCACGCTTGTTTTTGATTTCGCGACCTATAATAACACTAGAGAGAAGATTAAAGATCTTATCCACAACTTTGGTTGTTTCAAAGGAGAAACCTACACCCCATCTGCTATTGTCCATGTGGTGTGAGTACCAGGGAAGGGAGGGAGGAAGGGATAAGTCTACGATGTGCTTTATAGACCCACTCAGTTGCGGTTCTATTTACAGGGATAAAGTCTTCACAGTAAATTGTGGCATGCGCCCTCACAGCAAGAAACTGCTCATTGTCCTGATGGATGGCATCTCCAATGACAGAAGGACCACATTTAAAGAGGCAACAGAAGCTGCCAATAAAAAAGGGATAATCCGCTATGCCATTGGGGTATGCAGGGAAAAGGGGTTGAGACAGTGGTTCTAGATCAACTTTTCCCAGTTTTGACCATTTCCAGATGAGTGGACTTTAACTCCCAGAATTCTCATCACTGGCCACGCTGCTTGTGGATCCCAAAATTCCTCAGCCAACATGGCCACTGAAGAACATTCTGGTACTTGAAGTCACACATTTGGAAGTTGACATGGTTGGCTCTAGATGGACCACAAAGGACTTATGGGAATTTGTAGTGGCACACTATAGACAGAGACAGGAGTTCTCTAGTCATTGACATCTGTCAAGATCTGATTTTATTAAAAATGAAACTTTGAGCATTCTTGTCACACTGGGCAAAAGCTAGCCAATGTTAGGAGCTTCTTTAAAGGGTTCAAGACAACGTTAAACAACCTGATGATCTCTAAGTATTTTACCCCTGCTGGTTAATCATTTTAGAAGTTGAAGTCTGTCTGGAGAACATCAGGTTGGGGAAAGTTGGCCTGAGAATTTTGGAAGCCCAAGAGCTTGTTTAAAGGACCAGACACACTGGCTAGCTAGGGAATTCTGGGAGTTGAAGTCCACATTTCTTAAAGTTACCAAGGTCGGGAAACCCTGCTCTAGTAGAATAGAGACGTCTCAGGAGTCAAAGTACATAGGACAGGTTAAATAATTTCGGCTTCTGAGGAAGAAAATGGCACAGATTATGCTGAGCTGAAATCAAACAAACTGTGTGTTGGTTTAGCACAGCGGTTCTCAACCTGTGGGTCGTGATCTCATTTGGGGTCGAACGACCATTTCATGGGGGTCGCCAAACACCACAGTCCGCCATTTTTTTTGGGTCGGCCATTTTTTTTGGGTCGGCCATTTTTTTTGGTCCGCCATTTTTTTGGTCTGCCGGCCAGGGTTGAGCCCCGGAAAAGGTTGAGAACTGCTGGTTTAGCAAGACATGAATCCAGGTTCTGAAGTTTACAAATGATAGTCTATGGCAGAAATATATAAAAAATGTGATTCAGGGGTACTTGTGGCCCACCAACATCTGTTTAGTAGCTGTGAAACAATGGTCAAGTGTTGGAGAATTCTTTTTCATTTTTTATTTCTTGAAAGCTTGTGGAGAAGAGATTTCACTCCTCAAAAGCTTTGAAATCTCCCCCCAAACTGGGTCCCCTCACTCCACTTTTGGAGGATCACCCTTGATATGCTGCATGAGGCTTGGTGTGTCCCTCAAGCCTCTGGTAGTGGTGTGCTCCTGGTTTATGGCTTAAAACAATGTTTCTCAACCTTAGCCATTTTAAGACAGGTGGACTTCAGCTCCCAGAATTCCACAGCCAACATGGCTGGCTGTAGAATTCTGGGAGTTGAAGTCCACCCATCTTAAAATGGTCAAGGTTGAGAAACCCTGGTAACATGTTTTGCAAACCCAACCACTGAGAGATATACAACTGGCTAAATCAAACTGCAGCTTAGTATGAAGGGGGAATCCACCCATTCTCACCCATGTTTGCCTATTGTTGGGCAGGATAGCAAAGTGGCTCTTTTTTAAGTTATAAGACTAAAAGCAAAATAAGCACTATTTCTGCTTGACTTCTGACTTACCAAGGAAGACTATGGGAACAATGTATTAGTAGATTCGTTGGAAGTCACTTTTAAGTCCGGGAAACATCCTGGATGAAATTGCCTAACTGGTAGCTAAAAAGCAAAGGGAATATAGAGTTCTGGGAAGTTAGCACAAATTTGTTTTTACAGGTAGTCCTCAACTTACAACCATTCATTTAGTGACTGTTCAAAGTTACAACAGCATTGAAAAAAGTGACTTATGACCATTTATCACACTTACGACTGTTGTAACATCTCCCTGGTCATATGATAAAATTTCAATTGCTTGGCAACTAGTATTTATTTGCCGCGTTCTGGGAACATTTTGCAACCTTCTGACAAGCAAAGTCAATAGGGAAGCCAGATTCAACAACCATATCACTAACTTAAAAACTGTAGTGATTCATTTAACACAGGGGTCTTCAAGCTTGGCCCTTTTATGACTTGTGGACTTCAACTCCCAGAATTCTTCAGCCAGGCACGCTGATTTAACAACTGTGGCAAGAAAGGTCATACAATGGGGCAAAATTCACTTAACAACTATCTCGCTTAGTAACAGAAATTTGGGGCTCAATTGTGGTTGTAAGTCGAGGACTACCTGTATTATCCAGTGTGTGTATCTGTCATGGTTCTGACTAATGAAACACTTCAAAGAACTTCCAGGCAATGAGCAAGAAACACCCCCCCGTGAGTATGTGGGTGGAATTCTCCAAGGATCAAAGGGGAGGGCTTGGTGTAATTGTCAGGACCTTAATTATGCAACTAACAAAGATTCACAATTTGCCTTCACGTAAGGAGTTTAAAAGTATTATTAATGTTTGTTTGGCATTTGTCTCTCTTACATCTTAAAGGGACCATTAAAAATTGCTAATTGGATTAAAATTGGCTTGTGTGAGGAGCTTTCTGCTTCTTTCCAAATTCTCCTTATGTGAAAGAATTGTATGCATGGCTATTTCAAAAGGCTATCTGCCTTCTTTTTCTTCTCCTGTAGCTATTGGCTTGCAGGATTCTGTTTCTGTTTCTTCTGCCTGTACCTTTTAACTTGCTAAAAGATCTTAAGTCTGTTTCTCCCTCTGACTCAGAGTATGTTTTTCATGGCGTCATTTCCTCCCAGTTCTTCTCCTGATAAAGAATTAACTGCCTCTGCTTATCTGGTTTGATCTTACTATGCTAATTCAGTCTTCTCTCTCTTACCTTTTAACTTGTTAAAAATCTTAAGTCTGTTGTTCCTGCTCCTAATAATTGGAAAAATGGGAAAATATTTCCTGGTAATCCATTGATTCAAAATGCCTTGTTTGCTTGTTAACTCTTCCTCCCCGCAGGGCCATTTTCTCCCCCCCTTCTTTTGTCCTTTTGCAGGTTTATCTGAAGGCAATGAAGACCATAACTAGGCAGGTTTAAAACCCAGAAAAACCAGCTACTATTCGCTCCTGGTTTCCAAGGAGAAAAGGAGGGCTGTGACGAGACTCAATTTACATATGACTGAGCTTTACTGCTGGCCATCTCCAATCTGCATTTGAATCTATCTCTGTCTCACCCCCCTCTCTTATTTCTTTGCCAATTTTGCCTTTATTTTCTCTTTGCCAATTTTGCCCTTAATTTTGCCTTTCTGATTTCTTTGCAAAATTTGCCTTTCTCATTTCTCTTTGCCTATTTTGAATTTTATGTTTGTAGTTTGTTAATGATTTTTATTTTTGTCCCTTTCTTATTTCTTTCTTATTTCTCTTTAATGATTTAAATTTTTGTGACAAATCTTTGCTGTTTTGCATTTTTTGTCTCTCACCATAAGTTGCTGAATGCATTCAATTGTTAATGATAACATTCCAGCACAGAACAAACATGCCTTTTCTCCCTTCATGATCTATCTTGCTTTGTGTTATCTTGCTCAAGTAACAACTATCACTATAAAGCTAGATATTATAATGAGACAAATCTGACAACAAGAAAGCATGTGCTGATTCTGTTCCCTTCTTTGATTTTGGTGAAAACTTTGAAACTTTGTACAACTTCTCTAAAAGACAATATAGATCTTATGTGGAAAAAATGCACATTGGTCAATACCCCAGAATTGGTCTGGTACTTTTACATTTCTACAACACACACACATTTCTGCCACAGTTGCTCACATGGAAAGTATGGTACAAAACAATCCCTTATCACAAGAAACTGTATGCCTTGTTTTATTGACAGTTTATTTTCCTGACTACCTAATGCTGGGTGGCTCTAGGAATTGGTTTTTAGTATTATAATGTTTCCAGTATTCTGTGTAACAATGTGTTGCTGTGTACAAATGTATTCCTCCCCTGTTGAACCTGTGTAAGCCTCCCTCTTCTAACCATCTCCTGTAAAAGAACCAAGAACCAACTGCTGCCTCTGATGACTGGTCAGAGATGTTTCTATGATTGCAGCCTCTGATGACTGGACAGAGATGTTTCTATGACGGCCTGTGCTCTAGGATCGTGTCAGAACTGGATGGCACATAGGTGGAACAAACTACAGCTGCTAAGAAAAAAAATAAAAACAGTTGATATGTTGTAATATGTTGTAATGCATGAGGCTTGGAGATGTGACTTATGACTGCAAAATACGGGAGGGGTTTAGCAAGAAAAGTTAGATGCAAGCAAGAGAAATTCAGATTCTGGCATCCATCTATCTGAAGTGCCGTCAATCTGTTACACTGTTAATAAAGGCCGAGGCGTCCTGTACCCATGGCCAGAGATGAGCCCATGGATCTTGGTGCAGCCAGATCTCGTTTGACCGAGGCTGAGAAGGCAAGACGGAGAGCTGAGGGATTGTGCCTGTACTGTGGAGAGATGGGTCACTACGTCATGGCCTGCCCCCAGAAACGACGTGGTACGGCAGGTCCTACTCCTGTTCCAGCTCGGCCTCCCACTCAGCAGTTTCAAGCCACCTTGCCGGGAAACGGCCAGAGCCCGGCCTAATGGAAACGTTGGGTCGGGCAGGCGCCAAACCCAGTCCCAGTTCCGCAGACGAAGACCCCGGTCCTCCGAGACATCTGATCCTAGCAACCAATATACTTCTGGGAAATCATGCACAGGGCATTCCGGCACACGCCTTGTTGGATTCCGGAGCCACCACTAATTTCATGGATGAAGCTTTCGCTTGTCAGCATGCCATACCTTTGTGCTCTGTGAAGCCGCCTATGTTGGTTGAGACAATCGATGGTCGTGAGTTATTGTCTGGACCGATCAAGTTCATGACCCAGCCCATACGCCTGGTCATAGGACAACATGAAGAAGCCATCCAATTCTATATTACCAAGGGACTTCATTTCCCCGTAGTTCTCGGCCTAGCCTGGTTGAGAACCCATGATCCTTGTGTGGTGTGGTCCCAGAACTTTGTTTCATTTCCCAGTTTGCAATGCGTAGACCACGTACGCCAAGTTTGCGCAGCCCAGCTACCATCCCACCCTGACATCACCTTGCCGGCCGACCTAGCGGACTTTGCAGATATATTCAGTGAGAAAGAAGCAGACCAATTGCCTCCGCATAGACCATATGACTGTGCCATTGATTTGCTGCCAAATGCCAAGCTTCCAAGGGGACGCCTTTACTCCATGTCAGAACCCGAGTTGGCCGCATTAAAAGACTTTGTGGACAAAAACCTGGCCAGGGGTTTCATTCGTCCCTCCTCCTCGCCTTTGTCAGCTCCTGTGTTATTCGTGAAGAAGAAAACCGGAGATTTACGCCTATGCTGTGACTATCGCAAGCTCAATGCCATCACGGTGCGCAACCGGTACCCTCTGCCTTTGATTCCTGATCTCATGGACCGTCTCCGATCAGCAACCATCTTCACCAAGATAGATCTACGGGGTGCTTACAACCTGGTTCGCATCCGAGAGGGGGACGAGTGGAAGACCGCGTTTGGGACCAGGTATGGTCATTTTGAGTATACAGTCATGCCCTTTGGACTCACCAATGCTCCGGCCGTCTTTCAACATTTCATGAATGACATCTTCCGGGATTTATTAGATCAATTTGTGGTGGTTTACCTCGATGACATCCTGATTTACTCCCCGTCACGAGCAACTCATCTCCAGCATCTCCGGCAAGTTCTGCAATGCTTGAGAGAGCATCACCTTTACGCCAAGTTAGAGAAATGTCAATTCTATCAAACCACCATTGAATTTCTGGGACATGTGATTTCTCCACAAGGCATTGCCATGGATCCTGGCAAGGTTGAGGCCTTGCAAACCTGGCAACCACCGTGTAAAGCAAAAGATGTCCAAAGACTTTTGGGATTTGCGAACTATTACAGGATATTCATTCCGAGATTTTCTGCCTTGACTGCGCCCCTTACTAGACTGTTACGGAAAGACTGTTACGAGCAACAGGCGTTTCAGACCCTCAAAAAGGCGTTTGTTCAGGAACCCATTCTCAAGTATCCAGATCCTTGTCGTCCCTTTGTAGTAGAGGCCGATGCCTCAGATGTTGCTGTAGGGGCCGTGCTTCTTCAAACACGCCAAGATGGCGGCCCCCTATTCCCGTGTGCTTATTACTCCAGGAAACTGAGTTCCTCCGAACGCCATTATACCATTTGGGAAAAAGAGCTATTGGCCATCAAGACTGCTTTTGAGACCTGGAGACACCACCTGGAAGGAGCCCGCTACCAAGTTGAAGTTCGGACTGACCATAAAAACTTGGAATTTTTGCAATCTGCCAGGAAATTGAATCAACGTCAGATCCGTTGGTCTTTGTTCTTCGCTCGATTCAACTTCAAAGTCACCTACATTCCGAAAGGGTACAACAAAAGAGCAGATGCCTTGTCCCGTAAACCTGAGTATCTACAGATCAAGGACCCCTTGCCGCTTCGAACCATTCTGCCTATCGAATCGATCGCAGCCATGCGCAATCCGGTAGATCTACGACGACAGATTCGGGAAGCGCAACAACTAGATGACTTTGCGGCACAGAAGAGGCAAGAGGTGGGTCCCGACTCACCTTGGACCTTGTCCGAGGGTCTATTACGCTTCCGCAACCTGTTATATGTTCCAGCAGGCCCACTCCGTGGTCTCATCCTGAATCAATGCCACGATAACCCTGCGGCAGGTCATTTTGGGTTCTTTAAGACTCTCCACTTAGTGTCTCGGACTTTTTGGTGGCCCAGACTTCGCCATGATGTTCAGTCTTATGTGAATTCCTGTGTACGGTGCCGTCAGGCAAAACATGCCACAGGAGCCCCTCCGGGATTATTACAGCCTTTACCCACGCCGGAGAGACCCTGGGGGGCTATTTCCATGGACTTCTTGACTTGTCTACCTGTTTCTGCCGGCTACACCGTTGTCTTTGTAGTGGTGGACATGCTGACCAAGATGGCACATTTCATTCCTTGCCGAAGAATACCGACAGCCAAGGTCACTGCTCAGCTGTTCATTCAACATATCTTCCGGCTACACGGTCTGCCTGACAAAATAGTGTCCGACCGAGGAACCCAGTTCACCTCGGAGTTCTGGAGAGAACTCATGTCTGCGCTTCAAGTCCACATTAATCTAGCCTCCACGCATCACCCAGAAACGGATGGGGGTACAGAGAAAGTGATTGGCATCCTGGAGCAGTATTTGCGTTGTTTAATCAACGACCAACAGAACGATTGGTCCAAATATCTCTCCGTGGCCGAATTCACTTTCAACAACTCTCAGCACACTTCCACTCAGACCACTCCGTTTTTTGCCAACTACGGCTATCATCCCAGATTTTTCCCGCTCACGCTCCTTGATTCTCCAGTTCCAGTTGCAGAGGACTATTTAACCGAACTCCAGTCTGTCCAAGAGATGGTTAAGCACCATTTGACTAAGGCCAAGGAAGACTACAAGAGGGTTGCAGACCGCTCTCGTCGCGACACGCCGCCGTTAGCTGTTGGAGATCGGGTTTGGCTCTCCACCAAGTACTTGTTTCCAGGGCGAATTCACCGCAAGCTTGATCAACGTTTCCTGGGTCCTTTTCCTGTGGAGACGGTCATCAATCCGGTGACCTATCGTTTGACTTTGCCTAGGTCTCTTCGTGTACATCCCGTGTTTCATCGCTCCTTGCTTGTTCCTGTCAACCCTGATTCTCCACTTTGACCTCCTGATCCGGGCCCGACAGCTCGCCGTGCTCATGTTCCCGTTTCCCGGTTGGAGGTGTCCGGCATCCGAGATTCCCGATGGCTCAACGACCGCTTCCAATATTTGGTTGATTGGACCGGGGGTGGGCCAGCCGCTGGCTGTTGGGTAGATGCTCGTGATATTGAGGGTCCTCAGTTAATTTGGGATTTTCATACTGCGTTTCCCTACAAACCACATCCCCTGCGCCGGCCCCAAGGGGGGGGCTGAGGGGGGGGATAGTGTTGTGAGTGTCCCTAGACCAGCTTGGGAAGTGTCAGAGTATGAGGATGAGCAGCCAAGCTCCTCTGGGTGTTTTCCCCTCCCGGCAGCCGAGGAAGAGCAGCCAGGCCCCTCTGGGTATTTTCCCCTCCCGGCAGCTGAGCCAGACAGGGAGGAGATTTACAGGCAGTCTGGATCAGATTCACAAAGTGAGGGGTCAGATTTGGATCAAGAAGATAGATGGCTTGATCCGAGATTCTGAAGGTTTGATAAGCGACGGTGTCAGTTAAGTGGAAAAAGGAAGTAATGAGGGGAAGTGACGTATCGGACACTATATTAGAAGGGGACAGAGAGACTACGCCTTTGTCACGAGCAACGTTAATCAAGGAGGAGCCTGATATCTGGAACCGTGCGTTTGACTTCAGTCTTCTGATGTTTTGGAAATCTACGGGAGAATAATGAGGCCTTGGACAATGTGATAAAGAAAGAGTGAGTTAATTGGAAGGTGTGGGAGGAGCATGTGTTAATCTAAATGTAAATACATGAGACTTGGCTGTTTCTGCCAGCAAAATGCCAGCAGCGTGCTTTGAAGTGAATTCTTTTGAAATGTGTTAAATAAACCTCTTAAAGACATATTTATGTGGATTTTAATGAGCTGAGAGGGGCCAGACAGAACAGGAAGTGTCCAGCTAAGCCAGCGGTTCTCAACCTGTGGGTCGCGACCCATTTCACAGGGGTCGCCAAACAATGCAGTCCGCCATTTTCCCCCCTTTTCCTTAGTTATGCTACTCCCGCTTATTCTATTGGCTTTTGAAAGCCAATAGAATAGAGTCTATTCAAGAGACTCTATTCTATTGGTGTTCAAAAGCCAATATAAACTAAGGAAGTTTCGGTTTCGGAGTACGTGGCAGAAAGCGAGACAGAGAACAAGAGGCAGAAAGCAAGAGAGAACAAGCAAAAACAGTGAGCTTTGTCTCTGGCCTGCTGCTGAGCTTCCTCTGCTTGGCCACCGGACACCCCAGCAGCCCCAGAACACCCTGCCCCCATTTCGTGCAATTTTACAACCGGCCCACCGGCTATAAAACACCCCGCGGCCGCCGGCGTTCCCGTAAGGCTCCTCCCCAGCCCACTGGCTCAGCCTCCTCCGGTCCATCCTTCCTCACCTGTCCTGCATGGTGACCCAGCTGGTAGTTTTAGTGGCGTGGTCGATATCATAGTTGCGAGCTTCCTCCCAGCCTTTGGACAAAGGCAGCTTCTGCCGGGGCATTTTTCCCGGCAGCAGGCGCAGCAGCGAAGAGACGGACCAAGGCCAGAGGCGAGCCAGGCTAGCTGCCTGCCATCCGTCCTGCTCCCCTCCCCATCTGTTTGGCTGAGGATGTGGGGGGGGGCGGCTGGGAGCCACTGCCTCCCGTCCTGCTCGCCCTCGCCGCCCGTTCTGCTGAAGATGGGGGGGTGGCTGGGAACTGCTGCCTGCCATCCTGCTCCCCTCCCCATCTGTTTGGCTGAGGACGTGGGGGGGCAGTTGGGAACTGCTGCCTGCCATCCTGCTCCCCTCCCCATCTGTTTGGGTGAGGACGTGGGGTGGCGGCTGGGAACTGCTGCCTGTTGTCCTGCTCCCCCCATCTTTTTGGCTGAGGATGTGGGGGGCGGCTGGGAACTGCTGCCTGCCGTCCTGCTCCACCTCCCTGTCCGTTTGGCACTGTCTGCCTTTCGCTCTCTCTCTCTCTTCACCTGGAGGGAGAGGGAGAGAGAGAGAAAGAGGAAAAAGAGAAAGAGGGAAGAGAAGAGAAAGAGGAAAGAGGAAGAGAGAGAGAGGAAAAAGAAAGTTAGAGGAAAAAGAGAAAGAGGAAAGAGAAAAAGGAAAGAGGGAGAGAAAGAGGGAGAGGAAAGAGAAAGAAAGAGAGAGGGGGAGAGGAAAGAGAAAAAGAGGAAAGAGAAAAAGAGGAAAGAGAAAAAAGATTGAGAAAAGAGAAGAAAGAAAGAGAAAGTTAGAAAAGAAAGAGAAAGTTAGAGGAAAGAGAGAAAGAAAGAGAAATAAGAGAAAGAGGAAAGGAAAGAGAAAGAGAGAGAGGAAAAAAGAGGAAAGAGAAAGAGTAGAGAGAGAGAGGAAAGAGAGAGAAAGTTAGAGGAAAGATAAATAAGAGAAAGGAAAGAGAAAGAGAGGAAAGAAACAGGAAAGAGAGAGAGAAAGTTAGAAGAGAGAAAGAGAAAGAAGAGAAAGAAGAAAGAAAAAGGAAAGAGAAAGAGAGGAAAAAAGAGGAAAGAGAAAGAGAAGAAAAAGAGGAAAGAGAGAAAGTTAGAGGAAAGAGAAAGAGAAGAGAGAGGAAAGAGAGAGGGAAAGAGGAAAGAGAGAGAGAAAGAAGAAACAGAAAAAGGGGGAGAGGAAAGAGAAAAAAGATTGAGAAAAGAGAGAAAGGAAAGAGAAAGAAGAGAAAGAGGAAAGAGGAAAGAAAGAAGAGAATGAGAGGAAAGAGGATAAAAGAGACAGAAAGAGAAAGTTAGAGGAAAGAGAGAAAGAGGAAAGAGAGAGGAGAGAAAAAGAGAGAGAGAGAGGAAAGTGACAGAGAAAGACCCTTTTGACATCTAAAATGAAGATAACACTGCATATATCCTTTTTTACACCTTTATTTTATATATATACACACAAAGACACACACACACACACACACACACACATACACAAACACACATTAAAGGTAAAAAAGGATATCTGCAGTGTAATCTTCATTTTAGATATCAAAAGGGTTTTGCGGCTCCCAGTGTTTTGTTTTCGGTGGGAAACGGGTCCAAGTGGCTCTTTGAGTGTTTTGGGTTGCCTACCCCTGGGGTGGGTGGACTCCCACGTGCTATTAACTTTGTTAGCAAATGGGAGGGGGGTTGAACAAAGTTGCTTCATTTATTCATTCATTTATTGCACAATAAAATTATTTGAAACCAACATTTTGTGCTATTCTAATGCACAACTGCACAAATATGCATGTAATCTCTGAGGAGGCTATCACATCTGGGCTACAAAAATTTTGTTAAAGCATTCTTGTTTGCTGATATTTATTTCCTTTTATAAACTGCTTTCATTCTTACATTTATTGTTTAAAGTGGTTTAATACTTCCATTTATTTCCTTTTATTCCCTTAAAACTAGTTTGAATCTTCCATTTGTTGCCATTTATTCTCTTAAAACTGATTTAATTGTTTTGTTTATTTCTGATCCACGAAACCTATAACCTCCATGCCATTTCTCACTCTTCTTATTCCTTTCTGCTTTGCTTTTTATTCCCTCTCTTTCATATACTTTCTTTTATCTTCACTGAAAGAAAATCCCTCCAGGTCCCCACTATAATTTATGGTTCAAATGAAAGCAGCCTGTTCTTATTTATTATTTACTAACTTTCTGTAAATTTTGGTCCCACATTTAAAGTCAGGGTAAACATGCATTAAAATACATGCAGCGGCAGCACAGCATTAATGGTGGCCGGGGCTGTCTTTCTTGCCACGCCCACTTGGTGGCCACGCCCACTTGGCCACACCCACTTGGCCACACCCACTTGGTCACGCTCCTGGCACCCGGCGATGTAGAAACAAAAATAATTTTATGGTTGGGGGTCACCACAACATGAGGAACTGTATTATGGGGTCGCGGCATTAGAAAGGTTGAGAACCACTGAGCTAAGCCAAAAGAACCTGCCATGAGAATGATGGAGGCTGTGGAATCCCCTACCTCTGCTCATCGGGGGGAAAGAACTCCAGCCTACACCACAGGGCCAGTGGACGCCTCAGACGACAGCTCGGAGGGCGAACCCCTGGTAAGTGGACCCATCGCACCCATCCTCAAGACAGTGACTATATTAATTCCCCCCATGCCCGAAGCTGTCAAAGTGAAAGCCTTAATAGACTCTGGCTGCACCCGCTGCCTCATTAGCCCGACGCTAGTGGGGAACCTGGGCATTCCGTCGAGGATACTGGAACAACCAATCTCATTTGGCTAGTTAGATGGGTCCATAGCGGGGGGGGGGTGCCAGCTACCCTAGCCACTTTACCAATACGCCTCTCCCTAGGCAAACATGAGGAAGACATAACGTTTGTAGTAACCCCAGGCATGGAATGCCCGATGATCCTAGGGATGGAATGGTTAAAAATGGAACCCCTGGGTGAATTGGAGGATGGCAGAAATCAAATTCCTGAAGGTGGACCCTATGGACTTAAAATCCCAAGGGGGGCTACCAGAATCAAGAACAGAAAAAGCATCCATGGGAGAGGAAAAGGAACTACCAGAAATACCAGAGGAATACAGAGACCTTGCTGAAGTTTTCAGTGAGGAGAGGGCGGATGAGCTTCCCCCCACCAACCCACAGACTGTGCCATAGAATTCAAGCCCGGAGCAAAACTCCCAAAGCCCAGATTACACTCCATGAGCCCAAAGGAGAAGGAGGAAATGGAAAGATTCATAAAGAAAAACCTAGAAAGGGGGTTCATTGAGCTAGCCAAGCCAAAAGCCGCCGCTCCGGTCCTCTTTAGAGAGAAGAAGGACGGCTCTTTACGCTTATGCGTGGATTATAGGCTCCTAAATACAATCAGTGAAACCAACCTATAACCCCTACCCCTCATGAAGGTCATGTTATCACACCTCTCGAAAGGCATTTTTTTTTACTAAACTAGATCTAAGGGAAGCGTACTATCGCGTGAGAATTAACAAAGGGGATGAATGGAAGACCGCATTTAACTGCCCAATGGGGTGCTACCAATTCAAAGTCTTGCCATTTGGATTACAAGGGGGGCCCGCAGTATTTATGCAATTAATCAATGATGTACTAAGGGAGCACCTATTTAAGGGGGTCCTGGTTTACTTAGACAACATTCTTATCTTCACCGAATCAAAAGAGGAACATGTCAACCTAGTCAGAGTGGTTTTAAAGAAACTGCGAGCCGGCCACCTATATGCCAAACTATCAAAATGCGAATTTCACCAGGAAAGGATAGACTACCTAGGTTATCGCATATCCCCACAGGGCATTGAAATGGACCCAGAGAAGGTCAGAGCAGTATTAGAATTTGCACCACCCCGCACAAGAAAGCAACTGCAAAGTTTCCTGGGCTTCGCAAACTTTTACCACCAATTCATCCCCTCATTTGCCCAGATAGCCCTGCCCCTCACGAACTTACTAAAAACGAAGGGAGCATCCTCAGTAAAATCTAGCCAGCCACTAAAATGGACAATGGAATGCCAAGCAGCATTTGAGAGATTAAAGAGACTTTTTTCTGCCGAACCAGTACTGAGGCACCCAGACATGGATAAGCCCTTCGTAATACAGGCAAATGCAAGTGATGTGGCAGTGGGAGCTGTACTATTACAAGAAAAGGATGAAGGGGTATTGCAACCCTGTGCGTATACATCCAAGAAACTCACCAAAATGGAACAGCGCTGGCCCGTGTGGGAGAAAGAGGCATACGGGATTCGGTGGTCCTTACTCACGTGGCACCAGTTCCTTGAAGGCAGTAAAATCCCTTTCCAGGTGTGGACAGACCACAAAAATATGGAAGCCTTGAAAACACCCAGGAAGCTCAACCCCAAGCAAGCCCGCTGGTCCCAGCATTTTCATCAATTCCACTTTATGCTCAAGCATTTGCCGGGGGCAAAGAACTTCCTGGCAGATGCACTGTCTCGCATGCACACGAGCCACCGGCTCTAAACCGATGATGGTAGAATAAAAACTGGCAGCGCCAGTAACCACCAGAGCCCAAGCTAAATTAAAACCACAGCTGGGCAGCCAAACCGGAATTGAATTTCAGAAAAGTTTGGAAAGAGATGAATGGTTCCAGAAAAATAAACACGTGTGCACAATGAAAGACAGGCTGCCTTGGGTGGGGGAAAAGTTATATATACCAACAATCCAGGACATAGAAATTTATGTGGCCAGCTGCCAAAAGTGTGCAACTGCAAAGAGGTTGCAAGGGAAATCTCCCAGACTGTTACAAACAGTGCCAAATCCCTCAGCCCCCTGGAGGGAAATAGCCATGGATTTTATAGTGGAATTACCAGAAACCAATGGGAATACTGTTGTCTGGACGGTCACGGACTTGTTTTCCAAACAGGTGCACTTTATCCCTTGCCAAAAGATTCCCACCGCAAAAGCCTTAGCGAAACTTTTTGTCCAGCATATTTACAGATTGTATGGGGCACCCCAATGCATCATATCTGATAGGGGAGTGCAATTTACATCTGCATTTTGGAAGGAATTTTTATCCCTCTTATTTATTTATTTATTTATTTTATTAATCAAATTTCTATACCGCCCCTCTCCCGAAGGACTCGGGGCGGTGTACAGCCTAAAATTTAAAAAACATATAAATATACAAAATTTAAAATAATTAAAAATAAATTAAATCATTTGGCCAAAATCCCATTTAAAACCCAAAACATACAAAATTTAAAATCTTAAAAAATACTCAGTCCCCTTAGGGACCACTCAGGGACTGACATCTAGCCATCACCTGCAGGGGAATGGACAAGCGGAACATTCAAACTCAGTACTTGAGCAATATTTAAGATGCTTTCTTAATTTCCAACAGTCTGATTGGACGGACCAACTCCCCTTCGCAGAAGTGGCCTACAATAATGCAATCCACTCCAACACAGGTTACACTCCTTTTCAAATAGCTACCGGTCAAAGTTTCAACCCCATGCCAGAACTAACCCCAAATGAACCGGTGATCCCATCACTGAAAGAATGGATGGAACAATTACAAAACACCTGGCCAATAATTAGAAAAGCACTAGATCAACGGTTCTCAACCTGTGGGTCACGACCCCATTTGGGGTCGAACGACCATTTCACAGAAGTCGCCAAACAACGCAGTCCGCCATTTTTCCCCCTTTTCCTTAGCTATGCTACTCCCGCTTATTCTATTGGCTTTTGAAAGCCAATAGAATAGAGTCTGTTCAAGAGACTCTATTCAATTGCCGTTCAAAAGCCAATATAAACTAAGGAAGTTTCGGTTTCGGAGCACGTGGCAGAAAGCGAGACAGAGAACAAGCGGCAGAAAGCGAGAGAGAATAAGCAGCAGAAAGCAAGAGAGAACAAGCAAAAACAGTAAGCTTTGTCTCTGGCCTGCTGCTGAGTTTCCTCTGCTTGGCCACCGGACACCCCAGCAGCCCCAGAACACCCTGCCCCCATTTCGTGCAATTTTGCAACCGGCCCACCAGCTACAAAATACCCCGCGGCCGCCGGCGTTCCCGTAAGGCTCCTCCCCAGCCCACTGGCTCAGCCTCCTCCGGTCCGTCCTTCCTCACCTGTCCTGCGTGTTGACCCAGCTGGTAGTTTTGGTGGCGTGGTCGATATCATAGTTGCGAGCTTCCTCCCAGCCTTTGGACAAAGGCAGCTTCTGCCAGGGCATTTTTCCCGGCAGCAGGCGCAGCAGCGAAGAGACGGACCAAGGCCAGAGGCGAGCCAGGCTGGCTGCCTGCCGTCCGTCCTGCTCCCCACCCCATCTGTTTGGCTGAGGACGTGGGGGGCGGCTGGGAACTGCTGCCTGCCGTCCTGCTCCCCTCCCCATCTGTTTGGCTGAGGACGTGGGGGGGGCGGCTGGGAACTGCTGCCTGCCGTCCTGCTCCCCTCCCCATCTGTTTGGCTGAGGACGTGGGGGGGCGGCTGGGAACTGCTGCCTGCCGTCCTGCTCCCCTCTCCATCTGTTTGGCTGAGGACGTGGGGGGGCGGCTGGGAACTGCTGCCTGCCGTCCTGCTCCCCTCCCCATTTGTTTGTCTGAGGACGTGGGGGGGCGGCTGGGAACTGCTACCTGCCGTCCTGCTCCCCTCCCCATCTGTTTGGTTGAGGACGTGGGGGGGTGGCTGGGAACTTCTGCCTGCCATCCTGCTCCCCTCCCAATCTGTTTGGCTGAGGATGTGGTGGTGGTGGCTGGGAACTGCTGCCTGCCGTCCTGCTCCCCTCTCCATCTGTTTGGCTGAGGACGTGGGGGGGCGGCTGGGAACTGCTGCCTGCCGTCCTGCTCCCCTCCCCATTTGTTTGTCTGAGGACGTGGGGGGGGGCGGCTGGGAACTGCTACCTGCCGTCCTGCTCCCCTCCCCATCTGTTTGGCTGAGGACGTGGGGGGGCAGCTGGGAACTGCTGCCTGCCGTCCTGCTCCCCTCCCTGTCCGTTTGGCACCATCTGCCTTTCGCTCTCTCTCTCTCTCTTCACCTGGAGGGAGAGGGAGAGAGAGAGAAAGAGGAAAAAGAGAAAGAGGGAAGAGAAGAGAAAGAGGAAAGAGGAAGAGAGAGAGAGGAAAAAGAAAGTTAGAGGAAAGAGAAGAAGGAAAGAGGGAGAGAGAGAAAGAGGGAGAGGAAAGAGAAAAAAGAGAGGGGGAGAGGAAAGAGCAAAAGAGGAAAGAGAAAAAAGATTGAGGAAAGAGAGGAAAGAGAAAGAGAGGAAAGAAAGAGAAAGTTAGAGGAAAGAGAGAAAGAAAGAGAAATAAGAGAAAGAGAAAAGAGAAAGGAATGAGAAAGAGAGGAAAAAAGGAAAGAGAAAGAGAAGAGAGGAAAAAGAAAGTTAGAGGAAAAAGAGAAAGATGAAAGAGAAAAAGGAAAGGGAGAGAAAGAGGGAGAGGAAAGAGAAAGAAAGAGAGGGGGAGAGGAAAGAGAAAAAGAGGAAAGAGAAAAAAGATTGAGAAAAGAGGAAAGAAAGAGAAAGTTAGAGGAAAGAGAAAGAAAGAGAAATAAGAGAAAGGAAAGGAAAGGAAAGAGAAAGGAAAAAGAGGAAAGAGAAAGAGAAGAGAGAGAGAGGAAAGAGAGAGAAAGTTAAAGGAAAGAGAAAGAGAAATAAGAGAAAGGAAAGAGAAAGAGAGGAAAGAAAGTGGAAAGAGAGAGAGAAAGTTAGAAGAAAGAGAGAAAGAGAAATAAGAGAAAAGAAAGAGAAAGGAAAGAGAAAGAGAGGAAAAAAGAGGAAAGAGAAAGAGAAGAAAAAGAGGAAAGAGAGAAAGTTAGAGGAAAGAGAAAGAGAGGAAAGAGAAAGAGGAAAAAGAAAAAGAGAGAGGAAAGAGAGAGGGAAAGAGGAAAGAGAGAGAGAAAGAAGAAAGAGAAGGAGGGGGAGAGGAAAGAGAAAAAAGATTGAGAAAAGAGAGAAAGGAAAGAGAAAGAAGAGAAAGAGGAAAGAGGAAAGAAAGAAGAGAAAGAGAGGAAAGAGGATAAAAGAGACAGAAAGAGAAAGTTAGAGGAAAGAGGGAAAGAGGAAAGAAAAAGAGAGGAAAGAAAAAGAGAGAGAGAGAGAGAGGAAAGTGACAGAGAAAGACCCTTTTGACATCTAAAATGAAGATAACACTGCATATATCCTTTTTTTATCTTTATTTTATATATAAATTATATACAATAAAATTATTTGAAACCAACATTTTGTGCTATTCTAATGCACAACTGCACAAATATGCATGTAATCTCTGAGGAGGCTATCACATCTGGGTTACAAAAATTTTGTTAAAGCATTCTTGTTTGCTGATATTTATTTCCTTTTATAAACTGCTTTGATTCTTCCATTTATTGTTTAAAGTGGTTTAATACTTCCATCTATTTCCTTTTATTCCCTTAAAACTAGTTTGAATTTTCCATTTGTTGCCATTTATTCTCTTAAAACTGATTTAATTGTTTTGTTTATTTCTGATCCACGAAACCTATAACCTCCATGCCATTTCTCACTCTTCTTATTCCTTTCTGCTTTGCTTTTTATTCCCTCTCTTTCATATACTTTCTTTTATCTTCACTGAAAGAAAATCCCTCCAGGTCCCCACTATAATTTATGGTTCAAATGAAAGCAGCCTGTTCTTATTTATTATTTACTAACTTTCTGTAAATTTTGGTCCCACATTTAAAGTAAACATGCATTAAAATACATGCAGCGGCGGCACAGCATTAATGGTGGCCGGGGCTGTCTTTCTTGCCACGCCCACTTGGTAGTCATGCTCACTTTACCACACACACTTGGCCACGCCCACTTGGCCACACCCCCGGCACCCAGCGATGTAGAAACAAAAATAATTTTATGGTTGGGGGTCACCACAACATGAGGAACTGTATTATGGGGTCGCGGCATTAGAAAGGTTGAGAACCACTGCACTAGATGAAGCTAGGCAAGCATACAAAGCACAAGCAGATAAAAAAAGGGTTGAGCCTACACCATTCATTATAGGAGAAATGGTGTACTTATCTACAAAATACCTAAAATCCCTACACCCCTGTAAAAAACTTGGACAAAAATATATAGGGCCTTTTCCAATTAAAAGAATCATAAACCCAGTAACAGTAGAATTAGAATTACCCAAAAATCTCAGGCAAATACACCCAATTTTTCATTGCAGTTTGCTGAAAAGAGAGCATCAGTCATGTTTACGGACAAAAATCCCCCCCCCACACCTCCAATCATGGTGGAAGGCGAACTACACTTCGAGATAAAGGAAATCCTAGATTCTAGGAGATATCATGGGGCAACCCAATACCTAGTAGCATGGAAACACCTCCCTGCCTCACAAAATGAGTGGGTCCATAAACGTCATGTCAGAGCCCCGAAGCTATTAAAGAAGTTTCATACAGAGTATCCTAACAAGCCAGACTAACTTTTATACCTGTTTTGTTTTCTTTACAGGTGGATCTCTCTTATTTTTAAGGGGGCAGGATGTCAGAATCCAATTATATTTCATTTCTAGTTATCGACTATGGAAAACCCCATTTCTGCTCTCTCTGGATTCTGTCATACTAGGAAGGTGAAGGGGGATGAGCAAAGGGGTTTTATGGCTCTCACTTCATTCAGTAAACTTCAAAGGGACTGAATGTGGATTCTCACCAAGAGGATGGACCATAACAATATGGCCATAACCTTTCATCTACTCCTCTCTGAAGTCTCCCTTTTGCCGGCAGTAAGGGGAAAGGGGGGGAACAATGCAGCGCCTGGAGTCTGGGAAAAGAGAGGAGGACGATCGTCGCCCAGAAGAACTGTGGGGTGGGGGGCTGCTTGAAAACACTTAAAACATTGAAGGGTGGGAGAGAATTCCTCAGATCCTGTCTAGTATGCCTACAATCATTTTCTCTTAATAAATATGCCTGTTGGAAAAGATATTCCAAGAGTTCTGTATTCTTAAGATGTAAAGTGAGGTGGGTCCTTACAGCAGCGATTAACTTAACAACTGAGGCAAAAAAAGGTTTGTAAAACTGTGTACAACTCCGTTAACAGCTACCTTGCCAAGCAATGGAAAATATGGTCTCAGTCATGGTTGTACTTTCAGAACTACCTGTAATGAATCTCTATCTCTGAAGTAATACTTAAATACCACAAGGAACATTTCTAACACCTTGCAGTAGCCCCAAGCAGCATTGTGAATGATGGGAGTTGTAGACTGTGTATATCTGAAAGGCCAAGTAGACCACTCCTAGACACCAAAGAAAAATGTGAAGTAATCTTTGCTGAAGCAGAATTGCATGCTTAATTCATCTCCTTTATTTCTTTGACTACAGCTAATCCTCGACTTACAACAGTTTATTTAGTGACCATTCATAGTTACAACAGCACTGAAAAAAGTGACAACTGTTTTTCACACTTACGACCGTTGCAGCATCCCCATGGTCAAAATTCAGAGGCTTGGCAACTAACACGTATTTATGACAGTTGCAGTGTCAGGTGATCCCCTTTTGTGACCTTTTGACAAGCAAAGGCAATGGGGAAGCCAGATTCACTTAACAACCACGTGTTACTAACTTAACAACTGCAGTGATTCACTTAACAACTGTGGCAAGTAAAGTTGTAAATGGGGCACTTAACAACTTTCTCGCTTGGCAACAGGAATTTTGGACTCAATTGTGGGCTGTAGGTTGAGGATTACCTGTGCATCCCAACCTGGTTTCTTATCATGGTTGGTTTGAGTAGGAACCAGAGTGAGATAGCTACCTCTAGCAATAAATTGTGGGTGTCACAAGAGGTCACCGATAATTATTTAATGTGCTATCATTGTCATTTTTACTGTCAAGGAGAAGAAGAATTCCTTTCAGAATATTTTGCCTTGGCTAGCTTGTGAGAGAGTTGGGTGCCATTTTTAAAATCTCTCAAGTAACAAAGATCTTGGCACAATCTAGCTTTCAAACCTAATGTGTAAATGTGATCTTCTCATTTGACCTTGGAAAGCTGGCTGGATCTTCTTCACATTTCCATCGAAGTCATTCAGAATATAGCAGATGCCGTTCAGATAATTGAGTTGCCCACAGCGTCGTTCCCAGGTGGGACCACAGGCCTGTGTGTAGGAGGAGTCAACACAAATAGCTCTTGTAATTTTCAGCAGAGTTAACAAGAATTCTCCATTATACCCCCAGAGCAGCTAAACCTCTCTGAGCAATGGGCTTACAGTCTTTGCAAACCAACATGGATTCTAGGATTCATACTAATATTTTTATTGTGCTTAGTTTGTCGTTTTAAATTCTGCTTGAGTCTTACTTACCATTATTTTGGATTCAGATGCTTCATCAGCAGCCAACGAAACACCCAAGGATATTCTAGGAATGTCTTTGGCATCTGAAAAAATAGAGCAGGGGGTTGGACTAGAAGACCTCCAAGGTCCCTTTCAACTCTGTTATTCTGTTATTCTACTTGTCTCTATTTCACAGACTTATCGCATTCACACACACACGTCTAACCAAGATAGCCTTTTAAAAAATAAAGAATATCTCCTGATGGATTTTGTTGGTCTTATTTGTGGTTCAAATGCATTCTGCAACTTTGTCTGGCTAAGAGATTTTGGAAGAAATGTGCAGAGTAGACGCGAGGACCCACACCCACATGTGCACTGCAGTGCATTAATGTCAGAAATTGTTCAAATCAAATGCTAATGCCTAAGAATGTACTTTCTAAAAATGATTTTACTATTATATTTCTAATCTGACCAATAACTGACATTCTGCAAATTGATTGTAAAGGTAGCAAAAATATATACAGAAAAAATTAAAACAGAAATAACAATGTGTGGTTAATTAATAGCACAGGAAATAATCATAAAAATCATTGTGTCCTACTTCCTGTGAGAGCATCTAGTAGCCTTTCCTATTTTTTGAAAATTTTTTGAAATTTGAAGAAACTAAAAGGAACAGTAAAAAAAGTCAAATCCCTCCAAAATGCTTGGAAACTGTTTAAAAATACGTTACAGCAGGCTCAAATAAAATGCATTCCTAAAAGAAGAAAGAGGATTGGAAAGTCCAAGAGGATACCAGTATGGCTTACGAATGAGGTAAAGGAGGTTATTGGAAAGAAGAAAAACTCATTTAAGAAATGGAAGGCTCTTCCTACCAAGGAGAACAGGAGGGATCACAAACTCTGGCAGACCAAATGCAAGGCGATAGTCATGAAAGCCAAGAGAGACTTTGAGGAGCATATAGCCAAGAATATTAAAAATAATAACAAAACCTTTTTTAAGCACATCAGAAGCAGGAACCCAACCAGAAAATCAGTTGGGCCACTTGATAACAATGGTCAGAAGGGGATAATCAGAGAAGACAAGGAGATTGCTGAGAGGCTAAATGACTTCTTTGCCTCCGTTTTCACCGAGGAGGATAGAGAACATTTGCCTGCCACTGAATTAGTTTTCCCAGGGAGGGAAATAGAAGAATTAAACCTGATAGAGATAAACAAGGAAGATGTTCTTGCATGCCTTTCTAAACTAAACATCAACAAATCGCCGGGTCCAGATGGCATCCACCCTAGAATTCTCAAGGAACTCAAGTGTGAAATTGCTGAACTTCTAGCTAAAATATACAATCTTTCTTTAAGATCAGGCACTGTACCGGAGGATTGGAGGGAAGCAAATATAACCCCAATCTTCAAGAAAGGATCCAGAGGTGATCCAGGAAACTATAGACCAGTCAGTCTAACCTCAGTTCCAGGCAAACTGATGGAAACCATTATTAAAGATAAAATTACAGGGCACATAGAAAAACAGGCATTGCTGAAAGAAAATCAACATGGTTTCTGCAAAGGCAAATCATGTTTTACTAACTTGTTAGAATTCTTTGAGGGTGTAAATAAATACATAGACAAAGGGGCCCCAGTTGATATTGTATATCTTGACTTTCAAAAGGCTTTTGACAAAGTTCCTCACCAAAGGCTCCTAAAAAAGCTCTCCAGCCACGGAATTAGAGGACAGGTCTTGTCTTGGATTGGTAACTGGCTAAATTGTAGGAAGCAAAGGGTGGCAATAAATGGACAATTCTCCGGATGGAAAGAAGTGAGAAGTGGTGTACCCCAAGGTTCAGTTTTGGGACCTTTACTTTTTAATTTATTCATCAATGATCTGGATGTAGAAGTTAATAGTGAGGTAGCCAAGTTTGCTGATGACACTAAATTGTTCCGGGTTGTGAAAAGTGAAACTGATTGTCGGGAGCTCCAGAAGGATCTCTCGAAATTGTGTGAGTGGGCAACAAAGTGGCAAATGCATTTTAACCTGAACAAGTGCAAAGTTATGCACATCGGGGCAAAGAACCCCAATTATACTTACCAACTGATGGGGACCAAACTTTCTGAGACAACCCAAGAAAGGGGTCTTGGGGTTTTGGTGGACAGCTCGATGAAGATGTCAACCCAATGCGCAGCAGCAGTAAAAAAAAAGCAAATTTCATGCTTGGCATGATTAGGAAGGGAATCGAAAATAAGTCAGCAAGTGTTGTATTGCCTCTGTACAAATCGATGGTGAGACCACACTTGGAGTACTGTGTACAGTTCTGGTCACCGCACCTCAAGAAGGATATAATGGAACTGGAAAAGGTGCAAAAAAGGGCAACAAGAATGATCAAGGAAATGGAGCACCTCCCTTATGAAACCAGATTGCAACGCCTTGGTCTCTTCAGCCTTGAAAGACGGCATTTAAGGGGTGACTTGATCGAAGTGTATAAAATCATGCATGGGATAGAAAAGGTGGATAGAGAAAAATTCTTTTCTCTATCACACAATACCAGGACAAGGGGGCACTCCCTAAAGCTCATAGCTAAGAAAGTGAGGACAAATAAAGGGAAATATTTCTTCACCCAGAGGGTCGTTGATTTATGGAATTCACTTCCAGAAGGGGTCGTGACAGCTGTCAGCCTTGACAGCTTCAAGGCAGGGTTAAATAGATTCATGGATGCCAAGTGTATCCGTGGTTATTAAAACGGATGTCCATGTGCCGCCTCTATGTTGGTTGAGGCAGGCAGGATTCCCTTGAGTACCATTTGTTGGGGGTCAAGGGAAAGGGAGGGTTTTGCCTTCTCTTTCTGCTCAAGATCCCCATGTACAATTGGTGGGCCACTGTGTGACACAGAATGCTGGACTCGATGGGCTTTGGCCTGATTCAGCATGGCTCTTCTTATTTCTTATGTTATTCCCACCATAAGATCATATTGCAATAATTCCCTGTCCTTGGAAAAGAAGAGACTGAGAAAATTAGATTTGGAGTCCTAATAGAATTACCTCATAAAATACAATTCCTAAGACTACAGTTAGACTGGATTCCTAAATTGCAATAATTCATTTTTTCCTTAATCATGGTTTGGTGACAAATCACGATAAACTGGGCTCACTGACCTGCTAATCTATAATATAGAAACTAAAATACTTTCATGTAATATGCTAACAAAAATCAAACTATATTATGGCTTAGGGACTTATGTGAACCCAGTAACTTATGTAAAACCAGTTTAAGCTGTCAATGCCAGTGTACTCTAAGAAACTCTCTTTTCTTAAAATAAAATGGAAAAAAAATCCATAT
This sequence comes from Bothrops alternatus, assembly GCA_034064705.1. Lineage (NCBI taxonomy): Eukaryota > Metazoa > Chordata > Lepidosauria > Squamata > Viperidae > Bothrops > Bothrops alternatus. Next base: position 1,031,440 of record JARGCV010000207.1, read on the forward strand.
GTGGGAAAGTCACAAATGTATTTTAGTTTGCACTTACGGTTGAGGACAATTGGTTGGCATTTCTGTGTATCGTATGAACATCGGAAAAGGGAACCCGTCCGATTGCTTGCAAAGGGAGCGCTCACTACGAACCTAAAGGGATGTGAAATAATGTTTTAGAATTCATATTTAAATATTATTTTAGAATTAATAGTTGAGACCTGCAGATCACTTCAACAAAAACAGCGATCAATGTTCTTAACGTAATCAGCTCCAGCCTCACCAGGAAGTGCCACCGGATCTTGTCTGGATAACGCGATAGCCAAACTGGTCAGTTTTCTCCCCGAGGAAAATCACAGGAGCCTCAAAATCGAAGAGACTGAAAGCTGAAAAGCACGGAAGGCCTACAAGAGAGGAAGGCAGCAGAGAATCAATGCTCTTGAACAGGGGTCTTCAAACTTGAAACAGTGTGCCTGGCTGAGGAATTCTGGGAGTTGAAGTCCACAAGTCATAAAAGGACCAAGTTTGGAGACACCTGCTCCTGAACATCTATTTTTCAAAAAGGAGCAGGAGAAGCCCGATGACAGTAATGGAGGTAGGATAGTGAATTATTCCTATACAGATAGTCCTCAGTGTACAACCACAATTGGATCGGAACGTCTGTCATTAAGGAAGTCATGCCTGATCTTATGACCTTTTTTGCTGCAGTTGTTAAGCAAATCACTGTAGTTGTTAAGCGAATCCAGCTTCTCCCTTTGACTTTGCTTGTAGGACGTCAGCTGGGAAGGTCGCAAATGGCGCTCATGTGACCCAGGGGAGCTGCAAGCATCCTAAAGAGCAGGTGGTGGCACTGTGGTTAGAATGCAGTATTGCGGGCTAATTCTGCTGACTGCCAGTAGTTTGATTCTCACTGGCTCAAGGTTCCACCCTTCCATCCTTCTGAGGTCAGTAAAATGAGGATCCAGATTTTGGGGGGCAATATGATGAGTCTGTAAACTGCTTAGAGAGGGCTGTAAAACACTGTGAGGCAGTATATAAGTCTAAGTCAGCGGTTCTCAACCTGTGGGTCGCGACCCCATTTGGGGTCGAACGACCATTTCACGGGGGTCGCCAAACAACGCAGTCCGCCATTTTTCCCCCTTTTCCTTAGTTATGCTACTCCCGCTTATTCTATTGGCTTTTGAAAGCCAATAGAATAGAGTCTATTCAAGAGACTCTATTCTTTTTTTTAAACAACAAAAAATCCACATTTAATCCACATTAAATACAACTCAACTTAATACATCCTTTTTCAACTTTCTCCCACACTGAACAAAAATCAGCATACATTCTTTTAAATGCATATATACAATAACTATGGGCATTGCTCGGCGGCACCCCCCCTACCACATCCCCCTCTTTCTTCCTCCCTATCTCCTACTTCCCTCCTCCTCACACCTCTCTCCTTCCCTCTCCACCTTCCTCTCCTCCAACCATCCTACTTCCTCCCCCTCTTTCACTCTTCCCTCACAACACCCTCCAGATGTAGTACAGAGGTACCGCCCGAGCAACCCCTCTTCTATCAGTAAATATTTCTTTCTTATATATTACAAGTATTACAAGTATTACAGTTGAGTTCATTATTACACCCCCCAAACCTACCCCCCCCAACTTCCCAGAGTGAATACAGGGTAAAGGAAAAAAAAGAGAAAAACCCCACTATATTAAACAGAATTATTATATAAATGCTAATAAAAATTTAACTATATGCTAAATATAATTTCTTAGATTGATATTTCCCTTGAATATACTCTATCCATTTTTTCCATTCCAACATATATTTTTCATTCGAATAATCTTTCAAATATGCAGATACTTTGGCCATTTCCGCCAAATTTATAACTTTCAAAGTCCATTCTTCAATAGATGGTAATTCTGGCTTCTTCCAGTATTGTCCCACCAACAGTCTCGCTGCTGTAATCAAGTTCAAAATCAAGTTCATCTCTATAGTAGTAGAGTCTTTTGTAATACCTAATAAAAACAACTGTGGTGAAAATTCAATACGTTTTTTCAGAATATTTTGAAGTATCCACCAAATTTTTATCCAAAAAGCCTTGATTTTTTTACAAGTCCACCATACATGAAAATAAGTAGCATCCATACATTCACATCTCCAACACTTAGGTTGTAGGTTAGGGTACATACATGATAATTTTTTTGGATCCAAATGCCATCTATAAAACATTTTATAAAAATTTTCTCTTAAATGTTGCGCTTGTGTAAATTTTACATTTTTTACCCAGATCCTCTCCCAAGTTTCCATCATGATTGGTTGTCCGAAATTTTGTCCCCACTTTATCATACAATCCTTAACTAATTCAGTTTCCGAATCAATTTCTATCAATACATTATACAATCTTTTAATATGCATTATCCTTTGATCTCTAACTTGTTTAATTAAATTTTCATCTATTTGAGATAAACCCATCTTCAAATCTTTTTTCCATCTAGTCTGCAATTGTAAATATTGAAACCAAGTAAGGATTATTCCTTCCTCCCTTAGAATGTTCAAGGACTTCAATTGTAAAACATTCCCTTCTTTAAATAGGAGTTTCTCATAAGGCACCACATCATGTAATTGTTCTCTGTTTATATTCTCTATTGCGTGTCTGGGAACCGTCCATACAGGAATCTTATCATTTAATTTATACTGATATTTTTTCCAGACACTCAGCAGAGCATTTCTCAATAGGTGCTCTTTGAAACTCCTATCCACCTTTTTATCATAAACTAAATATGCGTGCCAACCATATAATAAATCATACCCTTCAATATTCAATATTCTATCATTAGTTAAATTCACCCAATCACTTATCGCTACTAAAACAGCTGCATGATAATATAACTTGAAATTAGGCATTTTCAAGCCACCTCTTTCCCTTGTATCCTGAATTATTTTTAATTTGACTCTCGGTTTCTTCCCATTCCAAATAAATCTATTAATACCCTTCTGCCACTCCTCCAAATTCGCATCCTTTTTAAGTATAGGTAACATTTGAAAAAGAAACAAAAATTTAGGCAATACATTCATTTTGACTGCTGCTATCCTACCCAACATAGATAATTGTAGTTTCTTCCATTTTTCCAATTCTATTTGTGTCTTATTCCACAAAACTTCATAATTATTTTTATATAACTTCCCATTAGAGGCTTCAATGTCAATTCCTAAATATTTAATTTTTTTAACTATCTCACATCCTGTTATTCTTTCCAATTCCTGTTTTAAATTAATATTTAAATTTTTAACTAACATCTTTGTTTTAGTTATATTTAATTTAAACCATGATACCCTACCATAAATTTTAATTATCTCCATCAGTCTCTTGGCTGACTGTATTGGTTGAGTCAATGTCACAACCAAATCATCTGCAAAAGCACGTAATCTATAGTCTTGTTGTCTAATCTCTATACCTTTTAAATCATCTGCTCCTCTTATCCTATTCAATAAAACCTCTAAAGTTAAAACAAACAACAAAGGGGATAATGGACATCCCTGTCTGGTACCTTTCTCTATGTTAAATGAATCTGTTAAGTCCCTATTCACAATAACCTGCCCTGTTTGTTTCTGATAAATTGCCATTATAGAATTAATAAACTGATCCCCCATTTCCATCCTAACAATCAATTTTTTCAAAAACAACCAATTCAATCTATCAAATGCCTTTTCCGCATCCAAAAACATAAGAACTGCGGGCACCTGAGTATTCTTCTCCAAATATTCTACCGTGTTTCCCCGATAGTAAGACACCCCCGATTGTAAGACGTATCGGGGTTTTCAGGGGGTCGGCTAATATAAGCCGTACCACGAAAGTAAGACATATTACTCCTGCCCACTTCCGCCTCCTGCTTAAAATACTTAAATACTTAAAATACTTAAAATACTTAATATACTTAAAATACTTAAAATAAAACTGACAATTGTTTTCCAATCAATATAAGCCGTACCCCGAAAGTAAGACATAGTGGGGCTTTTGGGGATAAAAAGAAAGTGTGACCCTGTCTTGCTTTAGGGGAAACACGGGTATTATATTAATAAGTTGTCTAACGTTAGTTTTCATCTGCCTCCCTTGTAAAAAACCAGTTTGATCAGTATGAATTGTTTGTTGTAAAACTGTCATTAATCTATTAGCCATCACTTTTGCAAAAATCTTGTAATCTGTATTCAACAAAGAGATCGGTCTAAAATTTTCTGATTGAAAATTATCTCGTCCCTCTTTAGGAATTAAAGAAACATAGGCTGTTTTCCATGAAGGTGGAACCTGACCCCCTTTTTGTATATTAACAAATAACTCTCTAAGAGGTTCCACCATTTCCATTTGAAAATGCTTATAATAAACCGCCGTTAACCCGTCAGTCCCATGCGATTTTCCTATTTTCAATTGTTTAATCGCTGAAAGTATTTATTCTGAAGTAATCAATATGTTTAATCTTTCTCTTTGTTCATTATTAATTACTGATACATTTTCATTTTGCAGAAAAATATCTATATCATTCTCTTGTATCTTCTCTTCAGCATATAACCTAGAATAAAATTCTAAAAAAGCTTTCTTAATAATATCTTGTTGAAACACCTCTTTCCCTTTATACTCTATTTTCTCAATTATTCGGGATTTTTGTTTTTTCCTTAATATATAGGCCAGCCATCTGCCAGGCTTATTGGAATTAAAAAACGTATTATGTTTTGCATATTGTATATTCCTAGCAACTTGGTCTGCCATCAACAGGTCAAATTGTTTCCGTAGGACCTTAATCCCTTCTTTAATATTTTTATCATCTGGTCTCTTTATTAATAACTGTTCCTTCTTTCTTATTTCCTCTTATAGCTCCTTCAATTTTTTCTCTTGTTTATATCTATGCCTTTTATTCAAATCAATTAAAATCCCACGCATATACGCTTTACTTGCATCCCATACCATTTCTATAGGTGTACCCTTGTACATATTTAACATAAAAATTCCTTCATTACATTTTTACATTCATTCACATTTTTGTCATATTTAAACAAATTTTCATTTAATCTCCAAGATCTTTTAGGTCTTTGTCCTTCCGTTAGTTCCATCCAGACCGGATTATGATCTGTTAAAAGTTTAGGTAAAATCTTCACCTTTTTTAAACTAAAAAGAAAATCACTAGAAGTTAATATAAAATCAATTCTAGAAAATGACTGATGCCTATCAGAAAAGAAAGTAAATTCTTGCTCTTTACCATTTCTTTCTCTCCATATGTCTATCAAATCAAAATCATCCTTTATATTAAAAAAAAGATTTAGGCAACTTAGAACGTGTTTGAGGAATTGATAATATCTTCTTTTTATCTAAATCAATATCTATCACACCGTTCCAGTCTCCCATTATAATACAAGACCTATAATCAAATTGTATTAACTTTTTATAAATTAACTTGTAAAATTTTCCTTGTTGTTGATTTGGCGCATATATACCCATCAAAAGTACTTTTTCCCCATCTTTTAAAATTTCAATTGCTAAATATCTACCTTGTGTGTCTGGTTCTATTAATTTAGCTCTTATATGATTTTTAACATAAATAACAATTCCATTCTTCTTCTCAGCAGCCGCTGCAACAAAGTGTGTACCTAATTTATTATTTATCAAATATTTCTGATCAGTAATTCTAATATGTGTTTCTTGTAAGCAAGTTATATCATTTTTACATTGAATCAAATAATGAAATATCTTCTTCCTTTTCTGTGGAGAATTTAAACCATTGACATTCCATGTCAAGAATTTATTTGACATGGAGGCTTCCGGTGGCTCCGCCGGCGTCGCTAGAGTCTCCTCTGTGAGGCTCCGTTCCCTGGGTTTGTAAAGCCGCAAAAAACAGCGCACATCAGCTGTTTTTTTGCGGTGAAAAATCCCCTCTTTGGGCAAAGAAGAGGTGTAGAGCATCAGGAGCAGGGTTGAGCTCCTCTTAAATCCCTGGAAAAAGTTTTCAGGGATCAAGAGCGATAGCTCCCTAAGCTCCTGAAGACGCTCCTGCCCAGAGACGCTTCTGTCATCAGACAGAGAAAGACGCCGCGACCGCTTCTGCTTATAAAAATAGAACACAAGAGAGACTGTAAGCAGACTGAGTGAATACAGGAGTTCTTATTGGATTGCAAGTATTTTTTTATTGTTTTTCTGGCTATATATTTCTAACTTCTACAATCAACATAATGCTTTCAAAATGGCGTATAGCTTTCACTGCTTTCACTGTTAAAGGAAAGTGTTTGAAAGTGAAAGTGAATTCTCCATTTTTTTTTCTCTCTCCTTGTTCTCGTAAGCGAAGCTAGAGAGACGGCTGTAGGAATTGTATTAAAGCCAGAGTGATTGTTTTAAATTTAAAATGAAGTGGAATTTACATTCAAATGTTAAACCTATTTTGGATCGTATTGATGAATTTCAAGAAGAAAGGCGTGCAATAGTGAAAGAGATTAAAGCAATACTGAAAGAGACTATTACAGAAATATTAACCAGATTCTTTCTTCCAAATGAAACTGATTTACAACCGACTGCTGAACATTTTATAATACAATCTAAACAAGAAGAAGAACAAGAACAAGAAGAAGACAGTACTGAGAATAAAGAGAATAAAGGGAAATGGATCTTGCTTGATAAACAGTTCATCTATGGAGTGGAGGAAGAGGATTTGTTTCAAGAAAGGAAGGGATGGCTATTCCTTTTAGATAAGCAGCAAGAAGAGGATTTAATTGAGAAAAAAGAGACATTGATTCAGTTTAAGAAGCAACTTACTTATGGGGCTGAGGATCAGGAAAAGCAAAGACAGAGATTTGAATTGTTATCTCAACAAAAGTTTATGGCTAAGAGTAACAGAGGACTAATGCAAAGGTTAAGACGGTTTATTTGGACTCAAATGATATTGCAAGTAAAGAAGAGAGACTTATTATTTGAAAGGGAGGCTTCGTTATGGAGGTTTACCTGGTTGAAGAAAAAACCTAGAATTCGACTGAAGGAGTGAAATTTAAAATTGTATGCAAGGAATTACGGGTAATTTAAAATTATGGACTGATTTAAGGACTAAGATTATGAGTAAGATGTAAGAGAAGATGATTAATGGAAGATATAATTAAATTGATGAAGAATGTATTTGCTCTGAAATGATCTAGGTTTGACATTAGATTGATTGATTGATGGGATAGATAAGCATTATGTGATTTGATAAGGTTGAAGGAATGTAAGTTAGAAATGGAATAAATAGATCGTATTTGTTATGGAGGTTTATCTGACAGATGAGAAAGCCCAGAAGTCGATTGAAGAAGTGAAATTTAAAATTAAATGTAAGGAATTAAGGCTAATCTAAGATTATGGGCTGAATTAAAGACCAATTTTATAAGTAAGATGTAAGAGAGGATGTTTAATGGAAGATATATTAAATTGATTAAGAACATTTTTTTTAATTGAGGGGTTTATTGATATTATTTGTTTATTTTTCTAAAAAGATGAATTTTTTTTGATGTTCAATGGTTTGAAAGAGGTTGATTACTGGAAGATGTATATAAAATTTGATTGTTTGGGTGATTTTATATAACCTCTCAATGGATTGAAGTGATTTAAGGTTTGACTTAGATTGATGGTTTAGATATGTAAATGAAAATTATTATTCTTAACAAGATGATTTGTTTGTTTTGTTTAATGGATTGAAATGATTTAGAGATTGTATATAGTATATAGTTTAAAATTCTTGTTAGGATTATATAATAATTTTGTTTGATGTAGTGGGTTTTCTTTTGTTTTACCCTGTACTCACTCTGGGAAGTCGGGAGGGAGGGTTAGGGAGGGTTTATAATTTTATATACGATGTTTTCTCAACTGTAATTGGGGTTGATGTAAGAATATGTAATTACTGTCATTAAGGGGTTGCTCGGGTGGCCTCTGGGCACCACATCTGATGGAAAGAGGAAGGAGGAGTGAAGGCTGATGTAAGTGGAAGTTGATAAGAAGGGGGAAGAGTAGGACGGAGATAGAGAAGGAGGGAGGAAAGTAGAAAGAAAGTAAAAAGAAAGTTGGTAAGAGGGGGGATGAGTAAGGAGGGTGGAGTATAGAGAAGTAGAGAAGGAGGGAGGAAAGTAGGTAGTTAGTTGGTAAGTGAGGGGGGAAGGTTAGGGTCGGGGGGATGTGGTGGTGGGGGTACCGAGCAGTAATGTTAATTGTTTCAGTTGAGTTATTAGTATTAGATGTATTGAAAAATGTACTTATGTTTTGTTTATGGATGATTGTTTATTTTAATACTATGATTTGATTTGAGTAGTTTCTTCTTTCTGTAAAAATTAAAAAAACTAATAAAATATATTTTCAAAAAAAAAAAAAGAATTGATTTGACATGACTGATTCCAGAAACCCTTTGCAAGACCAATTCGAAATTTTCATCATTTTTTTTTCTTTGGTCGAGCTCCCATGGCTTCCACACTTGTAGACACTGCTGCTTGAATTGTAGATTGATCTTGTTGTTCCTTTTTTTTGTTCCTTACGTTTAGTAGTTGCCCGAGTTTGCCTTTGATCTCTAGGCATCTCTACTTCCAAAGGCTGAAATATATCAAGGCTCCGCTCAGGCAACTCCAATAAATCTCCTTTATCAACCCCTGTTGCCCCATGAGGTTGTAACTCCTCAAGCTGTAGTTGTTCTTTTTGCTCTTTATTTCCTTCTTTATGTGATTCTGTGCTTTTCGGTGTTGGGGATGGGGGTTTGCCAGCCTTCATCACATTCACAAAAAAATCTTTTGCTTTCCAAATAGAATTCAAGCGGTATCTATTACCCTGATAAGATAATGATAACCCAGCTGGAGCCTCCCATCTATATTGTAAACCACGTCTTTTAAGTTCATCCACCAAAAATGCATAATCTTTTCTTGCTCTCAACAACTTCGAAGGAATCTCCTTCAAAATCACAACCTCTTGACCGGCCACAGTTAATTTCTTGTTATAAGATATTGTAAGCACATGATTTCTAAATCTCCTTCTAACAAAATAAATCAAAATGTCTCTAGGTAAATTTCTTTGTCTTGCAATCCATGAATTGACTCTGTAGATCCTATCTATCTGCCAAGACATATCTTGTACCCCCTCATTTATAAATTCTCCCAGAGCTTCTCCAAAAATCCTTCTCAGATCCTCCTGATTCTGATTTGCTTCTTCTTTCAGCCCTCTTATTCTAATAGCCCACATCATCTGATTATATTGTTCCATAATAGCTTGGTCTTCCATATCACTTTTAATTTCTTCCATCTTTTCCTCAAAATGTTGCTCCACCCCTTCCACTTTCTCTTCCACTCTCAAAGTATAGTCCCAAACCCCCTGAAAGCTTCCACAATATCTTCTCTTATCACTTTATTATGAGTCTCAATTATTTATTTAATTTTCCCCAGTTCCCCAGTTACTCCTTTGATTTGTTCCTCAGCATGAGTTGCAATCTTTTTCTCCAATTCATCCCCAAATTTCTCCATATTTTTCTCCATACTTCTCTCTATATTATCAGTCATTGTTAATAATGCAGCCTGCAGGTCTTTCATAGTCAACATTTCTGGAGGGGGTTGAATAGGCAAAGGGGCTTGAGGCTGTGTAGGGATTAGAGAAGCCAGGGGGGGCAGAAAAACTAGATTTAGAGGGCTGAGCCGGTGAGGATACTTCAACCTTCGCAGATGTTATTTTAGTTTGTCTGGTAGCCATTCTATGATCAATCTGCTTTCTATAAAAAACTCTCGAAAAACTGCTTTTAATAAAAAAATTTATTACACATATATTGCCAAAATTTTTCCTTGTTCTTCTTTTCCTTCTTATCTTCTTTCAAAACCTAAATTTTAGTTAAAATTTGTAGAATTTTAAACTTTAGATCTGAGCGATCACTGTGCCTTTGTTCTAGAAAGTTACTTTCACTTTACTGTCAAAAAGCGATCCCCATCTTAAAGTCTTAAAGTCATTATGATGATTGTAGGAATAATTAAGGTCAGAAGTAGAATATAAAAAGTTACTTGCGATGTCAATCTCCTGCATTCACTCCGCCTGCATATAGATCACTCTTAGATACTTATCTTCCGCAGGGGTGGTCGCGGCGTCTTTTTCTGTCGACTGACAGAAGCGTCCCGGGCTGGAGTGTCTTCGAGCGCCTGGGGAGCTCTCACTCTTTCCCCCTGAAACCTTTTTCAGGGGGTTTTTAGAGGAGCTCAACCCACGCCCGATGCTCTTCACCCCTTCTTCTCCCGAAGGGGGGATTTTCCACCGCAAAAAACAGCTGATGATCGCTGTTTTTGCGGCTTACAGTTCCCGGGAGTCGGAGCCTCCGAAGGAGGCTGTGGCGACGCCAAACGGAGCCACTGGAAGTCTCACTCAAGAGACTCTATTCTATTGGCGTTCAAAAGCCAATATAAACTAAGGAAGTTTCGGTTTCAGAGCACGTGGCAGAAAGCAAGACAGAGAACAAGCGGAAGAAAGCGAGAGAGAACAAGCAGCAGAAAGCAAGAGAGAACAAGCAAAAACAGTAAGCTTTGTCTCTGGCCTGCTGCTGAGTTTCCTCTGCTTGGCCACCAGACACCCCAGCAGCCCCAGAACACCCTGCCCCCATTTCGTGCAATTTTGCAACCGGCCCACCGGCTACAAAACACCCCACGGCCGCCGGCGTTCCTGTAAGGCTCCTCCCCAGCCCACTGGCTCAGCCTCCTCCGGTCCGTCCTTCCTCACCTGTCCTGCGTGGTGACCCAGCTGGTAGTTTTGGTGGCATGGTCGATATCATAGTTGCGAGCTTCCTCCCAGCCTTTGGACAAAGGCAGCTTCTGCCGGGGCATTTTTCCCGGCAGCAGGCGCAGCAGCGAAGAGACGGACCAAGGCCAGAGGCGAGCCAGGCTGGCTGCCTGCCGTCCGTCCTGCTCCCCTCCCCATCTGTTTGGCTGAGGACGTGGGGGGGGCAGCTGGAAGCCGCTGCCTCCCGTCCTGCTCGCCCTCACCGCCTGTTCTGCTGAAGATGGGGGGGCGGCTGGGAACTGCTGCCGTCCGTCCTGCTCCCCTCCCCATCTGTTTGGCTGAGGACGTGGGGGGGTGGGAGCCGCTGCCTTCCGTCCTGCTCGCCCTAGCCGCCCGCTCTGCTGAAGATGGGGGGTGGCTGGGAACTGCTGCCTGCCGTCCTGCTCCCCTCCCCATGTTTGGCTGAGGACGTGGGGGGCGGCTGGGAACTGCTGCCTGCCGTCCTGCTCCCCTCCCCATCTGTTTGGCTGAGGACGTGGGGGGGAGGCTGGGAACTGCTGCCTGCCGTCCTGCTCCCCCTCCCTGTCTGTTTCGCACCATCTGCCTTTCGCTATCTCTCTCTCTTCACCTGGAGGGAGAGGGAGAGAGAGAGAAAGAGGAAAAAGAGAAAGAGGGAAGAGAAGAGAAAGAGGAAAGAGGAAGAGAGAGAGAGGAAAAAGAAAGTTAGAGGAAAAAGAGAAAGAGGAAAGAGAAAAAGGAAAGAGGGAGAGGAAAGAGAAGGGGAGAGGAAAGAGAAAAAGGAAAGAGAAAAAAGATTGAGAAAAGAGAGGAAAGAAAGAGAAAGTTAGAGGAAAGAGAAAGAAAGAGAAATAAGAGAAAGGAAAGGAAAGGAAAGGAAAGAGAAAGGAAAAAAGAGGAAAGAGAAAGAGAAGAGAGAGAGAGGAAAGAGAGAGAAAGTTAGAGGAAAGAGAAAGAGAAATAAGAGAAAGGAAAGAGAAAGAGAGGAAAGAAAGTGGAAAGAGAGAAAGTTAGAAGAAAGAGAGAAAGAGAAATAAGAGAAAAGAAAGAGAAAGGAAAGAGAAAGAGAGGAAAAAAGAGGAAAGAGAAAGAGAAGAAAAAGAGGAAAGAGAGAAAGTTAGAGGAAAGAGAAAGAGAGGAAAGAGAAAGAGGAAAAAGAAAGAGAAGAGAGAGGAAAGAGAGGGGGAAAGAGGAAAGAGAGAGAGAAAGAAGAAAGAGAAAGAGGGGGAGAGGAAAGAGAAAAAAGATTGAGAAAAGAGAGAAAGGAAAGAGAAAGAAGAGAAAGAAGAGAAAGAGGAAAGAGGAAAGAAAGAAGAGAAAGAGAGGAAAGAGGATAAAAGAGACAGAAAGAGAAAGTTAGAGGAAAGAGGGAAAGAGGAAAGAGAAAGAGAGGAAAGAAAAAAAAGAGAGAGAGAGGAAAGTGACAGAGAAAGACCCTTTTGACATCTAAAATGAAGATAACACTGCATATATCCTTTTTTTACCTTTATTTTATATATAAATTATATACAATAAAATTATTTGAAACCAACATTTTGTGCTATTCTAATGTACAACTGCACAAATATGCATGTAATCTCTGAGGAGGCTATCACATCTGGGTTACAAAAATTTTGTTAAAGCATTCTTGTTTGCTGATATTTATTTCCTTTTATAAACTGCTTTGATTCTTCCATTTATTGTTTAAAGTGGTTTAATACTTCCATCTATTTCCTTTTATTCCCTTAAAACTAGTTTGAATTTTCCATTTATTGCCATTTATTCTCTTAAAACTGATTTAATTGTTTTGTTTATTTCTGATCCACAAAACCTATAACCTCCATGCCATTTCTCACTCTTCTTATTCCTTTCTGCTTTGCTTTTTATTCCCTCTCTTTCATATACTTTCTTTTATCTTCACTGAAAGAAAATCCCTCCAGGTCCCCACTATAATTTATGGTTCAAATGAAAGCAGCCTGTTCTTATTTATTATTTACTAACTTTCTGTAAATTTTGGTCCCACATTTAAAGTCAGGGTAAACATGCATTAAAATACATGCAGCAGCGGCATAGCATTAATGGTGGCCGGGGCTGTCTTTCTTGCCACGCCCACTTGGTGGCCATGCCCACTTGGCCACACCCACTTGGTGGCCACACCCACTTGGCCATGCCCCTGGCACCCGGCGATGTAGAAACAAAAATAATTTTATGGTTGGGGGTCACCACAACATGAGGAACTGTATTATGGGGTCGCGGCATTAGAAAGGTTGAGAACCACTGGTCTAAGTGCTATTGCTATTGCTATCTACCTGATTCTGTAATAGCCTTGTTCCCTATGCCATCCGTCTGGTAAACTCGCAAGATTCATTTTTCTCGCTATATACATGTATACATAACCCGTACTAGACTGTTGCTTCTCTGTGACATATAATATATGTGGGTATATGCATAATTCTGTATTTATTTTTGTCATATTTATGTAGTATATATCGCAGGTGGCAACACTTCGAGAGCTGAATGCAACGAAATTTCATTTTAATGTATGCTGTTTAGTGTACATTGAAAGTGACAATAAAGTTATTATAATTATTCTATTCTATTGCTAAATATATGCCAGGAGAAATTTCCTGACAGTTAGAACAATGAATCAGTGGAACAACTTTCCTCAGGAAGTTGTAGGTGCTCCAACACTGGAGGTTTTTAAGAAAAGACTGGACAGCCACTTGTCTGAAATGGTATGGGGCCTCCTACCTAAGCAGGGGGTTGGACTAGAAGACCCCCAACATCCCTTCCAACTCTGCCAGATGCCAAGCACCCATATTTTGATTATGTGACTATGGGGATGCCTCGATAGTCCTAAGTGTGAGGATCAGTTGTCAGTCACTTTTTTCAATGCTGTTGTAACTTCAAATGGCCGCTAAATGAATGATCGTAAGTTGAGGGCTACCTGTAATGACATAGTAAAAATAGCAAAGGCTGTCTGAAAGCAGAAGCACAAAAATGAACTGCGGGCACCACCAGCTGAAAAATCGGTGTGTTGCATAAACATGCCGAGAGGCATCTTTAGATTGGACTGTCCTGAAAATGATGTTCAGCTGGTCCTCGACTTACAACAGTTCCTTTAGTGACCATTCGAAGTTACAGCAGAGAAAAGTGACTTATAACCATTTTTCAGACTTACAACTATTGCAGCATCCCCAGGGTCACATGATCAAAAGTCAGATGCTTGTCAACTGGTTCGTAATTATGACAGTCGCAGTGTCCCAAGATTATGTGATCCCCTTTTGCAACCTTCTGACAAGCAAAGTCAATGGGGAAGCCAGATTCACTTAACAACCGTGTTACTAACTTAACAACTGCAGTGATTCACTTAACAACTATAGTGGGAAAGGTCATAAAATGGGGCAAAATTCATTTAACAAATGTCTCGCTTAGCAACATAAATTTTGGGCTCAATTGTATAAGTCAGTGATGGCGAACCTTTTAGAGACCGAGTGCCCAAAACCTGCCCCCCTGCCCCCGCTCCGCCTGCTACCCTGCCTGCTCTGCCCCCACCCGCTCCCTGCCCCACCCGCACGCAGGGCCACCCACCGCCTCCATGGCCCGTCGCAGATCGCCCAGGCGGCCCTGCAGCACCATGGCAGCCATGCCCTCCGCCCACACCCTGCAACGTCATCTGTGCACGTGGCGTGAGGGTGGAGTCTTGTCCCTGCTGCCCGGCTGCCATGTCCTTGGCTGCGCTGTTCCGTGCGGGCCGTGCCCAGGGGCGACTCTCCTCCGGGGGGCTGCTGGTGAGGAGGGGGCCACGGGGGGCTGCGGGGCTGGGGCGACAGCACGTGTGCCCACAGAAAGGGCTTTGAGTGCCACCTCTGGCACACGTGCCATAGGTTCGCCACCACTGGTATAAGTTGAGGACTACCTGTATATCATTGGGCGGAAACATTACCTATTTTGCTTACTCTGTATTGGTCACTGAATGCTAACCTTGCTTCCTCTACTGAATCAGCATTAGCTGCTCTTCTGATTCAATCTGTGGCCATTTCAGAGAGCTAGTCAGCCGGGTAAAACCCATAAACCAGAACAAGGAGTTGCCAAACAAATAACCTTTACGCTAGCTCCGTGAGTGTTAACATGAAAAGATAATTCACCGGAAATGGACCAAATCAAAAGAGAAGTTGATCAAGTCTATAGAGTGAATTCAAATTATGCAAGAAGAAATAGAGTGCCCAGGGAAGTTCATGTTAGATTCAGCAAAAGAGCAGTACGGGATGAGATCCTGAGACTAGTGAGGGACCAACCTCTGAAATACAGAGATAAAGATTTGGTAGTTCTCAAACAGATCCCAAGAAGAATTAGAGAAGCTTGAAGAGAATACCAATTCTTAACGAGGAAATTGATCAGTAAAGGAGTGAACTTCAGATGGTTGGTCCCAGAAGGACTATTAATTTTTTGGGACACAAAAAGATATAGATTGAACACCCCACAACAAGCAGAGGATTTCTTTAATAATCATAGAGACTTCTTGGAGAGAGGTGAGGCGGAACCTAAGAAACCAGAGGAAACGACTGCAGGAACATCGAAACAAACAGAGGAAGAAGCGCCTAAAAAGACTCAATCAGAGGAAGATGTGAGGCCTAAAGATCAGAGACAGATAAGCTCTCCTAGAAAATTGAGATCTCGCCACAACTGAAACTATGGAGGAAATTGGAATTCTTTCAATAAATATAAATGGTCTTAACTCCCCATCAAAAAGGAGTAAAATATTTCATAGACTACAAAAGCTAAAAATGGATATAATTTGTCTCCAGGAGACACACATCAAGTTACAACATTCTAGAATACTTGAACAATTAAAACTTGGTAAACTTTATTTTTCCTTGACATCACAAAAGAAAAGAGGGATAGCTCTATATATAAAAGAAAAGATGAATCCAAAACAAATTTATGCTGATGAAGAGGGAAGAATATTGATGGTTGAGATTACATGGAATCAAAAACAAATATTGATGGTTGCGATATATGCTCCCAATGAGAAGCAAGATCATTTTTTTCAGCAATTATATGATAAACTTGTGGATTTAAATTACCATAGCTTGTGTATACTTGGAGACTTTAACGCAATTGTTGATCCAGTACGGGACTACAAAAGTTATAAACAGGGGGAAAAAGGAAGTAATATCCTACCTAAATCCTTTCTAAGAATGAAAGATGAACTTTGTATACAGGACATTTGGAGAGAGATGTACCCGGAAAAAGCACAATACACCTTTTATTCTAATAGACATAAATCGTGGTCAAGAATTGACATGATATGGACTTCTTTGGACTTAAAGGCCATGATACAAGAAATTAAAATAGAATCTAACATTTGGGCAGACCATAACTCAATGAAAATGACTTGGAAAGGACTTAAGAAAAGACCAAGATGGTCCTTGAATAAATCAATATTGAAAGAAAAGGAGTTTTTACAATTCGCAACAAAAGAAATGGAATTCTTTTTTAAAGTTAATAAAAAAGAAGAAACCTCTATTCAAATTGTATGGGACACAGCGAAAGCATATTTTAGAGGTTTGGCCATAACTTATCTTGCTAAAAAGAATAAGGAAAAGAAACTTGCTCAACATAGATTGAAAGAACAACTTAGTATGTTGGAAGCTGAATTAAAATCAGACCCTCAAAAGAAAAAGTTGAAAATACAAATGGAACTATTAAAACATAAGTTAAACTTACTTGAGATAAATACAATGGCACAACAGATTAAAAGGTCCAAACAGAATTTTTTTGAAAATGCCAATAAACCTGGGAGATGGCTGGCATATAGATTAAAAAAAGAAAGAGAAAAAAGATTAATAAGTAAGCTAAGGGACACGGACAGTGACCTACATTGTCACAACGACTTAATGAAAAAAATTATGAAGGAGTATTATGAGACACTTTATAAGGCGGAGACGGTTTCTAAAGATGCAATTTAGGCTTATTTAAAAGAAGCAAATCTCCCAAAGGTTCCTGAGAATATGCGTCAGAGGTTAAACAAGAATGTTTCAATGATGGAGATTACAGAGGCAATAAAAAAGCAAAAGAAAGATAAAACACCAGGACCTGATGGTCTTCCTGCTGAATTCTATGTAGCGTTACAAGATACTATAACTCCAACTTTGAAAGACTTATGTAATGAAGTTTTTACACAGACAAAAATACCAGACTCATGGACTGAAGCTAATATTACTTTGATACCTAAAGAAGATACTGACCATACACTAATCAAAAATTACAGACCAATATCGCTATTAAATGTGGATTACAAAATCTTTGCTGCAATAATGGCAGAAAGAATGAAAAACTTTTTGAATGAATTTATACACTCAGACCAAAAATAGTTCCCTACCAAAAAGACAGATAAAGAACAACTTGAGTATTATTTTAAACATCTTGGAATACTACGAAATCCATCCAGGGAACCAGATGGCACTGATATTCCTTGATGCACAAAAAGCCTTTGATAACTTAAATTGGCAATTTATGTTTCAACAACTTCAAGAAATGGACTTTGGTGAAAATTTTAACAAAGCAATTCAAGCAATTTATAAGAAACAAACAGCAAGAATACTTTTAAATGGAGATTATACAGATGGATTTGAGATTTAAAAAGGCACTAGACAGGGATGCCCGTTGTCTCCTCTGTTGTTTATTCTTACATTAGAGGTTCTGGCAAGAAATATCAGACAAGATACAGAAATTAAAGGTCTGGCGATTAAAGACCAGAAATATAAACTACAGGCTTTTGCGGATGACTTGGTCTTCATTTTAGAGGAGCCATTGCAAACAGCTGATAAACTCTTGCAGAAAATTGAGAAATTTGGAGAAGTGGCTGGTCTGAAAATAAACAGGGAAAAGACTAAAGTAATAACAAAAAATTTAACAGACAAACAGAAAATTCAACTCGCTAAAATGACAAATCTTCAAATAGTTAAGAAAGTCAAATATTTGGGTATTTATTTAACTGCGAAATATACTACACTAAAAGAAGATAATTATGAGAGATTAATGAAACAAATAAAAATAGACTTGGAAAGATGGGAAAATCTTCAATTATCACTTCTAGGAAGAATAGCGATGGTTAAGATGAACATTTTACCAAAGCTAATTTTCCTATTTCAAACAGTGCCCATTAAACTTACTAAGAATTTTTTTGATGATTTAAATGCAATGATTTTAAGATTTATATGGCAAAAAAAGAAAGCGAGAATCAAATGTAAATTGTTACAAGAATCTAAGGATAGAGGGGGCTTTGGACTTCCAAATTGGAGACTTTACCATCAAGCGGCTATTTTGCTTTGGCTTAAAGAATGGATTGTATTGAGAAATAAAAGATTGCTTTATTTAGAGGGACACGACCTTCAGTTAGGTTGGCATGCTTTTATATGGTACGAGAAATCTAAAGCACATAAGTACTTTCAAAATCATGCGATAAGAAACATACTACTCTCAGAATGGGAGAAAATTAAACATAAAATATATATAAAAATACCTGAGTGGCTTTCAACAATGGAAGCATTTGCTTATCCAAATCTGATCAACTATGACAAACTGGTTAGTTATAAAGACATTTTGGACAAAGAGGGAAAACTTAAGGACAGGCAAACTTTACAACTACAAGGTATTGACTTGACATGGTGGTCCTATTTGCAAATTCAAACAAGATACGAAAAAGATATAAAATTGACAGGTTTTTACAAAGAACAGACCCCATTAGATAAAATTTTGTTAAAAACAGATGAGAATTTGATTAGAAAACTCTATAAATTTCTTTTAAACTGGAAGATGGAAGAAGAACAAGTGAAAGAAACAATGATAGTATGGGCAAAGAACTTTGGACATTCTATAGATTTGGAAGACTGGCAAAAACTTTGGGATAAAAATATTAAGCTTACAAAAGTGGTAGCATATAAAGAAAACTTAAATGTTTTATAGATGGCATATGACACCAGTTCGCTTAGCGAAAATGTTTAAAAATGTTTCGGATATTTGCTGGAAATGTAAACAACAGCCAGGCACTTACTACCATGCCTGGTGGATATGCCCTATTGCTAAGAAATATTGGTCTAAGATCCATAGATGGTTGGAAAAGATGATGAAACTACAGATAGAATTTAAACCGGAATTGTTTTTGTTAGGAATATCAAGACCTAATTATGGTAAAGAGAATGACTATTTGATATTGCATGTTTTAACAGCTGCAAGGATAGTATTTGCCCAATTTTGGAAAAATGAGAACTTACCATCTGACCAGATTATAATTACTAAAATTTTAGAGTGTGCAGAAATGGATAGACTAACATTAGAAATGAAAGAAAAAGATGATTCAATTTATTTTAGAACTTGGGAAAAATTTTATCAATGGTTAGAGACACGTTAGAACTTGAAGGATTCAATATTTTAGAATAGATGACTGATTTTTAACCGAGTTCTAACTAACATTTTGATGATATGATTATTTTTCCTGACTTACTGATTTTCATTTGTTACTTTTGATTGTTAGGATTTTTTGAGATTTTATTAGTAGTGTTTACTTAATAGATTAACGTATTTGTTTACTAATTGTTCTTAATATGTTATAGTCTAAGCTTCGTAAAAATGGTTGAATATGATATTTACTCATTATTATGATCCGGACGATAGCTTGTTTGTTGAAATACGTGATTGTACCTATCCTTATTTTACCCTAAACCCTTTATTCCCTTCCCCTTCCCCTTCCCCTTTCCTTCCACCCCCTCCCTTTACCATACCTGTATTGTTCCTATTTTTCCTCATCTATATAAACTTAATAAAATTTTGTTTAAAAAAAAGATAATTCACCGAGGTTGAATAATAATTATTTCCTTCCTTTGGCAACTTCCATGCAATGAGATTTTGTGGTATGTCATGGTGATGAGGTCACCAGCATTTTGAAGTGGAAGATACAGATATCAAGGTGACTACTTGATATATAGCTACATGCGATTCATAAAATAAGTGGCAGCTAACTTATTGTGTCTGCTTGTGGACCTCCAATATGGATTTGTCCACTGTAAGAATATTCAGCTAAATAGATTTCATACTGATCAAGTGTTACTCTTGAGCAGGGGGTTGGTCCAGAAGACCTCCGAAGTCCTTTCTAGCCCTATGGTTGTATAATTCTGAGGTAACTATTGTACACTGGTGTGTTCTGAGGCAGAGTTAGGCAATCTGATGTCCTCCAGGGTTTCTAGACCAGGGGTCCCCAACCTATGGGCCGCGGCCCACTCCTGGTTCAGCTCAAACCCAATAAGCTGTTGGCCAGGATTTATTTATATTATTAATCCAATTTTTATTAATCCATTTGATATGGCCACATACCTATCCAAGAAACTTTTGTGGATCAGCAAAATAAAAACAAGTTTTATTTTTCATTAAATTAAAAAGAACAGATAAATCCAGATTATAAAATCACAAAACCGGTAATCATATGTATCCATATTACAGCACCCATAATTAATTTTCTAGCTCTGGTGCCTGGGGGAACAGACAACTTTCACAACTTTGTGAAAGGGTAGCAGATTTGGGCCATGCATATTTCAGGAGAGAGGCTGTTTTATGCTTTCTGAAGCCTACACGGTGATTCTGCTTACTTAGGCTACCTGAAGCAGTCTGAGAATACTGCTAGGAATGACAGTCCTGCAAATAACCTGGTCCCAGGCCATGTAGGGCTTTAAAGGTAATAAACACCTTGAATTGCATGCAGAAGCCTATGGGAGCCATAGCAGTTCACATAGTTATGGTGTTACATGTGCATACTGGAGTGGCCAAAACTACACATGTCCCTGATTCTTGACTAGCAAGAGGTCATTTGTTCAGTAGTAATTTTATTAAAGATTATAATTACATCAGTTAAAAACTCATACAAAAGAATATAAAGAAAGAGTAGAAGGTGCAAAAAAAGGAAAAAAGTGAAAAAAAGTAAGAACGTAGTAAAGGAAAAGAAAGTAAATATATAAAGTGATTTCCTAACTTCATCATGAGCATAAATAATTTTAGCAACATTACCTCCTCTTAAAATACAACAAACGATCTATTCTTTCCATATCCCATCTCTTATCTATACACAAATCCATAAAGCATCAATCCAGTGTCAGAAAAAGCCCATTAAAGACTACCAGAAAGAACAACGTAGTTATTTTAAACTTGATCAAATAAACCAACTTTATATTCCTTCCTTTTACTACTAAAAACCTTAATCTTTAGTCCATTCAAATCATGTTGTAGAACTTGTTTTCTTTTCATTTTTTTTCTTTGTCCCTTCTCATTGTTGGAAACGTGATTAAAATACCAACAAAATTGGATTGGTAAGAAAAAGAGTTTATTCTGCAGAAAATAGAAAAGCAGTTTGCAAAGCGCGGAGGATCCTGGTGGGACACTTCAACAGGAAGTTCTAAACCCAGAGACCACACCAAAATATTCAAACACATAACATTATATACACCCCTATTGCGACGCCCCCATCCCCTCCCCTTAGGTCCCATTTGAGAGGACTTCCCTCTCTCATCCTTTTGTCTTGTTAAGTGTGTCTTCTAGCCAAGCCTCCTGAAATCTAGTGCCTATGTGCAAGGCTTGGCTATTGTCTAATCTTTCTATTGTTAATCAATTGTGACCGTTTTATTTTTAAACTTCTCCGTTTCTCACAAATCCACCCTCTCTATTTTTTATACTAATTTAAAAATAAATTTTTTCTTTAAATGGTTTTAAACTTTCCCAGATCTCCTCAGCATTCTCAAAGTCAAGTATTGTAGCATGTCCAGTCACCTTGTTTAACATCAGCATTCATATGGGGCTAGCTCTTGCTTGGGGCAGAGAGATAGATTTGGGGCCAGGTTTGGTTTTTTAAAAAAAAAAATCCTTTTGAGGAAAAATATATTTTTCTGCCCTTTTAATATTTCCTTCTCTGGGCTAACTTCCTTCAATATCCCCGCTTTGTGCCTTAAGTGTGAGAATGTCACATTTATTGGCACAACATTAAAATTGATCTGGTCAGGGAGACTTGGTAGGCAAGCTTTTAAACCGTTAAGCCAAAAAAAAAATATTAAAACATTAATGGAGGCAGCAGAAAAAGATCCCTTTAGTGGCTCCCAAAAAGGGAGCTTGCACCCATAAAGTTCTAAAAGTCAGGGCAAAAATTTTGTTAGGTGGAAAAGAAATTTATAGTGTCCAATATTCTGTGCCAATCATTTTCAAATGTTGGATGTCACCTTTAGCTTCCAGTCAGGTTTGCATACCTCCCAAAAGTCTTCACAGCCATGGTTTTCCTTAGTACATGACCACTGGCTGCCCATTTTCAAGGGTTGTTTCCTGCCTTAGCTCTTAGTTCAGTGCATCCAGGTTTGTAATGTCCAATTGAGGTTAGCCAATACGCCAGGCTATTAAATTTTTCTTTAAATTGCACATAATGAGCTCTAGGAATCCCAATCTGAGCCCACCAGTGCAAGATATTCAGGGCTGAGGTTTGGGGATCTTTCCTGTTGCTTCCTTAGTTAGGGCATAAGAATTGCAAATCACCTGAGGGGGCCTAGTTCCCTCCCCTTGGAATTTTCAGGAAGTTGGGCTTGCAAAGCTTGGGTGTAATAGAGCAAAAAATCAGCGGGGGGGGGGGGACTTTACTAAAGGTAGGTGGAGGGGATAGACTCTGAATGGTGTGAATGGGGTGTGTGTGTGTGTGCAACTATTTCTACAAAACAGACAATACAAACATTCTGGATAAATTTTCCCTCCCACCAGATAGAAGTCCAAGGTGTTCAGTACTTGTTCTGCCAACTGTTCCCAAATGCCATCTCTCCATTAATACATTCAACTGGCTTGTTACAATACAAATGGGGCAAGAAAGAAAAGTTTACAGTGGGTTTCCACCCTCCCCCCACAATCTAATTTTCTCTTGTGAGGCTTCACATGGCACCAGTGGCTCCAGGACTCCTTCCTTCTGCAGCTCTCACAGGCATCTGGGGAATGGTAGGACTTGGGAAGATGTTCCACTCAGATTGCATGGTGGCTTTTTAGTGGATGGCTGGATTCAAAACCCAATTCCAAGGCTCAAATGGATGGAGGCAGCATCTGGGTCTGTGTGTTCTGCTTCCAAAGGTTTGGGGGAGGATTGCAGGGCTGAAAGATACAAGAACAAGGTCTCCCCCCACTTTCTGGGTGGACTCTCCCAGGAGAGGCAGACAAAGGGTATGGAGAACAAAGGGCAAGAAAGAAATTAGAAAGGGGGTGGTAGCTTGCAGGCAGTTTGAAAGGGCATTTAATACTGCAGTTATTAGAGAAAAACAGATAGACAAGTCACAGGTTTGAGGACAGGAAGAAACTGGATTCTGGTAAGAGAACAACAAAATGACATGTTTCACTTTTGAACTTGAACATTTGCAACATGTTAAGGACAAGAACTTGCAACTTGAGAGGAAGGAAAAAAATGCTAGGCAACTTGAGAATGCTGAAAACTCCAAATAATTTTAAAAGCCTAATATTTTAATATGTGCAACTTGCCAGGGGCAGGAGAATCTGCCTTTAACATTTATTCCAAAATAGACCACATTATTTTAGAAATTGGAAAATGCTTATTTGTTTCAGAAAAGTTTCACTGTAGTTTCACCAATTAGTGATACGGTAAGAAAAGTAACTTAAGAAATTATTTCCCCAAACAAGCAGACTTGAACTTCAAAAGGCTCTTGTAGATAGACACGAATTTTCAGGAAAAGGGATAGATAGATAAAACCCATTTAAAACACAAACTCATTTACAACACGTTGCAGAATGATTTTCCAGAACTTGGGGCAGGAACCCAGCAGGCAAGACACCCCCTCCCTCACCCAGACAGATGGGTTGATCTTATCCTCCTCCTCCTGGGTCAGTTTTCTCATGAATGCTTCAGGTTTGAATTCTAATTTTAATTGTAATGCCATCAGAGCATCTCGCCCTAATAGGTTTACTCCAGCCTCAGGAATATATAACATTTCAATATTAATTTTCTGTCCCCCATCTTTTACTCTAATTTCTAGGGGATTGATTTTGGGGACTTGAAATCCTTCCCCCTTCACCTCGGGAACTCTGATCACTTGCCCACTTAATTTCATTTCCGGGGTTAATACAGAAACGGCGGTTCGGGCTGCTCATGTATCTATTAGAAATACTAATTCTTCGTTGCTGGGTCCCACTAATAAATTTATCAAGGGCTCTCTGTGGGATTTTCCCTAATATTGATCCTCATCCTCCTCCATTAACTTGTACACTTGCGTTTCTCTCTGTTGCACGGGACAATCTTTCTTAAAATGTCCGGGCTGGCCACACCCAAAGCATCACCTTATGCATTCCTCCTGGCCCGTGCCGTTCCTACTTCCCTCTATCCTTCCCCTGAATCCCTGATTCTGACTTCTCCTGTTCCAATTTGCCTTCCCCCGTCCTCGTCCTCCTTCCGGAGCTCGAGGGGGTGGGGGTTCTTGCTGCTTTATTACCTCATGAACTGTAGCTACCATCATTCTCCCTTTCTGCTTTACTTTCTCCGCGTCCCTCTGGACATACACTTTCTGAGCTTCTTTTAATAGGTCATCTATAGGCTTGGTAGTCCAATTATCCAGTCTTTGCAATTTCTTTGAAATATCTGGCCAAGCCTTAGTCACGAACTGGATCCTAACGAGCGGCACATTTGCTGCGTCGTCAGGGTCCATTCCTGAATACCTTCTCATGGTGTCCTTTAATCTTTGTAAGAAGGCAGCGGGGGATTCCTCTTTTTCTTGCTCAAGGCTTAGAGCTTTTGTCATATTTTGTGCTTTTGGGACTGCCTCCTTTATTCCCCTTATAATTATGTTCCTCATATCCTCCATATTTGTCCGATGTACCTGATTGTTATTATCCCAATCGGGTCTCACGCTGGGAATTTTATCCTCCCCCTTTATGTTGTTATTAGTTGAAGGGGGATGGTCCCGCTCCCAGACTCTTATCGCAGCAGCCCGAGTCAATTGCCTCTCTTCTGCCGAGAACGTGTTTTGTATAGCCATTAACTCATCCCATGTGTAAATGTTTGGTCCTAATAAATTGTCTAACTGTTCCACTGCTCCCAAAGGGTCCTCTATCATATTTTTCATTTCTTTCTTAAAAGATCTCACTTCAGATGCTCGGAGTGGATCCTATACAAAACTTATTATTGGCTGGCCCTGGGTATTTATTCCGTTCGGAACCTCTCTCAAGGGAAACATTGTATCCCTTTCCTCTACGGGTTTGAACGGAAAGTCTTCTATGTCTTTTTTACATTGTTCCAATTCTTTCCTCAGGGCTTTATACTGATTAACCTTTTGTCTCATTTGGGGGCTCCCTGGGGGGGATGGCACACCGGGTGGAGCCTGGGCTATGTTAATCGGACCCGGACTATAGGGGGGGGTAAATACTTTCTCTTTTCATCTGCTTCCTCTTTTTCATCTACTAAGAAGACACGAGAGGGGGGGATTTTTTCTGATATATTGGCCCATTTGCCTGGATTCCAGACCAGGGCATAATCTAGTTCATTATCTAGGGATTCACAAGCCTTAGTTCTAACGTAATCATATAAGTTTTGGCAAGTGAAATAATCATTAGTTCCTAATCGGGGCCACTCAATTTTCTCATCCTCCCACCATACGAAGCAGCACAAATTTACCATGTCTTCTTTTGTTAAATTTAACTTAGTAATCAGTTTGTTATATGGTGGTTTCCTCCAGTTTTCTAACAATTTTCCTAATGGGCTGTGGGGATCTATTTTTAGTTTTGGATTTTTCCTAACTTTTTTCACACATTCCTTTTCCTGGGACCCTCCTGAATTACCCATGATTGGTTTACCACACAATTTTGTTGTCCTTACCAATCTAATGAGACCACGGTTCGCTTCACCAAGCCTCTTTCTCATTTTACTCAGGAGTTCCCTCACTCCGCCTTGCCAGTCCAAACCCTCGGGACATCCACAGCTTGTGTATGTCTTGCCAGTCCTGTGGACCCTCGGGGCGTCTTACACACACCTCTCATAGATCTCAGACTCAAACTGTGCTACCCAACCACCCCCGACTGCCTAGGTTTTATTCCTTGGTCTACCCCAAGTTTTACTCACCTAGGTTCGTGCACGAAGTTGCCCAGTCCTTGTCCTGGTAATTCTCTGGTCCCCTCTCCTCAGTTCTTACCAATCACTATTTGGTCCATGGGCCTGGTTCTGTTTTGCTTCCTCGACCTGTGACTGCAACTTTGGACCATTGAAATCAATGGGGCATGCCTTCCTCAGTTGACCTCGCCTCCCGAAGATGCAGGAACAGATGCCCAAGGCCCCACGTTTGGGCAGCCAATTTGCTGGAAACGTGATTAAAATACCAACAAAATTGGATTGGTAAGAAAAAGAGTTTATTCTGCAGAAAATAGAAAAGCGGTTTGCAAAGCGCGGTGGATCCTGGTGAGAGACTTCAACAGGAAGTTCTAAACCCAGAGACCACACCAAAATATTCAAACACATAACATTATATACACCCCTATTGCGATGCCCCCATCCCCTCCCCTTAGGTCCAATTTGAGAGGACTTCCCTCTCTCATCCTTTTGTCTTGTTAAGTGTGTCTTCTAGCCAAGCCTCCTGAAATCTAGTGCCTACATGCAAGGCTTGGCTATTGTCTAATCTTTCTATTGTTAATCAATTGTGACCATTTTATTTTTAAACTTCTCCGTTTCTCACATCATGAGATTCTTCAAAATTTTAACAAGCCTCTTTTGTAAATCCAAGATAGGAAAATTATCCAGGTGATTCTCATGGTTAATTGTTTGTATATCTCTTTTAATTATTTTTTTTATAAAAATTCCTTTATTAAAACCATCAACATTGTACATAAAATCTTTGTATGCATCAAGCATCATAGCATCTGATATACAACACTACGTATTATTCTTTGTAAACGTCTGGTTTGATAAACATTTTTCACTCCTCACTTCAATCCTCTATTATACACTTGTTACATTTTTTATTCTCTACGATCCCTAGCAATAGGTCCTGAGGTAGTAGTTAAACATTAAATATAAGATCACATTAATAATCAATCATCATAGAACACAACATATAACACTAGGTATTAATCTTTGTAAACGTCTGATTTGGTAAATATTCTTTACTTCTCACTTCCAGCCTCAACTATATGTCCGTTGTATTTTATCTTTTATTATCCCTAGCAAAAGATCCTGAGGTAGAGATTCAGTAACCTGGGGTGGAAATTCAGTCTGCTTTTTCAATATTAAAGTGTTTAACCTTAAACATAAGATCATATTAATAAGCAATCATATTAAGAAGCGATCATCGTAGAACATAACATACAACAATAGGTAGACATTCTTCACTTTTCACTTCAAGCTTCTACTATACACCTGTTACATTTTTTAAACCTGTATGGTCCCTACCAATAGGTCCTGAGGTAGTAATTCAGTAACCTGAGGTATAAATTCAGTCTGTTTTTTCAATGTTAAAATGTTCAACATTAACCATAAGATCATATTAATAAGCAGTCATCATAGAACACCACATATAACACTAAGTATTTATCTTTGTAAATGTCTGGTTTGGTAAATATTAGAACATATACATTCAACATTAGGTGTTAGTTTTTGTAAACATTTAGTTTGTTATACATTCTTCCCTCCTCACGTCGAGCCTCAGCCAAACGCCAGATGCATTTTGTTTGATTGGTGTTTCTCTTGGATATAGTCTATCCATTGTTTCCAGTCCGTCAAATATTGTTCATTGGAACGACCCTTCAAGTATGCTGATATTTTCGCCATTTCCGCCAGGTTTGTTACTTTCACAGTCCATTCTTCCATAGGCGGTATTTCTGGGTTCTTCCAGTATTGTCCCACCAACAATCTCGCTGCTGTAATCAAGTTCAGAAATAAGTTTGTCTCTGAGGTAGTGATATCCTTTGTAATCCCTAACAAAAAAACCTGAGGTAGAAATTCTATACGCTTTGTGAAAATGATTTGGAGTGTCCACCATATCTTCCTCCAGAAGGCTTTGATTTTTCTGCATGTCCACCATATATGAAAGTAGGTAGCTTCCCCGTCTCCACACCTCCAGCATTTGGGCTGGGAGTCTGGGTAGATGAGCGATAGTTTTTTAGGGTCAAGGTGCCACCTATAGAACATC
Source organism: Bothrops alternatus (assembly GCA_034064705.1). NCBI lineage: Eukaryota > Metazoa > Chordata > Lepidosauria > Squamata > Viperidae > Bothrops > Bothrops alternatus. Next base: position 1,059,335 of record JARGCV010000207.1, read on the forward strand.
TTGTAGTAGTTTTCCCTTAATTGTTGCGATTTCGTGAATTCTACGTTCCTCACCCAGATTTTCTCCCACGTGTCCATGGCGATAGAGTGTCCAAAGTCTTGTGCCCACCTCACCATACAGTTCTTGACTAGCTCGGTTTCAGAGTCCATTTCTATCAGAATGCTGTACACTCGTTTGATGTGCATGATCCCCTGGTCTCTAATCTGCTCAATTAGTTTCTCGTCGGTTCGGGAGAAGCCCTTCTTTTTATCTTTATGCCACCTTGATTGCAGTTGTACATATGATAGCCAGGTACCTCCTATTCCTCTGTTTGCTAGCGTTACTTGGGGTATCAAGAGGAACCCATTTTCTTCTCCCAGTACCAGTTTACTGTAGGGCACCACTTCTTGCCCCTGGGATGTGTTTGTATCCCCTATTGCGTGTCCGGGGATCGTCCAGATGGGAATCTTGTCTTGTAGGAGGTGTTTATATTTCTTCCAGACCCATAGCAATGGGATCCGTAATGGGTTCTCCTTGAAGTTCCTGTCTGCCTTTTTGTCGTATACTAAGTATGCGTGCCAGCCAAATAGTAGACCTTGCCCTTCAACATTCAGTATTCTATCATTTGTCATATTGATCCAGTCACTCACCGCCACCAACGTCGCTGCATAATAGTATAGCTTTAGATTAGGCATTTTTAGTCCCCCTCTCTTCCTTATGTCTTGGATAATTTTTAGTTTCACCCTCGGTCTGTTGTCATCCCAAATAAATTTGGTGATGCCCCTCTGCCAATTGTCCAAGTCCTCGTCCTTTTTGAGTATGGGTAGCGTTTGGAAGAGAAACAGAAATCTTGGCAGGACGTTCATCTTTACTGCTACTATCCTGCCCAGCAAGGATAGTCGTAGTGTTTTCCACCTTTCCAGATCTTCTTGTATCTTGCTCCACAGCACCTCGTAGTTATTTTTGTATAATTTCGCATTCGTTGTTTCTATCTCCACTCCCAGGTATTTAACTTTCTTGACTATTTCACAACCCGTTATTCTTTCCAAGTCCTGTTTTGCTTTGCTGTCTAGATTTTTAACTAGCATCTTCGTTTTTGATATATTAACTTTAAAACCTGATACCTTGCCATAGTCTTTCATTATCTCCATCAGGCTCCTTGTTGATTGTACTGGTTGCGATACTGTCACCAGTAGGTCGTCTGCAAAGGCACACAGCCTGTTTTCCAATCTGTATGCCCTTTACGTCCTCTGCTGCTCTAATCTTGTTCAGCAGAATCTCCATCGTTAAGACAAATAGCAGTGGTGACAGCGGGCAGCCCTGTCTCGTGCCTCTTTCTATATTGAATGGGTCTGTTAGTTCGCCATTCACTATGATTTGGCCCGTTTGTTTCTGGTAGATTGCTGTTATGGAGTTGAGGAACTGCTTTCCCATTTTCATCCCCCGGGCTAGGTTCGTCAGGAATGGCCAATTCAGTCTGTCAAAGGCTTTTTCTGCGTCCACAAACATGAGGGTTGCAGGTATCTGGTTGTGCCTTTCCAAGTACTCTATTATGTTCAGCAGCTGTCTCACATTGGTTTTCATCTGACGTCCTTGTATAAACCCCGTTTGATCCGGGTGAATTATTTTTTGTAGTACAGTCATTAGTCTGTTGGCCAGAACCTTTGTAAAGATTTTGTAGTCTGTATTCAATAGTGAGATGGGCCTATAGTTCGCCGGTTGCGCATTATCTTTTCCCTCTTTGGGAATTAGAGAGATGTATGCTGTTTTCCAGGAGGGTGGGACTTGGCCGCCTTCTTGTATATTGACAAAAAGTTCTCTGAGGGGTTCTATCATTTCCTCTTGGAGATACTTGTAATAGATAGCCGTTATCCCATCCGTCCCGGGTGACTTTCCTGCTTTCAGTTGTTTGATTGCTGAGTGTATTTCCTCCTTAGTGATTGGGGCATTCAGGGCATCTCGTTGTGTATCGGTGAGTACTATTAAGTTTTCGTTTTGTAGAAACTTTTCTATCTCTTTGTCCTGTATCTTTTCCTCGGCGTATAGTTTTGAGTAGAACTCGGTGAAGGCTTTCTTGATGATTTCTTGTTTGAATTCCTCCTTGCCTTTGTACTCTACCTTTTCAATTATGCAGGCTTTCTGTTTCTTTCTTAAGGTATAAGCCAGCCACCGCCCCGGTTTGTTGGCGCTGCAGAATGTCTTATGTTTTGCATATTGTAAATTCCTTGCTACTTGATCCGCCATCAGCAGGTCGAATTGTTTTCTTAGTATCTTAATTCCTTCTTTTGTGTCTTTGTCCTCTGGTCTTTTTATTAATAATAGCTCCTGTTTCTTTATCTCCTCCTCTAGCTCCTTTCTTTTTTGTTCTTGTGTACGACGGTGCCTGGCGTCCATGTTCATGAGGATCCCGCGCATGTATGCCTTGCTAGCGTCCCAAATCATTTCAATGGGTGTTTCATTGTTCATATTTATACTGAAGAATTCCTTCATGGCACTTTTGCATTCCGCCACCCGTTTCTCGTGTCTAAGCAGGTTTTCATTGATCCTCCAGGATCTCCTCGATTTCCGATCTTGTCTTAATTCCATCCTTACTGGGTTATGGCCTGTTAGTACTTTGGGTAGGATTGACACGGCGTTTAGGCGAGTTAGCAAGTCACTAGATGTCAGGATGAAATCAATTCTTGACAACAGCTGGTGCCTGTCGGAGAAAAAGGTAAATTCTTGCTCTTTGCCTTGCCGTTCCCTCCAGATGTCTGTCAGTACAAGGTCTTCCTTCATGTTGTAGAAAGATTTAGGCAACTTGGAGTGCTTTTGTGGTTTAGGTTTTGTCTTCTTCTTGTCTAAGGCAATCTCTATGACCCCGTTCCAATCTCCCAGTATAATACATGATCTGTAGTTAAATTGTGTTAACTTCTTGTGTATCTTTTTGTAGAATTTTCCTTGTTGTTGATGTGGGGCATATATGCCCATCACTAGAATTTTCTTGTCATCCTGTGTCACTTCGATTGCTAGGTATCTACCCTGGGAGTCCGACTCTATTAGCTTGGCTATTACATGTTTCGTCACGTATATAACAATCCCGTTCTTCTTTCGTGGTGCCGCTGCGACAAAATGTGTACCTAGTCTGTTGTTGATTAAGTATTTCTGGTCTGTTGCTCTGATGTGTGTTTCTTGTAGGCAAATTATGTCGTTTCCTCCTTGAAACAGATAATGAAATATCTTCCTCCTTTTCTGTGGGGAATTTAGTCCGTTGACGTTCCATGTCAAGTATTTAGTCGTCATTGTCGGTTTCAGGATACTCTTCCGAGACCGCTTCCATTCTATCTCTTGTGGTCTTCTTTGATCTCGTTCCCATGGTATCCAGGTTTGTGTTCGAGTTGTATATAGGGGTCGTGTCGTGCTGCTCTGTGCGTTTGGTGATGGATCTTGTTATCCTGGCCTCTGCAGTCTGTCCTGTTCCCTTGTTGTTGTTGTTGCTTCCTGGTCTCTGTGTCGTCGTGTCTCGAGTTGGTCCTTTCCTTTCTCGTGTTCCTGCATCGGTCTGTCGGTCTGGTGGTCTTTCTGCGTCTTCTCTCATGGTGTTTTGGGGTCCCTCCGGCGTCAGTTCCTTTTCCAGGAATTCTCTGGCTTGTTGGACCGAATTCAGGCGGTATCTTTTATTTTTATAGGAAAGTGTCATCCCCGTGGGGGTCTCCCATCTGTATCGCAGAGCACGTGATCTCAGTTCGTCGACCAGGAATTTGTATTCCTTTCTGTCTCGCAGCATCGTCTGGGGGATCTCTTTCAGTACTTTCACTTCTTGCCCCTTTATGTATAAACTCTTGTTGTAAGATGTGGCTGAGACGAGATTCCGGAATCCCTGCGTCGCAAAGTGGATGACCACGTCCCTTGGTTGGTGTCTGTTTGTTGTCGTCCGTGCGCCCGCTCTGTAGATTCTGTCGATTTGCCATTCGATAACTGGGATTGGCTTTCCCAGGAATGCTGCCAGGGCCTCTATGAAGGTTCCGATCAGGCCCCCTTGGGTTTCGTCTGATGTCTCTTTCAAGCCTCTAAACCTGATTGCTGACGCCAGTTGCCAGTACTGTATCATGGAGGATTGGTCTTGGGCCACCCCTTTCATCTCTGCTATCTCTGCTGTCTGCCCTTCTACTTGGTTCTCCACTTTCTCCATCCGCTTGTCCACCTTCTCTCTGATTTCTTGGAAGTTCTTCTCTATTTCCTCCCCTATTTCCTTGTAGTATGTTTGCATTGCCTCCTTCATTTGCTCTAAATCTGCAGCCATCGCCTTGCATTGCTCCTCCCATTTTCTCTCTAGTTCTTTACCTTGTTCTTTCAGCATTTGTTTTAAATCGTTGTATCTTTTCTCCGTCTTTTGTTCTGCCTCTACACACCTCCTCTCCCTCTTTGCGTCCATTTCCACCAGCTTTTTATCCATTCCATCCATCCTTTCAACCAGCTTTTCTATTACCTCTTGTAATTTTTGTAACATGTGTGTTGTTGAGCTGGCCTGTGGGGGTGGATGGGTCTGGGGGCCTGTATTTGGATGGGAGGGTGTGGGGGCGGGTAAAGTAAGTCCTGATGGTTTGGTACGCTGAGCTGGGGAGGATACAACTCCCTTCGTTTGTGTCAGTGTGGTCTGTTTGGAGGCCATCTTGAGCTTGTCTTCCTGTTGTTCTGGCACTGGTTTGGTTTCTAACTTGGACCAGGTTAGGCACTAGACTGTGATCTGGTGCTGGTCCAGTAGCCTGACCTTTCAGTGGGAGGGGAGGCTTCAGGGTTCAGGCATTGCAGGTCTAGGGGCCTGTGGGCAGGAAGGTCTGTCCGTGTTCAGGGAGTCTATTCAGTGCCTCTGCCTGTCTGGTATTCCAGGTCCCTTCTGCCTTCCCTCCACAGCAGCCCAGGATGCCTTTTTGTCTTCCTCCTATGCCCACCTTTCTCCCTGGTGGGTTGCCCACAGCTTATATTTTGACAGCAAAGAAAAAAAATTGTCCACTAGAGGGTGCTATTTGCTTTCAAGTACGCTTCGCTGTGTTGGCAGGGATGATGCAAGGAGAAAGGATCTGTGACTCGAGGCCTGCGCCGATGGCCCTTTTCTCCAGGTGCAGTACTATTAGACTTTTTGGGGTCTGGGGGGGTCTTCTGGGGGTCTTGTGAGGGTCCTCCCCCTACTGCTGGGCTCCCCCTGCGTCTACTGTCCCTCGGTGCTTTAATCGGCCCCCACTGGTCTTACCGGTGCCTTCCGCCGTCTTCTTCCCGCTCCAGCCGGCTCTCCTCGGCTGTCCTCAGCTGCGGCTGCGTGGGCTCTCGGCTTCTCGGCTTCTTCGGGCCTGCCGTCTGGCCAGACACCGCCGGCCTCCTCGGCCCTTTCCTCCTCCTTCTTGTCCCCGCTCACGCCGGTTGTCCCCAGCAGCGCGGCAGCGCGGCGGCGCGGTATCTTCGGGTCTGCCTGCTGGCCGGCCGGCCGGCCGCCGCCGGCTTCCTCGGCCCCTTCCGCAGCTCTCCCGGACCCCTCGGCGGCGATTTTCACCTTGCCGGATCGGGCCGGGGGTCCTCTTCGGTCTTTTCTTCTCCTCCGGTGATTCACTCCCCTGACGGCCCGTTGATTTTATTTTAAAAAGCGCGCCGTCCCGGAGCTCTCGAAGGATGGCTCCGGTCCGCGTGACCGGAACCGGAAACTCCTCTCTTTTAAGTATTAAAAATCAGCTGTATGTCCAGTATAACACTTTTTCCATGTCATTCTTATATCCTATCATTTGTAAATCCACTTTCAACTCAGTCTCAGTCTGGTCAGGTAAAATTTGTTCCTCTTCCATAATTTTTCTCCAGAGACACAGTCTTTTCATAGAGGCAGATGTCACTATTAATATTAACTTCTGAGCCCATTTTCAAAAATATTTTACAATAGGTCTAATGTTAGAATATGAATCTTGAGTCAGGACTTGAAAGTCAAGTTTGTGTTCTTCTCCTTTAATTGTGAGAAGAACACAAACTTGACTTTCTATTAGCCTTTAGTTCCCTTAGTATCAATTTTTAAAGTCTTATTTAAAAAAAATAAAAAAATATTCCCACAGAAAGATTATCAAGCAGTGTGATTAGTACCACTCAGGGCACAATGACGGTTAAGTATTCATGTTCTCCAGAGTGGTTGAAGGTGTCATGTGAATACACCCAATAAAATGGATCATATGCTTTGAACATACAAAATATCCAGTGAAACTCCTATCTCTCTCTGACTGCATTAGAACAAAGCTTTCACTTTTTCCATTTCAATTTCGTTTCATTTCAAAACAAATGCACTTTGTTTTGACTCACATATGAAGACAGAGGAAAGTGGCTACATTTGAAACATCTTCCCTGCCCCCAATTCATTCAGAATTGATAAATCACATATTTTTCATTTCCACAAATCTGTATCTCTTCTACAGCTACCCTATAGACAGACAATTTGATTCCAGGTTTTTTAAAGCCCCTTGCTTTTAAAGCCCACAAAATGCATCAGAACTGTATGTTAGAAAGAAGAAGTCCATTATTGTGAATAACTCTTTCACATTATTTAGTGATTCACAGCAGTCCTTTCTCAGAAAATCACAGGGCTGCCTTAGAAATGAACTTCCAGGCACATAAGTCCCCGTGCATTTCTACATCTCTGTGACTTTTCTTGAGCAAGATGCCCTCGGTTCCCAGTAGTGACCCATCTTGTGTCATAAAAGCCCAAGCTGAAGCAGATGACGGGCACAGTTAGAATAAGCAGCATGTCTGCTCATAAAAAAAGCAAATGAACTCACTGTTCCTCTTTGGCTGCCTGGATAATACGGTCAGCAAGAACAGGAAAGAACCAGAGAAGCAGTCAATAGAGTTGCAAGCTCTTCTGAAGGTCTAGAGCAGGGGTAGGCAACTGTAAGGTTTTCCACTTAGCCTCACAATTGCCCCAGCATTACTCAGGAATTTTAAAAAGCCAAAGAAACTCCTGAGTCGAGGTTTCAGCAAGCAAACAACTTTTATTTTGATCAAAATAGAGTTGGGTGACCCCATCTCTCTTCGTGGCTGGTAGAGAGATGAAGGCAACAACCAGAAAAGATGTCTTCCACCTTTTATACCTTTTCAGAACAAAGAGATCAGGTCTTGGTACTAGGCATAAGATGGCACAAAAAAAACAATTCTTAGATGATGACTCATACACAGCAACCCAGGCTCCATCCGTAACTCCTTTCCCCCCTCCCCTTACCTTGCTCTTTTCATATAAGCAACCACCTATACCTAAAGCATAAAACATTTGCTTCTATATAACTAATTTCCCAATTTAAAGCATCTACAAAGCTGCTTGCACATAAACAAAGATATATATATATATATATATATATATATATATATATATATATATATATATATATATATATATATATATATATATATATATATATATATATATATATATATATATATATATAATTACAAAATATCACTACTAATATCAATATTACTAATATCAACCTTAAGCACAATAAAATCCCTTCACTCCTCCCTTTTTAATATAAAAGCCAAATAGTCTTAGGGACTCTTAAAGAGGGGAATATAGTCAGAAGGGAAAGGTTGCAAAATCATTGCTTTAGCTGGTCTATCGTTATAGATAGGAGTGGCAATAAAAGTTGGTCCGGATATAGTAGATCTAACAATTCTCTAAATAAGCGGGATAAGGCATGATAAACACAACAACCCTCCTAAGGCCAAAACCACAATGAACAATATCCATTTCCAAGCATCAAACATTCCCAAAAACCATCCTCCAACATCCAGTGCTCCTGTCCATGTCTGGGCAGGGACATGAGCCAACTCTCGCATACTGTCAGTGACTTCTTTGACATATTCCTTATATGTAATGTCAGACTGGGGTCTAATAATACAATTTAGGGCCACAATGACAAAATAGAGGGCCCATTTGGTTGGACGGTCCTTTCCAAGTCAAATTAAAATAAGAAGTGATGTTCTCTCAAGCTTCACATTTAAAAATGAAACAATTCTTTAGGGCCAGATCAATAATAATAATAATAATAATAATAATAATAATAATAATAATAATAATAATAATAATAATAATAATAATAATAATAATAATAGTCTTTGATACTGAGGGAATCTCAGTTGTGGTTTCCAGTTCATGAAAATCAACTTGAACCCATATTTGTATCTGGTTCAATTGATAGTGAGTTCAAATGATGCTGAAAAATCCGTTGGTCTGGTTATCGTGAAGCACACCAGGTTGCAGGAATCCTTCGAATGTGCCAGGTTGGGTAGGATGTGCAAACATATTTGGTGTTTAATGTGTAGGCCTGTCTCCATACTTAGTCCATTTAGCTTGATTATAGTCAATAGCTTTACATGCATCAAAGAAGATTCTGGCACTTGTCCATAAATCTCGTGTTATTCTTCCCCAAAAGGTAATGTCTGTATGTTCCTCCATATGTTCAGATTTAATGTTGTGGGTAAAGCTGCACTGTATTAACAGGAGCATAACAAGTGACCCTGTTGCCCTTTTGCAAGTGGAATACGTAGTCTTGTGATAAACACAACTCCCATTTATTCCTTAAAGTATTGGGCCTATGGTCCTTCCTTCTACCAAAGAAGGTACCAGGGAAACAACAGTAGCAGAAGAAAAATATTGCAAGACATAGTACAGGTTTTAGGAACACGATTTCCAGGGTAATCCAATTCATTGAGGTTCTTCTCCTACTTAGATGGAAACAGTTCAACAGGTGAGGAAGGTTGAAATTTCATTTTCAGGCCGTCGAGCTGCGGAGCTTGTCACTGGAGAGGATATGATGGGACTTTCCATGGACTCACGCCTTGATTCCTTAAATCAGGAGGACCTGGCATGGTTGAGACCACTGAGGACTGGTATTTCAAGGTGACAGTTCTTTTCACCTGAACCTGCTCTCCAGGAACAACAATGGCCAGAGAGAGACAGGTGGTATGGCAGCCTGGGCCTGTACTGAGATAGAAGACAAAACCTGCGCCAGATTATGTAAATACTGAGTAACTTTCTTCTCTTCTTCATTGACATTCTTGAACCTTCATGTAACAAAAGCCCCCCATACATCATTTCAAAGGGACAAAGATAGCTTTCCAATTGAGGCCTATATTGAAATGGCCTCACCGCTAAATGTTGTAAAGCATTTTATTTATTTGTATTTATCACAGATTTGTTTAACTAAAGTATAAATACAACTATCCTGTTTTTAAAAAGTATCTATCATCCCTTGCAACCCCCCTTCAGTGGCTGCTTCTGTGTCCTAGCTATTGCTTTCTTTCTTTCTTTCTTTCTTTCTTTCTTTCTTTCTTTCTTTCTTTCTTTCTTTCTTTCTTTCTTTCTTTCTTTCTTTCTTTCTTTCTTTCTTTCTCTTTCTTTCTTTCTTTTTCTTTCTTTCTTTTTTTCTTTTCAACATCCTCCAATCTTGCAACATCCACCTCCCACTTTCTTCTGTTTCTTCATTGTTCTCTCTTTTCATATTTCTATAGTACATTCTTGTTCCGTCCGTCAACATTCTAAAGCTTGTGTTAAGGCATACAATTCACATGTTGGGCTGACCACGTTAATGGCAGTCTCCCTGCTTAATGCATGCAATTCACAAGTCTGTGCACACCCACTTAAAAACAACTTTCCTGCTTCTTCCTACTATTATCCATTCCTTCACTTCCCTTCCACCACTTTGGTCTAACTTCTACTCCCCCCCCCCACAATTACATCTGCTATCTACAAGTGTACTGTATACCTCCTTTTGGCTTTCTGATTTAAAATTGCCCACACTTGATAAGAAATGCTAACCACCAAGACGTCCCCAACTGTCAATTTCAGGCAAAAATGCCACTGGCTGCCTCTTTCCCCCCAGTTCTGAGTCAAAACCTCCTCCAAGCCATTACTTTGCCCATATTTACAAACAAATTACCTAGTGAAGAGCCAACAAAAGAACAGTCACCAAACTCTGTTTGTATTTGTTAACATAAACTCTTTTTCTAACAGTTTTGCATACAAACCTTTAGTCAAAACAACATAGCTATTTATAATCCCAAAATTTTTCTCAACTTCTTCATTTTAAATTCACAAAAAAATAAACAAATGTAATAAGATATTCTGAGCTACTGAAATAGATTTATATCAAACTCTAGTATTGGTTTTAATATAAAGTTAGTCAAATTCCAATTTAATCAAATTCCATTCAGATGGAAACAAATTTCCATTAAGTAGGTTAAACATTTATAAATCTAATCAAAACAATTCAAAGTCATTTCTTTTGGTTGATGGATATATAGGTCTAACTAAACAATTTAAACTCAACAATTCCCCCCCCCAAAATTGTCCAACAATTACTGTCTCCTCTTTCGAGTAAAAAAAATTGCAAGCTGAAACTGCAAGAGTGGGCATTAAATTTCACATCCACATTTGCAAAGCGGAATTCTAAGCAGAGGAAAAAAAAGTTAAAATGAGCAGCCCCCCCTTCTTTCTGTCTCTCTCACTCTTAAAGCAACACAACCAGCAGAAAAACGAAAGAGACGGGGGGGGGGGGAGAAATTTTACAAAAATCTCACCACTAAAAAAAATTGTCTTCTCTCCTTCACATGCATTTGCCATAAATTCTCTCACACATCCTCCATGGAACTCTTCTCATGCAAACACTTGCTATTGCTTTTCAATTTACTTTTACAACAATAAAATCTGCAGTTTACAATTTCTTTCACAGCCTGGGAGGGAGTGGGTGGGGTTTGAGGGCTAACACACACACTTAGGTATCAACAAATTAACTCATTCACTTCCATGCTAACTGGTTGCATAAACAATTCCACATACAAATATTTCATTTCATACTTTCTCCAGGCAAACTATTTATTTTTAAATAAGGCCTTTTTGTGTGTTGTTATCAGAGAGGGTTTTGACCCTCGTCCAAGTCTTGGAAATAACACAGAACAACACAGACGGCAGGCTGTGAATCCCTCCTGGTGAAGTGGGACCTTGGGGGTCCGAGGGCGGTGTTGATTACGTACCTGGCTCCCTGCCACGTATCAACCTCCCTGTCCGAGCTCCTGGACGTTATCGCCGCGGTGGTGGTTGAGGTCCCAAGGCTAATAGTTATGGGTGACTTCAACCTGCCGTCCGTGGGCGGGGCGTCCGGGGAGGCTCGGGAGTTCATGGCTTCCATGACAGCCATGGACCTGGCCCAGGTAATTCAAGGCCCCACACACACAGGGGGGAACACGCTTGACCTGGTTTTTGTCTCTGGACAGTGGCTGAGTGGTCAGAATATAGGGGATATAGTCATTGAACCCCTGTCATGGTCTGATCACTCTCTCCTACGCTTGGACTTTCTGACCGTTGCACCCCACCGCAGGGAGGCGGAACCGGTGAGATGGTACCGCCCCAGGCGGCTGATGGAGCCCGAGTGGTTCCAGGCGGAGCTTGGGCCAATTCCTGAGGTTCTGATACACGACTCGGTCGAAGAGCTGGTGGCGGCCTGGGATAGGGTGGCTGCCGGTGCTCTGGATCGAGTTGTGCCTTTGCGGCCTCTGATTCGGCGTGGGTCTCGATCGGCCCCTTGGTATAACGAGGGGTTGAGAGAGATGAAACGCCGGAAAAGACGCCTAGAGAGCAGTTGGAGGTCGAGCCGTGCCGAATCTGACCGAACACTGGTAAGAGACCATATTAGGTCCTACCTAGTGGCGATAAGAGCAGAGAAGTGTTCCTACCTCACTGCTCTTATCGCATCATCAGATAACTGCCCAGCCTCCCTGTTTAGGGTGACCCGCTCCCTCCTTCACCAGGAGGTGAGAGAAGACCCCTTAGAGGGTAGAGCTGAGGATTTCGGAAAATATCTGTATGATAAAATCGCTCAGATACGGGAAGGCTTTGACTTCAACTGGGTATGTCCAGTGGGAGAGACGGAGTCAGGTCCTGAGACTGTTACCTGGGTTGAGTTTGACCCCGTGACTCCCGAGGACGTGGACAGGTTGCTGGGGGGACTTAGGGCGACCACATGTTTACTGGATCCGTGCCCCTCCTGGTTGGTGTTGGCATCCCGGGAGGTGGTACGAGGCTGGTTCCAGGCAATTATCAACGCCTCTTTGAGTGAGGGTGTCTTTCCCGCCACCTTGAAAGAGGCGGTGGTGAGGCCCCTCCTCAAGAAGCCTGCCCTGGATCCAGCTGTTTTATCAAATTACCGTCCCATATCCAACCTTCGCTTCCTTGCGAAGGTTGTTGAGAGTGTGGTTGCCCGACAGTTCCCGCAGCACCTGGAGGAATCGTCATATCTGGATCCGTTCCAGTCGGGCTTCAGGCCTGGCTACAGCACGGAAACAGCATTGGTCGCGTTGGTGGATGATCTCTGGCGGGCCTGAGACAGGGGTTGCTCCTCTGTTCTGGTGCTATTGGACCTCTTGGCGGCTTTTGATACCATCGATCATGGTATCATGCTGCAACGGTTGGAGGGGCTGGGTATAGGAGGCACTGTTTTGCAGTGGTTCTCCTCCTTCTTCTCCGGCCGGGTGCAGTCTGTGTTGACAGGGGGCCAGAGGTCGACCCCGAGACCCCTCGTATGTGGGGTACCTCAGGGGTTGGTCCTCTCGCCTCTACTGTTCAACATTTATGTAAAGCCACTGGGTGAGATCATCCATGGTTTTGGCGTGGAATATCACCAGTACGCTGATGATACTCAGCTGTACATTTCCACGCCGAACCACCCCAACGATGCCCTTGCCGTGCGGACCCAGTGCCTGGAGGCCGTGCGGGTCTGGACGGGGAAGAACGGACTCAAGCTCAACCCCTCCAAGACCGAGTGGCTGTGGTTACCGTCATCCCGGTATAGCCAATTGACTCCATCGCTATCTATTGGGGGCGAAACAGTGGCCCCCGCGGAAAGGGCTCGCAATTTGGGAGTCCTCCTGGATTCACGGCTGTCCTTAGAGGACCATCTGGCGGCCGTGGCCGGGAGGATGTTCTATCAGGTTCGCCTGGTGCGCCAGTTGCGTCCCTTCCTAGACCGGGACTCGCTACACACAGTCACTCATGCCTTCGTTACCTCCAGGCTGGACTACTGTAATGCTCTCTACATGGGGCTCCCCTTGAGGTGCACCCGGAGGCTCCAACTGGCCCAGAATGCAGCCGCGCAGGTAGTGACAGGAGCGTTGTGGCGCTCCCATGTAACACCGCTCCTGCGCGAGCTGCACTGGTTGCCGGTGGTCTTCCGGGTGCGGTTCAAGGTGTTAGTGACCACCTTTAAAGCGCTCCATGGCATCGGACCCGGATACTTACAGGACCGCTTACTGCTAGCAAATACCTCCCGCCGTCCGGTACGCTCCCACAGAGAGGGCCTCCTCGGGGTGCCGTCGGCCAGACAATGTCGGCTGGCGACCCCCAGGGGGAGAGCCTTCTCTGTGGGAGCTCCCACGCTATGGAACAAGCTCCCCCAGAACTCCGTACGATGACAGACTTACGCACCTTCCGTCGGGAACTGAAAACGTTCCTTTTTCGACAGGCCAGCCTGGCATAGAAGCTCCGGTTCCAGCAAGGTTAAAATGTTTTAGGGGGATTGAGTATTTTTATGATTTGTATATATTGGGTTTTATATGGGGATTTTATGGCCTAATTTGTTTAATTCATTTTTAATTATTCTAATTTTGTATATTTATATGTTTTTTAAATTTTAAGGCTGTACACCGCCCCGAGTCCTTCGAGAGAGGGGCGGTATAGAAATTTAATAATAATAATAATAAATAATAATAATAATAATAATAATATATACACAAAGACTATTAAAACAACATTTATTTAGACATATGGCTTGTCCTGCAAAAAGCGAGAAAAATCATGAGGTGATTCCAACCAAACATGTGGTTTTTATAGGGCCCTTAACCATCTCCTATTTTTCTCACCATTCCAAGCCCAAGTGTAATGTTCTGGGTGCTTATATATAAACAAAACACACACACATCAATTTGGGGTTTGAGGCTAAAACTGGCCTCCCCTTTTAATTAAAAAGGAGGGGAACATTTATGGTTACTTCCAATTTATCCCAGCAACTTCAAAAGACATTGGGGAAAGACTAAAAGGAATATTGAAGGTGGGAAGGGGGAGGTGAAAGTAGCAGCCTCCTCTCCTCACCTCTGAGAAAGGGGAATTGAATAGTCCAAATTGAATTGAATAGTCCAAAGAATTTTTAAAAGAAAAAAAAAGAGAAAGAAAAAAAACTTGCTTTCAGTTCTTTGAATCTTCTTTTCTTTTCTTCCGTGGCTTTAGTTGTTATCAGATAAACTAGCCAACCGGAGGTTTACAAAGTTTTTCAACGTTGCCTTGTTGAAGATTATTTGTACTGCTACACATCAACACAAAGCACCACCAGACATTGTCTGACAGGGTTAAACTTAACAGCCACTTGAAGTTTCAAAACATCCCAATTGTTCAAAACACATTGCAGAGGAGTACATGTTGATTTAATTTGTTTGTTTAAATTACTCTGACGATTCCCCATATTATTTTTTTTCTTTTTTTTTCAAGATAGTTTCTCGGCTTCGTCCCTGTTCACTTAATTAATTTGTAATTTTGTAATTAATTTTTCCTTTGGAGGACTAGTCGGGGAGATCAACCCATCTTATTCCAAAATTACCAAAACCTCTGCAAAAAAAATTACATACCAATTCAATTATTTTTCTTAAATCACTCTATCCTGTATTAGAAGACAGTTGCTTGGCTTCCTCTTTTCTTACATTTATTCATTTATTTTTATGCTTATCTATAGAGGACTAGTCAGAGAGATCAACCTCCTGCCTTATTCCAGGATTTCCAAAGCTTTTTTATTTCTTTTACTTACCAAGGCACCTGTTACAATTTCTCCCATCAGTAGAGAAGCAGGAAACCTTGTTGAATTCAGGCATTCAGGTTCCTCAGACACGGACCCCACCAGCGACGATGAAGCACAGAATCTTCCAGGTCAAACACCTGGTTTTGTCCTGTTGAGAAGTGAAGGCTCACTGGGACCTTAATGTAGAGATGGGGGCCAGGTAGAGGTCGTGAGCAGCAAACTGCCCTTCCAATGCCTGCGTGCCTCTTCTCTCTACATGATCTCATCCATTCACATCACCATGGCAATGTAGGGAAATACCCCAGGCTGGTACATGATATCACCTGGTTCACATGATATCAGCTAGGTTACATCAACAGGATGTGCTGGAATCTACTCCCTGTTCGGGGCCTCCTAGCTGATATCTTCTTAAGGATTGGTAAGGAGTTTAACCAATAAAATGCTATTGCTACGCTATTGCCATGTTAAACTTTTGCTGCTTGGAAAACTGTATAAAAGAATAAACGCTGCGAAGGCGGTCAGCCATATTTGCACGCTGCAATGACTGAGCACTGATTCCTACAGCTGGCTGCTCGAACAGGGATGTTTGGGACCCCCCCCCCGGGGAAGGAGCGACATCCAACATACTTACCAGCGTCTGGAACAGACCTCAAAGTGCACTTTCATCCTCCGGGACCCCTCACTGGTAGGTATGGGTCGCAAGTTATCTCAGCACCAGCAGAAACATGCATAGGAACTCAGATTCCTGCTACATACATCAGGCGTGACAGAGCCTGAGGCAGACATAAGGAAGCTGGTGGATGAGGTAGGGAAACATTGCCCTTGGTATCCTGAGCATGGGACGCTTAGACTACGAGATTAGGAAAAGATAGGGCATACTTTACATCTTGAACCTTGGGCTCCAGTACAGATCTTACATCGATGGTATCAGTGCTGTCGGGCAGTGGAAAAATATGGCTCAGATGCTTCAGAAGGGCAGCAATTACCTACCAGCCCCCCTCCTGATTACAACAAAGTAAAACTTATTCCTCCTAAAGCATCTTTAATTGGATCTCCAGCTCCTTCTGAAGAGGCTAATTCTTTTGCTTCTTCCCAGACCTCATACACCCCCACAAGGAAAATATTAGAGGAACAATCTCGAAGTAGAAAAAGATAATAAGGGGAATCGTCAGAGTAATTTGACTCAAAATGTACTCCTCTGCAATGTGTTTTGAACAATTGGAATGTTTTGAAACTTCATGTGGCTGTTAAGTTTAACCCTGTCAGACAATGTCTGGTGGTGCTTTGTGTTGATGTGTAGTGTGTTTTGTTTATATATATATGTATGCACATATATATGTGTGTGTGTGGCCACCCAGAACATTATGCTTGGGCTTGGAATGGTGAGAAAAATAGGAGATGGTTAAGGGCCCTATAAAAACCACGTTTGGTTGGAATCACCTCATGATTTTTCTTGCTTCTTGCAGGACAAGCCATATGTTTAAATAAATGTTGTTTTAATGTTATTTGTGTATATATGTTTGTCTGTGTTGTTCTGTGTTATTTCCATGACTTGGAAGAGGGTCAAAACCCTCTCTGATAACAACATACAAAAAGGCCTTATTTAAAAATAAATGGTTTGCCTGGAGAAAGTATGAAATGAAATATTTGTATGTGGAATTGTTTATGCAAGCAGTTAGAATGGAAGTGAATTAATTAATTTGCTGATATCTAAGTGTGTGTGTTAGCCCTCAAACCCCACCCCCACCCACTCTCTCCCAGACTGTGAAAGAAATAGTAAACTGCAGATTTTATTGTTGTAAAAGTAATTGAAAAATAATAGTAAGTGTTTGCATGAGAAGAGTTTCATGGAGGATGTGTGAGAGAATTAATGGAAAATGCATATGAAGGAGAGAAAACTATTTTTTGGTGGTGAGATTTTTTTCCCTGTCTCTTTCATCTCTCCACTGCCTGTGTTGCTTTAAGAGCGAGAGAGACAGAAAGAAGAGGGGGGGAGGCTGTTCATTTTAACTTTTTTTTCTCTGCTTAGAATTTTGATTTGAGAAGGGTGGAGTGGATGTGAAATTTGATGCCCACTCTTGCAGTTTCAGCTGGACAATTTCTTTGGGGGGAAAATTGTTGAGTTTAAATTGTTTAGTTAGACCTATATATCCATCAACTAAAAGAACTGACTCTGAATTGTTTTGCTTAGATTTGTAAATGTTTCACCTATTTAATGGAAAGTTGTTTCCATCTGAATGGAATTTGATTAAATTGGAACACCCCTGTTTTTGTCATAAACAAGAAAAGTGGTAGATGGTGCTTCCTTCACGACCTTAGAGCTGTTCATGCCTGTATTCAACCTATGGGCCCTTTGCAGTGTGGAACGCCTAACCCTAATTTGATTCCTCAAGATCATGAAGTAATTAACTTAAAGGATTGTTTTTACTGTATATATATATTTACCATGTACTGCCTGCTCCACCACATACATTGGACAAACCAACAGAAGAATAAATGCACACATTGAAGAACACAAAAACTCAGTCAAAAAAGAGGAACCAACTTCTTCCCTGGTCCAACACTTCAAAGCCACAGGACATGAAATTGATTTCAAAAAGACCAGAACTATCGCCAAAACTGAACACTTTAATAACAGAATAATCAGAGAAGCCATCGAGATAGAAAAACGCCCACACAGCATGAACAAACGAGATGATACCTCCCGCCTACCAGCCATTTGGAAACCCGCCCTTATTGACAGATGAGTCCATAGCACGGGGAATGACACCAGACCTACATTCACAAAAACCACACAGGATGTCACCACCACACATCCAGGCAAAAAGCAAGCCCAAACCCACACTGATGAGGAGGCACGACCACAAACCAGAAGCCAGACCACAGCTGCATCATTAGCCACCTTAAACCCCTCCAATCCATACACGAAGCAAACTGACACCCACCATGAAGATGAGGCACGACCACGAACGCAAAACCAAACAGCTATACAGTTCACCATCTCTAATCCCCTTGTAACACTGACTAACCTGAGCACAACAAAGCCCCCACCCAAACAGAACACTCCCCCATCCAATCAGAGCACAGCCAAGCCCCTAACCAATCAGAACACACCTCCACCCAATCAGAACACAGCTGAGCTCCCAGCCAATCAGTTCAAACCCTGTTTTTATTTAAATTGCTAACAAAGAATAAGGGAGAACTGGGATAGCTATTTCGAGTTTCTTAACTCTCCTCAGCCAGAACTTACCCTTCTGAGATTCGAACCTGGGCTGTCTGCATGTTAGGCAGTTGTATTAACCTCTAGACCACAGGCTCTGTCTCACTTTGTTAGCAGTATCAGGGAGGGAAGAGATGTATATCGAGTTTTTCTTTTTTAAATTGCACCCTGTAAACCCAAATATGGGAGAAAGAAATCTTTCTTTCTCAGAAGGGTAAGTTCTGGCTGAGGAGAGTTAAGAAACTCGAAATAGCTATCCCAGTTCTCCCTTATTCTTTGTTAGCAATTTAAATAAAAACATATATATATATATATATATATATATATATATATATATATATATATATATATATATATATATATATATATATATATATATATATATATATATATATATATATATATATATATGTTCCTGCAGATGGCTTTGGGTTGAGCCGAAACAGGTAAAAGAAAGAAAGATTTCTTTCTCCCATATTTGGTCGTAGCTGTTTCTTCCTTTTAACTGCCAGTGGGGGTTTGAACTGATTGGCTGGGAGCTTGGCTATGTTCTGATTGGGTGGAGGTGTGTTCTGATTGGTTAGGGGCTTGGTTGTGCTCTGATTGGATGGGGGGTTGGCTGTGTTCTGATTGGCTGGGGGAGTGTTCTGTTTGGGTGGGGGCTTTGTTGTGCTGGAGGGGTTCAAAGTGGCCAATGATGCAGCTGTGGTCTGGCTCCTGGTCTGTGGTCATGCCTCATCATCAGTGTGGGTTTGGGTTTGCTTTTTGCGTGGATGTGTGGTGCTGGCATCCTGTGTGGTTCTGGTGTCATTCTTTGTATTAGGGATTCGCCTGTCAATAAGGGCGGGTTTCCAAATGGCTGGTAGGCGGGAGGTATCATCTCGTTTGTTCATGCTGTGAGGGCGTTTTTCTATCTCGATGGCTTCTCTGATTATTCTGTTATTGAAGTGTTCAGTTTTGGCAATAGTTCTGGTCTTTTTGAAATCAATTTCATGTCCTGTGGCTTTAAGGTGTTGGACCAGGGAAGAAGTTGGTTCCTCTTTTTTGACAGAGTTTTTGTGTTCTTCAATGTGTGCACTTATTCTTCTGTTGGTTTGTCCGATGTATGTGGTGGGGCAAGCAGTACATGGGATTTCATATACTCCTTGATTTTCTAACTCAATTTTGTCTTTGGGGTTTCTTAGGATGGTGGATATTTTTCTGTTTGTGCAGAATGCTGTTTTGATGTTGTTTGTGCAGGATCTTGCTGATTCTGTCTGTGGTGCCTTTTATGTATGGGAGGAGGGCTTTGCTGTTTTCTTGTTCTCTGTCTTGGATTTTAGTGGGAGTTTCTTTTTGGATTAAGTTGGAAATCTTATTTCTTTGGAATCCGTTGGATGTTAGTACATTAGTGAGAGTGTGTAGTTCGGTTTTTAGGTGTTGTTCGTCAGCTAGGCATTTGGTTCTGGAGATGAGTGTCTTGGCTACGGAGTTGATCTGTGCTGGGTGGTGGTGTGAGAGTGCGTGCAGATAGCAGTTTGTGTGTGTTTTCTTCTGGTAGATGGTGTGTCCTAGGGACCCATTGGATTTCTTGTAGACTAAGACATCCAGGAAGGGAAGTTGGTTATTAGCTTCTGTTTCCATGGTGAACTGTATTTTGGGGTGTAGGCTGTTGAGGTATGTGAGGAAGTTGTCCAGTTTTTCTTTCCCATGTGGCCAGATTACGAAGGTGTCATCTACGTATCTGAGCCAGAGTTTGGGTTTGTGATCAGATTTTTCTAGAGCTTGGGTTTCAAAGTGTTCCATGTAGAGGTTTGCAATGACAGGTGAGAGGGGTGATCCCATGGGTGCTCCTTCTATTTGTTTGTATTTTTGTCCGTTATAGATGAAGTATGTGTTGGATAGACAGTGGTTGGTCAGATCTAGGATGTGTTTGGGGGGGTTATATTTGTTTTTGATAGCTGTTAAGGCTTCTTTGATTGGCACTTGGGTGAAGAGGGATATGACATCGAAGCTAACGAGTAGGTCGCTGGGCTGTAAGTTTTGTTTCTTTATGATCTCTATGAACTGGAATGAGTTTTTTACGTGTGAGGTGATGGATTCTGCATAGGGCTGTAGTTGTTTGGCGAGAAATTTGGCTAGGTTTTGTAGAGGTGAGCCTATGGAGCTGACTATGGGTCTAAGTGGGGTTCCTTCTTTGTGTATCTTGGGGAGACCATAGAGCTTAGGGCATCTGGATGATTTCTCTCTGGGAATGATTCTTTGCTGGATCTCTTCGCTAATGGGGGAGGCTTTTATTTTGGATCTAGTGGTTTTTTCCAGGTAGGTGGTGGGATCTGTGTTTAGGGGTTTGTATGTGGAGTCTTGGAGCAGGTTGGTTAATTTGGTTTGGTAGTCAGATGTATTCATGACCACCGTGGCGTTGCCCTTGTCTGCTGGTAGGATTATTATGCTGGTGTCTTGTTTCAGGTTAAGTAGTGCTGTCTGCTCCTCTTTGGGTAAGTTGCTTTTGGGTGGCTTGCTGGTGCAGAGTATGTTGGTGATTTCGAGTCTGATTCTTTTAGCGTCGTCGGGGTTGATTTTGGTCAGGCTGGTTTCAACTCCGCATATAATGGTTTCAGTGGGGATGTGTTTGGGAGCGACTGCAAAGTTGAATCCTTTGGAAAGGACATTGGTTTCGGCTTTGGTGAGGATCCTATCTGAGATGTTATGCACTGTTTGTTTTATGTGTGGCTGTGAGGGAGGAGGGGTTTGTTTCTGGTGTTCTTGTAGTCTTCAGAGTTTGTTGGTGTGTGTGTCTGTCTTGAGGGTGGTCTGTGTTTCGGCTCTCCAGACGGCGAGTTGTTTGGATTTGTCCCAAAGTGCGGGGTGGATCTTGTTGCTGAGTTTGAGGTGTAGTGTGAGGAGATCTTTGTTGATTCGGTCTAGGAGGAATCTTTTTGTGTGAAGTTCATTTCTGATTAGTGCCAATTCTGTTCTTTTCAGGATGCGTTTGGTGGCTGCTGAGTTGGAGTGGAATTTCAATTGGAAGCATGTGGGGTTAAATTTTGATCTCGGCAGTTGCATAGGAATGCAAGGTCACATAAAATGGAAGCTCTTTGGACTTCAAGTTTTTCATAGGTCCTGGTCAGATGGTGGATTTCCTCCCCGTAGAGGTATGATATTTGTTTTCTGAGGTTTTCGCGGGTGTTTGTATGTAGGTCTTTGGTTCTTCGGGTTTTCTCCCACGTAGAATTTGAAGTGTCTTGGCGACGTTTCGACGAAGTCCCATTCGTCATCTTCAGGCTGGTGCTTTCGGCTTCGTGCTTCTAGCAACAAACCTCCACCCAAACAGAACACTCCCCCATCCAATCAGAGCACAGCCAACCCCCCATCCAATCAGAGCACAGCCAACCCCCTAACCAATCAGAACACACCTCCACCCAATCAGAACACAGCCGAGCTCCCAGCCAATCAGTTCAAACCCCCACTGGCAGTTAAAAGGAAGAAACAGCTACAGTCACACATTGCTCCTAGAAGCACGAAGCCGAAAGCACCAGCCTGAAGATGACGAATGGGACTTCGTCGAAACGTCGCCAAGACACTTCAAATTCTACGTGGGAGAAAACCCGAAGAACCAAAGACATATATATATATATATATATATATATATATATATATATATATATATATATATATATATATATATATATATATATATATATATATATATATATATATATATATATATATATATATATATATATATATATATATATATATATATATATATATATATTTGTTTTCTGAGGTTTTCGCGGGTGTTTGTATGTAGGTCTTGTGTGTGTGTGTGTGTGTGTGTGTGTGTGTGTGTTTTAAAATTGTTAACAAAGAAATAAGGGATTTCTGAGATAGCTATTTCGAGTTATTTAACTCTCTTCAGTCAGAACTCACCCTTCCGGGATTCGAACCTGGGCAGTCTTGCACACTAGGCAGATGCTTAAACCTCTAAGCCACAGGCTCTCTCCTGCTTTGTCAGTAATCAGGGAGGGAAGATGTGTATATAGTGTTTCTTTTTTAGATAGCACCCTGTAAACCCAAATATGGGAGGAAGAAATCATTCTTTCCTTTGCTTGTTTCAGCTCAACCCAGAGCCATCTGTTTACAGGGTGCTATCTAAAAAAGAAACACTATATACACTATATATATGTGGGATTCGAACCTGGGCAGTTTTACATACTAGGCAGTGATTTAACTACCAAGCCACAGGCTCTCCTCCCCTCTTTGCCAGCTGAGTCAAGGGAATATATATACAGGAAGTTTTTCAGACAGATCGGTCTGATTGGTTACACCTTGACATTTTTAACTGCTGTACTGCAGTTATACTTTTTACAATCTCTTTTGCCTTGCCGCCCCCCAACTAGGGGCATAGAGCAGGCTCAAGTCGCAACTGCGAAACATTTACAAATTCAAATTTTTCTTTTTGACAAAGAGGTAAAGAATTAAATTGGGAGACTAAGATGGCCATTTCGAGCTCATTCTGCTCTCATCAGTTAGCCATACCCTTTATGGGATTCGAACCTGGGCAGTTTTACATACTAGGCAGTGATTTAACCACCAAGCCACAGGCTCTCCTCCCCTCTTTGCCAGCTGAGTCAAGGGAATATATATACAGGAAGTTTTTCAGACAGATCTGTGGCGTTCCAAGATATGACCGACTCCCATGAACGACAGACATTGGAGGCTGCTGCAATTTTGGAAGCCTAGAACAAAGTCTAGCGTCCCCTTTTATTGCTAGAATACGCCCTAATACATGTGATTTCTTCGTGATACATTTATGCAATTCTATAGCCTCTGAGCATGCACACAAAATGCTTTTTTGTTCTTGTTCTACCAGACAGGTTTCAGATAAACACGCTGCGGTTTCATTTCCTTTTTCCTGTTACAGCAGCTGCTATGTGGTTAAAGTCTACACATACACAGCTAGCCTGCAGGATAGAAAATGTTTGCAACACCTCCCCCTTTTTTGTTTGTTGTCGGGATGGTGTTTACTCGATATTGAGGTCTGGTGGTGCATTGGTATCTTCCAGGAATGTGGGAGGTAAGGGCATCATGGGGGTAGCTTGAAATTTATTTTGGATAATGTTCACCTGCTGGGAAACCTTGGTTTTAGGCAAGATAGATTTCATCATAGTAATAAGGCTGGGCAAGCATTGAATACAACAGCAGCAGCAGATAAGTAATACAATAATAATAAAAGTTATACCAAGAAAATTTTTAACCATGTTATGTTAGGTAACCATGACCATAATGCATTCCAGATATCTTCCACACTAATATGCTCAGGATATTTAGATAGTGGATTGTCTTGTGTTAACATTTTCATTTTCTTAATGGTGTTGGTGATATTAGGTTGATAGTTGAATATGTAGGTGCAACATGTGGGCCCGATTATGGTGCAAACCCCTCCTTGTTTAGCCAATAAAAGATCTACTGCAAATCGTGTCTGCAACATGAAAGTTCTCATTTGTCCCTGTTGTATATTTAATAATTCAATAGCTATTATGGTTTCATTAAACATTACAACTGTCCAATTATTTAACTGACCAATGTCATATGCATTCCATGCTGCTCCAATGGGTGGGATGTAAGCTCTGATTGCCATCATGTACCATGGCATGTCAAAGGTTAGTCCTCCTGCTCTTTTTCGTCGTACCAAGAGATTCCTTGTTGTATTATAGAGTAGGGCCATGTCACCCTTATTAACAGTCCATATGGCTGGTGCCACCAACCCCAAGGTACAAATGCCTTGGGCATTGGCTGGAACATTGCGGTAAGCCTTTCTGCCGCAGAGCAGCCATATTTCATTTGGCAACACAAAAGAGTTATTTTTATTTTTCTTTGTCCAATTTTGTGCTCCATTTAAGTAGCTACAAACCTGATACATTTGTATTGTCATGTTTTTATATTCTCCATCATCACATTTTATATATGAGTTATTATTATATTTATCACAGCTATCAGGCATATTAAAGGTAATATTACAAGAAGGATATATACCTAAAGGGTTATTTCCCTTGGAAAAGTTAAAACACACTAATGCAGATTCTACATAATAAAGTCTTAGTGGCAGCGTATAATTTCCTGCCACATTGATATTCACAAAACTTTCACTGGCTCCAGAGTTATTCAAAGGGAGTCCAATTAAAGGAAGTCCTTGACTGGCATCCGATGGTGATAACATACACATCCAGCAATCAGTCTGATTTGTTAGAATGCTCGCTTTTTTCAAATCCTTCCAGTACTCATTGTTCGTCCACTTTGGGCTTGTCCTTGGTTTTATTATTTTCTGATTGTACGTTGTATGGACGAATATTGCGACCAGGAACCCATATTGTATTGCCTTCATGTTGTACCGCAGCATATCCACGACCCCAGGTAATAAGTTCAGCAGGCCCTCTCCACTGGGGGTCTGGTAATTTACGATACCAGACTAGTGGTCGAACCGTGGTTGCTGCATCTGGAAGGGGAGAAAAATGGCGGCTTGCAGCTGTGTTAGGTGGGTTGCCATTAATATTTAAAAAAATAAGTGTATATAATGCAATATTAAGCTAATTTTGCACTCCAGGCAGTCCTGGGCAATTTTCCCCGTTTTGTGTTTTTAATTTGTCAAGCATATTTTTAAGAGTAGAATTGGCCCTTTCTACTATTGCCTGCCCCTGAGAATTATAGGGAATACCAAATTTGTGAGTAATATTCCAACGAGTACAAAACTGTGCAAAGGCCTGGCTGCAATATGCAGGACCATTGTCAGTTTTGAATTCTTGTGGCGTGTCCAGAGTGCTAAAAGTCCGAATACAATGATTAATAACATGTTTGGTAGCCTCTCCACGCTGTGGAGTAGCAAAGATGAACCCAGAATATGTATCAATAGTCACATGTATATATTTCCATGGGTTAAAAGATACATATTGTGTACATCCATTTGCCAAATTTGTCCTGCCTCAAGTCCACGGGGATTCACCCCCATTGGAATAGACAGACCTTGTTGTGAGCAGGTGGGGCACTGTTGAATGATAGCTGCGGCCTCCCCGGGGGTTATGCCAAATTGTTTAGCCAAAGCCTTGGCGTTTTGATGAAAGTAATTATGACTATCCCAGGGAGTGGGTTGTTGCATAGTCATAATGTGCGTGGCCATATCCACTTGGGAATTCCCTTCACTGAGAATTCCTGGGAAATTTTGATGACTTCGGATATGTGCAATAAAATAAGGACAATTTCTTGTCTCAATAAATTTTTGCAATGTCAAAAATAGTGTCAACAATGTCTCATCCAAACTAGGAGAGATATAAGCATATGGTAGGAGGGAAACCAAATTATAAACATATAAACTGTCAACAATTATATTAATGTCTTGACTAGGGAATGTTTGAAATGCCAAAATAACTGCGGCAACTTCAGCGCGCTGAGCTGATGACTGTGGTGGGGTGATTTTTGTGCACCATTTTCCTGTCGCCTGCCATGCACAGGCGCCATAGACTTTTCCACCATCAGTGTAAACTGTGACACCTTTTAAAGGTGTTGGAGATGACAGAGGTTGTAATTTTAGTGGCAGATTTTTCATAGCCATAAATCTATGATCTGTGGGAGGATGGCATGAAAATTGACCAGGCCAATCACCAATCAATAATTGCAAAACAGAATTATTTTGAATCATAGTTTCCCAAAATTTTAAGGAAAATGGGAGAAAAATTACTAGCGGCTCTAGTCCAGCTATTTGTCGGCAACGGACACGTCCACGATGTATAATGTCTGCCAATGTCATAGCTGGAGGGTTAATAGAGCGTGAAGGTGTTCTGGGAGAATGAATCCATTCTAAAATAAAAACTTTTTTATCTACAAGTTGAAAAATTGCCGCTGTGGGTGGTCGATCAAAAATCACATTCAAATGCACAGGGTGATTGTCAACACACCGATCAGTCCATTGGGTGTTGAGAGCTGTTTGAACTTTCTCAACGACCGATAGCTGGTCAGGTCAATGTCACAACATCTGTGGGATTTTTGAGGCCTTTTAATGCCATAAATAATGGAGCAAGAGTAGAAGTAGAAAGTCCTATATATGGTCTTAACCAATTAATATTTCCTAAATATTGTTGTAGTTGAACCAATGTTGGTGCAAGTGGCAAATCAATTTGCACCATTTGGGGCAATGAATAAGCTTGTTGCAATTTGTGTCCCAAATATAAATATGGTACTGTATTTTGTATTTTTTCAGGGCTAATAACCAATTCTGCCCTGGCCAATGTGGTTTCCAATTCTTTATATGAAGCCATAATCGTGCCTTTTGGCCCTGGGCCGGCAATGAGAATGTCATCCATATAATGATAAATTTTCCAATTAATATGTAATTTACGAAATGGTAGCAATGCAAGATCCACATACATTTGACACATGGTGGGACTGTTCAGCATGCCTTGAGGTAGGACAGTCCATTGAAATCTAGTGGCAGAAGCACTATTATTAATAGATGGTAGGGTAAAAGCAAATAGTTTTCTGTCTTCTGGGAATAAAGGAATACTAAAAAAACAATCCTTTAATCTATTAATGAATTGATCATATGCTTCATTGGTACCTTGTTTTATTTGAGTGAAGCTTTTGCCAAAAGTGCCAGATTCATCCACTACCTTTAATGCAGCAAAAACAGCCTGAATAACTTCCCCATGTAGAGCGGCATTTGTCAGACCATCTCGTTGCTGCTCAACGGTAGTGAATTGACCTGAACCATAAATTTGGTCTGGAATTAAATTTTCAGTGCCTCGTTGGACAGCCTGTATTTGATATTGGGAATCCCAGACCACATACTGTGCTGGAGTTAAAATCATTTGCATCAAAGCTTTCCAATCTGCTGGAATTAAATAATGAGCAAATGCAAGCGCTTCCAATAAACCCATGCAAAATCTATTTTTTAATCCATAATCTAAAACAGCTTGTTTCACTTCTCTCAGAGCGCGCATAGGAAGAGGTTTCCACACCCTGACTTCCTCCAAACGTTCATTATTCTCTATAGTCACAGGATAACAATTCAAATCTTCTAAGCCTAACTCTCCTTTTTCATAAGCAATTTCCACAGCTTTTTCTACTGCATTTTTTGATATATTTGCTTCTGGACCAATTGAAACATCCTCTTTGTCTTTTCTAATCTCCACTTCTGGTAGTGGAGGATAGAGACAGACAGGAGAATATTTTGGTGGATTAATAAGTGGCTGAAATAATGGTTGTTGTTGTATTTTCAAAGCATCCACTCCATGATGTTAAAATACCAGCAGGTGCTCTTGGAGAGGAATGTAAATAATTACCAATCTTTTGCCAACTTTCTAGTTTTAAAGATCCTTCCTCAGGATAAGTTGGTATTTTATCCCATATGTATAACAGTAGGCTTTTTAATTCTGCCTTACTGATAGAATGCCTAGAGCCATTGTCCTGAAAACAATTGTTATTTCTCTTAGTTATCCCTCTTAATTCCTCCAGATGTACTCTCTGTACTTTCGAGAGATCCCCCCCATACTTACGAATAATCAGTTTCCTGCCTGCAAAAACTGATGAAGTGCACTTGGCCACGTCCGGGCGGTAAGTTGGAGGGTCTAAGGACGTATAATTCTTGTTGTTTATAATTATCACGTCGAGGTCACCACTTGTGGCGTTCCAAGATATGACCGACTCCCATGAACGACAGACATTGGAGGCTGCTGCAATTTTGGAAGCCTAGAACAAAGTCTAGCATCCCCTTTTATTGCTAGAATACGCCCTAATACATGTGATTTCTTCGTGATACATTTATGCAATTCTATAGCCTCTGAGCATGCACACAAAATGCTTTTTTGTTCTTGTTCTACCAGACAGGTTTCAGATAAACACGCTGCGGTTTCATTTCCTTTTTCCTGTTACAGCAGCTGCTATGTGGTTAAAGTCTACACATACACAGCTAGCCTGCAGGATAGAAAATGTTTGCAACACAGATCGGTCTGATTGGTTACACCTTGACATTTTTAACTGCTGTACTGCAGTTATACTTTTTACAATCTCTTTTGCCTTGCCGCCCCCCAACTAGGGGCATAGAGCAGGCTCAAGTCGCAACTGCGAAACATTTACAAATTCAAATTTTTCTTTTTGACAAAGAAAAGAGTTGTCTGAAAAACTTCCTGTATATATATTCCCTTGACTCAGCTGGCAAAGAGGGGAGGAGAGCCTGTGGCTTGGTGGTTAAATCACTGCCTAGTATGTAAAACTGCCCAGGTTTGAATCCCATAAAGGGTATGGCTAACTGATGAGAGCAGAATGAGCTCGAAATGGCCATCTTAGTCTCCCAATTTAATTCTTTACCTCTTTGTCAAAAAGAAAAATTTGAATTTGTAAATGTTTCGCAGTTGCGACTTGAGCCTGCTCTATGCCCCTAGTTGGGGGGCGGCAAGGCAAAAGAGATTGTAAAAAGTATAACTGCAGTACAGCAGTTAAAAATGTCAAGGTGTAACCAATCAGACCGATCTGTCTGAAAAACTTCCTGTATATATATATAATATAATTACAAAATATCACTACTAATATCAGTATTACTAATATCAACCTTAAGCATAATAAAATCCCTTCACAACCTTGGCTCTTTTATGACTCGTGGACTTCAACTCCCAGAATTCCTGAGCCAGCCATGCTGAGGGGAAAGGGAGAGGTTTCCAAGCTTAGCCATGCTGGCTCAGGAATTCTGGGAGTTGAAGTCCACGAGTCATAAAAGAGCCAAGGTTGCCTACCCCTGGTCTAGAGGCTTTGTTCAAGGAGAGCAGTGCAGGACGTTGTGTCAGGCTCCAAAAGAAGCGTTGTCTTACCTGAACGTTCTTTCTCTGCATGGGGGGATGGAGAATCCACCAATTGGGTTAACACAGTCTTCCGCCCAATGAGAGACTAGGTCCGAACTTTAGCCCCGCCTCCGGCTTCCTTCTTCCCCAGTTTTTGCCAGGCGAAGCACTCCATCAGGTCGGACCGTGTAGCTCCTTCTCAATGACCTGTAAGAGAACTCCTGCCTAGACCAGTTAGAGGAGGGTGTGGATTCTCCATCCCCCCATGCAGAGAAAGAACGTTCAGGTAAGACAACGCTTCTTCTCCTGCATGGGTGGATTCCGAATCCACCAATTGGGACGTACCCAAGCCCTCATAAGTCCCTTCGGGTGGGGGTCTAGGATGTCTCTTACTAGTCCTGAACTATCTGCTGCAAGGACCTCCTTCCAAATGAAGCCCCTGCTGCAGCAAATTGGTCTATCTTGTAATTTCTTATGAACGAGGACGGAGAGGCCCATGTGGCTGCTCTGCAAATTTCCTCTAGTGATGCCTGGGTGCGCCAGGCAGCCGACGTGGACGCACTCCTTGTGGAGTGCGCCGTGATGTTGTCTGGCACTGGCTGATCCAGCGCCTCATAGGCCTTGGCTATGCATGTTCTGATCCATCTACTAATGGTCGAGGCTGATACCTTCAGGCCCTTAGATGTAGGGTGATATGACACAAAAAGGGCCTCGGACCTTCTGTAGGCCTCTGTTCTGGTGACATAATGGCGCAGAGCCCTGCGCACGTCCAGTGTATGCCATCGTCTTTCCAGACGATGAGTTGGATTTGGACAGAAATCCGGTAGTACTAGATCCTGGGACCTGTGAAACCATGTGTTGACCTTCGGCACGAAGGATGGGTCCAGGCGTAGGATTACCCTGCCCTCTGCGAAGGTGATCAGATCCGGACGGACCGAGAGAGCCCCCAACTCCGATACCCTTCTTGCCGATGTGATGGCCACCAGAAAGGCCACCTTCAGCGTCAGGAAACGGAGTGGACAAGTCCCCAGGGGTTCGAAAGGGCCTTCGGTTAACGCCTGTAGGACCCTGTGTAGGTCCCAGGATGGAAAACGGTGAACTACGGGGGGTCGCCTTGTGGCTGCCCCCTTTAAGAAAGCGCTCACCGCCGGATGTTGTGACAGAGGTCCCCGGTCCTCGCAGACTAGGACCGTCTGTAATGCCGCAACCTGCCTGCGGATGGTGTTGAACGCTAGTCCCCTGACCATGCCGTCCCAAAGATACTCTAGGATGGTAGGGATGTTAGCGGTCAGGGGGTTTATGTCCTGCCTGCTGCACCAGGAAGCAAAATTCCTCCATGTGGCATCATAGATCCTGTTTGTAGAAGGACGTCGGGCGTCCTGTATGACCGAGATGACATGCTGAGAAAAGGCCTGCCTACTCAGACCCTCCCGCTCAAGTGCCAGGCGGCTAGTTGTAGCCACTGCGGGTCTGGGTGTAGGAGTTTCCCCTGGCTCAGGGATACCTGGCTCGGCGGCAGTTTCCATACAGGCGAAAGCGATAGGTCTACCAGGTCCGCAAACCACGGACGCCTCGGCCAGTATGGAGCAACCAGTACCACCTCCGCCTGCTCCAGGATGAGCTTGCGGACCGTTGCTTGGATCAGGGGCGGAGGGGGGAAGGCGTACAGTAGCCCCTGGGGCCACCTGCATCTGAGCGCGTCCGTCCCCTCCGCTCCCCAGGTCTGGAACCTGGAGAAGAAGCGGTGGGTTTGAGTGTTCTCTGGTGTTGCGAAGAGGTCCAGACAAGGCCGGCCGAACCTGTTCGAGATCGCCTCGAACAGTTCCGGTGCCAGCCTCCACTCCGCATGGTCTATGGTGACCCTGCTGAGGGAGTCCGCCTGGTGGTTTGCCTCCCCCGAGATGTGTTCTGCCTTTATTGAGGCCAGGTGTCGCTCTGCCCACAGGCCCAGCGCCCTGGCCTCCTGCATGAGAGCCACTGACCTGGTCCCGCCCTGCTTGTTTACGTGCGCCTTTGCTGTTACGTTGTCCGTCAGGACTAGCACGTGCTTCCCTGCCAACAGGGGTACGAACTGAAGTAGGGCCAGGTGAATGGCTCTCAGTTCGAGTCAGTTGATTCTGTGTTTTAGGTCCCCTGGACTCCACCTTCCCTGGGCCATCTGATCCCCGGAATGGGCCCCCCAGCCGAACAGGCTTGCATCGGTTGTGACGGTCACCCTGTTGGGTTCCCTGAGTGGGGTGCCCCTGTTCAGGGCCCCCGACCTCCACCATCTCAGGGATGCTAGGACCTGGGGAGGCACTCTGATTTTCCTGGGTGAAGCGCTCTGATTCTGCCTTTGGAAGGGCAGCAGTAGCCACTGCAGACCTCTGGAGTGCAGTCTGGCCCACGGGACAATTCCCAGGCATGATATCATCTTCCCCAGGAGCTGGGAGAGCTGCACCACTGTGGCCACCCTCCTCTGCATTACCAGAAGCGCTAGTTTCTGTAAGCTCTCCCGGCGCTCCTGGGAGAGGTACACCATGCCCTGATCTGAATCTATGATCGCTCCCAGATGTTGGAGCCTCCTTGAGGGTGTGAGCTGGCTTTTCTTGTGATTGATCGAGAAGCCGTGTCTCTGGAGTACGGCTATGGTGATCTGGATGTCCCTTAGGGCTGCCTGGTGGGACGCTGAGAGTATCAGGATATCGTCCAGGTAGCATTGGACCCGCACCGGTCTCATGCGCAGGTGCGCTCCCAATGCCGCCAGCACCTTTGTGAACACTCTGGGCGCTGAGGACAGTCCGAATGGAAGTGCCCTGTATTGGTAGTGTCGCCCCTTGTGGCAAAACCTCAGGTACCTTCTGTACCCCGGTCTTATTGGGATGTGAAGATAGGCCTCTGTGAGGTCTATTGAGGATAGCAGATCCCCTTTTCGGATGCTGGCCAGTATGGATCTGAGGGACTGCATTTTGAACTTCCTGTATACTACATAGCGATTTAACCGCTTGAGGTCTAGGATTGCTCTCCAATCCCCTGATGTTTTTGGCACCAGGAAGAGGATGGAATAGAAACCCTGTCCCTCCTGTCCTGGAGGAACCGGCTCTATGGCCCTTATTTCCTCCAGGTGTCCAATGGCCTGAACTATGAGACCCGCCTTGGTCCTGTTGCGTGATAGTGGACAACTTATGAAGTGATCTGGTGGTGTGGAGTAGAATTCTATTGCTAGGCCCTGGGTCACTGTCTCCCTGACCCAGGCATCCGTCGTGGTCGCCTGCCATGCCTCGCCAGGCGACCCCTGATGGGGCTGTTCCAGGAGTCACTTGGCACGTCTGTAGGGTCGTCCTCCCCCCCTTTAAAGGGGCGTTTGGACGGTTGGCCCCTGCCCGCGGCTGGACGGTCCTGGCCGCGCTCCTGCCTGTATGAGAAGGTGCGCGGATTTCTGGGCCCTTCCCAGGATCGTCCCCCTTGAAAGGGCTGCCTCCATTCTCCGGCCCCGTTCTGACGGGGTGCCTGCCTACGGAACTCCTGGGTTCCCTTGTCTGTCCTTTTGGATGGGTGAGCTAGCACTTTCCTTTTGTTTTTGTCTTCTATCAGGTAAGGATCCAGGATCGCTCCGAAGAGCTTTGATCCTGCATACTTAGCTGTGGCGAGTCGCCATTTGGACTTAAGGTCCGCCTTCCAGTTCTTGAGCCATACCAACCTCCTGGCTGCCACTGTCCCTGCAATGGACCTAGCCGAGTATCTGGACGCGGCCAGTGCGGAGTCTGCCATGAATTCCGTTGCCCTCCGCAGTTTGGTCAGTGTTTGTCTTACACGTACCTGCTCTGGTGGAACACTTGCCTGGATCTCCCGCAGCCACCTGATCGCAGCTCTGGCGACTAATGAGTTCGTAGATGCGGCTCTGATGGCCCAGGCAGATGAATGGTGAGCCCTGCGGAGGGAAAGTTCTACCTTCCTATCCTCCGCCTTCATTGATTCTGCTAGGTCTCCTGGGATGGCTGGGGAAGGAAGAAGAGAACTTAGTGGAGCGTCCACCTGTGGCACCTCTATTAATGTTGCTAATGGGCTGCAAACATTATACATTTTCTTTTCTACGCCGTTTGGCGATGGGATGGTGCCTAGATTAGACCACTGGGTCCTTACCGTTGACCTGAATACCTTAGTGCATGGTACCTGGATCACCTCTGACACCGGTGCGTGTAGCAATGGATCCTTTGCGTCCTCCTCCTCTGAGGACGGCGGTCTGGCCTCCTTGGTCTTAGCTGGCAGTTCTAGAACAGAGCATGTCTTAATCATGAGGGAATAAAACAGGTTATGGTCAAATAAACCTGACACTGGAGCCGCCTGTGGCTCTGCATCCTCATTTTCTGACAACGGGGCATCCTCATCATCCCAGTCCTCCTGCTCCTCGTCTGCCACCTGTGGAGAATTCTCAGACCCATCAGAATCCTGAAACAATACCTTTTCCCCACGGGAAGATGGTGTGCGTGGTTTGTGAGCTCTCTTGGGAGGGGAACTCCTCCTAGAGGCCCTGAGGTGCTCTAATGTTTCCTCTAAGAGGGAATGAAGTCGTGAAGGCCACTTACCAGATCTCCTTCTTTTCCTACCTCTGTGCTCAGGTTCCTCCTGGCTTGTGGAGGGCTCTGAATGCTCTGGTGAAGATGGCACCGAAATGGGGGACACCTCCCTTTCTGTCTCCCCCCTGGGAGACCACTCCTGTTCCACCGCTTCTGCAGGCTCGAAGGAGGTTGGTGTCTCCCTGAGGGACAAGGCCGGACTTTCCATCCCGCTGTCCCTCAGTCTCTGCGCCTTGGCAAATTCCCTCTCCAAGGCTTGGTGTCTTCTTACGGCCTGGCGCTCGTCCGCCTTTGATGGCTCAGACAGATGCTTTGTTTTGGCCTTCTTCTTGCCCCCCCCGCTTCCTCCGTTCTGCGTCTAGGCGGCGACGGAGGGGGCGCTGAGCCCTGGGCCGGAGTGCCTTCTGCCATCGCCATGCGCCAAGAAGCACCCTTTCCGGGTATCTAGTAGGCACAGACCGATGTCGGCAGCGTTACAGGGAATCTCCCTAACGTGCCTGGTCGAAAGTGCTCCTGCGGTCACGAGGATTCTTAGCCAGGGAGTTTTGTCCCTATGCCCGTCCCGACCGCCTTGACTCCGCTGGGGAATCTGCTAGGAGCCAAAAAAACACCGAGAACAACACACACACACACCTCCGACTGGACCCCCTGGGTGCTCGGCCTCAGTTCCCCTGATCTGGCAGCCGGAGCTAGGCCTCAGCCTTGCCGGCAGTCCCTTCCCTTCCCCCTGGGCCCACAGGCAAATCGACCGGGTGAAGAAAGGGGATTCGCGCCAGAAACAAAGGCTTTCGCGCCGGAAATTAAAGGCTTTCGCGCCAGAGAAGCGAGGCCCCAATCAGAGGTCTGAGGCGCTCTGACACGCCCCTTTCCAAAATGGCGCTTCGCGCCAGTAGGCGAGACCGCCCCTTTTTAAAAATGGCCGCCACGCCGAATTTTTGGTCGGAGCTCTGTGCTCCCGGCCACGCGGTGCCTTAAGGGAAGCTGGCCTCGGCCTACCCCTCCGGTAACCGACGGTCCCGGCCTCTGTCCGCCTCCCGGCTGACTGGCTGGGCTCCTCCCCGCGCCCCCTTGCCCCACTTGCGTTTTTTCCTGCGACGATCTGCGTCGAGCTCCGAGAAGCTTCCCTCGACGCCTGTGATCCTGTGGAGCTTCCTGGGACGCTGCGAGTTGAATAGCGGAGTCCAGGGATATTTCCCCCTTT
The DNA here is from genome assembly GCA_034064705.1 of Bothrops alternatus. Taxonomy (NCBI): domain Eukaryota; kingdom Metazoa; phylum Chordata; class Lepidosauria; order Squamata; family Viperidae; genus Bothrops; species Bothrops alternatus. The sequence continues at coordinate 1,093,936 of JARGCV010000207.1, forward strand.
TTCTCCGCTAATCCCAGGCCCTAGGCCCGGGGCGGACTCGCTGTCGCGCTCCCAATGCGTGGCGGGGAGGATCGACCGAAGGTCCCCGAAAAATAAAAATTTTAAAGTAAAAAACACTAAAGTTCGACACCTAAACCTAATTCAAATCAAACAACAAAAAAACCTTACTCTACCAGTCTTTAACCGAAAAGAAATATCCTCTTTTCGCGGAGCTATGCGAAGAGCTGTTCCTTGGGCTTAGACTAGGTAAAAACTGGGGAAGAAGGAAGCCGGAGGCGGGGCTAAAGTTCGGACCTAGTCTCTCATTGGGCGGAAGACTGTGTTAACCCAATTGGTGGATTCGGAATCCACCCATGCAGGAGAACGAGCTGAGTTACTCCAAAGCAATTTCCTTTATTGTTCCTCTTGCCAAACTAAAGCAAACAAATAGCATCAATAAAGATATGTTCTGAAAACCTCTGGGGAGTAGCTGTCCTGAGCCTCTTCATCCCAACCAAACTATTGAAGGAAGTTAGCCCAGAGAAGGAAATATTAAAAGGGCAGAAACATATATTTTTCCTCAAAAGGATTTTTTTAAAACCAAACCTGGCCCCAAATCTATCTCTCTGCCCCAAGCAAGAGCTAGCCCCATATGAATGCAGATGTAGAACCATCAGAAAGCTGAAGCCGGGGCACTCAAGAAGACAAAGAGAAAATCTGCATGCACCACCCAAACTCTAGGAGTCATAAGCCCCATCACCTGGCAAGCAGGATATGATAATAGGATTAAACTACAGATATCAAGTCCTAGAAAAACACTCAGAAATAGCCTCAAGGTTCATGCCACAGGAACAGGAAACTATTCCAAAAGGCTAGAGGGGGTATAAAAACCTACTGCCCATGTGCTCAAGTCCTCTTTCCTCTCTGCTCCTTGCAAGGACCATCTTTCTGCTTCTTCAATAAACTGTAACCTTCTTCCCAAAGCAGTCACCATTTTGCTTATTTATCCCGGCTTGGATGAACCAGGATGAAGACTTCTAACACTATCTAAACTTCCAATGAAGGGGAATATTTGTAGCTCAGGGTTGAAATGAGGGGTCCTTGGTGCTCTCTGAGCTTGCTTGTTTTCTTGCAGACATTTCATTACCCTAACTAGGTAACATCATCAGTGCTAGTAAGGAGTGCAGTTTGCTGTCAGTTTATATTCTGGTCTCTTGCCTGTCTGGGTGGGTGGGGGCGGTCTTAGGGATTCTTTGGTTGGGCTGTTTACTAATGGCTCTGTGGCAGTTTCTTGATTGGGGTATTGCTTACTTGATTGTTGGTCTGAAGGTGACTTTGGAGTTAATCTATGCTGAAATTAATGAACACCAACTGGCAGTCCAAAGGCATGACAAAAATCCTTTAATTTCACAACAGATTTATCCATAGTTTCAACTCTGAAAATGTGACAATCCTAGACCAGGCCAAATCCAAAAATACCAGGGAATTTCTAGAAGCCTGGCACTCTGACAAATCAGCCATCAATAGACACATGGACATTAACAAATCTATAGATTATGCAAAAGAGACAATCAACCAGCCCAAAAGAGGATAAGACCCCAGCACCAGTAATCAGCACTCAGATCAGCATAGATTAACTCCAAGGTCACCTTCAGACGAACAGTCAAGTAAGCAATACCCCAATCAAGAAACTGCCACAGAGCCATTAGTAAACAGCCCAACCAAAGAATTCCTAAGACCGCCCTCAGCCACCCAGACAGGCAAGATACTCATATCTAAACTTCACTGTCTCTTGGTCCTCTGGAATGCAGCCCCTCCCTCCTGGGAATCCAGACTACATTCCACCACATTCTGGCAAAGAGCAGCTAAAGGCATCATGTTTTTTACTTGGTGAAGAGCTCAAACATCAACACTGATAGAACTTAGGCCACACAGGCAATCTTGCCCCACACTATACAACTACCGGTATTCACAAGTGAGCACTTAAAACATACATGTCCCATCATACATCATATAAACACGATTGCTCTGTACTTTAGGGACATGTTGTATAAACTTGCAGGACCGTAATCTCTGTCCCCCCCATCTAGTATTTTCTTTTCCTATGCGAGCCACATCTCCTTTTGATTGTAGAAGCATCAAAATATGTTAAATAAACAAGTAAATAAATATTACTTAGGGGGACAGCTTGCATAGATTCCTCTAAAAAATTTTTTGGCTATTTGAAGTGTGGGACATACTGGAATTCGGCCCAGATAGATCATTTCAGTCTGAGGGATAATATCCTTGAATTTTCAAAATAAATTCTTAGTGAAAGAGAATGTATAGGTAGTCCTCACCTAACAACCAGTTGTTCAGTGACTGTTGGAAATTGCAATGCTGCTGAATGAGACTTACGGCCGATCCTCATAGTTCAGGCTCGCCGTTATGACAGTTGCAGCATCTCATAATCATTTGATTGCCACCTGTGACCTTCACTGATGACTCTGACAAGCAAAGTGAAGGAGAAGCCAGCAAGAAGTCACAAGTCAGTTGCTTGATGTCACCTTTAACAACTGTAGGTGACTTGCTTAACAATGACAACTGGAACTGCTGCAACCATCTTTGTAAGTCTGTGCAGTCACATGACATCGCAGTTTACAATCACATCACTTAGTGATGGAGTTACCAGTCCTAATTACCATCATTAAGCAAGGACTATCTGTATTTGTGAAATATAACCTCTCTCTCATTTGAGCGTGTAGAAACAAACAGAAAGATTTTTTTTGTGTATGCTCAGTAATGTTACCCTTACAAGGCTTTTAGGACTTTTGCTCTGGACATAATGGGATGTGAAGTCTTCTGGTTGAGTTGGACTTAAGATCATGTTTGGAATTGCTGCCGATGCCCTTATGGCATCCATTGATAGCCATGGGTGACCCAGTTCTGATGGGGAGGGTCAGGCAAATACATCTACAGGGCCTCTGTGAAGAATATTCGGGCTGAAATGCCTGGGGCTCAGTCTTGTTATGTGATTTGGGATAGGCTTGGGTTGGTGACACCTGAGGAAAGAGTTCTCTGTTCTGTTAGTCTTTGGATCCAGGTCCTTCCAGGGTTGTTAAGGCAGCCAGAAAGGTGACCTGTAATTGGATCTGAATGGCTTTGAGTTTTAGGGACCCAAAAACTTTCCATCCATACTTAGATGCAGTAGCACGTCCTCACTCAAAAGTAGCATATAATCTGAAGATCCTTCGGACTCAGCCTACTCAAGCAGGACTTTGTTCACCTCCATCTGATGTATCAGTTCCACCCTTTTTGGTCTAGGAGACACTTTAGACTGTCATTCACACCCTAGTCACCTCAGAACTTGACTACTGCAATGACTGTGCATGGGGCTGCCCTTGACAACCATTCAGAAGCTTGAATCAATCCAGACCGCAGCTGTGCAGTCAGTGATGTGTATGCCTCAACATGCCCATGGACCACCCTTGCTCTACAAGCTGCAGTGGTTGCCAGTCTGTTTCTGGGTGTGAATGAAGGTGCTGGTTATTGCCAATAAAGTCCTACATGGCATAGGCCCAAATTATATGACTGTCTTTCTCCCGTGGTTTCCATTTGGGCATTCTATATTGGCAGAGTTGCACATTCTAGGTACTTTCAATTAACAATGCCATCCACTGGGACCCAGGAAGTGTGCCTTCTCTCTCTGTTGTGGTGCCTGGCCCTTAGAATGATATTCCACACCCCATCCTCCCAAAATTCATTGATGTTCCATAAAGCCTTAAAGACCTGATTAGTCTCCTTGATCTTGAGATGAGACAGGAACCCCCTTGCAGGCATTTGCTACTTTTGTTTTCTATCTGAATATTTGCCCGGATCCCACCTGATTTATTATTTGTGAACTACCCAGTCAGAATTGGATGGTGTCCAAATTGAATAAAACAAATAACATATAAATAAATAAATAAAATATCCATATTCAGATGAAAGTGGTACAACCTGCTCTTTTTTCCCCTCACCTATTCTTACTTTAGAATTCAGAGAAGTAATCAAAAATGGTTTAGAATAAAATATCAATCAACACAAGTAAAAACTGTTATAAAAATATGCAGAATAAAACCTGATAGATTAAATATAGTAGAGTTAAAAATGGAATGCAAATGACATTGGATTAAAAATAGAATTTACTACATAAAAGGACGCCAAAGCACTTTGAATTATGCAAACAACTAGAGGCATCTTATTTTGAAGCATATCAAATCTGAAATGGCTGTTTTTTATGATATAATATAGGCCAGTGGTGGCACTTGGAGCTCTTTGTGGGCACATGTGCCGTTGCCCCAGCCTTGCCTTCCCCCATGACCCCCTCCTCTCCAGCAGCCCCCCTTAAGGAGACTCGCCCTCGAGCGTGGCCCACACGGAGCAGCGCAGCCAAGGACATGGCAGCCAGGCAGCGTAGAAAAGACTCTGCCCTCACACCCCATCATGCAGTTGATGCTGCAGGGCGCGGGCAGAGGGCGTGGCCGCCATAGCGCTGCTGGGCTGCCTGGGCGATCTGCGGCGGGCCCTGGAGGCGGTGAGTGGTCCTGTGGGCAGGCGGGGCAGGGGATGGGGGGGCAGAGCGGGGGCAGGCAGGGGGGTGGAGCGGGGGCAGGGCCAGCTTTTGGGCACTCGGTCTCTAAAAGGTTTGCCATCACTGATATAGGCTGTTTCAAGTGTTTTGAAAATATTTCACTCTATAAATTATTGTTCCAAGTTCAAAATACTGCCAGAATGTTCAGTACAGCAGTTTTGATCTCAGAATGGGAAATTTCATCCTCAAAACAGTTTGAAATCATGTGTTTTACACACCCTTCCTGGAAAATTATTGTATTTAAAAGCTGGCGCTATCTTTTCCTTCTATTTGGTCTGGCGTCACAAGTTCTTAGCTGCTGTCCAGGATTAAGTTAAGATGCTTAGAGTGCTCCAGATTAAATTGGAGTTCATTAGGATGAAATACTGCGTCCTTTTTCAAGCATGTAAAGTTGAAAGAGAGATATAAATTGATGGTATTATTAGACTACATCTTTCATGTTCTGAAATGGATAACATGACATTTTATAAAGTCTTGGAATGTTCCTTACGTTATAATCGCCTCAGGCAGTGATTTTTGCATAATTCTGTAGAAAAGGTTAACGGAGCTTAAAAGCAATCCCCTATTTTAATAATTGTCTTGAAAACTCCTTAGGCAGAAAACAAAACAGGCTGTCAGTGAAAATTAATTCTGGAGCTGGGGGCAATAGACACCAGTCCTTTCTAATGCTGATTTCTACATTAGGTATTGAAGAAATATTAATTTTATAAAAACTGCTCAGATCGGGTAAGATGTAGGAAGCACTCCTTCAAACATCAGTGAATTTAAACAAATCTAAGCACACCACTGTCTCTTAGCTTTGCTTGTGTGGCTCAGTCTAGGAGCATTTAACCTACTTTACAGAGCTTGATAGAAGGGCTAAGGTGAAGTGATATTTAGCGATCCTCTCGTTGTTCAGCCAGTGCAAAACTTAAGAGCTTCTGTGCTAATATTATCTTTTCTTTTTTTCAAAATACCAGTAGGTGATCCTTACTGAAATTAATTCAAGAGCATCTAGGCTCTCCATTTTGCGGGGGATGTCCAACCCTTGCAACTCAGCCTTCTTTACTTTGGATGGAAATTATCAACCCTCCCCAGCAAATTCTCCCATTCTGGATGAAAGATGCTGATCTAGTTGTATAAAGGAGTAATAATTCCCCACCCACCCCCCAAGCTAGAAAATGCTCTGAAATCTATGAAAGGCCAGGTAAATCTGGTACTTCTCAGGTCACCTGTTGCCCTGTTCCTGAGCCACCAAACCCAACACGGCTCTGCTACGTACCGCAGCCGAGGCAAAGAAGTAACACGGCTTGGTAGAAGAGCTTCACTTTGGTGACAGGACCCATAATGTGTGGCTTCACCTCTCTGGAGCCTCTTCACTGACTCCTCTGCATCTCACTTCCTTTTCTTCATACACCAATATATATTTCCTCCCAACATTCTTAGTTCTTCCAACTTCTGCTTCGGCCCTCCTTTGTGCAATATCTATCTGAAGTATTTCTAAATCACTTCCTGTGATATATTGAGCACCGGAGTGGTTATATGGCCCCTTTTTCCTCCTGACCAGAGTGTGCTTAATGCTATAGGCCGACGATGGCAGACCTATGACATACGTGTCACAGGTGACACGGCAGGCTGTTTATTGGTGACATGGCAGGCTTCTGGACCCTCTGGAAGTCACTCAAGAGGGCCCTGCTTGTGTGGCCTCTGAGGTCTCCAAAAATTATGTGAGCATCCTTGTGCAGCTTTTGGAGTTTCTAGAGACCCTATGAGAGCAGGACCCTCTCATGCGATTTTCAGAGTCCAGAGAGGAGGTCCTGAGAGGTCTCCGTTGTCCGGTCTTTGTGTTTCAGTGTGTGTGATACAGCAGCATAGGTCAAAGTAGGCATTTTCTAAATTTCTGACATGCCGAGCCAAAAAGGGTTGCCATTACTGCTATAGGCGAACCCAGTGGGCAAAACTCTCACAGGCAATGCTGGTTTCGCTTCTACAATTCCATCCTAGGAAAATTTTGCTTGACGGGTATTAAGAAAAATTGACAAGGGAATCCTATCAATGCCTCTTAGTCAAAATTGCCAACTAGATTCTCTACTGTTCAATTGCGACTACAATTGACCCCAAAATTTCCAAGCAAGATAGTTTTTGAGCTTTGCCTTATTTTATGACCTTTCTTGCCACAGTTGTTAAGTGAATTATTGCAGTTGTTAAGCGAAGCTGACTTCCCCACTGATTTTGCTTGTCAGAAGGTCGCAAAAGCTGATCACGTGACTCCTGAACACTGCAACCGTCATAAATACAGGCCAGTTGCCAAGCATCTGAATTTTTATCATGTGACCTTGGGGATGCTGCAATGGTGGTAAATATGAAAAATGGTCATAAGTCACTTTTTTCAGTGCCGTTGTAACTTCAAACGGTCACTAAACAAATGGTTGTAAGTCAAAGACTACCTGTATCCTAAAGATGGATATTGGCAGGCAAGCTTTCTAGCGATGGCGTTGCTCAAAGTTGTGGTTAAAAAACAAAACTAGCTAGAACTTCATTCTGATTCACTGAATAGGCTTAATTTCATTTCTTTACACAAAAAGGGCCAAATTTACTCTGCTGCAGAGTAATCAGCTGAAGGAATCACACAAATTTTTGGAACATACGACATCTGCTTCCTGGCAGGGACAACTAAATTCACAGGAAACAAAAAGCTAACCTTCCAAGAATAAAGCTATAAAGGAATAGTCAATCACATAAATTTTCACAGAAATTCTATGAAGATACCATGAGATATGGTTCATCTCTCCAGGAGAGTGGGGGGAGGGATAAGAACCACCAGGACCATCTCTCAAATTGAGGTTCCTATCCCCTTCCTGATCCATTCTATTTTTTTTTAAAAAACCTCATCTATCTACCTCTAGCTTGCTTCATTAGACACAGTAAAGGATTGATTGCTCAAATAATTTGCCAGTTTCCTTCCTGTGCCAATGAGCTGGCTCAAGTTGAATTTTAAGAAATATGGATTTCAAGATGGTTACCAAACATTTCCATCAGATTGCCTACAACTTGTTTAGTCATAAAAATATTAATCTTTTCTTTAATCTGATAGAATCATTCTGTCTCATCAGCAGATCTTTTGATATTATAAAAGAATCCATACTGAAGGCTTTTTTGAACTTGCAAAGAATCCCTTAAGGCAGGAGTGGGCAACTGTGGCCATTTACAATCCATGGACTTCAATTCCCAGAATTCCTGAGCCAGCCAGGAATTCTGGGAGTTGAAGTCTACAGGTCATAAAGGGCCTGTCTTAAGGGAATACTCTTGAGGCATCCATTTTACTTAACCATTAATATCTTGCTACAATAGCAGATTCTACCTCAGTTGCCATAAATTTGCTGAGTCCATCCAGAGAACTATTTAGAGCGATGTTCCCAAATCTGAAATTTTATTTTTAAGGAATCTTTTGAAAAGATAATTTCCTTTCTATAAATCTAACGACATAGCTGTTCATGTGTAATTGATGTGACTATATGGCTGTAAACCAGGGGTCTTCAAACTTGGCCCTTTTATGACTTGTGGACTTCAACTCCCAGATTTCCTCAGCCAGCGTGCCTGGCTGAGGAATTCTGGGAGTTGAAGTCCACAAGTCATAAAAGGGCCTAGTTTGAAGACCCCTGCTGTAAACTAAGCAAGCCTGAGTATAAAATATGTTGATTTTATTCTAGGCCCATTAGGCTAGTCATCTATCTTTTTTGTGTTTTTAAATCTGTACTTATCTATTAAAAAACTTTTTTCTTATTTAATGAGCTCTGGACTGATGAGTAGCAGAAGCTTCAATTATCACATGATAAGCTTAAAAATGCTGGGCTGAAAGAAACTATCTGAGGTAGTCCTCGACTTACAACCATTCATTTAGTAATGGAAAAGTCTTATTTTCCACCAACAATCACGTTGACTGCTGCAGTTGATATGAAGCATGTGATCCTACTAGCTCTGGTTAATGAGCCATGCCCAAGTAATCCTGCCTCCATACAGATAATCCTGAATTTACAACCATTTGTTTAGTTACGATCCAAAGTTACAATGGCACTGAAGAGTGACATATGACTGTTTTTCACACTTAGGACTGTGACAGCATCCCCATGGTCCCATGATCAAAATGTAGACCCTTGGCAACTGGCATGTATTTATGACGGTTGCGGTGTCCCAGAGTCACATGATCCCCCTTTTGCGATCTTCTGACAAACAAAGTCAATGGGGAAGCCAGATTCACCTAGCAACCATGTTACTAATTTAACAACTGCAGTAATTCACTTAAAACTGTGGCAAGAAAGGTCGTAAAATGGGGCAAAATTAACTTAACAACTGTCTTGTTTAGCAGCAGAAGTGCTGGGCTCAATTGAGCTCCTAAGTCGAGGACTATCTGTAGAAGATTTGTATCTGGCAACCGTTGTTGTTAATTGTGAAGTCGTGTCCGACCCATCGCGACCCCATGGACAACGTTCCTCCAGGTCTTCCTGTCCTCTACCATCTTCTGGAGTCCATTTAAGTTCACGCCTACTGCTTCAGTGACTCCATCCAGCCACCTCATTCTCTTGTTGTCCCCTTCTTCTATTGCCCTCAATCTTTCCCAGCATTAGGCCCTTCTCCAGTGAGTCCTTCCTTCTCATTAGGTGGCCAAAGTACTTGAGGTTCAACTTCAGGACCTGGCCTTCTAAAGAGCAGTCAGGGTTGATTTCCTCTAGGACTGACCGGTTGCAGTCCAGGGGACTCGCAGGAGTCTTCTCCAGCACCATAGTTCAAAGGCCTCAATTCTTTGTCGCTCAGCCTTTCTTATGGTCCAACTTTCACATCCATACATTGCAACTGGGAAAACCATGGCCTTGACTATACACACTTTTGTTGGCAGGGTGATGTCTCTACTTTTTAGTATGCTGTCTAGATTTGCCATAGCTTTCCTCCCCAGGAGCAAGCGTCTTTTAATTTCTTGGCTGCGGTCCCCATGAGGTGATCTTGGAGCCCAGGAAAATAAAATCTGTCACTACCTCCATTTCTTTCCCATCTATTTGTCAGGAATTGAGAGGGCCGGATGCCATGATTTTGGTTTTCTTAATGTTGAGTTTCAAGCCAACTTTTGCACTCTCCTTCTTCACCCGCATCAAGAGGCTCTTTAGTTCCTCTTCACTTTCTGCCATTAGAGTGGTATCATCTGCATATCTTAGGTTGTTGATATTTCTCCCGGCAATCTTAATTCCAACTTTTGATTCATCTAGCCCTGCCTTTCTCATGATGTGCTCTGCATATAAGTTAAATAGGCAGGGCGACAGTACACAGCCTTGCCGGACTCCTTTCCCAATTTTGAACCAATCAGTGGTTCCGTGTCCAGTTCTCACTGTTGCTTCTTGACCCACATATAGGTTTCTCAAGAGACAATTAAGATGGTCTGGTACTCCCATCTCTTTAAGAACTTGCCACAATTTGTTGTGATCCACACAATCAAAGGCTTTAGCATAGTCAATGAAGCAGAAGTAGATGTTTTTCTGGAACTCCCTAGCTTTCTCCATGATCCAGCGTATGTTGGCAATTTGATCTCTAGTTCCTCTGCCTCTTCGAAATCCTGCCTGTACTTCTGGTAGTTCTCGATCCACATACTGCTGGAGTCTAGCTTGTAGGATTTTAAGCATAACTTTACTAGCATGTGAAATGAGTGCAATGGTGCGATAGTTTGAACATTCTTTGGCATTGCCTTTCTTTGGAATTGGAATGTAAACCGACCTTTTCCAATCCTGTGGCCACTGTTGAGTTTTCCAAATTTGCTGGCAAATTGAGTGTAGCACTTTTACTGCATCATCTTTTAAGATTTTGAATAGCTCAGCTGGAATACTGTTCACCTCCACTAGCTTTGTTATTGCTCAGATTTCCTAAGGCCCATTTCATTTCACATTCTAGGATGTCTGGCTCGAGATCAGTGACCACCCCATCGTGGTTATCTTGGACGTTAAGCTCTTTCTTGTACAGTTCTTCTGTGTAGTTTTGCCACCTCTTTTTAATCTCTTCTGCCTCTGTTAGGTCCCTGCCATTTTGGTCCTTTATCATGCCCATCTTTGCATGAAATGTTCCCTTCATATCTCCAATTTTCTTGAAGAGATCTCTGGTCCTCCCTATTCTGTTGTTTTCTTCTATTTCTTTGCACTGTTCATTTAAGAAGGCATTCTTATCTCTTCTAGCTATTCTCTGGAATTCTGCATTCAATTGGGTGTATCTTTCTCTTTGTCGTTTGCCTTTCGCTTCCCTTCTTTCCTCAGCTATTTGCAAAGCTTCCTGACAGCCATTTTGCTTTCTTGCATTTCTTTTTCTTTGGGATGGTTTTAGTTGCTACCTCTTGTACAATGTTGCGAACCTCCGTCCATAGTTCTTCAGGCACTCTGTCTGTCAGATCCAATTCCTTAAATCTATTTGTCACCTCTACTGTATATTCATCAGGAATATGATTTAGTTCATACCTGAGTGGCCTAGTGTTTTTCCCTACTTTCTTCAATTTAAGCCTAAATTTTGCAACGAGAAGCTCATGATCTGAGCCACAGTCAGCTCCTGGTCTTGTTTTTACTGACTGTATAGAGCATCTCCATCTTTGGCTGCAGAGCACATAGTCAATCTGATTTCTATCTTGACTGTCTGGTGATGTCCATGTGTAGAGCCGTCTCTTGGGTTGTTGGAAAAGAGTGTTTGTTATGACCATGGTATTCTCTTGACAAAATTCTATCAGCCTGTGCCCTGTTTCATTTTGTACTCCAAGGCCAAACTTGCCTGTTATTCCGGTTATCTTTTGGCTTCCTACTTTAGCATTCCAATCCCCCATGATGATAAGGACATCATTTTTTGGTGTTAATTCTATAAGATGCTGTAGGGCTTCATAGAACTGGTCAATTTCATCCTCTTCAGCACCAGTGGTTGGGGCATAGATTTGGACTACTGTGATATTGAATGGTTTGCCTTGGATTCGAACTGAGATCATTCTGTCATTTTGGGGATTGTATCCCAGTATTGCTTTTCCTATTCTTTTATTGACTATGAAGGCTACTCCATTTCTTCTGAGGGATTCTTGCCCGCAGTAGTATACCTGATCGTCATCTGAGTTAAATTCACCCATTCCTGTCCATTTTAGTTCGCTGATTCCTAAGATGTCGATGTTCAGTCTTGTCATCTCATGTTTGACTACGTCTAGTTTGCCTTGATTCATGGATCTTACATTCCAGGTTCCTATGGAGAAAAGATCTTTACAGCATCGGACTTTCCTTTCACCACCAGATATATCCACAGCTGAGCGTCCTTTCGGCTTTGGCCCAGTCGCTTCATTCTTTCTGGGGCTACTAGTACTAGCCCTCTGCTCTTCCCCAGTAGCATATTGGACACCTTCTGACCTGAGGGGCTCATCTTCCAGCGTCATATCTTTTTGCCTTTTGGTACTGTCCATGGGGTTTTCATGGCAAAGATACTGGAGTGGTTTGTCATTTCCTTCTCCAGTGGATCACATTTTGTCAGAACTCTCTGCTATGACCTGTCCGTCTTGAGTGGCCCTGGACGGCATAGCTCATAGCTTCATTGAGTTATGCAAGCCCCTTCGCCACGACAAGGCAGTAATCCATAAAGGGGCTGGCAACCGTTACCCTACACAAAACTTACAGCAATGGGATGTAATAGCCAGCAGGAAAACAGAGAGAGCTGACTAACCAAGCCAATTTAAAGTTATTTTATTTTTCACAAAATCCCAAACATCCTCAAATTTAAATGGTGAATCAAACCCCTTTTCCCCTCGGCAAGTGCACCCACACATACACACACATATCGTCCCCTTGCCCTAACCCCCCCTCCCCAAAGTCTGGCAAGTTCTTTCAGTCTGTCGCTGGGTTGAACTCTATCCCTTGTGCTCGGCAGAACAGGAGGTGGGTTCCGATCATGTGTAGAGATCAAAATCAATCCGCTTGGAATTGTAGAACTGGCCCTCAGAATTATCCGCCTTCCGGCAGTAAACCCCATCAGGGAAATAGCCTTGGGATACCCAGTCCTGAAGAGACAGAAAAGAGAATTTGAAAGAAAAGAGAGAAGGACAGCAGGGAAAAGAAGAAAAGGAAAGAAAACAGGCTCTGCTAGAGAGAAGTTCCCTGAGGATGTGCTCCAGCACGAGTCTGAAAGCTCGGAAGTCAAAAACTCTAGTTCTGGTGACCGACACAGATGGGATCCTGTGACATTATCCTGTGACAGTATATATCCGCCTTCATTCATGAAAGAAAACAGAGCCATCTGGCATGCAACCTCACGAGAGAGGCAACCAATGTCGAAGAGGGTCACTTAATTGGCAGTGTTATCAAAAGGGTCAACCTGAAATGCACTCAGACAATATGGGATCTGATAGGACCATATTAGAACAAATCAAACCGTATTAATCACAAATGTTTTGCTAATAAAGGACTGGAAGATCATTTATCACAGATCTGGTATTCCAAGGCAACCGAATGCTGCACACCATTTCTGATCCTACACTCAAAACTGCCAATATGCTGCCCTGGGTTTAGGTTACTTTTAAATTCTAATAAGGAAATCATCGTTCACAGGGTGTCAGGAAAAGAACAGATTCTAAAAGATGCACATGGGGTGTGTTACTATGAAATTGGGGGAAGTGATGCTGTATCAATCAAAACTAATTCTCAAGCACCATCCCCAAAGCAAATGTACTGTTCAGAAAGAAATTCTGACTAAGGAAATAAATTATAACCATAACCATGAACAATGTAAATGTGACAAGTGATTAAAAATCCCTCTGATGCATAGGGTTGTCAATATGGAAATCTTCCTAGGAACAGGCTTTCCTTCTCACAATTGCCAGGAAGAAAGGTCAAAATAATGTGCACCAACAGAAGCCTTCTTCCATCAGTACAGGTAGTCCTCGACTTACGACAACTGAGCCCAAAATTTATGTTGCTAAGTGAGAAATTTGTTAAGTGAGCTTTGCCCCATTTTACGACTTTTCTTGCCACAGTCGTTAAGTGAATCAGTGCAGTTGTTAAATTAGTAACACGGTTGTTAAGTGGTTTCTCCATTGACTTTGCTTGTCAGAAGGTCACAAAAGGGGATCACATGACCCCGGGACACTGCGACCATCATAAATATGAGTCAAGCGTCTGAATTTTGATCAGATGACCATGGGGATGCTGTTATGGTCCTAAGTGTGAAAAATGGTCTTTTTTTCAGTGCCACTGTAACTTCGAACAGTCACTAAATGAACAGTTGTAAGTCGAGGACTACCTGTATTCAACGTAAACCAAGATTTATATACAATTGCAAAATCAAACAACTAGCAACACTAAATAGATGGCAATCAAAATGATACAAAGTGAGGAAGTGAACAAGAAGTTCATCTATCCTCCTTTAGTCTCTTACCTGCATCTGAGAGCTGCTGAAGGGTCCATAAAGTTCAGATGTGTTTGTGTTCTCCCATTTATATTCCCACATCACCTCAGAGAGTGTGTTATCATCACTCTCCCCACACCCCTGACTTCCTGTAGTTGGAGAATAAGCACATATGTCAGAAGAAAATTTCCTAATAAAAGACACCTACCCCCCGCCCCCGAACATCAGACAGTTAAGGCAGCGTTTCTCAACCTTGGGAACTTTAAGATATGTGGACTTCAACTCCCAGAATCCCATGCTGGCTGGGGGTTTCTGGGAATTGAAGTCCACACTTCTTAAAGTCCCCAAGGTTGAGAAATACTGAGTTAAGGATTGTTGGGTGTGTTAGATGAGGGGTTGTATATTTCAGTGCTTTCCCAAATAAGCTCTTGACACACAGCTTTGCAAGTTTGAGAGGAAATTTCCCCTTGACATAGTGAAAAACACCCCAACAAGTGACCCCTCACCTGCTATGATAAAAATCAGCAAACAGTCTCGACTGTATGTTTCCAATCCAGCTCCTCCCAGAACACTGTTCCCCCCCCCCCAGGATGCTCACCTGCTGTCTTCTCCCCTAGTTTGGCTTCATCGATCTCCTCAGCAAACATATCGAGTTCTGGTTCAGCAGAGGAAGGTGCTGCAGGAGGTTGCTGCAAAGCATGGAGTCTCACGGCCAGCTTCTCCCGGGTTTCCTGGTAGATCTCATAGACGCCCCGTGCTACCATTTGGTCAGCCAGCCCTGACAGCTGTTCCAGCTGCTCTTTCCGCTCAGGTGACCCAGGCTTCTGGGGATCCTCTTCCTCGGCTGGATCAACTTCATCTACTTTGAGGCGGGCCCAAGGCCTCCGCTGACGTCCACTACTTTTGGGGCCACCCTTGTCTCCAAACCTTTGAATGGCTCTAGCTACGGTCTCACCAGGTAACATTAAGTCTACCATCCTTTCCAGAAGTTCTTTCTTCTCCAGAGGTGTCAGGACTACCTCAAGATCATCATCATCATCCTCTTCATCTTCTTCCTTGTTATATGCAGAATTGAATGATTTCTTCTGTCCGGGAGGCTGTTCCTTTATCTTGACCTGGTGAAAATCAGAAAAGCATAGATAAGGTAAAGGGAAAAAGCGTGACTGTTCGAAGTTACAACGGCATTGAAAAAAGTGACTTAGGACCATTGTTTACATTTACGACCTTTGTAGCCTCCCCATAATCATGTGATCAAAATTCAATTGCTTGGCAACTGCTTCACACTTATAACCGTTGCTGTGTCCCTAAGGTCATGTGATCTCCTTTTGCAACCTTTAGACCAGCAAAATCAACGGGGAAGTCAGATTCACTTAACAACCGTAAGAGCCGTGGCGGCGCAGTGGTTAGAATGCACTATTACAGGCTAACTCACTGCTCACTGCAGGAGTTTGATTCTGAGAGGCTCAAGGTTGACTCGGCCCTCCACCCTCCTGAGGTCAGTAAAATGAGAACCCAGATTGTTGTGGGGCCATATGCTGACTCTGTAAAACCACTTAGAGAAGGCTGTAAAGCACTGTGAAGGCGGTATGTAAGTCTAAGTGCTATTGCTATTACTAACTTATCAACTGCAGTGATTCACTTAACGGTGGCAAGAAAGATCGTAAAATGACGCAAAATTCACTTAACAGAGATTTTGGGCTCAATTGTGATCAGTAGTCAAGGACTACCTATATTATGGATTAAAATGGATTTTCGGTCTGGAAAAAGAACACAAATGGCTTATCCTTGCAGTCATTTCCGTTTTTTGCAAGCACACTTTCATCTGTCAATATTGCTCTCAATTTTATTGGTGGGAGTGGTACTATGTAGGGGAAACTAGGGAATTCTGGGAATTGAAGTCCACACATCTTAAAGTTGCCAGGGTTGAGAAACACTGGTTTAAACTGATGACCATTATGGAGTGGATGGCAGAGAATTCTATGGCTTGTCCATATTTCCTTTCACAGTCCTAAAACTCCCCTATATTTACTTCAAATAATGTTTATGCACACTTTTTCCATAGCACTGGTCATCTTCCCTTCAACTCTACCCAAAAAGACCTACCCAATCTATGTTGTCCAACCAATTGTCCCGAATCACTGCCTCTTTTTTCAAGAAATAGTTGCCTTCTGAATCAAAATGACCTTCTTCCATCTCCTCTTGTAAATTGAAAGGGGTGATCCGGATACCATCTTCATAGTCAATAGTGGCAGATTCCTGCTCTAAAAAGATAAAGTAAGCAGATTAATTTCTGATTGACCTGACACCAATACAAATATTTAACTTTAATTTTTAACACAGTTAACAAACAGTAAATTACTGGAGTAGAAAGTGTAAATATGAAACCTTCTGCTCCAAAATCATCATTCTACTTGAATTATAAAGTCTTCAAAACATTTTTCTTATTGAGATTTGAAGAGTATGTGGTGGGTCACCACAGAATTCAGTGTCTTAACTGCCACCTTAAAAAAAATCCACAATATTGGGGACTACTGACTTTTTTTAACTGAGAGAGGAAAGAATATGGAAGTTCTGATTACTGAAATCTATAATAAATACAGTTACCTACTTACCCTCCACATCATCTGATGCAAGGATGTCATATTTACTCCCCTGCCCTTCATCTTCTTCATCTTCCTCATCGCTGTCCAATGAATGCTTGCCTTTAAAGCGGCTGCCTGGCCCTCCAATGGCAGGTTCCACCAGCTGTTCAAGAGATAAAGTGAATGCAGAAGTTCAGCATTTATCTGTTTTCCCCCCAATTGCCAAGTTACAAATTAGCTAACTCTTCAAATTAGCAAGTTACTCTCTGTAGCTTTCTTTATTTTTTAACTTGAGGCACTTACAGGCAGTCCTGGACTTACAACCATAACTGAGCCCAAAATTTCTGTTGCTAAGCAAGACAGTTAGGGGAGTTTTGCCCCATTTTATGACCTTTCTTGACACAGTTGTTAAACAAATCACTGCAGTTGTTACATTAGTAACACAGCTGTTACATCAATGTGGCTTCCCCATTGACTTTGCTTGTCAGAAGGTCGCAAAAGGTGATCACATGACCTCAGGACACTGCAACCGTCATAAATATGAGTCAGTTGCCAAGCATCCAAAATTTTGATCATGTGACCATGGGGATGCTGCAACGGTCATACATGTGAAAAATGGTCATAAGTCACTTTTTTCAGTGCTGTTGTAACTTAACATGGTCATTAAACAAATGGTCATAAATTGAGGACTACCTGCATTTAAGTCTATCCCTATAGCCTTTAACTTCACAGATTGGTATTTTTCAAATGTGGTAACTTTAGGATGTATGGACTTCAACTTCCAGAATAACCCAGCCAGCATGAGAGTTAAAATCCATCTATATCTTATGAGTTGCCAAATTGAAAAACACTGTTATGAAAAGTTTGTCCTTAGCTTTATTTTCTGGATCTCAAGTTAAAGAATATCCTTCCTCAACCCGAGTTCCATCCAGGTGGTTTGTCCTACAATTTTGAGGAGCTCCTACCACTAGATTGATCAGTATTGATAGGAACTCTAACCAAAACAGGCAGAAGAGCTCAGATTAGGCAAAGGTGTTAGAAAGGTTTATTTCACCTTCTTCTTTGGGAGACTGATCTCCTCTTCATCATCATCTCCTTCGTCTTCAAATGTGACTTTTCGTTTTGACATGACGACCCTGTAAAACGCAACCCAAATCAACAGTACAGTTAACAAACTCATACAAACTGAACTTCTTCCAAAACACGAACTTGGCAGTTTTAATAAGTGTCATATGCAGCTTTACCAGAATGCTGGTTTCTCTACTGATAAGGACCTTATCATTACTACACACTGCCTCTGGGGAAAGTTTGTAAACACGTAGCTGTCAACTCTGCCTTTGCTACCCATACCAGTGTAGATGCACACAATACATATTGTCTACCCTTTGACATTAATGATAGGTTAATATAACTGAAGAATTTCATAAACTCTCAAAACCAAAACCCTGCCCCAAACTTCACAATCTAAAAAAATTCTGCATACTCCCTCATAACAGTTTTATTTCAAATAGGCATTCCCAAATGTTATAACAGGAAGAATCCTTCATTCTGAAGGTCTCAGGTTGGAATTGGGAAAGTTTGTTAAAGGAATTGCTGAGGCAGAAAATTGCAGCTGCAATGAGTAACAAGACCAGTAACGAATGGTGGGACACTAGGGCCTAGCAACAAGAAAGCTACAAGTTAGATACAGGGGTCTTTAAACTTGGCCCTTTGATGACTTGTGGACTTCAACTCCCAGAATTCCTCAGCCAGCGTGCCTGGCTGAGGAATTCTGGGAGTTGAAGTCCACAAGTCATCAAAGGGTCAAGTTTGAAGATCCCTGAGTTAGAAGGATGCTGTTAGAAGGATGCTAGCTGAGGCACATAGACATAAACTTTGATAACCTCTATCATTATAATAAAACATACCCCTTTTGATAAGAAAGTTTATTAGCATAAACATGCAATGTATGAAGGAGGGTAAAGTAGAAGAATCCAATCAAAAGAAACATGTGTCAAGGAACCAATGAATGATTGATTCTTATGGTGTTAACTTCCTTAATCATAACTGTATAAAATTGGTATTTGTATATGGTCCAGGGTCTTGGCTCCCTTAGCTGCTGAGACCCTTTTGCTGAAGTACTTCAATAAAAGATCCTTGAACCGCCTCTTGTTCCTGGTTCTGACTGGCACCTGTGCCAGGCTAAAGCCAGTTTACCGATAACAATTCTCCACTTTCTTTTGGAGGCAAGAAAGATGAGAAACCATTACTTCCAAAAATGAGGCTTTTGTTGCCATCTCTTAAAATAAGTTTCCTTCCCTTCCTTAACTCCAAAACCGTCTCCATTAATTTCAACAGAACCCCACCAAATACTTTCTCAACTGGGCATACTGGAGAATTGAATGTAAGGGACGCCTACCGACCCCTCCCGTCTCCCAATAAAACGTATGGGAGCCAACGGGGGTTCCCCACGACTTTTCTCTGCATCTAATCAAGTCTGCACTAAAGCAACCGTGTTTGAAGACACTTAGGAGGCGACCTCGACATTCATTTAAGGACCACTGGAACCCCCATTCCTCCGATTCTCCAAGGGGGCCCCACGAGTCCCTAAATTAAAATTGGCGGATTTGCACTTTCCCCTCTACCCCATCCCCGTACACACGACCCGGGTCGTACCTAGGCGGCTGCAACAACAGCACCCGAAGCCTCCCAGCAGTGCTGCGCAGAAATCGACATCAGACTCCTGCTGCCATTCGAGCCGGATATGATGCGATAGGTAGACATTTTCCCACTCGGCGCACAGGAAGTGACGTTTTCTGGCAACCCGTGACTTCTTCGCCCAACCTGGCGGCAGGAAGCCAAGTGTTTCTCTTTTGATAAAATGCCGCGATTGATAGAGGAGGATTATTATTTTAATTGGATCTCTCCGCTCAATAATAGTTTCGCCCTTTTCTGGAGCGTCTTCTGCTAGGAGGAATAGTATATTTATATTTCAGCCCTTGCTGGCTTTTTTCTGCCCTTTTCTGAATCTGTAATTATGCAATACCAGTGGAACGGCTTGCCACCAGAAGTTGTGGGTGCTCCAACACCGGAGGTTTTTAAGAAGAGACTAGACCAGGGGTAGGCGACCTCGGCTGTTTTATGACTCATGGACTTCAATTCCCAGAATTCGCCTACCCCTGGACTAGACAGTCACTTGTCTGAAATGGTGTAGGAGGCTCTCCTGCTTGAGCAGGGGGCTGGACTAGAAGACTTCCAAGGTCCTTTCCAGCTCTATTCTATTCAATGACGGATGTGTAATGAACGCAAACGGTGTAGTTGTTGCGATTAAGAAGCGCTGCTGTTCCAAGAAAACTTGAAGAAATGTAAAGAAATCCCGTCTGATTGGGAGAATCCCAGAGTTGGTTGAAAGATGGGCAGCAATGTAAATGTTTTAAATAAATAAATTTGTGAAAAATGAACCTACCATTAATTCTAATTGCTAGATAAAAACTCCATAGCCAGAGGAAGTCTTAATTAGGATGTAAGGTTTTCCACTTAGCCTCACAATTGCCCCAGTGTTACTCAGGAATTTAAAAGAGCCAAAGAAACTCCTGAGCCGAGGTTTCAACAAAGATTACAACTTTATTTTGATCAAAACAGAGGGGCTGCCTGATTCTTCTTAGTGGCTGGTAGAAGAATGAAGGCAAGCAAGCAGAAAAGATGTCTTCCACCTTTTATACCTTTCCAGAACAAAAAGATCAGGTCTTGGTACCAGGCATAAGATGGCACAAAAAAACAATTCTTAAATGATGACTCATACACAGCAACCCAGGCTCCATCCGTAACTCCTTTTCCCCCTCCCCTTACTGTGCTCTTTTCATATAAGCAATCACCTATGCCTAAAGCATGAAGCCCTTACTTTTCCAATATATATATATATATAAAGCATCTGATCAAGCAATTGTGAGAAACGGAGAAGTTTAAAAATAAAACGGTCACAATTGATTAACAATAAAAAGATTAGCCAATAACCAAGCCCTGCACGTAGGCACTAGATTCCAGGAGGATTGGCTAGAAGACACACTTAAGACAAAAGGATGACAGAGGGAAGTTCGGAACGATGTAACCCAGCGGTTCTCAATAGGAGTGTATATAATGTTATGAGTTTGAATATTTTTGTGTGGTCTCTGGGTTTAGAACTTCCTGTTGAAGTCTCTCACCAGGATCCACCACGCTTTGCAAACCGCTTTTCTATTTTCTGCAGAATAAACTCTTGTTCTTACCAATCCAATTTTGTTGGTATTTTAATCGCGTTTCCAACAATTGGTGCCCAGCGTGGGGCCTTGGGCATCTGTTCCTGCATCTTCGGGAGGCGAGGTCAACTGAGGAAGGCGTGCCCCATTGATTTCAATGGTCCAAAGTTGCAGTCGCAAGTCGGGGAAGCAGAACGGAGCCAGGCCCACGGACCAAATAGTGATTGGTAAGAACTGAGGAGAGGGGACCAGAGAATTACCAGGACAAGGACCGGGCAACTTTGTGCACGAACCTAGGTGAGTAAAACTTGGGGTAAACCAAGGAATAAAACCTAGGCGATCAGGGGTGGTTGCGTAGCACAGTTTGAGTCTGAGATCTGTGAGAGGTGTGTGTGTGAGATGCCCCGAGGGTCCACAGGTCTGGCAAGACATACACAAGCTGTGGATGTCCCGAGGGTCCACAGGACTGGCAAGACATACACAAGCTGTGGATGTCCCGAGGGTTTGGACTGGCAAGGCGGAGTGAGGGAACTCCTGAGTAAAAGGAGAAAGAGGCTTGGTGAAGCGAACTGTGGTCTCATTAGATTGGTAAGGACAACAAAATTGTGTGGTAAACCAACCATGGGTAATTTGGGAGGGTCCCAGGGGAGGAAGTGTGTGAAAAAGGTTAGGAAAAATCCAAAACTAAAAATAGATCCCCACAGTCCATTAGGAAAACTGTTAGAAAACTGGGGGAAACCACCATATAACAAACTGATTACTAAGTTAAATTTAACAAAAGAAGACATGGTAAATTTGTGCTGCTTCGTATGGTGGGAGGATGAGAAAATTGAGTGGCCCCGATTAGGAACTAACGATTATTTCACTTGCCAAAACTTATATGATGACGTTAGAACTAAGGCTTGTGAATCCCTAGATAATGAACTAGATTATGCCCTGGTCTGGAATCCAGGCAAATGGGCCAATATATCAGAAAAAATCCCCCCCTCTCGTGTCTTCTTAGTAGATGAAAAAGAGGAAGCAGATGAAAAGAGAAAGTATTTACCCCCCCCCGTATAGTCCGAGTCCGATTAACATAGCCCAAGGTCCACCCGGTGTGCCATCCCCCCCCCAGGGAGCCCCCAAATAAGACAAAAGGTAAATCAGTATAAAGCCTTGAGGAAAGAATTGGAACAATGTAAAAAAGACATAGAAGACTTTCCTTTTAAACCCATAGAGGAAAGGGATACAATGTTTCCCTTGAGAGAGGTTCCAAACCGAATAAATGCCCAGGGCCAGCCAATAATAAGTTTTGTACAGGATCCACTCCGAGCATCTGAAGTGAGATCTTTTAAGAAAGAAATGGGAGGAACGCATAAGGTGATGCTTTGGGTGTGGCCAGCCCAGACATTTTAAGAAAGATTGTCCCGTGCAACAGAGGGAAACGCAAGTGTACAAGTTAATGGAAGAGGATGAGGATCAATATTAGGGACATCAGGGGCACTTTATATTTAAATCCCACGGAGAGCCCTTGATAAATTTATTAGTGGGACCCAGCAACAAAGAATTATTATTTCTAATAGATACAGGAGCAGCCCGAACCTCTGTTTCTGTATTAACCCCGGAAATGAAATTAAGTGGGCAAGTGATCACAGTTTCTGGGGTAAAGGGGGAAGGATTTCAAGTCCCCAAAATCAATCCCCTAGAAATTAGAGTAAAAGATGGGGGACAGAAAATATTGATATTAAAATATTAATATTGAAATGTTATATATTCCTGAGGCTGGAGTAAACCTATTAGGACGAGATGCTCTGATGGCATTACAATTAAAATTAGAATTCAAGCCTGAAGCATTCATGAGAAAACTGACCCAGGAGGAGGAGGATAAGATCAACCCATCTGTCTGGGTGAGGGAGGGGAACAGAGGGTGGTTACAGATCCCCCCTTAAAAACCCACTTGAAAGAACCCAACGAGATAATTAGGCAGAAACAGTATCCCATTTCAATGGAAGGAAGAAAAGGTCTACAGCCAGTGATTGATGTCCTCTTAAAGGATGGTCTTTTGGAATCCTCTATGTCACCTTATAATACCCCAATATTACCAGTAAAGAAACCAGATGGGACCTTTAGGGCAGTCCAGGATTTGAGACTTTTGAACAGAATTGTTCAGACTAGACACCCCATTGTGCCAAATCCCTACACTTTAATGGGGAGAATCCCCCCAGACCACCAATGGTTTAGTGTTGTGGACCTGAAGGATGCCTTCTGGGCATGTCCTCTGGACAAAGAGTCGAGCCCCATGTTTGCCTTTGAATGGGAGAAGCCTTACACAGGAAGGAAACAACAATATCAATGGACTGTACTCCCTCAGGGATTTACAGAATCTTCCAACTTATTTGGACAGGTCTTAGAACAAGTTTTGGAGGCTTTGCAGTTGCCCAAGGGGACCTGTTTAATACAATACGTGGATGATCTTCTAATCTCTGGAAGAAAGAAAGGGGAAACTATTGACGCTACCAACATGTTATTAAACTTTCTGGGACAACAGGGACTAAGGGTTTCCAAAACCAAATTGCAATATGTGGAAAGGGAGGTGAAATACTTAGGACATTTAATTAGTGGAGGGAGTCGGCGAATCACTCCTGATAGAATAGAAGGGGTGACCTCACAACCCCAACCCAAAAACCAAAAGGAACTGAGAAAATTCCTAGGATTGGTGCGATATTGCAGATTGTGGATAGATGGATATGCAGATTTAACAAAATCCTTATATTCTAAATTAATAGATACTGAACCATGGGTTTTAAAATGGGAGGACCACGAAAGAGGAAACTTTGAAAATCTGAAGCAAGCTTTAGTAAAAGCGCCGGTTTTAAGTCTACCAAATTTGGAAAAGCCTTTCCATCTGTTTGTAAATACTGAAGATGGAATAGCACAGGGAGTGTTGACCCAAAATTGGGCTGGACAAAGAAAGCCAGTCGCCTTCCTTTCAAAAATTATGGACCCTGTAATAAGAGGGTGGCCCATATGCGTACAGGCAATAGCAGCCACTGCGCTTTTGGGTCAAGAAAGCAGAAAACTAATCTTCAGAGGAGCACTTATTGTGAGTACTCCCCACCAAGTCAGGACAATATTGCAAGAAAAAGCAGGAAGGTGGCTTACAGAGTCTAGAATTTTAAAATATGAAACCATACTAATGCAAAGGAATGACCTGGTACTAACCACTGATCACAATTTAAACCCTGCCCAGTTTCTGGCCAACACTAGACAAATGGATCAAGAGGGTTTGGAACATTATTGTACAGAGGTGATTGATTTGCAAACTAAAATTAGACCGGATCTGGAAGAGTATCCACTAGAAGGTGGGGAGGCATTATTTATAGAGTGGGTTAAGGTGGGGAGGCATTATTTATAGAGTAGGTTAAGGAAAAACGGATATGCAATTGTAAATGGACACACCAAAGAGTTGGTAGAATCCCGCAGCCTGCCAAAGAATTGGCAGAGAAAGAATTGGGAGAAAGAAGATCTGGCTGAAGAGAGTTAAGGAACTCGAAATAGCTATACCAGTTCTCCCTTATTTCTTTGTTAGCAATTTAAATAAAAACATATATATATATATATATATATATATATATATATATATATATATATATATATATATATATATATATATATATATATATATATATATATATATATATATATATATATATATATATATATATATATATATATATATTTGTTCCTGCAGATGGCTCTGGGTTGAGCCGAAACAGGTAAAAGAAAGAAAGATTTCTTTCTCTGTATGTAGGTCTTTGGTTCTTCGGGTTTTCTCCCACGTAGAATTTGAAGTGTCTTGGCGAGGTAAAAAAGGATATACGCAGTGTTATCTTCCTTTTAGATATCAAAAGGGTTTTGTGGCTCCCAGTGTTTTGTTTTTGGTGGGAAACGGGTCCAAGTGGCTCTTTGAGTGTTTTGGGTTGCCTACCCCTGGTTTAGAACTTCCCTCTGCCATCCTTTTGTCTTGTTAAGTGTGTCTTCTACCCAAGCCTCCTGGAATCTAGTGCCTACCTGCAGGGCTTGGCTAATCTTTCTATTGTTAATCAATTGTGACCGTTTTATTTTTAAACTTCTTTCTTTCTCACAGGGGGAAAGGAGTTACAGATGGAGCCTGGGTTGCTGTGTATGAGTCATCATTTAAGAATTGTTTTTTTGTGCCATCTTATGCCTGGTATCAAGACCTGATCTTTTTGTTCTGAAAAGGTATAAAAGGTGGAAGACATCTTTTCTGGTGGTTGCCTTCATCTCTCTACCAGCCACAAAGAGAGATGGGGTCACCCAACTCTATTTTGATCAGAATAAAAGTTGTTTGCTTGCTGAAACCTCGGCTCAGGAGTTTCTTTGGCTCTTTTAAATTCCTGAGTAATGCTGGGGCAATTGTGAGGCAAAGTGGAAAACCTTACAATATAAAAGCCGAATAGGCACTAAAAACCCTGGAAAAGGGGGGTATAATCAGAAGGTAAAGGTCTTAAAACCATAGCTTTAGCAGGTTTATCGTTAAAAACAGGAGTAGCAGCAAAAGTCAATCCAGATATAGTGGACCGAACAATTCTTTGAATAAGCAGAATAAGGCATGGTAAGCACAACAATCCTCCAAAGGCCAATCCCACAATAAACAGGATTCTTTTCCAATTATTAAACATACCTGAAAACCATCCTCCAACATCCAGTGCACCTGTCCTTGTTTGGACAGGGACATGAGACAACTTGCGCATTCTGTCTGTGATTTCTTCAATGACCTTGCCACTGTCATCAATATGGAGACAACAATTGCTAAGGTTGAATTTTCCACAGACCCCACCTTCCCTAGCCAATAGGTAATCCAGAGCTAATCTATTCTGGTATACAGCAGTACTGAGTTGAGTATCAGTTCTTGCCAATGCCAAAAGGGCAGAGCTGGTTTCATTTGTGATGATTTCCAAAACTGCTTGGAGTCTAATTATCCTGTTAAGCATATAAATAGGTGTCTGGTATCCCCACATTCCATCTGATGCCCACGTCGCAGGACCATATACCTGGATTATCCGCTCTGGTGGCCAGTCATCATCTTTCCAATTTCCAATCGGAATCTTTGAGACATCCCGTGTCTTTCTCTTGACAGGATCTCCAACATCAACATACACAGGAACACCCAATCGCTCGCCTTGAGAGATGGGCAAAAGGAAAAAACTAGGCTTCACATGGCCCAGGACACATGCTCCAGCCCAGGCTTTGGGAAGTTCAGCATAGGCAGAATTTCCACAAATCCAATAAAGATTATCAGGAGCGGGCCAAGGAATAAAAGCATTTTGTTTGTTGGACCATAAACGTTTCAACAGGCTTTCCGGGAATGAGGTGGATGGTTCAGTCTCATTCCCCTGCCAAGTACAGTTGGTTGAAGTACTATTGCAGAACCAACCTCCCTCACAGAGTTTCACCAACAAATTCCCTATATGCAAGGTTGGACTGTGGTCTAATAATGCAATTCTGGGCCACAATGACAGAATGGAGGGCCCATTTGGTTGGACGGTCCTTATCTTTCCAAGTCAAATTGAAATGAGAAGTAAAGTTGTCCAATTGAATCTCTCGAGCTTCCCATGGCCATTGTTCTCCCATGTTAGTGCCTCCACAAACAAAGCAGTTTTTAAGCTCTAGGGAAGAAGCAACCCGCTCAGCTAAATCAATAAAGAATTTTTGGTAACCTGGGGTATTTCAACTGGAGTAGTAAATTCATGCCAAAATTCAGTATGTACGTGAAATTGTTCAGGTTTACTATGACGCAAAGAGGTCTGAATAATTATCCGTCCATGAGGGTCTTTACCTGTCCCATCAATGCCTATACCATAAGACTCTGTGCGAGGGGATGTATTTGAAAAATGGAAACATATAGGGGTGCAGGAACCAGGGCGACAGGAGGTAGAGGCTTCTCCTTCGGTCATGGTAAACCAAGAGGCTCCACCCTTGCCCAGATCCTCACTCAGAGAATTAAAGGCAGTGTACCAATAAACATATCCCGAAGGAGGAGCACCATATCCAGAAGACTTGGAAACCAGTTTCTGGTATAGGTATTTTCTTTGTACCAGATAACTTCTTTCCCATGAAAGATCTCCACACAGGACTCCAAGGGTCCAGGACGGACCCTGGCCTTCCTGTATGGCTTCACAAGCATCAAAACAGACTGATACCTTATGCGATGTTGACCAGTTTGAGTCAATAGGATGAGTGAGGAGGGAGTGTTTATCTGAACCTCCCACATAAGGGTAAACTTTGACACTAGATGTTACCTTCACCCCCTGTGGATTGAAGCAGGTTATTTTGTGAGCTTCTGTGCACAGAGAATAAGAATTATTTCCATGCCTACATTGGGAAACATTCCCCCTACAGTCATAAAAGGAATGATAAACCATTGTTTGGGTGGTCTTTTCCATAGTATAGGTTGTTTTAAGACAAGGGGTACAGTGTGGTGTTCCTTGATGAATGGGGGAAAGATGCCTTGGTTCCCTACCAAGGACATCATTAGTCACATTCTGGCTGGAACCAGTGACCAGGATCCAGACAAGTCCAATCACCAAATTCACAATCAAGGAGAGTGTCCCAGTCTTCTTCTTCCAGCTTGGGCATCTCATCGTCTTCAGTGTAGGTTTGTCCATTAATAGAATAGGTTTCTTCTTCTTCTTCTTCTTCTTCTTCTTCTTCTTCTTCTTCTTCTTCTTCTTCTTCTTCTTCTTCTTCTTCTTCTTCTTCTTCTTCTTCTTCTTCTTCTTCTTCTTCTTCTTCTTCTTCTTCTTCTTCTTCTTCTTCTTCTTCTTCTTCTTCTTCTTCTTCTTCTTCTTCTTCTTCTTCTTCTTCTTCTTCTTCTTCTTCTTCTTCTTCTTCTTCTTCTTCTTCATCAGTGTCACCAATATGCCACCCTTCAAAGGGCACAGGCAAATACTTCGGAATTTTAGGTCGGTACAAAATCGCAGGAAGGCACATCTGAAGGGAGTCTGGACAACTGCAGTTTCAAACCCTCCAACTGTTGACTTTGCCACTGGACGTTGGGAGATGGAACCTTCTTTATATGGGAACAGTGAATCCATGCCTTTATGCCAGGAACCTTCACAGCTGTTGGAGTACTGAGCAGCACTCATAAGAGAATAGAGGCAAACGGAAAGTTCATCATCATGCTATGGGGGCGGATGAAGGAGAGGAGAGGAGAATGTTTCTTTGTATTTGCAGAAACTTGACCCTAAAATTACTTAACCTCTTAGCTGTTGATAAGCAATCTTTTGTTCTGCCCACAATAATAGAAATGAATCCAGCTGAAGCTTAGCACTGTATAGCTTCAACCTGGGACTTATATGGAAAGGAGCCCACTGATTTTAATAGAATTCCCTTCCAAGCATATGTAGGGTTGTAACCTTAAGGTCTTTTTATTTCCACCGAAAAAGAATTAAACATGTGTTTAAATCACCCACAGAAATCAAAGAGATCTCTTTGATTTGATCGTGATCATCATTTACAGCTACTATACTTATTTCTAACTGCTTATCTGGATTGTATTTGATAAGTTTAGGTTTTCTACTTTTGCTGAACAATTACACTTGCTAGTTCCATTGTTAAGGATTTATAAACTGTATTTCAGAATTTAGATCTCACCAAACTACATAAGCATCAGAAAAGATTTAAAATAATCTTTATAAAAGAATTAAATTTCCCTTGTTAAAGCCACATGGAAATGGTCAAGAATCTAAAAAAGAGAAAAGCAACAAACCCTATAAACTCAATAAAAACTGTTGCTGCATCACGTGATGAGTCAGAACGGAGGCACACATACAAGGGCATCCCTATTTCATACCAACATAATCTGATATATCAGTGTTTCTCAAATTTGGCAACTTAAAAAAGTGTGGATCTCAACTCCCAGAATTCTCCAACCAGAAAGAAAGATGGGGAATTTTGAAGTCCACATAACCTAAAGTTGCCAAGTTTGACAAATGCTTTATATTCCCAACTTTGAGAAATGTTTTATATTCCCAACAGTGGTGGCAAAGATTATAGAGAACAGAGATACTAATCTTTCTTCCTCTCATCTATTAAGAGATGAGAGATCAGTTGATTTTTCTATAGTATAAAATAGTATATAGCAGCAAAGTAGTACCTAAGAGTAGAGTAGAGTAGAGTAGAGTAGAGTAGAGTAGAGTAGAGTAGAGTAGAGTAGAGTAGAGTAGACAACTTGCATGTACAAAGTTTGCCGGCCGGGTGTTTTGGCGCGCTCAGCAGCAATTCCTATTGGCTTTCGAAAGCCAATAGGGGGAGTAGCACAGCTCATGCAAAAGTTGAAAAAAAAACCATCAAAAAAAGGTGCCGGAACACTGTTCTGAGCGTTCTATGAGGGAAAAAAAAGCCCTGCAGATTAGTCTTCAAATATTGAAAAGGAGGACATGTAGGAGGACACTTTTCGAGGGAGGACAGAACTTACAAAAGGAGGACTGTCCTCCCTAAAGGAGGATGGTTGGTCACCTTACTATACTTGATGCTGGGCCTTTGAAAATGAGACCAAGGGCAGGATCCTCCAGATGTTCCCCTAATGCAGCTTACCGAAATTGGGTACCCAACAGATGTGTGGGCAACGATATACAGAAACACATTTTGTCATATAACAGTTGTCTGCAAAGATCTGTTTCCACATAGATTATCCATATCCATGGTTAATTTACACAGGGTTTACTTAGTCCAGTTTTCACATACTGTAACATATTATATAATAACCAGATAAAGTTCATTCATTTGGTTCATGGTGTCATGCAAATTCAGCATGGGAAATGTCAAGCAGCATAGCCAGCCTAAGATTTGTAGAACTGAAATCAGAAACCTCAAGAGGACATTAGATTGAGGAGATATGCAGATCAACTTACCGAAAATTTGTCAGATATAGCTATTTCTTGTTTAGTGACCACAATTTGAAGTGACAACATAGTCATTAAGCCAAGTAATCACTAAGTGAAACTGATAATGCTTATGATTTCACTTCAGATTTCCTTTGCTTTACACACCTGCAGAGGTTATAAATGTGAGGATTGGTAATAAAGGTACTTTTTCATCACTGTCATAACTCCTAATAGTCAAGGCAGTCACTAAATGAGGACTACCTGCCCCTAGCAGTTAAACTCCATCTATCTGTCAATAAGTCTGAAGCTGTGCCCTCTAGAAGTAAGCAGAAAAGTTAATTTCTAGAATTGTTTTTCTGAATAGAATTTTTCTCTTTACCCTCATCATTTCATTACAGTATGCCATCTCAGAGTAGCTTACAATATGAATAATAGAAATGAAATAGAAAGTTTTTTAAAGAAGAAAACTTTAGAAACAAATATTAGGTTCACCCATACAAAACTTGATAGATCCAAACATTTAAACAGAGTGCTATAAAAACCCACAGTACCTTAGTTATTTGGTTTTGTTTTGCAGAGCAATTTGTGATATATTCAATTCATTTTCCTCCTAAAACTGGTTCCCTTTAGGACCAGAAAGAACTCTAGCTTGTGGTCAAGTTATCTTCCTTTTTCTAGCCATTTGTTCTTCAAACACATTTGTGGGGAGGTATGGATGAAGTAAACAAGAAACCATGATCAAAGTCATTTCCTGCTTTTATCTCTGTCACTCTGGAGCAAGAGATCAAATGAGTTTAATACCACTTGGATAGAGGACATAGGTGAGCAATAGCCCCACCCTCTTCACCTAGGAAATTACTGCTTTTGAATTAAAAGGAAAGGAAAACTGTGCTGGCAAAAAATCTAAGGGGAAAACCTGATGAATTTGGCCCCAAAGGTAAAGGCAAAATACCTTCGGTAAGTGCTTGCATCTCCTATTTTTCTCTCATTATCCTGTCTGGATCTTGTGATTAATTTACCTTAAATGTCCCTGAAAATGCCCTACCCAGCCTCCTTTCCACTCTCCAACGTCTCTTTTCATTCCCCTGTATTACTTCACCAGTTTTTTGTGAAATTATTGCTATACTTCCTCATTCAAATCATTTCTCTTTTTCACCGTCTTTTTCCTTTCATTCCCGTGTCCTCGATTTCCAATTTTGTGTTTACTTTTACATCCTACCCCAAAGATGCTTTTTCACAAGGCAACTGGACTTTCTTGTTCTTCTTTGAAGACGTTTCCCTTCTGATCCAAGAAGCTTCTTCAGCTCTGACTGGATGGTGGGGAATGGAAGGATGTAAAAAGATTGCAAAAGGTGATCATGTGACCCTGGGACAGTCCAACTATCATAAATATGAGTCAGTTGTTAAGTCTCCAAATTTTGATCATGTGACCATGGGGATGCTGCAACAGTGGTTAAGTGTGAAAAATGGTCATAAGTCACTATTTTCAGGGCTGTTGTAACTTTGAACAGTCACTAAATGAACTGTTGTAAGTCGAGGACTACCTGTATATCCTACCTCTTTCTCCTGTCTTGGTGCAGTGGCTTGGTAGTTCTGACTGTTTTCAAAGGGGCACCCCCACTTGGCATCCTTTACCAGTATATGTGAGACAGGATCCCCATAAGCAATGTTGCTTGCCTGGCAATTTAAAAGAAAAAATAAAAATCTAGAGTGCCAAATCCTGGAACTTTAATGTTGAGGAGATAGTCCCTCTAGAGATAATTTAAATGCAACTTGAGGAAGAAGCAATTTTTAGCTTTAAATTCTCCCAAGCCAAACATTCATTGGCAAAAAAAGAGGGGGGAAAATATAAACCTACTCAAATTCCAGAGCACTTTAGAAAAATGTAAAAGACAATATAAACCTCTGAGCAAAGCCATTGGTCTGGATCCAATGTAGAAGTAGCTGCTTATAAAATTGCAAAAAAAAAATACAAATACTGAGGTTGCACAGAGAATACATTTCAGACACGATAAAACTTAAATAGTTTTGCCTATACCTAATTCCTCTGGAACACACAGATTCCTGAAGTAAAGCATTTTGTTTGCTTCCATGTATTTTTTCTCCATCTCCTAATACAGCGGTTCTCAACCTGTGGGTCGCGACCCCATTTGGGGTCGAACGACCATTTCACGGGGGTCGCCAAAAAACGCAGTCCGCCATTTCCCCCCCTTTTCCTTAGTTATGCTACTCCCGCTTATTCTATTGGCTTTTAAAAGCCAATAGAATAGAGTCTATTCAAGAGACTCTATTCTATTGGCGTTCAAAAGCCAATATAAACTAAGGAAGTTTCGGTTTCGGAGCACGTGGCAGAAAGCGAGACAGAGAACAAGCGGCAGAAAGCAAGAGAGAACAAGCAAAAACAGTAAGCTTTGTCTCTGGCCTGCTGCTGAGCTTCCTCTGCTTGGCCACCGGACACCCCAGCAGCCCCAGAACACCCTGCCCCCATTTCGTGCAATTTTGCAACCGGCCCACCGGCTACAAAACACCCCGCGGCCGCCGGCGTTCCCGTAAGGCTCCTCCGCAGCTCACTGGCTCAGCCTTCTCTGGTCCGTCCTTCCTCACCTGTCCTGCGTGGTGACCCAGCTGGTAGTTTTGGTGGCGTGGTCGATATCATAGTTGCGAGCTTCCTCCCAGCCTTTGGACAAAGGCAGCTTCTGCCGGGGCATTTTTCCCGGCAGCAGGCACAGCAGCAAAGAGACGGACCAAGGCCAGAGGCGAGCCAGGCTGGCTGCCTGCCGTCCGTCCTGCTCCCCTCCCCATCTGTTTGGCTGAGGACGTGGGGGGGGCGGCTGGGAGCCACTGCCTCCCGTCCTGCTCGCCCTCGCCGCCCATTCTGCTGAAGATGGGGGGCGGCTGGGAACTGCTGCCTGCTGTCCTGCTCCCCTCCCCATCTGTTTGGCTGAGGAGGTGGGGGGGCAGCTGGGAGCTGCTGCCTGCCGTCCTGCTCCCCTCGCCATCTGTTTGGCTGAGGACGTGGGGGGGGGTGGCTGGGAGCCGCTGCCTTCCGTCCTGCTCACCCTCGCCGTCCGTTCTGCTGAAGATGCGGGGTGTGTGTGTGTGGCTGGGAACTGCTGCCTCCCGTCCAGCTCGCTCTCGCCGCCTGTTCTGCTCAAGATGGGGGGGGGTGGCTGGGAAATGCTGCCGTCCGTCCTGCTCCCCTCCCCATCTGTTTGGCTGAGGACGTGGGGGGGGGTGGCTGGGAGCCGCTGCCTTCCGTCCTGCTCGCCCTCGCCGTCCGTTCTGCTGAAGATGCGGGGTGTGTGTGTGTGGCTGGGAACTGCTGCCTCCCGTCCTGCTCGCCCTAGCCGCCCGTTCTGCTGAAGATGGGGGGCGGCGGCTGGGAACTGCTGCCTGCTGTCCTGCTCCCCTCCCCATCTGTTTGGCTGAGGATGTGGGGGGTGGTGGCTGGGAACTGCTGCCTGCCGTCCTGCTCCCCTCCCCATCTGTTTGGCTGAGGACGTGGGGGGCGGCGGCTGGGAGCTGCTGCCTTCCGTCCTGCTCGCCCTCGCCGCCCGTTCTAATGAAGATGGGGGGCGGCTTGGAACTGCTGCCTGCCGTCCTGCTCCCCTCCACATCTGTTTGGCTGAGGACGTGGGGGGGGGGCGGCTGGGAACTGCTGCCTGCCGTCCTGCTCACCCTAGCTGCCTGTTCTGCTGAAGATGGGGGGGGTGGCGGCTGGGAACTGCTGCCTGCCGTCCTGCTCGCCCTCGCCGCCCGTTCTAATGAAGATGGGGGGGCGGCTTGGAACTGCTGCCTGCCGTCCTGCTCCCCTCCCCATCTGTTTGGCTGAGGAAGTGGGGGGGCGGCTGGGAACTGCTGCCTGCCGTCCTGCTCCCCTCCCCATCGTTTGGCTGAGGACGTGGGGGGGGGCGGAAACTGTTGCCTGCCGTCCTGCTCCCCTCCCCATCTGTTTGGCTGAGGAAGTGGGGGGCGGCGGCTGGGAGCTGCTGCCTTCCGTCCTGCTCGCCCTCGCCGCCCGTTCTAATGAAGATGGGGGGGGCGGCTTGGAACTGCTGCCTGCCGTCCTGCTCCCCTCCCCATCTGTTTGGCTGAGGAAGTGGGGGGGGCGGCTGGGAATTGCTGCCTGCCGTCCTGCTCCCCTCCCCATCGTTTGGCTGAGGACGTGGGGGGGGGCGGAAACTGCTGCCTGCCGTCCTGCTCCCCTCCCCATCTGTTTGGCTGAGGACGTGGGGGGGGCGGCTGGGAACTGCTGCCTGCCGTCCTGATCCCCTCCCCATCTATTTGGCTGAGGACGTGGGGGGGCGGTTGGGAACTGCTGCCTGCCGTCCTGCTCCCCTCCCCATCTGTTTGGGTGAGGACGTGGGGGGCAGCTGGGAACTGCTGCCTGCCGTCCTGCTCCCCTCCCCATCTGTTTGGCTGAGGAAGTGGGGGGGCGACTGGGAACTGCTGCCTGTCGTCCTGCTCCCCCTCCCTGTCCGTTTGGCACAGTCTGCCTTTCGATCTCTCTCTCTCTTCACCTGGAGGGAGAGGGAGAGAGAGAGAAAGAGGAAAAAGAGAAAGAGGAAAGAGAAAAAGGAAAGAGGGAGAGAGAGAAAGAGGGAGAGGAAAGAGAAAGAAAGGGGGAGAGGAAAGAGAAAAAGAGGAAAGAGAAAAAAGATTGAGAAAAGAGAGGAAAGAGAAAGATAGGAAAGAAAGAGAAAGTTAGAGGAAAGAGAGAAAGAGAAATAAGAGAAAGAGGAAAGAGAAAGGAAAGAGAAAGAGAGGAAAAAAGGAAAGAGAAAGAGAAGAGAGAGAGAGGAAAGAGAGAGAAAGTTAGAGGAAAGAGAAATAAGAGAAAGGAAAGAGAAAGAGAGGAAAGAAAGTGGAAAAAGAGAGAGAAACTTAGAAGAAAGAGAGAAAGAAAAAGAAGAGAAAGGAAAGAGAATCTATTAGGGCAAGAATTCAAGAAGCTTGACAACTACTTGAATTCTGGGAGTTGACATCCACACCTCTTAAAGTTGTCAAGGTAGAAAAATATTGTATTAGGACAGTGGTTCGCAAACTTTCTAATGCCGCGACCCCATAATACAGTTCCTCATGTTGTGGTGACCCCCAACCATAAAATTATTTTTGTTTCTACATCGCCGGGTGCTGGGGGCGTGGCCAAGTGGGTGTGGCCAAGTGGGCATGGCCACCAAGTGGGCGTGGCAAGAAAGACAGCCCCGGCCACCATTAACGCTGTGCCGCCGCTGCATGTATTTTAATGCATGTTTACCCTGCCTTTAAATGTGGGACCAAAATTTAAAGAAAGTTAGTAAAGAATAAATAAGAACAGGCTGCTTTCATTTGAACCATAAATTATAGTGGGGACCTGGAGGGATTTTCTTTCAGTGAATTTAAAAGAAAGTATATGAAAGAGAGGGAATAAAAAGCAAAGCAGAAAGGAATAAGAAGAGTGAGAAATGGCATGGAGGTTATAGGTTTCGTGGATCAGAAATAAACAAAACAATTAAATCAGTTTTAAGAGAATAAATGGCAACAAATGGAAGATTCAAACTAGTTTTAAGGGAATAAAAGGAAATAGATGGAAGTATTAAACCACTTTAAACAATAAATGGAAGAAACAAAGCAGTTTATAAAAGGAAATAAATATCAGCAAACAAGAATGCTTTAACAAAATTTTTGTAACCCAGATGTGATAGCCTCCTCAGAGATTACATGCATATTTGTGCAGTTGTGCATTAGAATAGCACAAAATGTTGGTTTCAAATAATTTTATTGTGCAATAAATGAATGAATAAATGAAGCAACTTTGTTCAACCCCCCTCCCATTTGCTAACAAAGTTAATAGCACGTGGGAGTCCACCCACCCCAGGGGTAGGCAACCCAAAACACTCAAAGAGCCACTTGGACCCGTTTCCCATCGAAAACAAAACACTGGGAGCTGCAACACCCTTTTGATATCTAAAATGAAGATAACACTGCAGATATCCTTTTTTACCTTTAATGTGTGTGTGTGTGTGTGTGTGTGTGTCTTTGTGTGTGTATATATAAAATAAAGGTAAAAAAGGATATATGCAGTGTTATCTTCATTTTAGATGTCAAAAGGGTCTTTCTCTGTCACTTTCCTCTCTTTTTCTTTCCTCTCTTTCTTTACTCTTTCTCTTTCTGTCTCTTTTATCCTCTTTCCTCTCTTTCTCTTCTCTTCCCGTTTTCTCTTCTTTCTCTCTTTTCTCTTTTCTCAATCTTTTTTCTTTCCTCTCCCCCTTTCTTTTTCTTCTTTCTCTTTCCTCTTTCCCTCTTTCCTCTCTTCTCTTTCTCTTTCCTCTAACTTTCTCTTTCCTCTTTTTCTTCTCTTTCTCTTTCATCTTTTTTCCTTTCTCTTTCCTTTCTCTTATTTCTTTCTCTTTCTTCTAACTTTCTCTCTCTTTCCACTTTCTTTCCTCTTTCTCTTTCCTTTCTCTTATTTCTTTCTCTTTCCTCTAACTTTCTCTTTCCTCTCTCTTTTTCTCTTTCCTCTTTATTCCTCTTTCTCTTTCCTTTCCTCTTATTTCTCTTTCTTTCTCTTTCCTCTTTCTCTTTCTTTCCTCTGTTTTCTCAATCTTTTTTCTTTCCTCTTTTTCGTTTTCCTCTCCCCCTCTTTCTTTCTTTCCTCTCCCTCTTTCTCTCCCTTTCCTTTTTCTCTTTCCTTTCTCTTTTTCCTCTAACTTTCTTTTTCCTCTCTCTCTTCTTTCTTTCCTTTTTCCTTTCTGTTTCCTTTCTCTTTCCTCTTTCTCTTATTTCTCTTTCTTTCTCTTCCCTCTTTCTCTTTCTTTCCTCTTTCTCTTTCCTCAATCTTTTTTCTTTCCTCTTTTTCTCTTTCCTCTCCCCCTTTCTTTCTTTCCTCCCCCTCTTTCTCTCTCTCTCTCTCTCTCTCTCTCTCTCTCCCTCTTTCCTTTTTCTCTTTTCTCTTTCTCTTTTTCCTCTAACTTTCTTTTTCCTCTATCTTCCTCTTTTCCTCTCTCTATCTTCCTTTCAAAAGCCAATAGAATAAGCTCCCGCATAACTAAGGAAAGGGGGGGGGAAATGGCGGACTGCGTTGTTTGGCGACCCCCGTGAAATGGTCATTCGACCCCAAATGGGGTCGCGACCCACAGGTTGAGAACCGCTGTTCTAAACCAAGCAACAGAAAAAAATGGTAATTTTCTTTTCCTCCCTCTGTGGTCAAAACTAGGTCAGCTGTTGGGCACCTCAGTGTTGGAGGCTGAAGTATTCCCATGAACATTCCCGAGATTGGAGTGACTGACTAGCAGGGTGCATGGAATAAATGCATAATGCTCTTGTTCAATGTTTCTCAATCTTGGGAAGGTTAAGATGTGTAGACTTCAATTCCCAGAATTCTCCAGCCAGTCATGCTGGATGAGGAATTCTGGGAGTTGAAATCCATGCATCTTAAAAGTTGCTAAGGTTGAGAAACACTGCTTTAGCTACATCCCACTGGCCCCTTATGCTTAGTAGGTTACGAGGCACTTAAAATATTAGTGCTCTTGGACTCACACCTCCAACAGGTGCAAAGAAGGTGGGAGCAGAACATGACTAGGATGACCACAATGGCCAAAGAGAAAGAATTTCTCTGCAGTGCCTCAAAATCGCTAGACAGTTTTGAATGGCTGTCTACCATTTCTTAAAGCAAAGGGAGCATAGCAATAGCACTTGGATTTATATACTGCTCCACAGTGCTTTACAGCCCTCTCTAAGCGGTTTACAGAGTAGGCATATTGCCCCCAGCAATCTGGGCCCTCATTTTACTGACCTTGGAAGGATGGAAAGCTGAGTCAATTTTGATCTGGTGAGAATCAAACTGCTGGATGTTGACAGTTAGCCTGCAATACTGCATTCTAACTACTGCGCCATTGTGACTATTAGTTGAGATCATCAGTATCCAGGTTAGAGGATCTTCTTTGGCTTGCTATTAAGCATGACTTAAACATCCTTTGCTAGTGAACTATAACATGCCCAGGTTGCTGGGGAAAATGTAATTCCACACTTTTGGAAGCCTGGCTTAAGGAAAAGTGCTCAGCTCAGTTCTTCTTTTAGCTCCTTCATCTTCTTCTTGTAGGTTCCCTCATCCCTGTTTTCTATGATTTTCTCTCCAGTTTCTGAGACAGTCCGTCACTAAACTCCACATTGCCAGCATTCTTACCTCTTCTCACCTGGATCAGCCCCCCAGACTGGCAGGGCGTCCTTTACAAGAAAAATAACCGCACCGCTTCCTATCAGCACTGCTGGTGTGAGCTCCGAGGAAATCTTATCTGCTGGGAACAGCCTTGTCAGCTCATTGTGTTAGAAGGCTGCAGGGTGGAGTTGCACGAATCCTCCTCTGAGCCTCATACTTTTAAAATCTGCTATCCTGATGACTTCCCTGATCAGACCTATAAGATGGCAGCTGAGGATCAAGAGACCATGGAAGACTGGGTGTGCGCTCTGAGCACGGTGGGATTTGAGCACCTCCAAGTGTTGGTTACTGAGCTAGAAGGCCAATTTCACCGGTTGAAGAGCCAACAGTACTCAAAGGAAGAAGCAAGTTGCAAGGCAACAGACCTTCCCTTGCTGTCTCCAAAACCGGTAGAACAAAGAAGATTCTGTCACATGGATTTTACTTGCCTCCATCAGAAATTTGGGAAGGAGGTCAAAAGGGCTAGGAAACAGGAGACGTCACGTCCGGTAGCATGGCGACGGAGTAGTCTCAGAGGAGCTCCGGGACAGATCTCTGTTTATCTGCTTTTTCCTCGGCTGCCAAGAGCGATTGCCGCCTGGAGGGACAGGCAACTTGGAGAGGAACTTCTGGTGCTTCGGCAGAGGTGAGGCAAGCCTCGGGAGAGCCAGAAATAATCCAAGCTGAGAGTGATCTGGGAGGGGAGAGCTGCCCTGGAGGATTTCCAAAGAGGGAGAAGAGAAAAGCAGCCTCAGTAAAGAAAGGGGGTGGAACTTCCCCACCCCCATGGACTAGCGGCGATAAAAAAAAGTAGGGGCAAATGACGCTGTTACCTTAACCAGCTGGACTTCGGGGGCTGAAAAGGGTAGAAATCAAAGAGTAGCCCTTGTTCCTTCTTTCTCAAGAGATGCAGAACTGAGGGGGAGAAAGGGCTGAGGAAGCAGGAAGCCGACATTTTGGCTAACACGGAGGACCATACAGCATTGAAGGGGAGAAAGGAGAAGGGAGACACCTACTGGCCGAGAAGAAAATAGACACAGAAATAAAATAAAATAAAGAAAGAAAGGCTGCACAGGAAGGGAAGGGATAGGCTGGCAGACTATAGCGTGGAGGAAGCCAAGGCAAAGCTACCAGGAAGAAGAACGTATAGAATTGAGTCGCAGAAGGAAGGTAGGGGCAATATAATCTGAAAGAGGTTCCCTACATTGGGGAGAATCAATTTGATCTGGCTCCCTGATCATAGATGACTCCTATCTTGGAACTGCCTGAATATTGACTCTTATCCCTGAACTGTTTGAATCCTGAGCCTTCTCCCTGAAAGATCAGAATATTGGATCATCATCAGAACACTGTCTGGTGATTAATTTGGTTTATTTTAAAAATCAAAGAAAAGCCTGGCCAACAGTAGGCTGAACTCAGGATGGCCACCAAGCAGACCAAACTGATACCCCCAAAGGGAGCTGCACCCTCCACAGCTCAGCTTCCTAAAACACCAGGGAATAATCTATCTGCCCTCCCATCCTCCCACATACCTACAGGCCCCCAGACCCCCCCCCCCCGTCAACACAGGCCTCTCCAGCAACGCACATGATGAAAGAACTAAAAGAGATGATAGAGGCATTGGGAAAAAGGATGGAGAAAATGGAGAAAAAATTGGAGGAAGTGGGCACAAGGATGGAGAGACGGTGCACAGATATAGAACAGAAGCTGGAGAAACAAGGCAGAGATTTAGAGAGGAAGTGGGAAGAACAATGCAGAGCGGTGACTGCAGACCTGGATCAAATCAAGGAAACAATGCAAACACACAACAAGAGAATGAGAGAAGAAATGGGAAAAAATTTTAAGGAGATCTGGGAGAGGGTTGGAAAAAGGATGGAAGAGGTGGAGAGTCACATGGAGGGACAAATAGCGGAGATGAAAAGTGTGGCTCAGGAACAATCCACTATGATGCAATATTGGCAGATGGCGACTGCAATCAGATTTAGGGGATTGAGAGAGACAGCAAATGAAGACCAAAAGGACCTGCAAAGAATCTTTGTAAAAGCCCTGGCAAAATTTCTGGGAGAGAAAGCCGAAACTATTTCGTGGCAAGTCGACAGAATCCACAGAGTCAACTCATGGATGGCAGCAAACAGAAACCTACCAAGGGACGTGGTTATCCATTTTGCAACAAAAGGGTTCCGGGACTTTATCTCTACAACGTCCTATAACAAGAAATTATATGTAGAGGAGCAAGAGGTGGCG
The DNA here is from genome assembly GCA_034064705.1 of Bothrops alternatus. NCBI lineage: Eukaryota > Metazoa > Chordata > Lepidosauria > Squamata > Viperidae > Bothrops > Bothrops alternatus. Next base: position 1,134,003 of record JARGCV010000207.1, read on the forward strand.
ATACTGAAAGAGATCCCCCCGAAGATGTTAAGAGACAGAAAAGACTACAAGTTCCTGGTCAATGAACTGAAAGCACGCGCTCTACAATTTCGATGGGAAGCCCCAACTGGAATATCACTACTCTATAAAAGCAAAAGATACCATCTGAACTCAATCCAGAAAGCCACAGAATTTCTTGAAAAGGAACTGAAGGCGGAAGGACCTCAACCCACAACGAGGGACAACATAGACTGGCTACATGAAAGAGGAAGGAACTTAGAACAACGATCAAACTCTTCAGAAGCACAGACCGCTGCGGCAGCAGAAGTGAAAGGACCGCCGTGGGATGCGACTGCACAGAGAATAGATGGCAATAAAAACATGGAAGCAGGGCAGATTACAGAGTCAAGGCAATTAAGGTCTACTACCAAATGCACAGACCAGCAAGAAAAGATCCCACAAAACAATATGAGCACCAACCCGGATACCATGGGAACGAGACCAAAGAAGAAAGCAGGGGAAAAAGCAGATGCGGTCTGGCAGGAGTATCCTGAAGCCGATCATGGCAAGTAAATATTTGACTTGGAACGTCAACGGGTTAAACTCCCCACAGAAAAGGAAGAAAATATTTCATTACCTGAATCAATGTAAAAATGATATAATTTGCCTACAAGAAACTCACATCAGAGCGGCGGGCCAGAAATATTTAACCAACAACAAACTAGGCACACAATTTGTTGCAGCGGCAGCAGGAAAGAAGAATGGAATTGTTATATATGTGAAGAAACACATAAGAGCTACACTAATAGAGCCCGACTCCCAAGGTAGATACCTAGCAATCGAAATAGTACAGGAAGATAAGAAAATTCTGGTGATGGGCATCTATGCACCAAATCAACAACAAGGAAAATTCTACAAATTGATACACAAGAAATTAACACAACTCAACTACAGATCATGTATTATATTGGGAGACTGGAACGGGGTCATAGATGTCACCCTGGATAAAAAGAAGACAGCACCCAACCCGCAAAAACACTCCAAGTTGCCTAAATCCTTCGACATAAAGGAAGACCTCGAACTGATAGACATTTGGAGGGAAAGACACGGCAAAGAGCAAGAATTCACATTTTTCTCAGACAGACATCAATCATTCTCCAGAACTGACTTTATATTAACAACAAGCGACTTGCTGGTTAACCTAAAAACGGTGAAAATCCTACCCAAAGTACTATCAGACCATAACCCGGTATGGATGGAATTAAGACATGGTCAGAAACCTAGGAGATCCTGGAGAATTAATGAAAACCTGTTTAAATATGAAGAAAAGGTGGCTGAATGCAAAAATGCTATGAAGGAATTCTTTAGCATAAATATGAAAAATGAGACACCTATAGAAATGATATGGGACGCCAGCAAGGCATTTATGCGGGGGATTCTCATCGACATGAATAAAAGGCACCGTCGTAAACAAGAACAAAAAAGAAAGGAGTTAGAAGATGAGATAAGTAAGAAAGAGCAGCTATTAATAAAAAGACCGGAGGACAAAGTCACCAAAGAAGGAATCAATATTCTAAGGAAACAATTTGACTTGTTGTTGGCAGACCAAGTGGCAAGGAATATACAATACGCAAAACATAAGACATTCTGTAATTCCAACAAACCTGGTCGGTGGCTGGCTTATACCTTAAGGAAGAAGCAGAAATCCCGCATAATTGAAAAGATAGAGTACAAAGGCAAGGAAGAATTTCAACAGGACGTAATCAAGAAAGCTTTTACCGAGTTCTACTCAAAGTTATATGCCGAGGAGAAGACACAAGACAAGGAGATAGATAAGTTTCTACAAAATGAAAAGTTATTGACAATCACCGATGAACAAAGAGATGCCCGGAATGCACTGATCACAAAAGAGGAAATACTCTCAGTGATCAAACAACTGAAAAAGGGAAAATCGCCCGGGACGGATGGGACAACAGCGACCTACTACAAGCATCTCTTAAAGGAAATGATAGAACCCCTCAGAAAGTTATTTGTCAACATACAAGAAGGAGGCCAAGTTCCACCGTCATGGAAAACAGCTTACATCTCTCTCATCCCCAAAGAGGGAAAAGATAACGCAGAACCTGAAAATTTCAGACCCATCTCACTAGTGAACACAGATTACAAAATCTTCGCAAAAATTTTGGCCAACAGATTAATGACTGTGCTACAAAAAATAATTCACCCGGATCAAACGGGATTTATACAAGGACGTCAGATGAAAACTAATGTAAGACAACTGCTGAACATAATAGAGTATTTGGAAAGGCACAACCAGGTGCCCACTACTCTCATGTTTGTGGATGCAGAAAAAGCCTTCGACAGACTGAATTGGCCGTTTCTGACAAAACTGGTCGGGGGGATGAAAATGGGAAAACAGTTTCTTAACTCCATACTGGCAATTTACCAGAAACAAACAGGCCAGATCATTGTGAATGGAGACTTAACAGACTCATTTAACATAGAAAAAGGCACGAGACAGGGATGCCCGCTATCCCCCTTGCTATTTGTTTTAACGCTGGAGATTCTACTTAACAAGATAAGAGCGGCAGAGGACATAAAGGGCATACGGATTGGACAACAAGACTACAGACTATGTGCCTTCGCGGACGACCTGCTGGTGACAATGGCGCAACCAGCACAATCAGCTAGGAGATTGATGGAGATAATGAAAGACTATGGTAGGGTATCAGACTTCAAAGTAAATATAGCTAAGACGAAGATGCTAGTTAAAAATCTAGATACCAAAGCAAAACAGGACTTGGAAAGAATAACGGGTTGTGAAATAGTTAAGAAAGTTAAATACTTAGGAGTGGAGATAGAAGCAACGAATGCGAAATTATACAAGAATAACTATGAGGTGCTGTGGAACAAGATACAAACAGATCTGGACAGATGGAAAACACTACAATTGTCCCTGCTGGGCAGGATAGCGGCAGTAAAAATGAACGTATTGCCAAAATTTCTATTTCTCTTTCAAATGCTACCCATATTCAAAAAGGATGTGGACTTGGACGAATGGCAGAAGGACATCAACAGATTTATTTGGGATGGCAAGAAACCAAGGGTTAAATTAAAAATCATCCAGGATACAAGGAAGAGAGGGGGTTTAAAAATGCCCAATCTGAAGTTATATTACTACGCCGCGGCGCTGGTGGCGCTGAGTGACTGGATCAACATGACGAACATAAAAGATTGCACTACCACAGAGACGAACTTAATTCTGAACTTGATCACAGCAGCGAGACTACTGGTGGGACAATACTGGAAGAAGCCAGAAATACCACCTATTGAAGAATGGACTTTGAAAGTAATAAATTTGGCAGAAATGGCTAAAATATCGGCATATTTGAAGGAACGCTCAAATGAACAATATATGATAGACTGGAAACAGTGGATAGACTACATACAAGAGAAACACCAATCAAATAAAATGCATCTGGCTTATAGTTAAATCTTGACATAAGGAGTGAAGAATGTTTACAAAATCGAATTGATTGTATTAAGTTGGATAGCAGGTAGCTTGAACTTTCCCCTGGTTTACGTATACAAAGACTATTACTTACTGTTGTATCTCATGATTTATGTTGACTGCTTTTTAGTATGCTATTATGATTAATGTTGATTGCTTTAATAAAAGATTTTTTATAATAAAAAAAACAATTAATATGAAGCTGGGGGAAAAAAAGGGCTAGGAAACAGTGGCAGGAGGAAAAAGGGAAGCTCATCCCAGAAAGTGTGAGTTTGATGCCTTTTGAATAGGGCGATCGGCAATCCCCAAACTATTGGCTGCGATTGATGAATTTGGAGGTGCCTAAAGTTTCAGTGGAGTCGGTTATCAGTGAAAAAGATAGTTCTTGCTTCAAAATATTGGTTCTTCTTTAAATGCTTTTAATAAATATGTCTTTGGAAAAAGTTGGGAGCCATTTTGTTTTTGTAGCAGTCACCGCATTCAGGAAGAACAAGAGCTCTTCTTGGGAAAGGGACATTTGTGGGTTCCTTATTGTGGGTTTTGATTACACCAATGTCTAGTGAACAAAATGAAACAGTGGTTCCCCTGGCCCCCTGCAAGGTCTTTTCCAGGAAGAGTCAAAATATTATTTTCCAGTTAGGCAGGATTGGGATCTACAAATACTGCAGCCAGATCTATACTAAACAGCAGGGGCCTATCACTAACAAAAATGGGCACAGGTTCCCAAATGTATGTTTAGAATAAAACATGGAATCCAGTTTTGAAAAAAGGCCATCTATATTGGCTTCTGCAGTCTGATACTATCTAGATTCTAGATGGCTGGGACTACAATTGACAACTTCTAGCCAGCATAGCCACCGTGGTGCAGGCATGCTAATTAAACAAGTATTAGCAGTGCTGCTTAAGACTTATATACTGCCCCTCTCTGGGTTTTTTTTTTTTTTTTACAAATGTCAGCTTATTGCCCCCAACAATCTGGGTTCTCATTTTATCGATCTTGGAAGGATTGAAGGCTGAGTCAACCTTGAGCTAATCAGGATCAAACTCCTGGCGGTGGGCAGAGCTAGTCTGCAATACTGCATTCTAACCACTGCACCACCAGGGCTATTAGTTGAGGTCATCAGTATCCGGGTTAGAGGATCTTCTCTGGCCTGCTATCAAATACCACTGTAGACAGAGAAAGCAGGGTTGATGGGTGTTTCCCTAATAATTAGCTTTTACCCCCACTTTAAGTGGAAATATTGTTTTCTATGTATCATTTATTAAGGATCTCCTCAAGCTTTACTACAAGTTGCATCATCTCATTTTATTTAACTCAGCTTGAGAAAAAAAAAGCAATCCTTACTTCAGGCAACTCTTTCAAGAAGAGTCCACACCTTTTCTGATTTTTCTGAAGTCTGATCCTGCATAGAACCCTTGCGCAGTGATTCTCACATGACCTCCTAATAGCAGATTGAGTCTGGGGGGTGTTTTAACTTTGGGGAGCCAATGGAGGAAGTGCACCCTGGGAATACCTGCTTCCCTTCTGCAGGAAACTCTTGACAGACAGCAGAGATGAGATGTTGCATACTATTTATTCTGAAGATGATCTCAAATCTTAGATTTTCTATCCAGATTCTTAAACAAACCAAAAATGAATAAAACTGAAGTGTGTGCTGTGAGCAAAAGCCTAGCATACACTACTGTACTTTATTTAAAATGAAGCCAAATATACATATGAAAATTTAGTGGGGGGGGGGTTCAGTTGGCAACAAAGAGAATGGAGAATCAGGTTCCCAAGATAATCCCAGTATAATTATATATATAATATATATTGTATATATAATATATATATTATATAATTATAGGTATTATAATCCCAGTATATTTATCTTTTACTCCTTGTTTTAGCTTCCACAATATAGTGCTTCATTTTCCTTTCCTACTTCTGCCATGTTTCCAATGAAACTTGGAACACTCACCAATGTGAGTGACAAATGGCTCTCCAGATGATGTACAGCTGTTAATTCCCCGTTGGCTAGACCGGGGTCCCAAACCTCCGGGGCGCGGCCCACTACCAGGCCTTGAGCCATTTGGAACTGGGCCGTGGAAGTGGCAAGTGAATATGTGCAGGGGGCGTGCAGAACCATCTCCCTCCCCCCCCCGTCGGTCTACAAAGCCGGAAAGACTGGGGAACTCTGGGCTAAACCCAAGGAGTTGATTTCAACATCTGGAGGGCTACAAAATCACAATGTATGGGCTAGGAAGAGGGGAAGGGATCTGATGGAAATTACTTGTAGAAAAAAGAGATATGAAATATTTACAGGGGTATCTTGGTACTCAACTGCTTTGAAACTCACCCAATTTGGTACTCAATGCATTTTGACATGAAAATTTTGTCCCGGTACTCAACTCATTGTTTGTTTGGTACTCAACATACCAGCTAGAACTTGTTGGTGTCAGCTGTCTTGTGACTCACTGTATTCCTTATGGGAAAAATTTGTTTGGTACTCATCATGCCTCCCGGAACCAATTAACGATGAGTACCAAGGTACTACTGTATTTCCTTATCAGCATCACAGCCTCCTAGTAAAGCGCTTCCCCAGCCTAATTAAACTCCTAGGAATGGTTACGGAACTGCAACAGAAACGTGTGGAGGGGAATGCAACTTCAAATCTCCGATGACCATGGCAGATTCATCATACTTCATATTACCGATCAGCAGGAAAGCCAAATGAAATTCCACCAGGTGCCCATCCAGGTACTATTCAAAGAACAGGATGTGCAATGTGTCCAAATCATTGTAACAGACCCAAGGGATAAAATGCTTTAAAGAGCTGAGCCAACTGGAGGTTTTGCTGTGAACCAAGACTTCCACCTCTTCCCCATGCCAGGCCTGTCCACACGAGTCTTGGATGATGGGATCATTCATTTGGCAGCTGCCAAAGGAGCCGTAAAACAAAACTCAGGAGCACTTTTTCGTGCGGCTGCTGATAAAAACAGGATCGCCAATAGGATCTCCAACGTCCGATAACGGATATGGCACAAGAAGAAGAAGAAAGGAGCCATAATCTCCCTTTCCATTTCCTACAGTTTTCCCTCTGAAGGGGAAAACAAATCTGCGATCGCACCATAAGGGTTGGTACAACCTTGGACATGTTTAGTGGAAAAGCAAACAGTCTCACATCCCTGCCCATTTTGCAGTCTGCCCTTGTAGGGCATGGGATAAAAAGTACGATGAGATGGAGTGCCCAGAAAAACCAAAGCCTTTCTAGGACTTGATTTCAGTTACAAATGTCAGAGTATGCAGAGTATGCAGTCCAGAAGGAATCTGTCTGACTCCCAGCACAATTTAGTCTATTTAGGTCTAAATCTAAATCACTCTGGGTTGTCTGAATCCACCTCCTTCCGGTTAACTGAAATATGTATGGTACAGGCTTTCTGAACCTGGACTTCTTCAATAAACAAAACACTGCTTTAGATCTGAACAATCCCATAAAAATAAATAGCTTAATTCAGAAATAATAGAACAGAACTGGAAGGGACCTTGGAGGTCTTCTATTCCAGGGCTTTTCAACCAGTGGTATGGGTACTACCTGTGGTACATTGGCACCTGGCATGTGGTATACGACCATCCTAGAAAAGTGGTAGCAGGGGAGGGGAATGAGCTGAACCGGTGGCAGCACCGCACAAGCCTGAGCGAGAGATGGTTGGAGCTACAAGGCTGTCAGGGCTCAGCGGAAGCACCAGGATCAGTGCCGCTTTCCAGCTGATCGGCGTTTCTTCCGGACTGTCAGGGTTCAGTGGAAGCGCCAGGATCAGCGCCAGGCAGCGCTCATCCTGGTGCTTCTGCTGAGCCCTGAAGAAGCACCAATCAGCTGGAAAGCAGCACTGATCCTAGCGCTTCTGCTGAGCCCAGAAGAAGCGACGATCAGCTGGAATGTTGCAGCATCTCCAGGGTCTTGTGATTTACATTCAGATGTTGGCAACTGATTCATATTTATGACAGTCAGTGTCCCAGGGTCATGTGAAGTGACCAAAACCTGCTGCAACCACCCAGCAGACGGGGGGGAATAAAAACCAAATACCCCCCCATCCCACCCCTGCTGCCAATCCTCAACAGAAATACTCACAACAATGAAAACCTCGGACAGAAGGACGAGCACAGCTGGGCGGGCAGGCAGGTGTCTTGCTCGGCTATGGCTTGGGGGGCACTTTTTTCAATGCCATTGTAACTTCGAATAGTCACTAAGCGAACAGTTGAAAGTCGAGGACTACCTGTTACTTTATCACTTTTTTCCTTTTGGGGGGGTCGTCAAGTTTTTGACAACTTGCTAGGCGACTGGTGGTACTCGGATGTTGCCATATCCTAAAAGTGGTACAATGGGTGAAAAGGTTGAAAAGCCCTGTTCTATTCCAACCACCTGCTCAGGCAGGAAACCCTATACACGTGGTGGCGAACCTATGGCACGCGTGCCACAGGTGGCACGCAGAGCCCTCTCTGTGGGGACGCGCGCCGTTGCCCCAGTCCTAGGCCCTCAGGTGGGTTTTATAAAACCTTTTTGCTTTAGGCCTCTGCCATGTGCAAAAAAAAAAAGGTTCAATTTCAACTTCTCGCGGGAAAAAAAAAAGATCTCGCAAAGTTGGAATTGATTGATTGAACTTTTTAGTCCCACCCAGTCTGCCGTTACCACCGCAGCCATGCCCACCCAATTGGCCACATCCACCCGGCACCCAACGATACATAAGTGGGTTTTGGGTTGCAGTTTGGGCACTCGGTCTCTAAAAGGTTCGCCATCACTGCCCTATACCATTTCAGACAAATGGTTGTCCAATCTCTTCTTTAAAACTTCCGGTGTTGGAATTTCAGTCCAATTAATCCTTGGTTAACAAAGACACTCAATAAATGTGGTCTCCATTTTGTTTTGTTAACAATTTTAAACAAAGCAATGCAGGAGGATGGGGACTCTAATAAAAATAGAAACACAAATTATTAAAAAAAACAAAGAAAAAGTATTAACAAGTAGGACAGCAAATAGTTGTTATTTGTAATTTACTGCTTGACCAAATTAGGGGCAGTGGTTAAAAAAAACACTTTAAAAATAATAATAAGGCATGGGGAGATGATGGATTACTAATTTCCAGTGTCTGTCCCATTAAATAAGAGCACAAGATCAAAAAAATCCCAAGTATCTGTATACATAATTACAATACTGAAACATATATATATATGTGTGTTAGAGAGAAAAAGTATATACAGAGAGGAAAATAGTCTAATAGAACATTTTTGTTAGGGATGTGAATCCAAAGAGAAACTGCTATTTGGTACAGATATATTTGGGGAAGTGAGATTCTGAAACAGGCTCATGATTTTCAAACTATTCACAACTGCAGAGAACATGACACAAGAGAAGGAAAAGATGCTGTGGAAGAATTGGGAACTCACAAATCCAGTATGGACTCATAATACTGTAGCCCAGTCTGACTTCCAAGGCAGCAAGAATTTATCTTCCAGTTTCAAACTCCCCAAACCTCTTTCCACCATTCCTAAGCTGATCAACCCTACCGCCTGCCAATATTATTTTCCTAGACTGCATAGAATAGAAACCCAGAGTTTTGACAATTGCCTTCTGTTCCACCATTAAAGGTTTGCAAGGCAGTATCGGCATGTAGTTCCTTAAAAGGAAACAGAACTCCATTGTGGCTGCACAGTGAACCACAGAAAAAAAATGTCTAGAGCAAAATACAGTCCAATTACTTTAAAACAGTGTTTCCCAATCCTGGCAGCTTTTAAGATGTGTGGACTTCAACTCCCAGAATTCCTCAACCATTCCCCAAGCTGGCTGGGGAATCCTGGGAGTTAAAGTTGCTAAGGTTGAGAAACACTGCTTTAAAGGTCCATTTTTGTGGGACAAGGAAATCAAGCATGCATCATATTTGTTAATATCTACATCAACAAGCTATAAACCAGTTTTAAAACCAGCTTTATCAGCCACTGCTCAAGAAACCCTGTAGGTTTTGTGAAGACAGGGGAGCAGCACTAAAATAGGAAAACATTCTCAGTTATCTTCATTTACTATCTAAGTAAATCAGTGAAGGTTAAAAACTAATTCTTAAGGAATTTATTCTGTAATGGAGAAGGATCTTTTGTTTTTAAGGGATAGGATTAAAAGCTAAATGTAATCCAGTAACAAGCATTTCAATAACTTACAGCTATAGCCATTTGGAGAGTTTGCCCAAATCTCCTCTTGGGGACGGAAGTTCTCACCAAAAGTAAATACCTCTTTTGAACAAAATAGCAAGCAGTCAGACAAAGGTTACCCTCCTAGATTTCTCAGGAATGTTTCTGCCAAAAGCTATTTCTGAAGGGCAGGAAATTGACCTTTTTTTTTGTTTGTTCTGACTGAAACTATTTGACTACATGTCGAAAACAGAGAACCAGAAAATGCAGCCTCTCTTTCGGACCCAATCTAATTACTTCTCTTTACTGAGCCAATGCAGCAAACTTTTCTAGAAACTGAGATTTTTTTTTCCTTGTTGACTGCTAGGAATCCCTTATATAGGAATAGCCAACTGCCCAAGCCTGGCTTCCTTAATCTCCCGCCACGGTTTTAAGACAGATTATTGTAAAAAGCCAACAGGACCGAGCTTCTCTCTTCCTGAATGTCCAAGCTCAAAGAAGCCACTGTGGTTCCATGTCTGCCTATCAACAAATGGTTCTGAAAAGAGAGGCGATTGGGCCAGGGGACAAGGCAGCTAGCTTAGTCTGTAGAAAGCCATGCAAGGGGAAGTACCTATGTGTATGTGTGTGTGTGTGTGTGTGTGTGTGTGTGTGTGTGTGTGTGTGTGTGAGAGAGAGAGAGAGAGAGAGAGAGAGAGAGAGAGAGAGAGAGAGAGAGAGAGAGAGAGATGTTTCCTAAGAATTGGGGGAAAATATGCAATACTGTTAAAAGGGCCAATCCACCTTGCAATGGCAGAAGTGTCTGTTAATATTGGGGAAGGGCCAGAGTCAATATTTGGCCTCTCTGCTCAAGGAGGTGATGTCATCCCTGGAGTGGTTAGACAGTTTTAAAAGGAGGCAGTTCCGTACAAAGTACTTGTTAAGAATGCAATTACTTCCATGGTTAGGCTCCCAGCTTGGAGGGAACAGAGGAGGGTAGTGCAGTTGCATTTGTCGGTTGTGGTGAAATTCACACGGGGCCACCAAGTTCCATATCCATGCATAGAGCACACCAGCTACCATGGACCTTTTCTCTCTGGTCATTACAGTTGAGGAGAGCAGGATGGGGGACTCCAGCCCACCTCAGGCACATGAAAGAGGTAAACACATGGACCCTAAGTAATTCTCCTCCAACGCTTTCTCACCTTCAGTCTGGGGGTTTTCCACATCCAATAGTGAGTCCCTTTGGTGTACGTCCTCCGGCCCTTTGGGTCCTTCAACCACACTATGTCTCTAGTGGCAACCATCTTCTTGGTCCTCAGGAGTTGTTCAGCCTTGTGTTGTCCCACCCCTCAGTATTATTTAAAAATAAGTGTCCTGGAGCACAGACCCCCCTGGGGTTTCCCCATCTTTTCCATCTTCAGGGGCTGATTTGGGTTCTTTCTTCCTCAAAGACATCTTTCTTTCTTTCTTTAGCTTGGCTTCCTCTTTGGTTCGTTCTTTCTGCTGCTGCTTCTCCCGCTCCTTCTGCAGCTTCTGTTTCTCCTTCTCTATCTTCTCTTGCTTCTCCCGTTCTTTTTCTTTCCGCTTTTCCACTTTGCTGCTGCTGCTTTTCTTAGGGCCATCTAAGGGGGCGTTGTTCCCAGTAGGGGAGGGCAGGGCAGCATGAAGACCTTCAGAGACCACCACCTGGTTCTGGGCAGCAGGAGGGACCGGGGAAGGGGACTCAGCCAGGGTACTTATGGAATGAGTTGGGGAGAAGGAGGGGCCACTGATGCTGCCTAGGGCAACCCTGTGTTTTAGCCCTGTGAGGCTCAGGAGGCTGGCACTGGCAGTCAAGGGAGGGTTCATACGGTAGCGCTCCTCATGGATGGCTCGCGAGCCATGGAGTCGGCGGGAGGGCTTGTATTGCAGCTCCCCCCGAGTTTCCAGCCATTTTTTTAGCTGGGTGGTATTCTCTCGCTCGATGAGGGCTTCAGTAACTGGAAGATTAATCACCTGAATCAGATGGGAGAAAGAAAGAGGAGAAGGAGGAATAACTACATGTGGCATCTTTTGATCCATCTTCCCGTCTACAGCTGAGGACTTTGTCATGAAGTACATGTAAGCCAGGAGCAGATCTCATTCAAAATTCCTGTCAGTGGAAGCAGATCCTCTGCTTTTACATATATATATAGCAATAGCACTTAGATTTATATACTACTTCAAAGTGCTTTACAGCATTAAGCAGTTTACAGAGTCAGCATATTGCCCCAATACACACACACACACACACACACACACACACACACACACACACACACACACCTTGCAGTGCCCATCACAGCATTAAATCCAGGAAAAGCCTTCTAACTATTTTTTTTATTACATAGTTAAAGAAAAGCTAAGGATATTCTTATCAGCCAATTTCAAATTACTGCATAAATATGGTATTCAAGAAGCATTAGGCATCCCAACTAAGTATCTGAATTTAAAATCCATTAATAAATTCAAAATGTGACTTATTTCAGCAGGCTTGAAGATCTCAGGGAAATGGAATTGTGGGATGATGTAACAGTATGTAATGGGATGACCTTAGGACAGCGGTTCTCAACCTGTGGGTCGCGACCCCATTTGGGGTCGAACGACCACTTCACGGGAGTCGCCAAACAACGCAGTCTGCCATTTTTCCCCCTTTTCCTTAGTTATGCTACTCCCGCTTATTCTATTGGCTTTTGAAAGCCAATAGAATAGAGTCTATTCAAGAGACTCTATTCTATTGGCGTTCAAAAGCCAATATAAACTAAGGAAGTTTCGGTTTCGGACCACGTGGCAGAAAGCGAGACAGAGAACAAGCGGCAGAAAGCGAGAGAGAACAAGCAGCAGAAAGCAAGAGAGAACAAGCAAAAACAGTAAGTTTTGTCTCTGGCCTGCTGCTGAGTTTCCTCTGCTTGGCCACCGGACACCCCAGCAGCCCCAGAACACCCTGCCCCCATTTCGTGCAATTTTGCAACTGGCCCACCGGCTACAAAACACCCCGCGGCCGCCGGCGTTCCCGTAAGGCTCCTCCCCAGCCCACTGGCTCAGCCTCCTCCAGTCCGTCCTTCCTCACCTGTCCTGAGTGGTGACCCAGCTGGTAGTTTTGGTGGCGTGGTCGATATCATAGTTGCGAGCTTCCTCCCAGCCTTTGGACAAAGGCAGCTTCTGCCGGGGCATTTTTCCCGGCAGCAGGCGCAGCAGCGAAGAGACGGACCAAGGCCAGAGGCGAGCCAGGCTGGCTGCCTGCTGTCCGTCCTGCTCCCCTCCCCATCTGTTTGGCTGAGGACGTGGGGGGGGGGGTGGCTGGGAGCCGCTGCCTCCCGTCCTGCTCGCCCTCACCGCCCGTTCTGCTAAAGATGCGGGGGGGGGGGTGGCTGGGAACTGCTGCCTCCCGTCCTGCTCGCCCTCGCAAGTTGAAGTCCACTGGTTGTAAAGTTATCAGTTGTCTATCCCTGGCTTACATTATATTTGAAAACCGTGTTCCATTACATGACCAGAAAACTTCAGGGCAGCAATATAAATAAAGAACAGCAACAAAGAAAAAAGTTGGGATTCTCACCTCGTGGACCAAGTTTTCCTCCTGCATGGCCTGAACGGGGAGATTTCGCAATTTCTCCATTGTCTCATACATGCCTTGACAAGATCGCAGCTTGTCCAACGAGCCCAAGGCGTTCCGGAGTAGCACTAAGCCCACCCGGAAAATTATCTTCACTCCTGCAAGAACATAAAGAGGAGGAAGAAAGGACCAAATCAAAGAAAAGGGACACAGGAAGTTGGAATAGAGGGCCAACGGTAGGGTTGCAAATGCAAAATTTATGCAGTTGAAGGAACCAAAGTCCACTAAAGGAGAAATGTCATAAAGTTTTAAAACAATCCTAGCTGAATTTGGCTCTCAAAGTCAGCATCCGGTTTTAAGCAATGTGCAACCAATCAGGGGCCTCTGGGTTTTTGTGAAGGTGTATGCTGCGAGCTGCTAGGAAAATGCACCACCTACCCCTGGTTCTAATCTGCATTTTATTGCTCACTAAATGAGTAATCACCATTACATTGTAGAACAGTGTTTCTCAGCCTTGGCAATTTTAAGATGGGTGGACTTCAATGCCCAGAATTCCCCCGCCAGCAGGGAATTCTGGGAGTTGAAGTCTACACCTTAATATTGCCAAGGTTGTAAAACACTGGTCTAAGTGATCTTAATCTGACTCTCAAACTGGGAGACAAGCTGGCTGGGGAATTCTGGGAGTTGAAGTCCATCCATCTTAAAGTTGCCAAGGTTGAGAAACACTGTTGTAGAACAGAGAGGATTCTATAATAAGCTCCTGTGCAGAGAATCATTTGGCCTATCCTGAACGTACTGCTATAATCCAATTTTTTATTTAATAATCCCAGGTTCTAGCACAGTCACTTGGTTGAGGTGGGCTTGATTGAATAAATAAGTAAGAATAAAATAAATACTGCAGCTGTTATCCCAAGCATTCCAAGCATTTTGCAAAGACAAGCCTTGTGGAATACAATGAAATTCCAAGTTACAATGCACCAGTCCACACCCAGACAGACATAATCCATGTTTTCAATACCATGCATAATTCACGAACATCTGACTCGTCAGCTTAGTTCTCCTGGTAAACATATTGAATGATCCCCAGTACCATTTCGAGAATAATTATGTCAGACTAGGTTTGACATCATATAATTCTTCTCTTTCTCTCCCTCCACCCCTGTTTTTTTGTTTTGTCAAACAGCCATCAAGACAGCCAACATGCTGGCCAGGACTATTTAAATAATGGTTGGGTAGGTTTTCCTCCATCCAGTGAATTAAAAGCATTTCGGTGTGTGTGTGGGGGGGGGGGGAAATCAGAGATTGCAGAATCACTGTGGGTTTTCTCCCTTCTTGATAGAATCTGTGTTAAGGGAAGAAGCAGGCATGCAGAACTTGACAGAAAGCCAAAGAGAATTGAAGGCCACAGCTCACCTTCGCAGAAAAACATATCCCACACACGTAACACGGAGCACCAAGGCAAGGTCCGGGAGAAGATGCACATAAACCACTCGGTCATATACAAGATGGGGTCGATCTTGTATCTCTTCAGGTGACGATAGGCAATGGGAGACGCTCGTTCGAGAAGTGCAAAGAAGATCTCCCCATCTAACTGGATTGCCTCCTGAACAAGAAGCACAGATGTGATCTGAAGTGAATTCAGGGGCTCTGGAAGTGATGGCCTGTATTTCCCCCACCAATGCTTTTATCTTCTTCTCCAAGGCCTAGACAGGGTTTATAACCTCTGTGAGCAGCAAAGAAAGTTGGGGGGATGAGACGCAGAATTGAATAGTACATTGCACCAGCTATTGTTTGCTTAGCCACCGTTTGTTGAACATAGCTCCGAGTCTTCGGAGAGGAGCGGCATACAAATCCGAATAAATAAATAAATAGCACAACTGGCTGAGTCCAGACACCAGACTAAGCCCTAAAGCATGGGTGTCAAACTGCCGGCCCATGGGCCGGTTTCATCATACCGGAGCTGCGCCCACCCTACTGCCAGCAATGGCGAAAAAGCTCCGAGACGTCGCGAGTTTGACATGCCTGCCCTAAAGCATGGCTCATATGACATTCCAAACCAAAGTCAAATAAACTTTACGATGGGGTCATCCTGCTACCTGAAGGCCAATACAATCTGCAAGACTGAAGTGGTTGCAACCGTTCAAGGTTTCTGTAGGCAAAAATTGTGTTGCTCCTTTCAATTCAATCAATTAACAAACCAGACTGACCTCAGAGGCATGGCAGGGCTCAGCTTTGCCCATCAATAGACACCTGTCAGAACTTGACCTACTCGTGACAGATAACTCATGATTTAACTCAGTCTTAAGATCAGTCACAGAATATGACATTTCAAGTTGACCCAGAGTGGGGGAGAAGGGGAAGTGAGAGGTTGGAGAAGAAACCTACCAAAAAACCAACTGAGATGAGGTGGCCCGATAGAAAAACAAGAGCATTTCTTTATAAGAAGTACAGATTCTAGCTGTGGAAGGCAAAAAGTTTGCAGGTGGCATCTGTCAGGAATTCCTTAAAGGCAAGACATCTATTTTCAAAACTGAGCTCCTTCAAAGAGCTGTAAAGGGGTGAGGGTTTTTTGTTTTCAAATTCAATGCCCTACTGAATATTTTTCAAACTCTGGGCCTCCCACTCTTTTCCAGGAAGTTCCATCCTCCAGTACAACATAGTCTTCTACTAGAGATAATGCTAAGTCTTCCTTAAATCATACTGACAGATGGACGGAAGCGGTCAGGATGACTTTAAGTACAACTTCAAAGTACATTTATAAAAGATGAAAGAGCTTCTTAGATGTGACATGCATTGTAGGGGTATAAAACGCAGATCTTGAAACCAGGCCAGTGCGCTCCTGGAAACCAATCCATAGGGAAGGATCCAGGAGGCTGCGTTTGCAAACGCCTCTTTTCTCTTCTCTTCTCTTCTCTTTTTATTCTTTTTATGTTATTCTCCAATAAACCTTTGTTTTATTAACCAGACTTGTCTTTGTATTGTGAGTATCAAAATTTGGGGGTTTTACATCTCACAATCTTGGTGGAGAATGCGGGCATTAAGAGCTTCTAGGGGACACTGTTCTCAGTAAAATCAGGAGCGCTCCTGTTGATTTCAACTGCCTGGAGTTATCTGAGATCTAGTTTCCCTTTGCAGGCTCCGAGCCAAACTAAATTGACAACTTTGGTTTACAAAAATCAAAGAACAGGAAAAGGAAGAAAATCAGCAACTGAAGCCCAGACCAGGTAACCCAGTGCACTGGCCCAGGTAAGACACTTTTGCCCCAAAGTAGGGAACCATGCAATTGTACCTGGGTGGTCAGGAGAGTGATTGTGGGAGGATTTCTGCGATAACGGCTGTGTGAGTGTGATGGGCTGTGTTCTGGGAACACTGGTAAGTCCAGAGGAGTGTGGACCTGAAAGGTTGAGGTCCCTTACTCCTGTGAGGGGGAAGGCCAGCCTGAAGGGAAGCAAACTGGTGTTAAGAGTTTTGAGTGGCCTTCAAATCGAGAACCTCAGGGAACCATAATCAGGGAAACTCTCAAGAAGATGGGTTGTTGTTGTAAGTCGTTGTTGTAAACCTAAAGAAAAAAAAATAACCGTAAAATTGAGTAGCTTCAAACAGGAAAACTCATCTTGCTAGCAGCAGATGCCTTGTGTCTGTGAATGGGTTTCCCAAGCTCTGCCCATGTGGAGCCAGGGTAGAAAAGGAAGTTTTGGGAAATAAGGGGAATGAGAGAAATGTGTGTATGTCTCTGTGTGTGAGTGAGAAGACCTTTTTCCCAATCAGTTTTCTGTTCTCTTTTCCTTGTCTTGGTATGTATATGTGTGTCAGAGTCTTTGTGTGTGAAGTAAATATGACTGTTACTAACCTCAAGAGAAAAGAAGATACCAAAAGAAACATCCTCACTCTGTCTGGCCAACAAACAAAGTGAAGAAAGATGTGTTTGCTTGTTTGTTTATTTTTTTCTCTCCCTCTAAAGAACAGCCCAAACTTAACCTGCTCAGGCAGGAAATCCTATACCATTTTCTTGCCTATTCTGCTCTCTCCCTTTTGCAAATGTTATTCAGAAGTGTGTTAATGCCTTTTCAAACTCTATCTGTAGACACAACCCCCTTCCCCCCTGCTTTTTTTCTGGCTGTGTTGCTTTGAGAGGGAGAGAGAGAGAAAGGAGAAGGGGGTTTGATCTTTTTAACTTTTTCTCTGCTTAGAATTCAGGTTTGAGAAAGGTGGGGTGGCTGTGAAAATTTAATGCCCACTTTTTGCAATGTTTACTCAAAAGAGGGGCCAGTAATTGTTGGACAATTTTTTTTGGGAAATTTTTGAGTTTAAATTGTTTACATTGTTTAGTTAGAGTTAGACCTATCAACTAAAAGAAATGACTCTAAATTGTTTTGCTTAGATTTATAAATGTTTTCCCAATTTAATGGAAATTTGTTTCCATCTGAATAGAATTTGATTTAATTGGAATTTGACTAACTTTATATTAAAAGCAATACTAGAGTTTGAAAAAAAACTATTTCAGTAACTCAGAATATCTTGTTAAACTCGTTTATTTTTTGTGAAGTTAAAATGAAGTTGAGAAAAAACTTGGGATTATAAATAGCTATGCTGTTTTGATTAAAGATTTGTATGCAAAACTGTTAGAAAAAGAGCTTGTGTTAACAAATGCAAATAGAGTTTGGTGAGCTCTCCTTTGTTGGCTCTTCGCTAGGTAATTTATTTATAAACAAGGACAAAGGTTGGAGGAGGTTTCGACCCAGAAGTGGGGGGAAAGAGGCAGCCAGTGGCAATTTTGTCTAAAATTGTCATTTGGGGACGTCTTGGTGGTTAGCATTTCTTATCAAGTGTGGACAATTTTAATCAGGAAGCCTAAAGGAGGTATACACTTGTTCATAGCAAAGTAGTTGGAAAAAGAAAAGAACAAGAAAAAGAGAGACATAATGAAGATACTATAGTAGATGGGGAAGGAGGGATTACCAAGAATTGAATTAAAAGATAAAATAATTAGAAAATATGTACTCGAACTGTCCAGATGTTTTTCTCTCCTGTGACAGAAAGGCATTCGTACCCAAACTCCACCCTTGGACTTTGCAGTACACCAATACAAAGCAGGACAGTGGGTGTACTAACTCCAACCTGGGAAGGACCTTACATCGTCTTGTTAACCACTGAGACAGCTATCCGGACAGCTGAAAAAGGTTGGACCCATTACTCCCGAGTAAAAGGGCCCGTGCCAGTCCCAGAGGAGTGGAAGGTGGAATCTCACCAAGGAGATCCACTGAAGCTAAAGTTCCGAAGGACTTCATGGACTAATAGTCAATCTTCCTGACAGAAGGAGGGGTAATAGAGGAAAAAGGACAAAACTTTATATTTCCTTTTCTATCTAGAACCAAATGAAAACCATGTGCTGATTTTGTGGGTAACTTTGTGGGTGTTGTTGCTGCTCTCACTGTATTAATTGTGTTCAGTGCACAGGGTGTGAGATAGAGTGTGATATTAGGTAAGTCTTAGAAGATGTATTGGAACGTTAGGAGGTGGTATGTCTGGGGGGTTTTCTTATTATACTCTGAAAACCTATCCAACCATTAGAATCATGTAAGCAATGTGTAAAAATGACAAAGGGAGAAGGAGAAAATATACACTGACTCCAAGTATGTTTATGGAGTCTTGAATACTGGTGGAAGAGGAAAAGAAAGAAGTTATGCTAGAGTGGCAGAAGGGAAGGAAGGAATGAATAGAAGAAAGAAACAGGAGAAAGTTTTTTTAAGTTGGTTTGCACAGACTTGTGAATTGCATGCATTAAGCAGGGAGACTGCCATTAACGTGGTCAGCCCAAACGTGTGAATTGTATGCCTTAACACAAGCCTTAGAATGTTGAAGGAACAAGAATGTACTAAAGATGGGAGGTGGATGTTGCAAGATGGGAGATGGATGTTGAAAAGAAGAAAAAAAATGGCTAGAACATGGAAGCAGCCACTGAAAGGGGGTCGCAAGGGATGATTAATATTTTCTAAAACAGGATGATTGTATTTATACTTTAGTTAAACAAATATGTGATAAATTCAAGTTAAAAAAAAAGCTTTACAACATTTAGTGGTGAGGCCATGTCAATATAGGCCTCAACTGGAAAGTTGTTTTTGTTTCTTTGAAATGATGTATGGGAGGTTTTTGTTACATGAAGGTTCAAGAATGTCAATGAAGAAGAGAAGAAAGTTACTTAGTATTTGCATAATCTGGCACAGGTTTTGTCTTCTATCTCAGTATAGGCCCAGGCTGCCTTACCACCTGTCTCTGGCTATTGTTCCTGGAAAGTGGGTTCAGGTGAAAAGAACTGTCACCTAGAAATACCAGTCCTGAGTGGTCTCAACCATGCCAAGTCCTCCTGATTTAAGGAATCAAGCCATGAGTCCATGGAAAGTCCATGGAAAGTCCTCTCCAGTGACAAACTCCGCAGCTGGACGGCCTGAAAATGAAATTTCAACCTGCCTCACCTGTTGAACTGTTTCCATCTAAGTAGGAGAAAGACTTCAATGGATTGGACTACCCTGGAAATCGTGTTCCTAGAACCTGGACTATGTGTTGAAAAGTTTTTCTTCTGCTACTGTTGTTTCCTTCGTACCTTCTTTGGTAGAAGGAAGGACCATGGGCCCAATACTTTAAGGAACATTGGGGAAAGAAGACTCAGAATATGAAAACTTGCTTGCACAGGAATCTAAAGAAAATATAGGGAGTTATGAACTATTAAAAGTATAAAAGAATAAATTCAGGTGGAAGAGAAAAGGGGGGATTGAAGGAAATAAGTTATTCTTTTATAAAATTGTAGAAAAATAATTGTAGAAGTGTAATGCCAATATATGAGACTGTCTATTTAACACAAATATAACACTGTAACGCAAATGTAGCAATGCACTGCCAAATGTGTGAGAAGGTTTGTTCAATCTTTACTGCCTAAAAATCCCTCGGAAACAGGAACTTACACTTTGAGTAGAAATCACTATCAAAGAGGGGGATTTTGACCCTAGGTGAAAATTACAAATAAACAAGATAACAGCAGATGGACGGAAGAGGTCAGGATGACTTTAAGTACAACTTCAAAGTACATTTATAAAAGATGAAAGAGCTTCTTAGATGTGACATGCATTGTAGGGGTATAAAACGCAGATCTTGAAACCAGGCCAGTGCGCTCCTGGAAACCAATCCATAGGGAAGGATCCAGGAGGCCGCGTTTGCAAACGCCTCTTTTCTCTTCTCTTCTCTTTTTATTCTTTTTATGTTATTCTCCAATAAACCTTTGTTTTGTTAACCAGACTTGTCTTCGTATTGTGAGTATCAAAATTTGGGGTTTTTACATCTCACATTAATAACATGGTTGTTAAATGAATCTGATTTCCTTGACTTTGCTTGTCAGAAGATTGCAAAAGGGGATCACATGACCCCAGGACACTGTGAACATCATAAATATGAGTCAGTTGCCAAGCGTCTGAATTTTGATCATGTGACTGGGGGAAGTTGCAATGGTCATAAAGTATGAAAAATGATAATAAGTCACTTTTTTCAGTGCCATTGTAACTTTGAATGATCACTAAATGAACTGTTGTAAGTTGAGGACTACCTGCGTGTTTACTTATTTATTTGTATACATCTATTTTGGCTGTTTTAAAAAATCCACCCTTTAAAAAAAGAGCTGTTATGCTATTTTCCTTCTAGTGACACTCAGGTTACTATTTCCAGGATCTTCAGCATTTTAATAAGAAATGGAACCCCTAGCACCAATCTTTACACTGGAAGTTTCTGTGTACAGGTAGTCCTCAACATATGACTGTAATGCAGCCAAGATTTTCCGCTGTAGGTTATGATGGTTGTAAGTTGAGGCATCCACATGACCAACCTAATTTTACAACTTTGTTTTGCAATAGCTCTTAAGCAAATGCCTGGCTGTTGCTAAGCATATCAGTAAGCTAATCCACGGTCTGTTTTTCCTCCAGAAACCATCGTAAATCATAGTCATGTCTCTGCAGGACACTGCAAATGGTCATAAATGTGGGCCAGTTGCCAAGCACTCAAAAGGCAATCACATGAATGCAAGGGGGAGGGGGGTGGGAGGGCACATCCATCAGAACTTCAAATATGGGTTGTAAATTCCTTTTGGGGGGGGTCCACAGTAACTTCAAACAGTTGCTAAGCAGCCAATTGTTACGCAAGGACTACATGTAATACAAAAGGTATTCCCAGTGAAGAATTCTAAACTGCTTTTCTCTATGGGAATGCAGTCAAACTTACCAATCCAGCACTGTAGTATCCAGGAAGATATTTCTCACAGATTTGCACCAGGCACCAGAAAGCTTGCTGTGGAGAGAGACCAAGGAATCTTTAGCCCAATTAACTGCAGCAGCCACAGTTGGGTGCAGGGCAGACCAGCATTCTAGCAAACTCCGTAAAATGTTCGTTAGGTGAACTAAGCCAGCAAATTCAATTCAGAGGCATTATACCAGGGGTCTTCAAACTTGGCAACTTTAAGACTTGTGGACTTCAATTCCCAGAATTCCTCAGCCAGGGCTGGCTGAGGAATTCTGGGAGTTGAAGTCCACAAGTCTTAAAGTTGCCAAGTTTGAAGACCCCTGCATTAAACCTTCCCCAAACCTGGGGCTTCCAGGTTGCTTCAATGACACAGAAGTAACACATCAGAGCTGGTAGCAAAGCCAAAGAAAGAGAACAAAGTCACAATTTGAGAACAGACCCAGATCCCATGAAAACACGGATACTGTCAATGCTCTGGACCCAGCTTCTGGAACTGGTAACGTCCCTGGTAGTTCAAAAGGACAGACCCTGACATGTAACAAAGCAGGATGCCCGGTGCAAAACAAGACTTCCAAGGTGCAGCAACTATTATATACATGCCCCAACCTGCTATAATATTCTGAAAATATAAATTAAAACTAGGAAGTGTGGTTCTTTCCCAGAGAAACTATGCTTTTTAAACTGGCAGCTGCAATGTGAATGAAGTAGCGCCTCACCTCCGCGGGCATATGCATCAGCAAAACTGCAGCTACGGGTGCTTGTGCTTGACAGTAACCTTCTTCGGGCCGGTAGATGGTATAGGCTTTCAGGATGCGATAGAGGTCCTGCTGCCTGCGATGGAGAAGGATGAGGAGTGCAATTAATTTCATTTAGATTTTTGGACCCTATTGGAGCTCCCCATTCATGAGACCAAACTCTAGGAAAGCAGAATTCTCCGTTATGTTTCTTTGGGGGTATTTAATTAGAAACAGGGCCTGTAGGCTAGTTAATGCTCAGCATTGCTCAGATCATGTGCCAGAATGTTAATGAAACAGCTAAAAGTGGCATGGCAGACGTGAGTTCCTGATTAACACAATGTCCCATTATCTTAAGTCTAGAGAGGAAGAAAGGCACATCAGAGGTCAGATACAGGAGCAGGTGTAGAGCTGGGGTGGTAGAGGAAATTCAATGTAAGAAAGAGCTGGGCCAATATAGGTAATCCTCGACTTACAACCCTTTGTTTAGCAACTGTTCACAGTTACAACAGCACTGAAAAAAGTGACTTACGACTGGTCCTTGCATTTACAGCTTCCCCGTGATCAAAATTCAGGCCCTTGGCAACTAGCCTGTATTTATGATGGTCGCAACACCCTAGGATCATGCGATTGCAGTTGCAACCTTCCCAGCCAGCTTCCAACAAAGTCAATGGGGGACGAACGACCACCTGATTAACAACTGCAATTCACTCAACAACCGTGGCAAAAAAAGCTCATAAAATCGGGCACGACTCACTTAACAACCGCCTTGTTTAGCAATGGAAATTCTAGTTCCAATGGTTAAGTCAAGGAGTATCTGTTTGCTTATGAAAGTTTCAAAATGAGTTGGGGATGTCGAGCTGCTCCGGTGTGGAGAACCATTTTATGAATTCTGAGAAAGGAAAGGATCGTAGAGATCTCAGCACTGGAACAAAAAGATCCCTTCTTTAAGTTCTCTCACCCATGGCCTCCCCGAGCGGCAAACATCTCGTGGAAAGGGAATTGCCTATGGAGGTCCTTCTCAATCACATCTAGCCATTTGGGATCACCAGGCTGACGCTCCAATTCCTAACAGAAAAGAAAAAGCCAACAAGGAAGGAAAGCCGGTGAATTTGGAGGCGGAAGCCTATCTTAAGAGACTTTTCCTTTATGCAGTGTTTCTCAACCCTGGCAGCTTGAAGATGGGTGGACCTCAACTCCCAGAATTCTGGGAATTGAAGTCCATCCATCTTCAAGCTGCCAAGGTCGAGAAATCCTGCTCCACAGGATCGACTATCAACTGCTGTTCTGGAAAGGATTCCAGAAAGACACCAGGTCACTGCTTGTTCCAGCTCAACCTTCTTCCTTCTCACTCAGTTATTCAGGAGGGTTCCCAGTTGTTAAGTTTAGGGGCTTTTTATTGTAGTTTATTAATATAGCTTGATATTACTTGTAAGCTACCTCAGAATAAGTTGACTTTGGAAAAGCAGGATATAAATGTAGCTATTGGAAATCCAACATTCTGCATTCTCCAAGATAAGACAGGAAACCTCCCTATTTTAGTAGCCTCAAAGGGTCCATGGAAATACCTCAAATTTTCCCTGATTTTGATCCAAACGTTCCTTGCTATTTGAGAGTAGCTGCCATGCTTTGGCACGGAGAGAAGAGGGAATCCCCTTCCGGCACCGCAATTTCACCTGCGATAAAATGAACAATCATTAATATGTGAAGTAAAGAGACAGAAATTCAAAACCCCCGAGCATAAGTTAAGGCTCTTCTTTACTACCCAGGAACAGAGGTATCTAACCTTGATCTCTGCTCACCTTCTGAAATCTACGTGACAGCCACTTATCCCAATGAGAAAACATGTCCAGCCACTTAAGTTCTCTCTGCCTGGCCACGTCCACAGGGATGGCGCTTTCCCTGCAACAAAAAAGCAATTGAGGAAGACGATGAGCTAAGAAATATGCTACAAATGTAGTGTCTTGCACAATTCTAAGGTTTACTGCTCTTCAGGGGAAGGGCTAAGGAGCTATGCAACATGATGGATCTGTCAGCCTCTCCTGTATATTATGAGATTTCATACCAACAGAGGCAAAGTAAACTGTTTGACTGAGGAAGGGAGAGCAAAACAATTCAAACCGTAAAAGACAAAGCTTGGGATGGTGGCAAATTAAACTTCTCAAAGGCTTGTCTATCTTTTCCCCCAGAGTCTTAGTTCTTGGAAGCTCTCGTCTACAATCCCTAGTTCATTGTGACAAGATGGGTCACAAACACCCTCTAAGCTAGCATGCAGTCATCCCATTCTGAACATACAAACTTTGTTAGTCTATATTTAGCTAAATAGGCTACAGACACTATAACTTAACACATTCTTCACTGTTCGCACATACAGTCAGGTGCTGTACATGATAAAAAAAAAATCCTGAATTATACTTTTGGCATCTCTCTCTTGCCTTATGGTTCCAAGAGGATTATGGGAGAACATCTGTATCTGTAGAAGGAAAGGCAGAACCTGGGGGTGGAGTGAAAAGAGGGATCAGCCTAAAATCCATATGAAGCTACAAAGTCCAACACCCCCCACAAAAGCCGTTGACCCTTATCTAACTCTAACCAGGTGCTGACCTTTAGTTGAGAAGATCTGTATGCACAGGCATTTAGCAATAAATCAGCTTAATCAAAATTTTGTGTGTGTGGTCTTTCCTGCTTGACAGTTTCTCACTGAATGTTTCCATTTATGGTTTCTCAATACCCATTATTGCCTCCAAGATCAGCTTATGCACATCACCACCACAAACAAGGTTCACACATAGCCTCCACCTTAGCAATAAAACAAAGACATGAAAGAACGTGCAGGGCAGCTGGGCTAGTGTGATCTGAAACTAGGAAGCTGCCTTCAGCCTGCTGTGAGTCACAATTCACTGAGCCTTCCCTGAGAGCTTATGGGGCAATGAGAATTTGGTTAGTTATATGAAAAACTAGAATTGTGTAGCATCCGATTAAAGGTACCCAACTTCATTAGATTCAGGCAAGGGGGTTCAGGGTGATGGTGATCATAAAGAAAGATCTAGGCAGGGCTCTCATTAACATAACCCAGCAAAAAACAGGAAGGGCTGCTTGCCAAACAGGAAGTGGTGAGACCGATTGTAAAAAGTCATAGAAATAAATATTCTGAGTGGGCGAAAAGAATACTGTTCTCCCACTGTCACACCAATAGGAAGAAGGCAGTGACTGGTACTTTTGTGGAGCATATTTTCTCTGTCAAAAGAAGCATATGCCCCAACATTATTAAGCAGGTCTTTCACTGCCCTAAAGAAGCCTATCAACCAGCCTCTGGTCACTTACTGACCATGATCGTATCACAGATGCAATCCTGGACTTGGTCATTAATGCCAACTCAAATCTTCCTAGCAGCACGTGTCCTCCCTTAAACCTTCCAAGCAAGGATAAACACGAGATAGACAACAGGTAATTTGTATCACACCGATCAATATCCAGGTCTCAGCACCTGGCCAATTTTATTTGGACTCAAAAGCATGAGAAGACCTGCTTAGTAGTTGAATTGGACCCCATCAACAAATCCCAAGGTGATAACACTAGTCCAGGAAGTCCAAGGAACATTCTGGAAGAAGGCAAAGGCAAACTTTTATATTTGCTAAGAAAACATGATTTGTGAGGGGAGGAAAAAAGCAAATACTATTGCACGACTAAATTATATCAGACTCATGCTGTAGCTAATGTTTGGTTATTGGAATAAGGTAGGGGGGGAAGATGGTTAAATGTAAACTGCAAACCCCAATTCTAGACTGCTTTTCTAACCCTCTCTTCCAGTTTAAGCTATGAATAAAAGTGAATGTAACTGGAAAGTATATTCAGAGCTTAGTCAAATACTAAATACTACCTTCTCTTTTTCAATTGTAAGCCAATTTAGTTCTTAACATACACATATTTTCTATTGGTTACTCTGGATGTGCTGATCAGCTTTCCTCAAAAAACAACCCTTTCTGTAGAGGGTTTCCACTCCACAAGCAGCTGAAAATGACATACGTTAGTACAGATGGTTAGGCAGGAATAGCAGCTAATCCACAACCAAAAAGAGAATCTTGCCACAAAGAAACACCATCATCCCCTCCCACAGTACATATGCCAATTGAAACAAAGCGAAACCTACACTATAATTTATAATGTTAACATGCTTTGTTATTAGCTGCTTTCCTGCAGAAAAAATATCAGCACCCTCAGCAGGCTCAGGATGGGCAGCAGGCATACTTTTATATTTAGCAAAAATTGGCATGGTTTGTTCCATCTCTTATTTTAACTGCAACCTAAACAAGAGTTCAGAGACAATTCTTTGGAGATAATGCTTATAAATAGCAATTAGCTGCAACAATTTATAACAGAGTACAGTCTGCACCGTACCCTATTCCTTTTTAGAAGAGTAATTTCACCTGCTAGCTGCTGGGAATTAAAAAACAACATGAGAAAGTAATTATTATCTTGCCCTGTTTTCTGTTTTCCCTTGAAGGAGGACTGGCTGCTGTTAGACAAAGGGGCAGACATTAAAGGTTTCTAGAACTAGAAAAACATTTGTGAAATTTCCTTCAGCATCTCAAAATACCTTAGGCTGAATCTAATCTGCATAAGAAAAGTTGGCATTTGTTAGCAAATCTTTTTCTTTAATGAATGATCAGTTTCAGAGACAACTGCTGGAATTTCTGCATTAGTGCCCAAATGGACACCGTAATGAATGGGTCAATGTCTAGATGTGTACACAAACAGTGTTTACATCCCACAAGAGATTGGGGCCACAGGGAAAAAATACTCCCTTCCAGTCACTAGTCTATAATAGCCATATGAGTTTGAAATGCTAACTGGGTGTAGTTTGGCACCTGCCACTGAAGGACCAGGGACTGTGGAAAATGGTACATGTTATACGGTAATACTGCATCTGTGATCAAAGACCACAAGCTCACAGCTTCCCAGACTGCTGCATGATAACCTTTTCAATCAACCCTAAATTTCCTGGCTGAATAGGATGTTGAGACACTGTGGCAGAGAAAGCAAGGAGAAAAGAAATAGTCAAATTCCAAATGGCAGTGCTGGAAAACTCTTCTGGAACAGCAACAGGTGCTTTTTCAGACTGCACAAAGAATGCATCAACCTCAGCACAAATTCATTACTGTAGCTGCCACCCTCTCTCAGCTGCAGTCTCATGGGAAACGTAAGCTGATTCTAAAACAATCAGGAGCTTTAAAAGCTGCTTGAAATTAAGGCTTGTGAGATGTGTGCACAGAGCTTTTACAAATTTATCTAATGGGAGGCAGCATCTCCCTGAATTTATCTAGGCTCAGAAATTAAGCAGAAGCAAGCTTGCAAGAATTTGGATGGGAAATGGTTATATTCACTCTAGTGCAATGTTTCCACACATTTTCAAGTTGCCAAGGCTGAGAAACAGTGCCCCAGTGAAATGCCAGAATTATAGGCTAGACTGGGAAGCAAAAATAAAAAATAAAAATCCAGAAGGCAGTGGCAAGCTACTTATCTATAATTACCATGAAAACTATAATGTCTATACATATCAGATAGATAGTTATCAGACTCAATCTTGGCTTTAAGAAGACTTCATCTTTTTGAAGTTTTGACCAGTCAAAATCCTGAAGCAGTAAATTTTTTTGCTGCTTTTCTTTTTGCATTATTACAAAAGTATGCAGTGACTGCAATAGGGATGATTTAAAGAGAACAGTATGTGGAACAATTTTCATAACAAGTATTCAGACCAATGAGAAACCATAGAAAGTCTGGAATTACATTACTGGTGCTCAAAACAAAAGAAAAAAATCCATCACACTTATGGGCCAAGTCAAGAAATACAGCCACTCAATCACAATGAAAAAATGTATGAAGCCACACCCCCAAGGACATGATTCTGATTTCACACCAAAGGGAAGAACATGCAAACTGAAAAGGAAAAATATAGTTATGGAAAAGAGGATAGAAATACATCTTAGCTATATATGGAGCAGAGAAATGACTCATTTGGCACACCAGAGAACCAATGTTGCAATGTGATATTTAAGTGTTTAAGGAAAAAGAACCTGAGATAGTCCAATTGTCTATTCTATTGCCCCAAGCTACTCACATTTATGGACCTTCCCTCCCATAAATGAATAGTGTATACAGTATTGTCCACTTCTTTAGAGGAAGTAAAATGTAATTTGTTAGTGTCACCCTTCAAATTTGATGCATGACAAGTACAGAAAGATCAGAAGAAAGAATTTTTTTTTTGCTGAAAACCAGTAAGACGTTTTTTCATTACTCCTTCCTGGATGCTAATCAGAAAAATGAAGCATTATTATATCTCCCCAGAACATTATATCCCAGAGCCACTACTCTCAAACTAGAAAAAAGTCATTTAAGAAAGCTGATCAATAATGGACCACTGAGTGGCAGCGTGATCAGGATAGTACTTAAGACAGAACTACTTCTCCTGAGTTCACTTTCACCAGGATAAGAGCTCGTGGCCCACAGAGCAGAAATTTGAAGCTCTCCATTATCAGCACCCCAGTCCAAGTGAGAGTGATGCCTATCACTGGACTAGTTTGATTGGGATAAAGCATTTCTTCTCCCCAGCATAGAAAGGCCATCATAGTGATGCCAATACTTACAGTGTAATAGAATACTGGCTGCCTCCCAGGAAGCCATATTTATCAGTCTTACGATAGGCAAGTCCATTGATTTCAGAATCGGACCCCAGAGAGCTAGCATCGTCAAGGAATCCAGGACCAGTCAGTGACTCCAACGTGCCTGACATGAGACTAACAGAATCTAAATAACTCAAAGTATCAGAAGCCGGAGGGACTTTGGATGCAGTAGTGCCCAGACTAGACTGGGAACCCATGTCTTGAGGTAGCCGAGGAGCGGAAAAGTCATGAGGTGTGAAACCCTCTGGAGATGTTGGTGAAGTCTTCTCCGGTGGGGTCATAGGACTTGGGGCCACCACGATCACCGTCGGTGAAGCTGGTGGAACCGGTAGGGCTTTCACTACCTCGTCTCTTGGTAAAGCCACAGATGACATCCCCACGCCATCACTCACAATAGCCTTAGCGATGACAGGAGCCACCGAATTGGCCACAGGTACCGTGTCTGCTGAAAATCCATCTCCTGCACCCATGGCTAGGGTTTCGGACCTTGTCTCTCCAGGATCTGCCCCCTTTCCGGTATTGTTGGCCACAAGGGTCATCTCTGCCATTATCATGGTTAATGTCACCTCTGTAGCGTTGCAAGGTGCTGCCGGGGTCGTAGTGCCAGTTGGCAGAGTGGCTTCTCCGGGATCCATGGTTGTTGTTGCATCATTGGCTGTGGCCACAAGCAAACCTGGTTTGCTGCCGTTCGTAGCCACTTCTAAGGCCTCGGGAGTCGGAGCCGTCCGCTTGAGAACGTGGAGGACCGAACGAGAGGCATGGGGTCGAGGGGGCGGCGATGGGGGATCCCCAGAACCTGTCTCCATAACAATGGCCCCCCTCCCCCCAATGGTGGGGACGCGGCCTGGTCGCCCAGCCAATGCCTGAGCGACGGTGAGGGAAGGGAAGAGAGGAACGAAGCCCAAAGCTTCGCGGCTCCCTCCCCCCCCCCGCCCGCCTACCTACCTAGACGGCGGCAACGACGGCGGCAGCTCCAGTAAAAGAGGGAGCGAGAAACCGAGCGAGAGCCACCCGAGTTGCGCACGCATTCCAGGGTGCCCTGGCCGACGTTCACCCAATGAATAGCGAGGAGGAAGATGAGTTTATCCAATCACGAAAGGAGTAAAAGGAATGGACGATGAGGGAACTTATAACGAAGACGGGGGAAGGTGCCCTATGGAGAACTAAGCCAATTGGAATAGATCGGGGCTTGGGGACCCAGCCAATCACTAAGGAGACTTAGGAAACTGAGACTCAAAACGAGGAAAGGAGGCGATGAGGTACTCCGGCGAGAGGCGGGACTAGCGGGAAGCGTCCGCCAATCCCTGTCAAGAATCCAGGGTCTGCATTCCGTTTTTCTTAGCCAGGAAGCTGAAGAAGCTTTTACAACTAGAATGAAGTCATTTGTTCAGAGGCAGAGAAGGCGTGAACTTGAAACACTACGCAACCAATGAAAAGACGAACCGGCAAGCCTTCTCCAATCAGCAGGGAGGCCCCTCCTCTTGGCGCCACCAACGCACGTGACACTTGTACGTGTGCCGTATAGGCGGCGGCTGTCGTCAAATTAAGGGCAGCCGTAAATGCGAGTCTTCTAGAGTAGCGTACTTCCCATCCAATGAAGCATCGGATTGTTAATGTGGACACAAATGTATCCAACCTTGGCCAATCGATTGAAAAACCACACATATTTCTTGCCGGGATGGGAGGCGGGTTCAGACGACTCAATTAACGACGCTAAGCCGAGCTCCTGCGCTTCTCACATTTCCAGCTAACGCGTGTCGGAGCCAGAGACCAATAAGGGAACGATTCGAGCGAGGTGATCGACTGAGTTGCTTCGGAGGATTTTGATTGGCACCTGGGTTGGCGAATCGGAGGCGAGGGGAGGGTCCCAATGGCACGAAGCCCGGGAAAGACGGTTTTTAACATTCTTTTGCGAGAACCTGGCCGGTTCCGGCGGCTTTTGCATGCCGGGTTTCCTCGATCCTGGTGTCTTGCGTGTTCCTGCGCAACGTCAGGATCCTCGAAGTAAGAAGGGAATGTAAAAGCAGCGGCGATGCTGATTGAGTAATAGGGCTCGGCTTTCGCTTCCCTCCGAAGTTTTTGTTTCTCCTTGTTTGGGCCATTGCTAAATGCTTTCGTTTTCAAAATAGAATAGAATAGAGCTGGAAGAGACTTTGGAGGTCTTCTAGTCCAGTCCCCCGCTCAAGCAAGAGAACCATTACCATCTCAGACATTGTCCTCACTGTTAGGAACTTTCTCCTTAATTCCAGGTTGCTTCTCTCTTTGGTCAGTTTCCAACCATTGTTTCTTGTCTTGCAGCCCCTCAGATACTGGAATACTGCTATCATGTCTCCCCTATTTCTTCTTTTCTTTAGACTAGTCAAACCCAAGTCCTGCAGCCGTTCTTCATATGTTTTAGTCTCCAGGCCTCTGATCATCTTAGTTGCTCTTTTCTGAACTTTTTTCAAGGTCTCAATGTCTTTTTTGTAGTATGGTGAACCAAAATTGGTTGCAGTATTCCAGGTGTGGTCTCACTAGAGTTGTATAAAGCGGTACTAATACTACGCGTGATCTTGATTCTATGCCTCTGTTCCTTCCTTGACAGTAGCCCTCTCCCACAAAAGAGACAACTAGCCAAAAAGGGAACAAAAAGAGCCAAGCACCTCTCCAACAGCAATCAGCCCCCAAATCAGCATAGGTTAATTCCAAGGTTAACTTCAGACCAGCAATCAAGTAAGCAATACCCTATCAAAAAAAAACTGCCAAAAAAAGCCAACAGTAAACAGCCCAACCAAAGCACCTCTAAGATTGCCCCCACCAACACTGACAGGGCGAGCCAGGAGAATATAAACTGACAGCAAAAACTGCACTCCTTACTACGGTAGAACTGATGATGTTACTTAGTTTGGGTAAGAAAACAAGCAAGCTCAAAAATCACCAAGGACTTTCCTCCCCCCCCCCGTCCCCCACTTATAAAGTTCTCCATCTTGAAGCTCAGATGGGTTGAATTTCAAGCCCATAATCCCCCGTCAGCCTGCAAAATCACACCATTTTTTCCTTTGACAGCAACTGTACCCTGCCTTTGAGATATGGGACTTGAAGAAAAACGTTGGACGTTAAAAGTTAAAAATATTAAAATTAACAGCAAACAGGATAAAAAGGATCAGTAACACCAAATCGATAGAGACTCATTGATTAAGAGCCATCAAATCAATGATGATTCTTAGCTACAGCACATGAATTGATCCCAGAATTATCTTTCTTTAAGTTGGCCTTTGTAAAATCTCACTCTTAGTATCTGAAGATCCTTAGAAAGGAACCCAAATGTTAGAAGGGATGGGGCAAGTATTAATACTTAAGTATTGAATCCAACCCTGCAGCTCTCAAAGAACTGTATTCCATCCATGTTTGCAATTGTCCCCTTCCACCTGGACTAACTTTTCAGAGAACGGATTAGGGAGCAAAGCTTCTGTTGCTTGTGCCAATCATTTTCAGTATGTTAAAATATTCTGGGTTTCAGTGTTTTGGAAGAGGTTTTGTAGAATAGAATAGAATATCTTTATTGTCATTGTGTAACTCACAATGAAATTAAGTGCTGTCCACAGTGCACACTACACACAAGTAAAAACCACAAATAAGAACATATATAAACACACCCTTCACATTCACCATTGCGCTGCCCCTAATATTGCAGTTCAGTGTTGCACTATACCATAGTATTTAATATGGTTACAACTCTGGGATAAAAACTATTTTTCAGCCTATTTGTCTTTGTTTTTATTATCCTGTATTTGAAGCACCTCACTGTGCCCCAATTCATGGCGGATCCTTCACGATAGCCTAATTAAGAAACATGCGGGCGTGCAGATTCCTTGGGGTGAAGCGACCCAGACAAAGGGCTGCCTTCCCTTTTTATTACCTGTTACAGTGGGCGGTTACACAATGCATCACATGGTTACAAACAGCCAATGACAAGGTTATACCTGTAGCCAATGACAAAGCTTACACCTGTGGCCAATGGCAAAGCTACACCTGTGGCCGGTAGATTCAAATCTTGGTACAACTTTCCTCCACCTATCAGCCCCTCCCTCATTTCCTGTTGTTCCCAAACCTCATGGCCTTTTGTTCCAGGCCTCATGGCCATGGTCCTTTGTTCCAAGCCTCATGGTCTTTCTTTGTCCCACCTATGCTCCGTCCAGCTCTTACACGATCCTAGGGCATAGGCCATCATATTAACATCTCCTCCTTTTTCTTTTAATAAGAGTCCGAGAGTCTTTCATCCGAGAAAACGGGACATGGTTTTGTCTTCTGCCAGTCTATGTGAATTTGTTCTGTCATCAGAGGCTGCAGTTGGTTCTTATCCAGGAAATGGACAGAAGAGGGAGGCTTACACAGGTTCAATAGGGGAGGAATACATTGTACACAGCAACAGATTGTTACACAGAATATTACAAGCATTTTAATACTAAAAACCAATTTTTTGAGCCACCCAGCATTAGGTAGCCAGGAAAACAAACTGTCCCAATCAAACAAGGCACCAGTTCCTTGTGATAAAGGATTGCTTTGTACCATACTTTCCATATGAGCAACTGTGGCAGAAATATTGGGTGCGTTGTCAGAAATGTACATACGGTATGCCAGACCAATTCTGGGGTATTGACCGATATGCATTTTTTCCACATAAGATCCAATCTTTATCAGACATGAGTACATTGTCTTTAGGGGAGTTATACAAAGTTGCACACTTGAGCAGGGTAACACAAAGCAAGAGAGACCCGTAAGGAAGGATTCAAAGTGAAAGAGAGAGAGAGATTTCATTCATCCATGAGAACATATCAAGGACAAAATTAGGAGGCAAGGCAAACACATACAGATCCAACAATTGGATGCATTCAGCAACATAGCATGGTGAGAGACATAAAATACAAAACAGCAAAAATTGTCATAAAAATAAAAATCATTAACAAGACTAAAACATAAATTCAAAATTGGCAAAGATAAATAAGAAAGGGAGGGGGCCATGGTTTATTAAACAAAACAACTGGGGGGGTATAAGAGAGAGAGAAGGGAACACAAGCACAGATTCATATGCAGATGGAGATGGCACACAGAGTCATATGCAGATGGAGATGAGATCTCATTTACAGCCATCCTTTTCAGGCGACGAAGGTCTTCAGTAGTAAACCTGCAGTTTTAGGGCAAAAGAAGAGGGGGGAAGGAAAAAAGGGGGGGAAATGGCTCTCTGCTGCAAGAGAAGGGGGGAGGAAATGGCTCTCTGCTGCAGATGTCTCAGGGGAGCCTGTAGGGGAGCCTGTCAGGTTAAGAAAGTTAACAGTGAACAAGGCTTTATTAAGGTAGTTTTGAATCAATGGGAAGCCAGGAGGTATTTTCTCCTTTTCCAATTATAAGGAATCATAGTGTGAGTAGTAGAAAGGAAGGCAAGAAATTCCTGGACATATGGACTGCTAAGACCATAAGTAGAAACAACAGACTTAAGATTTTTTAACAAGTTAAAAGGTAAGGGAGTAAAGACTGGATTAGCACCAGTAAGATCAACTGGATAGGCAGAGGCAGTTATTAAGTCTTCAGTAGAAGTAAAAGCTCCCTGTATAGGAGCCTGAAGAATTCCCTGATGCACAGGAGACAGGGCAGAAGAAACAGAAAGAGAATCCTGATAACAATGACTATGTTCCAAGCCAATAGCTACAGGAGAAGAAAAGGAAGAAGGCAGATCTTGAAAATGGACCTGCAAACAAGCAAGATCCGTCTTCCACGTAAGGAGAATTTGGGAAGGAGCACAAGGCTCCTCACATAAGCCAAGTTTAATCCAATCAGCAATTTTTAATGGTCCCTTTAAGGGATAGGAGGGACAATGCCAAATAAACATTAACAATTTTTTAACTCCTTAAGTGAAGGCAATTTATGAATTTTTTTAGTTGCATAATTGAGGCCCTGACAATTACACCAAGCCCTTCCAGATCAAGCCCTTCCAGATGTGCTATCTGTTCCTTGGAGAATTTTGTCTACATACTCACGGGAAGTCGGTTCTTGTGAAAGAAGCCACGAATGCGCGAGATGAGTATGAGGGTGTCAGGGATGTCGTAGTCATACGACACCGACCCGAATCACGTCGGGGTCACCATTTGAAGCACCTCACTGTGCCCCAATTCATGGCGGATCCTTCACGATAGCCTAATTAAGAAACATGCGGGCGTGCAGATTCCTTGGGGTGAAGCGACCCAGACAAAGGGCTGCCTTCCCTTTTTATTACCTGTTACAGTGGGCGGTTACACAATGCATCACATAGTTACAAACAGCCAATGACAAGGTTATACCTGTAGCCAATGACAAAGCTTACACCTGTGGCCAATGGCAAAGCTACACCTGTGGCCGGTAGATTCAAATCTTGGTACAACTTTCCTCCACCTATCAGCCCCTCCCTCATTTCCTGTTGTTCCCAAACCTCATGGTCAAGCCTCATGGTCTTTTGTGTTCCTTTGTTTCCTTTGTTCCAAGCCTCATGGCAGTTTCTTTGTCCCACCTATGCGCCGTCCAGCTCTTACACGATCCTAGGGCATAGGCCATCATATCAACACTGTACCGTCTGCCAGATGGTAATAGTTCAAAAAAAGAATGACGGGGTCATTGAAAGATGAAAGAAGGAAGGGGTCTGTACAGCATACTAGACAATCTTTATAAAAATGATTAAATGTTGTCTGGTATCCTGTGCAGTATATCTCTTAAAAATATTAACATAAAGTAGAAAATAACTTTTCTTCCTGTTTCTTGAAGGGAACAGAAACAATTGATCACATTGTCTTTTTCTTCCTAAATAAAAATAAAAATGGAATTCTATGCTTCTCTGCTGCGTGTACCTACCTGGAAGTAGAGAAAGAAAATACAATAGGGGAGGCCCCCTGCAGACACTGTATCCATGACTCCTTCAAACATGATTAAAGTCATACTGTATATTATATTTGACTTCCTGTTGTCTCATTTTCACCTCTTTACACCTGTTCTATACTTTCCTAGCAGTTCTGTCTATCTGACTTACTTTTAAAACTGCTTTGCAGACTTATTGTCTGTCCTCAAGTGCTCAAAAGCTTCTTGACCTTATTTTTGACTTTGTTTTGTTTTATCATAATGCATGGCCTCCTACAAACCCATAGTTCCATACTCTTTGCTGTCCGGTGGTGTTTTTATGTCCTGTAATTAAATACCTAAATCTTTCCAAAGTCAATTCTTGATGACTTCATTGTCCCGTTCAAGAATTTACCTTGGCAGCAATACAGAGATTATTTCTCCTTGTTTTTCAAGATTTCTTTGATTTCCCAGTCTCTGAGTCCTTGAAAATTTCCCATCCAAATATTAACCAAGACTGATCCTGCTTAACCTTTCTGGAATTGTCAAAGAAAGCTCAAGGCTATCACCTGGATGAAACACAAAATTATCTTTGTTTACCCCCTTTTGACTAGAACTGCCTCCCAGATACCCTCCTTTCCCTTAATTCTAAATTTACTTCGAAGTTTCAGGGAAAGTTCAAATAAGGCCTTTAATTTCTATATTTTATTGAAACCAAGCCAAGTTACTATAACTGAAATGATCACATTCTCTCCAGGTGATTCATGCTTAGATTTTTTCCTTTATTTCATTTTTGTAGATGTATATGTCTACTTTAGACTGTGGATCCCCTTATCCTTTATTCTTTTTAAAGTGCTATGTACAGGCCTCAAATTACCTTCATTCATTTAGTGACATTTCAAAGTTATAGTGGCACTGAAAAAAGTGACTTACAATCAGTCCTCGCATTTATGACTATCATAGCAGCCTCACAGTCATGTGATCAACTTTAGGGTGCTTAGCATCGGGTATCTAGATGCTAGATACCTAGAAGCTAGAACTAAGGAGAAACTTCCTCATAGTTAGAACAATTAATCAGTGGAACAACCTGCCTCCAGAAGTTGTGAATGCACCAACACTGGAAGTTTTTAAGAAGAGACTGGACAGCTACTTGTCTGAAATGGTATAGGGTTTCCTGCCTGAGCAGGGGGTTGGACTAGAACTCCAAGGTCCCTTCCACAATCATCATCATCATCATCATCATCATCATCATCATCATCATCATCATCTATTTGCAATGTTGCCCCATCCCAGGGTCATGTAGTCACCATTTGCAATCTTTCCAACTGGCTTCTGATAAGCAAAGTCAATGGGGGGGCATCCAGATTCACTTAACAACTGTAGTGATTTTCTTAACAATTGTGGCCAAAAAAATAAAATAAAATTTGGCTTGGCTCACTTAACAACCTCCTTGTTAGCAGTGGAATTTCTGGTTTCAATTGTAGTTGTTAAGTTGAGGATTACCTGTTCATGCATGAACCAGATAGCACCTTCACATTTTTATGTAGACAGTGCTGCATGAATAACAAGGCCAAATGCAGATAATCCTCGACTTATGACCACA
The DNA here is from genome assembly GCA_034064705.1 of Bothrops alternatus. Classification (NCBI taxonomy): domain Eukaryota; kingdom Metazoa; phylum Chordata; class Lepidosauria; order Squamata; family Viperidae; genus Bothrops; species Bothrops alternatus. The sequence goes on from JARGCV010000207.1 coordinate 1,171,343, forward strand.
ATTGAGTCCAAAAATCTCTGTTCCAAAGTGAGACAATTGTTAAGTGAGTTTTGCCTCATTTTCTTGCCACAGTTGTTAAGTGGACATTGCAGTTGTTAAATTAGTAACACGGTTACTTAACAGCACGGTTGTTAAGTGAATATGACTTTCCCATTGACTTTATTTGTTAGAAGGTTGCAAAAGGGGATCGCATGACCCCAGGACACTGCAACCGTCGTAAATATGAGTCAGTTGCCAAGCATCTGAATTTCAATCACATGACTATGGAGAGGCTACAATAGTTGTTAGGTATGAAAAAAGATCCTACATCACTTTTTTCAGTGCCGTTGTAACTTTGAACGGTCACTCAATGAACAGTTGTAAATCCACCTGTAATGGTGCCTTCCTCTCCATTCTTCTACCGTATAATATTAGTTTTAGATCTGCATAAAGTGACATTCTAATACAAAATATAAAGTCCATCTTTTTCTCCCTTTTGTCTTTCAGAATCTCATTTGCTTTAGCAACTAGACTGGGAAGAGTTCAGTTTTCCCTATTAATCATCTACCACCCCTCCTGACCTGGAAAAAAAAAATCCAAAAAATGGGATGTTGCATGTTAGCACATTAACCATTAGCTAAGAAGAGTTTCCCATACCTGGACTAATTGCAGCTTTCCAAGATGTTCAGCAGGAGTCTTTCCTATCCACATCTGGGGCTTCTTCCAGAATGTGCCTCCACTCTCTGAATTTTAGTCCTTCCACTTAGGACCTATCACAAAGATGTAGGAAAGCTCAGAGGACTAATTACATATCAAACTAACCCTTGCGGACAATACTAAATAAGGACTAAGTCCTTGCTCACTATGACACAGGTTTTATGGTCTTCAGAGTTTAATTCTCAAGTCAGGAGTCCAGAAGATACTTTTCTAGGCTGTCTGTGCATATCTCTTTACATTTTGGGCATTTATCCAGGATGAGGATGGGTCAGTTCAACATGAGTCATTTATGTTGAGGCCTATCAAGTTACCCTGAATTGAATTGAATAGGCTCTGTCATTCCACCTTAGCCAAAACATCAGGTCTTCACCCCCATCTACGCATCTCATGCAAATCTTCTGTATCCCAGTATAAACTTTCAAGTGTTTTTTTAATATCTCAATGCTTTGGCTGCCCTTCTGTGGCTGGGGCCCCTGATTATTGTATGTTACAGCATGTAATTTCTTGTTTTATGTTAGGGTGAAGTTTAAACCCAGCTTTGTTTCCCACTTGAGATGGTCCGTGAATCCAGCCAATTGTGAGTATAACTGATATGGCTTCATATGAACCTTGTTGGTGTCCATGTTATACAGGTGGTCCTTGACTTACAACCATTTGTTTAGTGACCATTGGAAGTTACAACAGCACTGAAAAAAGGGACTTAGGACCATTTTTTGCACTTATGGCCATTGCACATTCCCATGAGTTCCTGGAATAGGGCGGCATAGAAATCCAATTAATAAAATAAATAAATAAATAAATAAATAAATAAATAAATAAATAAATAAATAAATAAATAAATAAATGATCACATGATTAAAGTTTGGATTCTTGGCAACTGGCATGTATTTATGATGGTTGCACTGTCCTGAGGTCATGTGATCACCTTTTGCAACCTTCTGACAAGCAAAGTCAATGGGGAAGCCAGATTCACTTAACTGTGGCAAGGAAGGTCATAAAATTGGGCAAAACTCCCTTAACAACTGTCTTTATTATTATTATTATTATTATTATTAATTTAATTTCTATGCCGCCCTATTCCGGAGAACTCAGGGCGGCTTACAACATGATAGAAATTACAATAAAATTGCTAAGGAATGGAAATTTTGGGCTCAATTGTGGTCCTGTATCTTTTTTCTTTCTTTCACTTCTCTTTGTTTCCCATTAACTGTCATCTATTCATCCTTTTCTTTTGAAAAAAAAAATTTTTTTCATTCTGTTCCCAATCTGGGATTCCATCACAACTTTCTATTTAGTGAACTTTTCCTTGCCTTCAGTTCATGTTTAGGCCAGGGATAAACACAATGAAAAATATATGGTACCTGTTTGAGGGAGGTTTATTTTTTGGATCACAGCACATTTAACCAAATAATACTTCCTTTTTGATAAGGCAGGAGGCCCCTAGGCAGCAAGTTATTCATTTATTTCATGCATATCTCACCAAACCCATATGGCACTCATCATTTTACACTCATAAAAACAATGGAACAAAGTTTTTAAAAATGCAATAGAAATACAACATTAAAGTTAACATTAACTAGTAAACCCTGTAAAAACAGTGGCACCAATCTGCATTGGGCAACATCCTAGTTGAATCCCCCATCTTGTAATTTTTCAAAATGCCACCAAAAGTTATGCCTGTCTGGAAAAGAAAGGAAGATTTTCTATAAAACTGGTGGCCGCTCCAAGAAAATACCTGTTCTGAGCCCTCAAGGATCTCTCCTCTTGTAGATCAGGAACCTTCACAATTCTCAACGGAGACGAGTAAACTGAAGGAGACAGTCCAGCATGTAGCTAGGATCTGAGCTATTTAGGAATCTAAAAAAATCTTATTTCTTTCCCAGGGCATCTTTCCCAATCTATGCCTTTCTGTTGTATTGGAGATTAGATTAGATTAGATTGGATTAGAGCAGGGGTCCCCAACCCCCAGGCCACAGCCCACTACCGGGCCGCGGCCTATTCAGAACTGGGCTGTGTGAGAGGTGGGCTGGCAAGCATGGGTGGGCACACGCAGTTCCACTGGCATGAGCAGCAGGCACCCATGAGCAGGTGGCCTAGTTCTCCTCTCCCCCTCCCAGCCGGGCCACCAAGCCGCAAAGGTTGGGGACCGCTGGATTAGAGTTCTCATCATTCTCCATTGATCCATGGATTGCCATGTGATGTTTTGATATGAACAGCATTGTCTTTGTGCGTCTCTTCCCCTCGAGTGGCAGTGTAGGACCCAGGAGGCTGGATCTCTCCCTAAGATTCCCGGCTGCCGATTTCTAAATTAAGAAGGAAACTGAGCTGCGAACTGTTTTTTCTCAGTTTCCCCCTTTTTGTGTTTATTTGCTGGTGTTGTGACATGTGACTGACTTTACATATCCCGCTGAGCAATAGAAGGGTTTGTTTGTTCTGGCCTAGCACAATATATGAATGTGGTGTGTAAACTTTGATTGATTTTGTAGCATAATGTACAGGTAGTCCTCGACTCACAACAGTTCATTTAGTGACCGTTCACAGTTACGACGGCACTGAAAAAAGTGACCATTTTCACACTTATGGCTGTTGCAGCATCCCCATGGTCACGTGATCAAAATTCAGAAGCTTGGCAATTGACTCATATTTCTGACGGTCACAGTGTCCTGGAGTCATGGGATCCCCTTTGGCGACCTTCTGACAAGCAAAGTCAGTGGGGAAGACAGATTCACTTAACAATCGTTTTACTAACTTAACAACTGCAGCGATTTACCCTTTGGCAAGAACAGTTGTAAAATGGGGCAAAACTCACTTAACAAATGTCTCACCAACAGAAAATTTTGGGCTCAATTGTGGATGTAAGTCGAGGACTACCTGTACATATCCAACCACTCTATAGCAGTCAGTTTAAAAACTCGTTTTTAAAACAAACTATGGATGGGTGACTCCAGCCAGCGTGGATAACTGGAGTTCTTTCAGAGAAGAAATAGAGGATGCGTGTAAGTGGACAGCCTGCCTATAGTGAAGCAAGGGAAGAAATTCTAATAGCTATCTTTAGGAGCCTCTGCTCTTGTCTGAGTGTCTCCCAGTGACAGCTGAACCAGTGATCCCAAAAAGGAAATTTTCTCATGGACATTAGATACCTTGAGCTCAGAGGGAAGGAGGGAGGAAAGGAAGGGAGAAGATGGAATACAGAAGCTCTCTTGGCATGCGGGCTCTTCCACGCTGATGTTTGAAGCTTTCCTGTGTCTCAACAGGAGGGAATCAAAGGAAACTACCATCCAGGTGTCCTAAGCAGGAAGAAGGCCGATGTTCGGTCCAGTACGAACTTCCAGGCCAGCATATTAGGGATGAGCTGTCCAATCATGCTAGTGAATGTCTAGAGCCTTCGTTAAAGATTAGCCAGCAAGCATTAAAATCCATGGAAGGGCTTAAATTTCAGACTGAAAAAGTTGTTTTAAACTTGGCAAATCCGGATCAATCAAATCTGACAAACTTACTTGAAGGTCATTCAGGATCTCTGACATTCTTCGACACTTTTTTTTTCCTACCCAGATTTTTGCTGTGATGAATTCTAAATGTGTAAGATTTAAAGAGATGTTGTGTTTGTGTGAGTGTCTTCTCCCCCCCCCCCTCTTCAGGCCCCCATGGGTTAATTTTTGAGCAAGGACTTGTCCTCTGACTGGGTTCCTATATTGACTGAAAGCATGTTTGCAGAACCATGGTTAATTGGTAGATTGGCAAGCCATAAACAAGCAAACCATAGTATGGGTTTGTGTGGGGTGTGAGCTCATCCCCATTGGATTTGGAGCTGGGTTACCACTGATCCCCAGAATAATAAAGGCTGTTGAATTATGGACCATCAAACCTAATGGACCTACCCTCTCTCCAAGAAAGGACTTGGTTCCTCTGGAGTCTATTTCTAGTTACCCCCATCCTCCACCCACCCAAACTTGAAGATGTGTCTATAGTTAGCTGTCCCGCCTCCCACCGAGGAAGCCTATATAACCCCAGGGGAATTCACAGCCAAGTGTCTAGGCTGTTTGCCCTTCTGGCCCCTGAGACATCCCCATCGCATCCACAGCTGCTGTTCACCCATCTACCTGCCCACTGAGAAAACATGGTAAGTGAGGAAAAAATTGGGTGTGCAGGCAAGAGTGTAGTAGATGTCTAAGGAAATCAGGGGGCCATCTCAGTCCAAGCTAGCGGGAAATGTACAGCACTGAGAATATTTTTTTTAAAAAGTTGAATCGTCTCTGGATCTGCTTTTTAAGTCAAGCATTGGAATAGAGCAGCTTCTCAAATGCTCTTGATGAAGGATCAAATCAGCAAAGGAAGATGTAGAAGAGGTAAAAAAAAGTTCTCTAGGCAATTTTGTTTTTAAAAAATCCTCCAGTTTAGCTTTTTCTTCTACATATGTGAGTGAATTTTAAGTATTTTCAGCTAGGGCTTTTAAAAAAAATATCTGGATAAAACGAATATGGGTGTTAAGAGGAAGCTTTGGCGCTGTTAGAGAGACGGAGGGCTATGAGGATCCAAAGGCGTCTGTGTTGTTTTGAGATGGGGAAGAGAACTTGGAAGAGCTGAAGGCATACAGACTCTCAGAGTCTGATTCAACATCTATGGTTGTGTCTCATTTTCTTCACTTTCTGAAATGGATCTGATCTTGCACACATATCCTATGCCAAGCCATCTTCCTGCTCACTAATACTTGGCGATACTTGGCTTTTCGCCTTCAATCTGGCAGGTGAAGCCCTTCAAGTCCCTGAATAATTGCATAATGCTTTTCTTGAATAACATAGCAGGAAGTTTTATTACACACATGGAATATTTTGGGTTTTTGCCTGACTTTTTTTTTCCAGAAAGGAACAAAGTGTGGCTGGACAGCTGTTGAGCAGACAGGAGCCTCTGAGTCAGACTCCTTAAGGCACCACAAGATCCAGACAAAGGAAGTTGCAACCTGTCTGTTTTTTTTTCCCCCCCAAATGAGAAACAAGGAATACATTAATTATTCCTTCACCCTTGATGTTTCTTTGTATGCCTGGTGTATCTCTCCTCTGAAAAGCCACATCAGAGGAAATGTAGGAGTGGGTGAATGCTGTAAGTTGTGTTTTTAGAACAATCCTTCCAGAACATTCCTGTAAGTCTGGCCATGGAGAGAAGACAACCCACAATAGTTTGGACTGTTGAATCTCTCAGGACCTCATTTCTTGATGCAAAAAGATTAGTTTGTCAGCATGCAGATATATGTTAGCTTTCTCCACCTGAGGCCTCCAGCCTACAATCCCATCATCTCTAGCTATGCCTCTGTGCCTTGCTATAAGGGTTTCCAAAATTGTACTGGGTTTTTATAGAGATTCTAGCCAACTGAATGTGATTAGAGGACTGAGATGCATCTATTATCTGTAGCCAATATCCCAAAGTTCTTATTTTTGCTCTGGTTCAATTCATGAGAGAGACCCACTTGGATCATCTGGATCTTCAGGTTCTCATTTCGTTTTTGCGTTGCCATCCCTGTCACACTTTTAGTTTTTCCAGAAGTAACACACATATCAGTTTCCAGGAGTTGAGGATCAAGAAAGAGCGCCACACTGAAGATAGAAAGGAGATTCTTGAGATTATCTCCAAATAATCACAGTGATTCTAAATAGCTTCCTGGGATATAGATCATAATCCTATATATTCTATATATAATAACGTTGTTCAGGAGACATAGTTGACAAGGTTGAGAGAGAAAGAAGGTAAAATATCATTTTATGTTTTTCTTTTCATGTATGAGATAGATTTGCGAAACCAGCTGGAGTTATTTATGGGACTGTATTGGATATAGTCTGCCCCCTCCTGTCTTTCCTATTAGGTACACCAGTTGTGGATTAGTGCTATTATCTGAAACAGTTGTCATTAAGCACCAAATTGGGCTTGTTCATATATGTTTTATTTGCCCAGGCTATCATTTTAACAGAGATTAAAGATTCCTGCTTATTTTATCAATACATTACTTATATATTATTAACTTAAAACTTGCAAAATGATTTTTGGGAAGATTAAAAGTATAATACCCACATACAACAGGGTTACCTAAAAAGTTGTGGAAATTAATTGTTACAAACATGAAATGAACACTTTGAAAAGATACATTAAATTCCATATTTGGACTGAAAGCGAGAGTTGCTGCTTCTGCTGTTTCTCAAACCAAAGTATACTCTTTCTTTAAAATAACGAACATTAATGTTTCTCTTTAATGTTCCAAATTTTCAGACTTTTGCTTCAGGAAAAAAAAGTTTGTTGAGCTTTCCTTACGGATTAATCCCTCCCCTCCCTTGTATTTATAGAAAACAACAAATATTAACAATACTTTGTTTTGAAGATATACATCTAACATAAAAGGACAATTAAAGGAAGTTTTAATTATTAAGTTAAACTAAATAATACTTGAGGGGTCCTTGGTGCTCTCTGAGCTTGCTTGTTTTCTCACAGATGTTTCATTACCCAAACTAGGTAATATCATCAGTGCTAACAAATGGGCAAATGAAACATCTGCAAGAAAACAAGCAAGCTCAGAGAGCACCAAGGACCCCTCATGTCAACCCTGAGCTACAAATATTCTCCTTTATTAGTAAATAATATTTTCTGTCATTTAGTAGGGTTCTCTGCCCCTGGAGACAAAATGTAGAAAATGATCAAGCATGGCCTTACAAGATCAAATTCTTGAACCTCCTCAGTTGTATTGCTTAGAGTCTACTGTGACTGAAGACATTTATTTGTTTGTAAAAACAGACAAATAAGTAACTAGAAATTTTGCAAAGTCGGAATTCTTAATAAGATCTTCTCGTGTCGCTGATGAATTGACTGCTTACACATTGTCAAAAAAAAAAGAAAATGCATACCAAAGATGCTGATTTGTATCACATTTGCAGAGAGAAAGGTACTAAACTATAAATCAATTCTGCAATTTAAGTTGAAGGATAAGTCATTTAATTGTAAAGGGGAAGCCGTGACTAGGTGACCTATGTACTTCCTTAATCAGTGATGTGCTAAGATTTGGTGTACCCACTACCACTGGTTCCCTCCTTTTTTTTCATTCAACTAGTTTCAACTTTGAATAGAGACTCTCACCTTTAAAAATGGGAGGTAGGGTTGCCCTGATCTTGAATGCCTGTCTTTGTCTTCCAGGCACCCAAGAAGGCAAAGAGAAGGGCAGCAGAAGGAAGCTCCAATGTCTTCTCCATGTTTGACCAAACACAGATCCAGGAGTTTAAAGAGGTAAGAACAAGAACAAAGATGGATGTGGGAAGAGGTGTCAGTCATTAGGAAATATAACAAATGTAGTGATGCCATTAAAGGATGACTTTGGGGTAAATGATTGGATCCCAATGAGCATCGCCTAGGACACAGGTCAGCAACCTGCGGCTCTGGAGCTGCATGCGGCTCTTTGAGCCTTCCCCTGTGGCTCCCAGCCTCCTCTGCCATTTGCAGAGAGAGACAGAGACAGAGAGATGCACTTGCGCTTCCCTGCTTCTCTGTCTCTCTCTGTCTCTGTGTTTGTGTTTATGTGTGTGTTTGTATGTGTGTGTGTGTGTGTAAAAGAGAGTGGACTCACTGTATTCTCCGACAAGCTGAAAATCTTTTGGGGCGTGGCTCCTCCCTTTGCTGCGTCTCTGCAGGAAGCAGGAAGCAGGAAGGGCAGGAGAGAGCTAGCTAGGCCAGCTATGCTGACTGAGGAATTCTGGGAATTGAAGTCCATGAGTCATAAAAGAGCCGAGGTTCCCTACATCTGAGCTTGTTGGAGAACAGCTTGAAGCCAGCTTGCCAGGTGAGCAGAAGATCGGAGAGAGGGAGAGGGGGGAGAAAGAGAGAGAAAGAGAGAGAGAAGGAAGGAGAGAGAGAGAGAGAGAGAGGAAAGAGAGAGAGAGAAAGAGAGTGGGGGAAGAGGACTGGCAGACCAAGGGCAGAAAGAAAGAGAGGGAGGGAGAGAGAGACAGAGAGAGAGATCCTTTTGATATCTAAAATGAAGATAACACTGCATATATCCTTTTTTACCTTTATGAGATATATATCATATATGTGTGTGTGTGTGTGTGTGTGTGTGTGTGTGTATGTATGTATATGTATATGTATATATGTAGGTCTTTGGTTCTTCGGGTTTTCTCCCACGTAGAATTTGAAGTGTCTGGGCGACGTTTCGATGAAGTCTCATTCATCATCTTCAGGCTGGTGCTTTTGGCTTCTGCTTCTAGGAGCAATGTGTGGTCTGAGCTGTTTTTTCCTTTTAACTGCCAGTGGGGGTTTGAACTGATTGGCTGGGAGCTTGGCTATGTTCTGATTCATTAGGGGCTTGGCTGTGCTCTGAGTGGCTGGGGGGTTGGCTGTGTTCTGATTGGCTGGGGGAGTGTTCTGGTTGGGTGGGGGCTTTGTAGTGCTGGAGGGGTTCAAAGTGGCCAATGATGCAGCTCTGCTCTGGCTCCTGGTCTGTGGTCGTGCCTCATCATCGGTGTGGGTTTGGGTTTGCTTTTTGCGTGGATGTGTGGAGGTGGCATCCTGTGTGGTTCTGGTGTCAATCTTTGTGTTAGGAATTCGTTTGTCAATAAGGGCGGGTTTCCAAATGGCTGGTAGGCGGGAGGTATCATCTCGTTTGTTCATGCTGTGCGGGCGTTTTTCTATCTCGATGGCTTCTCTGATTATTCTGTTATTAAAATGTTCAGTTTTGGCAATAGTTCTGTATATACCATATTTTTCGCTCCATAAGACGCAGTTTTTTCCATCCCAAAGTAGGATGAAAAATCAGCTGCGTCTTATGGAGCGAAGATGCAGGCAGGGAGGGGGGGAGGCACTGGAGCAATTGGAAAAAAAAAAGAAAAAAAAGGGAGGTTGGTCGCCGGAAAAGGGAGCGAGCGAAGCGGCGGGTGAGTGAGTGAGCGAGCTGGAGGGGCGGGTTTTCTTCCCGGTCTCTTGCTGCCCCAGCCAGAAGGAAGCTCCCTGCGCCAAGGAGAGGTTCCCGGTGCGCCTCCCCTCATCCCACTGCGGCGGGGTGAGTGAGTGAGCTGCGGCGGCGGCGGCGGCGGTGGGGCGGGGAAGGGAGGGGAGGGGAGGGGAGAGGCGCAAAGCTCTGGATTCCGCTCCCCCCCGCCACGCCACGCCAGCCCCATCGCCTCACTCACCCACCGCTTCGCTCGCGCGCCCTTTTCCGGCGACCAACCTCCCTTTCTTTTTTTTTCTTTTCCAATTGCAAAGTTAAAAGAAAGGGAGGTTGGTTGCCGGAAAAGGGCGCGCGAGCGAAGCGGCGGGTGAGTGAGTGAGCGACGGCGGCGGCGGCGGCGGGGGGGCGGGGAAGGGAGGGGAGGGGAGCGGCGCAAAGCTCTGGATTCCGCTCCCCCCCGCCACGCCAGCCCCATCGCCTCCACCGGCTCCTTCCCCCGCGGCAGCAACGCCCGCTACTTCGCCCCGCCGCTTCCCATCGCGCTGGGCCGAGAGGGCGGTGGGGCTGTGCGGAGCAAGTGAGGGAGCCTCCTTCCCTCCGAGCTTGGCGAGCCAGCCTCGCCCGCGGCGGCTGGGGCGGCGGCGGCGGCGGCGGCTCTCCCTGCGCAGCCTGCTGGCCCGGCGCGCGGCTGGAGAGGCTCGGGGCTCGGCTTGCGCGGGGAGGTCCGGCTGCCCCCCTCAGCATCTCTTCCCCGACTCCTTCCCGACTCCCTCAGCCGACCTTCTTCCGGGGCGCTCTGCTGATAAGACGCACCTCTAAAATCTAGGTGCGTCTTATCAGCAGGTGCGTCTTATGGAACGAAAAATACGGGTATATGTATATATATGTATGTGTGTATATATATATGTATGTATGTATATATGTATGCATGTATATATATGTGTGTGTGTGTGTGTATATAGATAGATAGATATAGATATAGATATAGATATAGATATAGATATAGATATAGATATAGATAGATAGAGATAGAGATAGAGATAGAGATAGAGATAGAGATAGAGATAGAGATAGAGATAGAGATAGAGATATATATACATACATACATACATACAAAAATACATACATACATACATACATACATACATACATACATACATATATATATATGTAGGTCTTTGGTTCTTCGCGTTTTCTCCCACGTAGAATTTGAAGTGTCTTGGCGACGTTTCGACGAAGTCACATTCGTCATCTTCAGGCTGGTGCTTTCGGCTTCGTGCTTCTAGCAGCAATGTGTGATTGCAACTGTTTCTTCCTTTTAACTGCCAGTGGGGGTTTGAACTGATTGGCTGGGAGCTCGGCTGTGTTCTGATTGGGTGGAGGTATGTTCTGATTGGTTAGGGGGTTGGCTGTGCTCTGATTGGATGAGGGGTTGGCTGTGCTCTGATTGGCTGGGGGAGTGTTCTGTTTGGGTGGGGGATTAGAGATGGTGAGCTGCATAGCTGTTTGGCTTCGCGTTCGTGGTCGTGCCTCATCTTCATGGTGGGTGTCAGTTTGCTTCTTGTATGGATTGGAGGGGTTTAAGGTGGCTAATGATGCAGCTGTGGTCTGGCTTCTGGTTTGTGGTCGTGCCTCATCATCGGTGTGGGTTTGGGTTTGCTTTTTGCCTGGATGTGTGGTGGTGACATCGTGTGTGGTTTTTGTGAGTGTAGGTCTGGTGTCATTCTTTGTGTTATGGACTCATTTGTCAATAAGGGCGGGTTTCCAAATGGCTGGTAGGCGAGAGGTATCATCTCGTTTGTTCATGCTGTGAGGGCATTTTTCTATCTCGATGGCTTCTCTGATTATTCTGTTATTAAAGTGTTCAGTTTTGGCAATAGTTCTGGTCTTTTTGAAATCAATTTCATGTCCTGTGGCTTTAAGGTGTTGGACCAGGGAAGAAGTTGGTTCCTCTTTTTTGACAGAGTTTTTGTGTTCTTCAGTGCGTGCACTTATTCTTCTGTTGGTTTGTCCGATGTATGTGGTGGAGCAAGCAGTACATGGGATTTCATATACTCCTTGATTTTCTAACTCAATTTTGTCTTTGGGGTTTCTTAGGATGGTGGATATTTTTCTGTTTGTGCAGAATGCTGTGTTGATGTTGGCATCAAATCAGAGCACAGCCAACCCCCTAACCAATCAGAACACACCTCCACCCAATCAGAACACAGCCGAGCTCCCAGCCAATCAGTTCAAACCCCCACTGGCAGTTAAAAGGAAGAAACAGTTGCAATCACACATTGCTGCTAGAAGCACGAAGCCGAAAGCACCAGCCTGAAGATGACGAATGTGACTTCGTCGAAACGTCGCCAAGACACTTCAAATTCTACGTGGGAGAAAACCCGAAGAACCAAAGACCTACATACAAACACCCGCAAAAACCTCAGAAAACACACACACACACACACACACACACACACACACACACACAAATATGGGAGAAAGAAATCTTTCTTTCTTTTACCTGTTTCGGCTCAACCCAGAGCCATCTGCAGGAAAATATATATATATATGTTTTTATTTAAATTGCTAACAAAGAAATAAGGGAGAATTAGCTATACCAGTGTTTATTTTTTAGATTGCACCCTGTAAACCCAAATATGGGAGGAAGGAATCATTCTTTCCTTTTGCTTGTTTCAGCTCAACCCAGAGCCATCTTGCAAGCACAAATATATATATGTTGTTTAAAATTGTTGACAAAGAAATAAGGGTTTATTTCTTTAAATAAGTGTTTATTTTTTTTTTTTAAAAAATAAACACTTGACACATATCCTTACTCCCTGACTACTGACAAAGCGGGAGAGAACTTGTGGCTCAACAGGTTAAAGCATCTGCTTAGCATGCAGACTGCCCAGGTTCGAATCCCAGAAGGGTGAGTTCTGACTGAAGAGAGTTAAGAAACTCGAAATAGCTATATCAGAAATTCCCTTATTTCTTTGTCAACAATTTTAAACAACATATATATATTTGTGCTTGCAAGATGGCTCTGGGTTGAGCTGAAACAAGCAAAAGGAAAGAATGATTCCTTCCTCCCATATTTGGGTTTACAGGGTGCAATCTAAAAAATAAACACTTGACACATATCCTTACTCCCTGACTACTGACAAAGCGGGAGAGAACTTGTGGCTCAACAGGTTAAAGCATCTGCTTAGCATGCAGACTGCCCAGGTTCGAATCCCAGAAGGGTGAGTTCTGACTGAAGAGAGTTAAGAAACTCGAAATAGCTATATCAGAAATTCCCTTATTTCTTTGTCAACAATTTTAAACAACATATATATATTTGTGCTTGCAAGATGGCTCTGGGTTGAGCTGAAACAAGCAAAAGGAAAGAATGATTCCTTCCTCCCATATTTGGGTTTACAGGGTGCAATCTAAAAAATAAACACTTGACACATATCCTTACTCCCTGACTACTGACAAAGCGGGAGAGAACTTGTGGCTCAACAGGTTAAAGCATCTGCTTAGCATGCAGACTGCCCAGGTTCGAATCCCAGAAGGGTGAGTTCTGACTGAAGAGAGTTAAGAAACTCGAAATAGCTATATCAGAAATTCCCTTATTTCTTTGTCAACAATTTTAAACAACATATATATATTTGTGCTTGCAAGATGGCTCTGGGTTGAGCTGAAACAAGCAAAAGGAAAGAATGATTCCTTCCTCCCATATTTGGGTTTACAGGGTGCAATCTAAAAAATAAACACTTGACACATATCCTTACTCCCTGACTACTGACAAAGCGGGAGAGAACTTGTGGCTCAACAGGTTAAAGCATCTGCTTAGCATGCAGACTGCCCAGGTTCGAATCCCAGAAGGGTGAGTTCTGACTGAAGAGAGTTAAGAAACTCGAAATAGCTATATCAGAAATTCCCTTATTTCTTTGTCAACAATTTTAAACATATATATATATATATATGTTTAATATATATATATTAATATAATATATTAATATTATATATTATATATTAATATATTAATATTATATATTAATATATTAATATTATATATTATATATATAATATATTATAATATATTAATATTATATATTAATATAATATATATATATATGTTATATATATATATATATATATATATATAAAGGTAAAAAAGGATATACGCAGTGTTATCTTCCTTTTAGATATCAAAAGGGTTTTTGCGGCTCCCAGTGTTTTGTTTTCGGTGGGAAATGGTCCAAGTGGCTCTTTGAGTGTTTTGGGTTGCCTACCCCTGGCCTAGGAGCACCATCTAGAACTGACATTCTAGGAGATTTTTAACTACATCAGTGAATATATAGGAATGAACTTTAAAAATAAAGCTGCTTGTACTATTCCATTCAGATTCTGTTTTCCCTTTGAAAAAATTTGCTGACTAATCACAGAAATTTTGCCCATTATAAGAGAAACTAATTAGAAGTGACTAAATAGAAAAGGTCTAGATAAGTTATAGAGGAGTTTTTTTAAACATGATTTACCTCAAGAATCCACTTGTAGATATCTGTTCATGTATAGGACTACTGGTGGTTTGATTTGAGTCTGAACCTTTACAAAAATAGGGATTCTTTGTTCCCAAAATTCTGCCATCAAATAGAGGCTTAGCATTTATTAATTTTCCTTTCCTTTTTGCCTTTTGTATAGTTCTATTAATTGTTGATCACGTTCAATACTTCTAAGTTTTAAAGTCATTTTCCTAATTTTATTGTCCATTCCAATATGTGTTGAATTACAGCTTCCATTGTTCACAGATACAGGTGAAACTCGAAAAATTAGAATATCGTGCAAAAGTTCATTTATTTCAGTAATGCAGCTTAAAAGGTGAACCTAATATATGAGATAGACTCATTACATGAAAAGCAAGATAGTTCAAGCCGTGATGTGTCATAATTGTGATGATTATGGCTTACAGCTCATGAAAACCCCAAATCCACAATCTCAGAAAATTAGAATATTACATGCAATCAATAAAACAAGGATTGTACATAGAACAATATCGGAACTCTGAAAAGTATAAGCATGCATATGTACTCAGTACTTGGTTTGGGCCCCTTTTGCAGCAATTAGTGCCTCAATACGGCGTGGCATGGAAGCTATCAGCCTGTGGCACTGCTGAGGTGTTATGGAAGACCAGGATGCTTCAATAGCGGCCTTCAGCTCTTCTGCATTGTTCGGTCTCATGTCTCTCATCTTTCTCTTGGCAATGCCCCATAGATTCTCTATGGGGTTCAGGTCAGGCGAGTTTGCTGGCCAATCAAGCACAGGAACCCTTTGCAGGTGTTATGGTTTAATTAGCTGATTAGAGTGGGACACTTTGAGCCTAGAATATTGAACCTTTACACAATATTCTAATTTTCTGAGATTGTGGATTTGGGGTTTTCATGAGTTGTAAGCCATAATCATCACAATTATGACAAATCATGGCTTGAACTATCTTGCTTTGCATGTAATGAGTCTATCTCATATATTAGTTTCACCTTTTAAGTTGCATTACTGAAATAAATGAACTTTTGCACGATATTCTAATTTTTCGAGTTTCACCTGTAGAATGGATGTTGTTTGGGGATAATGGGATTTATTTTTTGCTACACCTGAGGTGCCATCTTTTTTTTTTTTTTGCAAAACTTTTATTGGTTTTTTTAATTTTAGCAACAAAAAGCTCAAAGCACACCATGGTGTTAGGGTAAACAATCATCCAAAAGCAAAACATTTATACATACTGTGTGCAGAATTTCGTGTTAAAGAAATCCAGATGAGACGAGCTTCGGAGTTAGAAAAATAAAGTTTGTTTATTGTTCAAAACGGTTTGCAAAGCGTGGTGGAACCCTTACCATGCACCTCACGGTTACATGGAAAAAGCCACACCCTACAGAAGCATTAGCAGAATTTATAGTTAGTTTACATCCCACCCCCCCTTTTCATACATCACTAAACTACGTGTTCCAATCATATCTTGCTATTACAACTATTTCCTTATATGGCTATTTCTACTTCCTTCCTCAGAGCTACTGTGCTCATTTTCTATTGGCTAAATTCTACTTCCTTATTCTATGCCTAGTCATGCACTATGCTAAGTCATGCACATTGCTAAGCATGGTCATGGGTCATGGAAAATTTTAAACCTTTTGAAAATACTCCACTCAATCCCCCATTTTTTATTTGGCAATTTGTTTAATATTTTTCTGAATTTCAATCAATCTTCCTTTTTCTACTATACTTTCTTTCATTGGCCCAATTGTTTCCATACCTTCCAATAACTGAATCTGATTCTCTATTTCTTTTAATACCATCATTGATTTTATAGATGTCTGGGTTTTCATCATTCCTTCTATTGAACTTTGAACAATGTTCCGTATTACCGGAATTAAACAGGGTAACATCATTAATCCAATAATTGTTATACATCCCATAAATAAGGCTTGTTTCCAATTGGCAAATATTCCTCCTAAGAAACCTTCTTTATCTAATAATCCATGCCATGTTTGTACTGGTACGTGGGCTACTTTAATCATTTCTGTGGTGATTTGTTCTACTACTGTTCCAGATCCATCTATTTGTATACAACAATTTGTTAGATTAAACTTTCCACAAACCCCTCCTTCTTTAGCTAACAAATAGTCTAAAGCGAGTCGGTTCTGTATAATATATGTTCTAGACAATACACTTTCTTTAGCTAATTTAGTTAAAGCTCGAGCAGTTTGGTTAGTAATTATTTCTACTACAGCCTGTAGGCGTATTATACGATTTAGCATATATATAGGAGTTCTGTAACCCCAACTTCCATCCTGTGCCCAAGTTGCAGGACCATATTCACAAATAATTCGTTCAGGTGGCCATTCATCATATTTCCATTTCCTCTGAAGACATGAAAAGTCATTAATCTCTCTTTTAACAATTCTTCCTACACTCTCATATACCGGAATACCCAACAATTGTTTCCTTTGTATTGGCAGAAGGAAAAATGAGGGTTGGATCACTCCTAAAATGCAAGATCCAAACCATCCGGCAGGAAGAATATTATATGCAAATGCTCCACAAATCCAATATAATCCATCGGGAGTGATCCATTGTAAAGTATCATTTTCTGGATCTTTTAGAAAAGATAATTGCTCAATTTGGGATAACGAGTTGTTTTTAGGCTGGGTTTCATTAATTTGGGATGTCCAAGTGTTATTTTCCCATTCATTCAAACACCGCATATATCCCATTGGTCTTGTTCTACCACTATTATTCGCCCTGGTATAACATACATTCCCAACCAAATTAATAGATAACTTCCAGGTCTCATTGAAATGAATTGAATATGTAAAATTCTTGTTCCATTGTTGTATTTCAGTATAGTTTGCTTCCCTAGCATGCCATGGCCATTCATCCCCCATATTTGTCCCACCACAAACAAAACAATTCTTTAATATTAATTTATTAGCCACTTCCTGTGCCAATTCAATAAACATATTTTTAGCTTTTGGAGGAACGGGGAGTTGATTTATTTTTGTAATTTCCTCTTCATATTCCCAGAACACTTTAACAGGTTGATTGCTTAATTTAGTGGATTTTACTTGTATAATTATATATCCATAAGGATCCTTTCCTGTTCCATCAATTCCTATACCAAAATAATAATATTGGGTAGATGAGGTTTGAGAAACTAATGTTTCTAAGCATATCGGTGTGCACTGTCCTGATGAACAATCTGTGGATACTGAACCCATGGATATGTTAAATCCTGTTGGCCCCTTACTCCATTTATTTGGCTCTTTCTCTGTATACCAATATGTGTGGCTAGGAGCAAAGGCAACGTGGCCAGTGCTTGCTTGGGGTGTTACCATTTGAAACAAATATTTCTTTTCCTTTACATAGTCCCTTTCCCACTGATAACTTCTGCAGCTTACTCCATACTCATCATTATGACCTTGTCCTATGTTTATTGCTTTACAGGTATCAAAGCAAACAGATATTTTCTGTTTTCCCCTTGTCTGATTATGGGCTATATAACCACCTTGGCTTTGGGCATGTGCAAATAATGTTTGTATTTCTTCTGTTCCCCCTTTATATCCATATATATATATACTTCCAGTTATGGGTCCCACTGCTTTGGGTTCATAACATTGAATTCCCTGTTTTGTATAACATCTGGAATATTGTGTTTGGTTTGAGATGCAAGGTTCTATTCTTGTATTATTGCATTCTGGCTTATAAGTATAATATAACAAAGTTTCCACTATTCTGGTCCCTTGTTTAGTTTTCCGAATACATTCTTTGCATAGATCTTTTACTCTATCCCCCATACTTCTGGCTGTTCTGCTTTGTCCAACACACAGGTCTGCAGCAGTTCCTAGAAGCAGGAAGAGAATCAAAACATTCATTGTCTTTTAAATTTCACTTTTAGAGGGTTTCCAGAAACTGGAATTACGTGTCACTCAGCCGTTGATTTCTTCGCTCGAGTATAATGGGTCCAGCCTTTCTCTTTGGTCCTTATTGCTGTGTCCGTTACCAACAGCACCAAGAAAGGGCCTTCCCAATTGGGTTTCAAAGTCCCTCTTCTCCAAGTCTTTATCCACACCTCGTCTCCCACTTCAATGGAATGTACTTTGAAGCTCAACGGAGGTGCCTGTACGAGATAGCCAGTTTTTCTGAAAGAATCAAAAATCTGGGACAGAGTCTGCAAATATTTTAAGAGTACTTTATCTTTACTGGGCAATTCCCCTATCATAATCCCAGAATCCCTTATAGGCATACCATATAACATTTCATAAGGTGAAAGTCCAATGTCTTTTCTGGGCTGAGCTCTAATTCTCAGCAAGGCCATCAGTAGGGCTTTCAACCAACTTAATCTAGATCTATCTCGCCCTCCTGTCCAGCCTTCTGATCTTCCTGATCTGCTAACCTATTTCCTCTCTTTTTCAATCTCTTCCCCCTTTTCGTGTGCCCTCACATGCATCACAGCAACCCTTTCAAGTAGTAGGAGAGCATCCAACAGTTGCTCCACCAATTCCACATGCTTTAAGTCTCTCCCCGTGCTGGTTATGAGCCTCTTTCCTTCCAGATTTTACCAAAAGTATGGACAACTCCAAATGCATTTAGTTCAGCAGCTTGTGCTGACCAATGATTGGGTATCCATAAGTCTTAGCCTGGCTCAGCACCCAGATCTACAGGGAGGGAAAGCCCCCCCCTAACATTCTCTTCTCCCCATCCAACATCCACCACACCTCTTTCTTATCAACTTTGCTATAACCATCTATCCATAAACAATCAGGCTGAACATTTATCTGCAAATTCTATCCAGAATCAACATTCATAAAGAGGTAAAAACTTAGTTTTCAGTGCAGCATCACAAAAGAAAAAAAACTTAATGAGATACATGTAGCTTTAACAGAAGTGAGAGCTTGTTGTCATTAGTTACGTTATCAAACTAGGTCAGTTACATTACTTCCTTTCACACACACACACACATAGATTCTGCATTTCTAAATGTTAAATACAAACTGCAGCAGCAAAACAAATTTGGAACAAGGAGAAGCCATACTAAACAAGTTATCTTTGTACTTTGTCCCTGAGCAAAGTTACAATAGAGGCCAAAGGGGAAAAACACTACAGTTTCTACAGACTTTCTGTCTCTCTCACTTAAAACAATACAGCCAGCTAAGTTTTGCAAAAATCCTTTACATGCATTCCTCTCACACATCCTCCATTGAACTCTTCTCAGGCAAACACTTGCCCATCAGCATATTCACACATTCACTTCCATTCAAACTACTGGCATAAACAACTTCACATACGGATATTTCATTACTTTCTCTTGACAAATCAATAACTATTGGCCCTTCATTCCACATTCAAAACACTTTCTCTCCCTATTCTGGTATCCACCTCAAAACCCTCGAAATCCTCTTTCTCTGCCCCCATTACATACTGGTTCCTTTCATCCCTCCTATATTTTCTCTGCTTAAACTCTTTTCTAGGAGGTTTTTCCTGCTTTTTTCTGCTTCATCACTTGCTGTCTTACTTTCTGCCTCACATTCTCTGTATCCCTCTGAACATACACTTTCTCTTCTACAAACTGCAACTTGCTTTTACTCACTCTCAGTCCTTGTTACGCTAAAAAGTTCAACAATTCTATCGTCCCTGCCTCAGTCTCAGTCTTTTTCTTTTAATGGCAACATCTGTTCCCCGGCATGCCATAGATCGGGAACCCAGATGATGGCATAGTCCAATTCATTGTTTAAACTTTTGCATTTCTTCTTCTTTTTAACATATGTATATAAATTGTGACATTGAAAATAATCATTTGGCCCATTCCTTGGCCATTCTACGTTATCATCCTCCCACCAAATAAAACAACAAAGGTTAACCATATCTTCTTTGTTCAATCCTAACTTCAAAATCTCCCGATTGTAGGGTGGCGAACCCCATCCGGCCAATATTTTACCCAAAGGGGCATTAGGGTCAATTTTGAGTTTAGGATTTTTACGGATCCGTTTTACACACTTTTTTTTCCTGAATCTCTTGAGTTTGTGTTACCTCCCATCTGTCCCACAGGTGGGGTTCGAGTACGTTCCTGTGTTCCTCCCGGTGGCCCCTCTAATCACACAGCACCGTCTTTTGAATTACTTCCCAAGTATTCCCCTCGCTCACACCATCCTCAAAAGGACTTCCACCCGGCACCGCCACCAGTTCGCACATTCACTACTCTATCTGACCGCCCTTGTGTTCTGTACTCACCAGGGTCCGTGCACGGATGTTACCCGGTCTTTCTCAGACGTCTTGTTTCCAATTATTTCCCTTTCACTTTATAATTCAACTCCTATTAGTCGTCTTTTTATGCTTTTAACGGGTATTCAAGAGCCGTTAAGGCCTCTGGGTGGTTCCCCTCCGTTCAAAATGGAACAGGGTGCACCTTAGAGGGACCCCTCAGAGTCCAGAAGCGGATTGAATCCCAGCGGTGCCTCCAATTTGTGTGCAGAATTTCGTGTTAAAGAAATCCAGATGAGACGAGCTTCGGAGTTAGAAAAATAAAGTTTGTTTATTGTTCAAAACGGTTTGCAAAGCGTGGTGGAACCCTTACCATGCACCTCACGGTTACATGGAAAAAGCCACACCCTACAGAAGCATTAGCAGAATTTATAGTTAGTTTACATCCCACCCCCCCTTTTCATACATCACTAAACTACGTGTTCCAATCATATCTTGCTATTACAACTATTTCCTTATATGGCTATTTCTACTTCCTTCCTCAGAGCTACTGTGCTCATTTTCTATTGGCTAAATTCTACTTCCTTATTCTATGCCTAGTCATGCACTATGCTAAGTCATGCACATTGCTAAGCATGGTCATGGGTCATGGAAAATTTTAAACCTTTTGAAAATACTCCACTCAATACTTCAATCAATACCTCTGGTATTCCCTCTCTTTCCCCTTAACTAACATAGTTTATTTAAAATAGTTCAGTCTGGTTTAAATTTAGTCAACCTATACCTGTTTCTAACACTTTAAAACAATTTATACAACCATAATCAAATTAACTTTAAATACAAACTCTATCAGTTCGGGTATTCCTTCCAAATATATTCTGGTACCTTAGTTTTTATTGTAAATTTTATTTAACTCTTCTTCCAGTAATATCTCTTAATTAAACTAAAACATTAATCTATCCTATATATATCTAATCTATCAACTAATCAATCTCTTATAGCTAACAAATAAAATCAAATCTTAAATTTTTCAATCCATTAAACATAATTCAGCTCATATCCAATTAAATTGTCATAACCAATGACATCAATCTTATCAAGCAAAAACCATCTTATTAAGTTAGTTCAAGATTACATAATAATTTTCTTACAAATAACCCTATTATCCTAAACAAAAAAAAGAAAAGAAAAAAAAACAAAAAAAGAACAAATACATTCTTAAAGGATTTAATATGTATTTCATTAGTCACTTCTTTTTTCTCTTATATCTCTTTTTTAAACCAAAGTATTAATCTGTCCTAAAGCTATATAAACCAACAATCAACTTTAAACTAACAAGATAACATCAAACTTTAAGATATTTCAATTCATTAATCATCAAACAAGTAGATCATCAGTAATTTCCATGTAGCTAGATTTTATATCTTCCATTGATCCCATTTTTCTTACATCTAACTTATAATCTTGGTCCTTAAGTCAGTCCATAGTTCTAAATTGCCTTTAGTCCATTACTCAAAACTTTAACTTTCATCTTTTCTTTAAATCTTATTCTGGGTTTTTTCAAATGCCAAGTAGGTTTCCATAGCAAAGCTTCCTTTCCAACAGATAAGTCTCTCTTTATTGCTTGTAATATCTTTAGAATCAGTGAGAACCATCTTTACCTCTGAATTGGCCTTCTGATTTTTTTTTTGCATAAAGTCTCGTTGCTGTAAAGTTCCAAGTCCCAATCTTTGCTTTTCCTCATTCTCAACGCCATAACTGAGTTGCATATAAGACAGAGTCAATTTCTCTTTGTTTTCAGTTAGGTCCTCTTTTTGTAGAGTCTGTTTAGTAGAAGAATCAGGTGCAGTCTGAAAGTCAATTTTAAAGTTTGAGGAAGAGATTCTGGCTCTTAATTCTGTAGTAAGCTCTTTCATTGTAGCACATATTTCCTCTTTAGTCTCATAGATTTTCTCCAGAATAAGTTTGCAATTTAAATGTGAGTACAGCTCCATTTTAGAAAAAAAAATTCAAACATCCAGTTAACTTTCATATAAAAAGATCATCTCCTCTCCAATTGCAATATTACTTTTTAACCAGTAGATGTCCTCAGAGAGCTAAAAAAGTAAATAAATCCATTTTCCCCCAAAGTCATTTCACTTTTCATTCTTCTTTCTTTACTCAAAAAACAACAATAACAACAACATAGGCTAATAATAAAGTCCGTTAAAAAAGTTTTTCCGATACCCCAGAGTACTTATATAAAAAGAGCAACGTAATTTCTAAAACTTTACTTTGTTCCTTTGTTCGCCTTTCTTCCCCAACGAGTGAAAGCTGCCTTTCCGAGCTAGGGAAATCTTTCCAACACAGCTCTTACAGGCAACAAACAAACAAAACAAAAAAAACAAAGAGAGGGAAGAAAAAGGAAAGGTCTCACCCGGATTCACCACGGTGGGTCTGCAGCTTAGATGTTCTTTGGACTTGCGGTTTCTTGCGGCAAAGCGATCGGCCATTTTATTGGCCGATCTTCTTCTCTGTCGGCCTTCGGAGTTCCGTCTGGACAGCTGGAGGAGCCGCCGCTCCTCCGCTGCCAGAACGCTGCCTCCTCATACGAAAGTCGCGCCCTCCAGGGCAACTTTGGACCCGCATAAGGGTCTGCCGACGGAGTGAAAATTAGTCGGCAGGGAGAGCAATCTCCTCGCTCGACTAGTGACGCCGCGACCGGAACCGGAAGTTACCTGAGGTGCCATCTTGAGGAAGGCTATTGTGAAGAACATCCTGAAGAGGGAGAGAGTGTGGAAATCCATAGATATTATAGGTGGACCAACTCTTTCCAAAAATGTTCTTCTGTCTCCCTATGATATGTAGGCTGCGTGCTAGCTTATTTTTGTTTTCTTCAGTAGGTCAAGATTAAACAAGCCATGAATTCTTGTGATGTGTAAAGCAGGATAAAAATTGGGTTTGTAGACCATGGGTAATGGGTTATTATGATATGTAAACCTGGCCATATTTTGGAAGAGCCAAAATAATGAGCAACTATGAGTGTGTGTCTCCACAAAATCCTACTTTGGAACTTAGAGCCTACTAAATGTGCATGGAAGATCAGCTTTTTACCTCCTATTAAAGTTGCTTTTCCTTTCCAAGGGTAATTCCAGGTTATTCTCCTTAGGACACTTGTTCTTTAAATTGATTTGGACTTTGAATAGAAATTCTCATCTGTAAAAGTGAGAGTGAGTACCAGCTTTCCATATGGAGATATTCTCTTCTCCTCGCACTTAAATTCTTAATCTTCATTTCAGAGGAACATTTTTTGCCCTTTGGCAGGCACTAGACCTCCACACACACCTACCCCAAAGTTGATGGTGTTTCCTTTCAATGCAGCAGGGTCTATTTTGGGTGAAGGAGGACTGAGCAAAGAGGTGACATCTGTGCTTGGATGAAGCAAATGGCAGAACCTTACAAGGAGATCTTTGGAAACCCATTCTGGCTGGCTAGTTTGGGAGGAGGAGGAGGAGGAGGAGGAGGAGGAGGAGGAGGAGGAGGAGGAGGAGGAGGTGAAGGTGAGAAGCCTCCTCATTTCCATCGAAAATGAAGCCTGTGGGTCTTTCAGTCTTAAGACATTGATCTACCATAAAGGAGACCAAAGCTACATTAGAAGTAGAGTTGGTAGCAAACTATCAATATAAGATCCTTTGGATTTTCTTTTTCCTGCAACCTATGTTTGTGCTTCTCTGTTTTTTGAGGGCCTCCTGCTTTTAAAAATATGAAAGGACAGATCAGTTCTTGCAACCTGCATATATTTTTTAATTGTGTGTGTTACCTGCCCTTCCTTCAGAAAACACAAAAAAACAGACTTGCCTTCTTTCTCCCCTTCTCCTTACTTCTTACTCTACAAGCATTCTGTGAGACTGGTAACACTGAAGGTCACCTGTAGATCTTTGTGTCAGGATAGAACCCAGCTCCCCTTAGTCTTCAGGTGCTTCATGTGGGCTCCTGCATTGTGCAATAGTCCTGATGTAATCATGGAATTTCAGGAGGACGAGGTGATGATTTCCTTCATTTTAATTCTTTTGCCCTTCCTACCATTCCTTCTACCATTTTTACGTTTCCCATAAGGGTGAAAAGATTAAATGTCTACTTGGTGGAGGTAGAGTCCACTGGATAGATCCGTGGTGGAAACACAGTCTTTGGTCCCAGAGCCCCCAGGTTTATACTGCTGAAATCTATAGGCATTTGTTGGCATTATTTTAATGAAGTGAAATTGGCCCGTGCAATAGATGAGGTATCTAATCCCAAACTGCAACTTCCATTACAGGAATAGTATGAGTTTAAGTAACATCATGAGAGGGCATGAAGTTTGGGAAGGTTGCTCGGGCTAGCAGAAGTAACAATCTGGATAGTTAGATCTAGGGATACCAGATCTAGATGGACGTTCACTACATGGCGGAAAGGGATTTTAAACCCCCCAATTATTGACTATTATCTAGCAGGCATCAGGATTTTTGCAGCCCAGCTTAATCCTGGGTTCAGCTACTCATTTCTCCTTGGCCAGTTTGCCTCTTCGGGGATCAATCAACTGCTTTTTGAGCTCTGCCTTTGTTGAATTCCACACTGGATTGGATCTCTTTGGAGAGATCCTGCCCTCCGGAACAGTGAAGAGGATGAACTGATGATTTGACTCATAGAAAGTATTTTGTGTCATAGAAAGTATTTTTCTAGCGAGAATATTTTTTAGACTTTTGTGGGAAACAGGGTTAGTTTGCCATCAAGATTTCTAGTTATCTTTACTTTGCTTCAGAATATCCCTTTCTGCTTTTATACTTAGAATGCAAACTTCCTCAGAGCAGAGGATCTTTTTTGCCATTATTCCACAAGTGCTGAGTAAAAGGCAGCTGGTATTTTTTTTTCCTTGAGGAAGAAGATGTTTCACTTCTCATTCAAGAAGCTTCACCAGTTGTGATAAAGAAGCAAAATGTTTTCTCCCTCAAGGAAAAAATGGAGCAGTTGCCTTTTGAAAAAGCTCCTTTGGGACAACTATGACCTGGGTGACTGAGAGTCTCCACAGACAAGTGCTGAATACATTGCTGACACTGGGGTGCTGATGTTACCTTAGCTCTCTCGGCTTCTACCTAAAGTAGTTAGGACCTTTCCTCTCTGTGTGTGTGTTGGGTGTGTGTGTGTTAACATGCATTGGAAAAGCTTCCTGAGGTACTTCTCCAGCCAACATCCAAATTACAAGTTTAGATTGTTGAGATGATGCAACTTCTACCCACCTATTATCTATTCTCTGGAAGATCATAGTTTCCCCTTCTTTCACAATGTGGAGAATCCATATTGCTCTTTGGATCAGGACTGAATTCACACATTATACTGAGCCTGAAAAATCTGAAAAACAAGCCCAGTTTCTCCACAATCTTTATTTATATGCTTCTCCTTAACCAATTCCTTAGGCTTGGTTTGTTGGCTTTTGAGTGTTAAAAAGTGGAATTTGAAATCCAGGCTGGTTGTAGATTATTCATTTTGACTCTCCTGAATCCTAAATGGTAGCCATTCTAGGTTTGGACAACACAGCAAACATTACCCTTGGATTAAAGAGCCTCATTCCCTCTGAGTAAGACATCAAGGACTTGCTTGACAGGGTGGACTTTTTGACTAATGCAGCCCCTTTCAATTTGAAAAATCTAGCATTTCATTTCTATTTGGAAAGAGTTAGACAAAGAAGAAAGAAAAAAAGAGGGGGCATACCCAAAAGAGGAGGGGAGGAGTGAATTCCACCAGTGCCTGCCAGCCTTTGGAGACCTCATCAACAGCCCCTTCAGAATGTACAATCTGTCCCCTTAGGGAGGGCTTGGGGTTTAACATGAAACAGTTTAAGGTTGTTCACATTCCTGGCAGAAGTGAAGAAGGCTATCAAATGACAGGTGTTTCCAGGGCACAGCTGCAGAAAAGGGAGGAGGATGAGGAGGATCCCACTAGCTGGAGTTAACTTGTGTCTCCAATCCTATAATGCATTGCTAGATAAGCAGACAACTAGACAAACAACTGAGGTCTTTTTTTTATATCCAGTCCAGAATGTTTATTAAAATACTTTAATTTAAATTGTCCGGTAAACCTACTGAGCACTAAAGAACGACTACGAGTGCCTTGAACTATGCACAGACATAAGTGAGCTACTATTTGTGTCTAGGGTTCAGCAGCAGCTAGTTAATTTTTCGTTCCCTGCTCTCTGGAATGAGGTTCTTCCCGAGATCCAGATGGGGCCCACTTCTCTGTTGTTTAGAAAAGCCATGAAGATCTGGGCAAAAGAAGGAGATCCCTCCCTTTATCACCTTTCTCATCTTTTAAGTTTTATTGATTTTATTGCAGTTTGTTTATTAGGAGCCTTCCAGAGTTGTTGAACGCCCGGTGGCATACAAGTTTTAACTGTTGAAGGTGAAGATGATGACTACCAAAATCACTAACAGATCCTCTTTCTTTGGCTCTATATGGTTATCTCTTTGGCTGGATTTGCGTATCACAATAAGCTATCGTTTTATTTAATTTGGATTAATGTATTGTATGAATCTAGCTCTTGCGATTGATAAAACGCAATTTGTGCCTTGATGTTGCATGCGTCTGGCCAAGGATGATTCTTTCAAAGCTGGCTTAGCATGGTAACCAGCTAGGTCAACAATACTGAATTACTGTTATTTTTCACTGATTGGTTTCTTGAGCTTTTGCTGTTACAATGTGGTTGTTTGAAATCAAAGGCTGTATCCAGTTTGCATCACTGAAGGCCAGAAGGACTTTGCACAATGAACTGGGAAGAGAGAGAGATACAGAAGCTACTCATTATTCAAAATCCCACAATTATTTCTCCTGCCTGGTAGACACCAGTTTTCAAAGTCAAGTTGAAATATCCTTTCTGAGAGGATATTTGTGCAAAATCAAAGATGGCAGGCCATATGGCTCAACCATAAAGATGCTTATGCTATGAAATGGAAGAAATTACATACTGTTAGTTCAAGTGTAGGTTTTTATGTAGTTTTCCACTTATATATCACCTATATAATTATTAAGTAATAAATGTAGGTAGATGCATACATTCAGCAACCATATCTGTTGCAGATTGTACAAGTTCTCCTTTCATACACATTCTTTTCTTAACCCAGTTCAGGAACAGACAATGTTGGGTCCTCAATTTAGATTTGGTCTACGGTTCCGGCAGGCTTCCATCACTGATCAAATTCCTGATCCCTGCTCTAATTAATCAAAGGTTCCTGAATAAATTTAAATTTAAATGAACTAAAGGCATGAACTTCATCTACAGAAAAAGCATTGCAGCTGAGGGCATCCACGAGGGAGAAGGTCAAAGCCGGAAAGCTGGTCTTTGTATCATTGTGATCAAAGTCCCACCTTTTTGTTCTACAAAGAGGCAGGGCTTCAATTGTTACATCACAACTGCCTGTCTTTCCACCTACCCCATGTTGCTGGTTTTGTCCACTGGCTGCTCTCCAAAACAACACATTTTCGTCACCAGTTTACCCTGCTGTGAGTTAATTACATGCCACTTGATATGGCAGTCCTCAAGTGATGAACGAGTTCACAGAAAAACAGAAAAAGCTTTCTTGCTCTTCATCTTAAGAAATGAAGGCCTCTACTCTGCTACATTGGGATTTGCAAACGTTGTGACTACATAACGCACATATAGTCAGTTTAGATATGTCTTGAGATTTAAATATAGATTTAAATCCAAAAGCTATTATGAAGTAGTTATTTTGCAAATTTGAGATGCTGGCAACTGTTCATTTTGGTAGGACAGGGAGAGGAAGGTAAATTTTTTATAGCCCGACAAGTTGGGTTTATGTATTATGTTATGCCATTATGTGGTTTCTTTAGTTTTTGCTTGGTGTAGCAGTTGAACCAAGCCATTGCGAATAGGTCAACAAGCCAGTTTAATATAATGCATGAACTTGGTTAATGTATTTCTTTCTCTCCTGCTTCCTAGGCCTTCACTGTTATTGACCAGAACAGAGATGGCATCATTGACAAGGAGGACCTGCGAGATACATTTGCTGCTATGGGTAAGAAAAGAGGGAGGGGGCTGAAACAGCATAATAATGTGAGCAGTTTAAGTAAAGCTGGATGGATGATCAGACCCTTAAATCAAATCCTCAGCAGTTAAACTTTCTGCCTTTCTGCATAGGCCGCCTGAACGTGAAGAATGAGGAGTTAGATGCCATGATCAAGGAGGCCAGTGGCCCCATCAACTTCACTGTCTTCCTCACCATGTTTGGGGAGAAGCTGAAGGGTGAGTGAGTGAGTCTCTTGTTCTTCTCAGTCTTCTTCTATATGACAGATAACCTGTTCCAGCATCTCACTAGTGTTCCTGTCTTATCTCATCAGGTGCTGATCCCGAGGACGTCATCATTGGTGCCTTCAAAGTTTTGGACCCTGAGGGGAAGGGGAATGTCAAGAAGAAATTGTGAGTGTTTCCTTCCATTTCACTTCTGGCAGAAGCATTGAATCTGTTCAGACATAATTCTAAAATGGCTGTTACTAGGTTCCCACGATCTCCTCATTGCAAGCACTTTGCAGTATTCCTCCTGATTAATTGTTTAAGCAACCCACATCTTCCCATTAAATTATGTCCTAGATGACAATTGGATCAGAAGTCACATATATTTAGGGCCTTTGTCACATACCATTTTTCTTCTTGTCTCATTACAGCTTGGAAGAACTCTTGACCACCCAGTGTGACCGGTTCACTCCAGAAGAGGTAAGAAAATTTCTTTGCATCCTGCAGATGTCCCATTCTTTTCTTTATTCAATTAGAGTCCCCTTGCCCAGATCTTTTATTTCAGTTTTATTTTTCCATGTTGTCAACAATTAAATCTAAAATCTGCAGAACTAGGACAAAAGGATAAAAGATAATATATATGAGATCAGTCTGAGGCCAAAGTCAACGCTGAACTTTTTTTCAACTCAATAAGATTCTTCCAAGGATTGCATAGCACTATTCTGTTACTCCGGAATAAAAACAGATATTAACACTCACATTCTATTTGCACATAAGTCAGCTTAACCACAGTGAGCAAAACCATACTTGCAAATCAGAGACTGAGAGAATCAAGCCAGGAAAGAAATCTATGACAAACTATAGTGTTCTCCTTTAACAGAAATCTGAATCCTGAACAGCACATTAAACAAAGCATTTATAAGAGATCCTTCTTTTGTTAGCCACCCATAACTTTTCTTGAGCAGTGCCAAAAGGCACAATCATCCTCTTTCATAGCTAAGGAGCTGGCTGAGGAATTCTGGGAGTTGAAGTCTACAAGTCTTAAAGTTGCAGAGTTTGGAGACCCCTGATTTAGAGTGACAATTGAAAACATTGAAAGTTATCAGCTGCAATCCTATCACTTCTCAACATAATCTTCTCTCTTTCTGGCAGATCAAGAACATGTGGCACGCTTTCCCTCCAGATGTAGCTGGCAATGTTGACTACAAGAACATCTGCTATGTCATTACACATGGAGAGGACAAGGAAGGGGAATAAACCCTGATTTTTTTTTCACCCTTGCTTTGTGGGGAGATCCACCTAGACACCCCCAGGCTGGGGAATTTCATTTATGCTGGTCCCTGATGATCCACACTTTTGTAACCAAACAACAAACATCTCAATCTGTTATTTATTATCTTATCAGAGAAAAATTATACCCCCAAAAACTGACCCTTTTCACTACGACTAGTCTTAACCTAACTGGGACTTCGCTCCATCAAATGTGTTAATAAAGATGAGGACAGCTCTGTTTCTAATGCCCTTGTTTTCACAGTCTGCTTGTCTGCTCAGGCCACAAAAAGTTAGCACCAATTCGAATGATGCCCCTATTCCCATTTTTAAAACTAATTTAGCTTCAGGTTCTGAATGTGATCATTTTTCTTCCTTTTAGGGCTGCGATGGTTAGTTAATTAAATAACTCAGGGTTTTTTTTTAGTGTGTCCGGTACAATTGTTAGAAAATAGTTTTGAGACACATCCTTAATAACAAGTACAGTCTTAAAAAAATCATTCCTTCTTCTGTGAAAAAAAATGAGATAAGATCACCTCTTATGTTGCTAGTACTAGAGACATCTAAAAGAAAAGAATGTCTGCTTCTGGATTCAAAACAAGTTGTTTTTAATCTATAATTCAATTTAAAGAATTATTTGATTAAAATAGCCTAATTAATCATGCAAAATTTTTAAATTCAGGTAGCAGGCCTAATAGTGCTTCACTTACACATTTATTTTAATATCCTGGCTCCCATATAGGACCCTCTGTGTTTTCCGAGCCACATCCTTGGTGAAGTCTGCACATCATATTATGCTTCATTAATACTTGTGTTATCTGTTGCTCTTATACTAGTGACTGGTTGCCCCACGTGCTGAGTTTCATGTTTACATAACTGTTAGTTCACTAAATCCATTCATGCCCTTTCACCCAGAGGCCTTTTTTTTGAAAAAAAGTATTGTGGATTTTTTTCCCCTGGAGATAATCTACCAAGAGGGGGAAGGTAATTGTTGGCGATGTTTGAAATCAAAGCCAACAGTGCATTGGGGTGAACAAAAATTGAAATTGCTTCTCTGCTCCGGCTCTTCCTTTCCTTCTCAATCCTGCTGTTTGTGACAGGTGGAGTGGGGTGAGGTAATGAGAGAAAACATGGTTCATTTTACAGGCTTTTGAATTAACTGAGGATCCTATTTTATAAGAAGTCTGATGCAGAATAATTCTAGCTCAGGCTACTGGATCGGTGCTGCAAAAATTAAGCCAAACATGCAGAAAAGGGTGAGGATGATCACAAGTGGCATCTGAATTGTTGGTAGCTCTATTCTAACTTTACATATTATTCTTATTAGGGGGAATGAAAGCAAAGGTAAGTGATAGGAAGTTTTCTCTCCATGCTTATAACGCTCATAAACTGGCAAAATGAGGGTTTTAAGTAGCAAAGCAAGAAGATTTATTGATCTTGGCTTTACAAAGGTTGCCACAAAGTCAAGGAAGAGAAAGCCACTGGAGGGATTTTTCAGAGAATTAGATTTGAGGCTTTCTAAAGTGAGCTCAAATTCATTGTGTCTGGAAGAAAATGCCAGGAAGCCTTCAATTAGCCTGGTTGTGATTTGCTCTGGAAATTGTTAATAGTGCTGAGGAATGCAATAGACAAAGAGGTGAGATGTGATGAAGATAGAGAGTACCACAATTTGGGTTGGACAACTCAAGAGATTGGACATATGTAAAGATGCATGACAAATGTGGGGTGGAAGACAAGCAATGCTGATTTTGCTGGCCACAACAACTTTGACAAATGACAATGGAGCAACTATTTTTTTAAAAAAAGGTTTATTTGGCCAGCTTAGCGAAATTGATTGCAGCAGGCATGCAAGGCACAGATTCAGAGAAAGTGGGAAGGGAATGGTGTACATTTTATTGCTGTCAAAAATCACATATGCTAAAGAAGTTATGACAGCAAACCTAGTTGCTCTCCCTTCAACCCTGATGCTGGTTCTGTTCCAATGATCCTGTGAAAGAAAATAATCCTTTAAAAAAATCCCTAGGGAGGTTTTGCCAAGCAAACCCTGTACAAAAAATTTCCCCTGTCTTCCAGAAATTTTGGAGTACAACTCCCATCATCCTAGATCAGCACAGTTAATAAGCAGCAGGTACAACTCAGCCCCTGTTACCTCTTAAAACCTGTTCAACCACCCATCTCCCAAAGATTTTCATGGGACTGGTTGGCTGTCCCGTCTCGCCTCAGAAAACAAAATTGCACAGTGATGGTTTGGGAGTCTGATCCCGGCTGATTTTAAGGGAGAAGTCTACCACTTCGGCTGATTGGGTGAGGAAACCCAGGGAAATCACATCAATATTGGGCCCCACAAAGCGGGTCACATTCTGCTCGGTGATTCCTCCACTAGCTTCAATTGTCACACGGAATGAGGCCTTTACGGTGCTGGCTGTAGGATGCAAGTCCTGCAGAAGAAGGTAAGAGAGATGAACAAGAGGATGAGACCTTTGCAGTCTTACGATGACGATATCTATCAGTTTGGAATATATGGAATATGAGGCCCAAACAGTGCAAGCCAAGGGAGACAAGATTATTATTTTTTAATACACATGTAATCTTGAGGTCCTGAAGACCTCTCCAGAAGCAGAACCTTCACCAATCATGTTTTGGAAGATATCCACATCAAAGCTTTGCCCACATCGTGGGTGTAACCAGCTTTACTGTAAACATGTTTAACATGTTTAACCAGCTTTACTGTAAACATGTTTGTATGCCATGTTTCACTATGTAAAACCCTTCAAAGAACTTCTGTCATGTATAGTGACACATACATATTCTAAATAAATAATACAATTAAACCAAACCCTGCAGCAACCTAATTCCTGTTTCCAGGAAATGGCAACTGGTTATAATTTGGAGAGGGGAGAAGCTTTCAGAAGGAAGATGCAATCTTGAGCCTGATGCTTTTAAAGCAGCCCTCTTAATCTTTGAAACTCTATTTTAGCTTCCAAATGTCACTATTCAACCAAAATCAATCCAAAAGAACCAAACCATAGATTGTGAGTTTTGTTTTGTTATTTTTTTTTTAAAGAAAATCAGTCATACATTCTAGTTTCTAGATCTGCCCCATCTTCTCTCAGCCAAATACCTCAGGAGCAAAGTTGTCCAGCGTGATAATATCAGCACCACACCCTAATGCTTCGAGAGCTTCTTCTAAGGAGCCACACTCCACTTCTATCTTCAGGGCAAACCCACCAACCCATTGGGCATTGTGAACTGCCTGTGGGATTGCAAACATTGTGATATCAGCAGCGGTCCAGATTATATGTTGATGCCTGCAGAAGCTTGAGCTAACCTTAAGGATGCTAATGCCAGCCATTTGGCTGGATCCTCCATGAAAAGGTCTCCTGTAGAACAGGGGTCCCCAAACCCCGGTCCGGGGGCGGGCACTGGTCCGTGGCATGCCAGAAACCTGGCTGTGCAAAAAAGCAAAGCCCCATCCATGGGATGCAGGCAGCACATGAAACCACGCCCCCTCTCATCTGAGGAAAAACCTCTCTCCATGGAACCGGTCCCTGGTGCCCAAAAGGTTAAATGCCGCTGCTATAGAAGACATTCCTTAGGACAGCTGGTCTCCTGTATTGGGTCCTTTGAGGGCCACTATGAGGCCTGCTTAAACTTGGATGCAGCTTCTAATTTTGCAAACCAGGTTTCCCAACCTTGGCAACTTTAAGATGTGCGGACTTCAATTCCCAGAATTCCCCAGCTACCAAATCTGGCTGGGGAATTCTGGGAGTTGAAGTCCACATGTCTTAAAGTCACCAAGGTTAGGAAATCCCGCTATAAACAGTCCCAGCCAACAAAAGGAGATTATTTTTTAAAAAAAATTAAAATAATGATCTCTTCTATTTCCAAAGGTGCAGTCAGTTTGCAACAATTTAAATGAAATTATTAATAAAATATAAAAACAGTCAGTTATAACAGCAAAAAGGTCCTGCCAGGTCAAAAAAGCTAAAATGATTCTGAATCTGTCCACTGTTGTTTGTAAACTATAGTTTATAGCTCAATATAATTTTCAATCTAGATAACAAGTGATGGTTAACAAAATTGAGACATACGTCCCCTTGTCACTACATTATCATGTAGCACATGCAGTAGTACAAAACTAAATATTATCTAAAGATTGTAATCAGTGCTAATTTTAAGACCAACACCAATTTAATGAATAATGCAGAGCAGTTAAGGTTACTTTTTTTTTTAACTGAGTCTATATTGGATTTAGGCATTTCTTTTAAAGGCTGATTTGTATAGCTTCTAAAGCTGGACTGCAACACTCAGATCAACCACTGGGGGCAGCAGAGAGATATGGAAAACCCTTATTCTCTGCTGCCCTTTAGCAACCATTTAGAAGATTGTAGCCTTGATCACAATCATTGTATGATATGAATACCTTTGTTTTTGTGTACTCACTTGGGTAATACTGCCAGACGCCCAGATATGGTTGTCCTTCAACATGACGAGGCTTCCTAGATCGTAATGGTGACAGGAGGCTCCCCCGACCAGAAGTGCATATATTTCTGGGAGACGGAACCCCAGGGTGGTCTTCCTTGTCTCAGCGACCTCTCCATGCCACCTGGCTTCCTGTGCTGCCTGACAAGCTTTTGCTGCTGATGTGGCAACACCACTGCAGTGTCCCAGACAGTTCAGAGCCACTTCCTCACCCAGCAAGAGGTCATTGGCACGACCATGGACTTCAGCCACTCGGGTGACAGGTTCAACCCAGGTTCCTTCGGTTTGGAGCCATTCCACCGAGCAGCCGACTTTGGCAAAGATGGCATCAAAAAAAGGGAAACCAGCCAAGACTCCGGGGGATTTACAGAAGAGCATAGCACACACCTGATGGTTGCCCACGGCGTAGCCACCATAGTCAAAGCTGGGACCATCTTCTTGCAGCCAATCTTGGGTGAGTTGACGCAGTCGGGCGGCAGGTAGAAGGTGTGAGAGGTTTGGGTGGGAAGCCATGATGACTAAAAGGAAACCACAAGGATGTTGGCATAGTTGTACCAGACCATACAGGTAGTCCTTGGCTTACAACAGTTCATTTAATGACTGAAGTTACAATGGCACTGAACAAAGTGACTTATGACCGTTGCAGCATCCCCCCATGGTCAGGTGATCAAAATTCAGACACTTGGCAACTTACTCATATATATGATGGTTGCAATGTCCCAGGGTCGTGGGATCCCCTTCTGACAATAGGGAAGCCGGATTTACCTAACAACCATGTTACTAACTTTAACAACTGCAGTGATTCGCTTAACAACTATGTCAAGATAGAAAGGTCGCAAAACAGGGCAAAACTCAACAGATATCTCACTTAGCAACAGAAATGTTGGGTTCAATTGTGGTCATAAGTCGAGGACAAACTGTACAGGCACAGTGACTACAATTAGGATCAGAATTCCGATCGTTAAGCAAAGCAATTGTTAAGTGAGTTGTGTCCGATTTTACAACATTTTTTGCCATGATTGTTGTTAAGCAAATGTTGTTAATGCTGGTTGAGCCTGAGTGCAGCATAAGGAGTGTATATGTTATCTCTGCTACAGTTCTTAAGTGTTCCCCATCCAAAAATGCGGAAAAGTACCTTTAAAATTAAGTGGGACAGTTCAAGGGCACTTGGGGGTCAGAAAAGAAACCAGGAAATTGCATGTCTTATGCAGCCACAGGGATGGCCTGGCCCAGTTTCAGAACTCCAGCAGGTACACAAATTCCACTGTTCTCACTTCTGACTTCTAGGCTCAGATTTTGAGATAACTACTAAACGCTCAGTTGACTCTCTGTGACTTTTAAGAGTCTGGCTCAAAATGCAACTGTGTATTATTATCGTACACAGGTGCAAAGAAGAGCAACTAAGATGATTAAAGGCTTGGAGACAAAAATACCTGAAGAACGGGAATTGGGTATGGCTAGTCTAGAGAAAAGAAGGACTAGGGGGAACAGGATAGCAGTATCCCAGAATTTGAGGGGCTGCCACAAAGAGGAGGGGAGTTCAACTATTTTTCCAAAGAACCAGAAAACAAGACAAGAAACAATGGATGGAAACTAATCAAGGAGAGAAGCAACCTGGAATTAAGGAGAAACTTCCTAACATTGAGAACAATTAACCAGTGGAACAGCTTGCCTTCAGATATTGTGGGTGCTCCATCACTGGAGGTTTTTAAGAAGAGACTGGACAGCCACCTATCTGAAAGGGTATAGGACAGTGGTGGCAAACCTATGGCACGCGTGCCAGAGGTGGCACTCAGAGCCCTCTCTGTGGGCACATGCGCCATGCCCTGGAGATGGCAACTGTCCCTCTTCAACCAGCTGCCCGCTAAGTTGCCGAGGTCCCACATGAATCATAGAATCATAGAATCATAGAATCGTAGAGTTGGAGGGGACCTCCCGGGTCATCGAGTCCAACCCCCTGCTCGAGGCAGGATTCCCTAAACCATCCCAGATAGATGGCCGTCCAGTCTCTGCTTGAAGACCTCCAACGAAGGGGAGCTCACCACCTCCTGTGGCAACCTGTTCCACTGGTTGATCACCCTCACTGTTAGAAATTTTTTTCTAACATCTAATCTGAATCTTTTCCCCTGCAGTTTCATCCCATTGTTTCTAGTCCTTCCTTGGGCAAGTGAGAACAGGGCTGATCCCTCTGCACTGTGACAGCCCTTCAGGTATTTGTAGACAGCTATCATGTCTCCTCTCAGTCTTCTTTTCTGTAGACTAAACATTCCTAATTCCTTTAACCGTTCCTCATAGGACATGGTTTGTAGACCGTTCACCATCTTGGTAGCTCTCCTTTGAACCTGCTCCAGTTTGTCAGTGTCTTCCTTGAACTGGGGTGACCAGAACTGGACACAGTACTCCAGGTGAGGTCGGACCAAGGCAGAGTAGAGGGGAATAATAACTTCACGTGATCTGGACTCTATGCTTCTCTTGATACACCCCAGGATCGTGTTTGCCTTTTTTGCAGCTGCTTCACACTGTTGCCTCATGTTCAATCGATGATCCACTAGGACACCGAGGTCCTTTTCACATGTACTGCTGCTCAGCTGGATTCCTCCCATACTATATGTGCTTTTTTTATTTTTCTTACCCAGATGTAGTACCTTGCATTTTTCCTTGTTAAATACCATTTTATTAGTTGTAGCCCATTGTTCGAGTTTCTCTAAATCTTTTTGAATCCTTTCTCTCTCTGCTCTGGTGTTTGCAATCCCTCCTAGCTTTGTGTCATCTGCAAATTTGATCAGTTTCCCCTCAATTCCCTTATCCAAATCATTTATAAAAATATTAAACATAACTGGGCCCAGAACAGAGCCTTGTGGCACTCGCTTGAGACTTTCTTCCAGTTGGATGTGCAGCCATTTATAGCCACTCTTTGAGTACGATTACTAAGCCAGTTATGAACCCACCTAACAGTCACCCTGTCAATCCCATATTTGATCGTTTTTTCAATGAGGATGGTGTGAGATACTTTGTCGAAAGCTTTGCTGAAATCCAGAAATACTATGTCTACTGTATTTCCCTGATCAACCCATTCCGTGATTTTGTCATAGAATGAAATTAGATTAGTTTGACACGACTTGTTTGTTACAAACCCATGTTGAATGCTGTTAATTATTGAATTCCCATCCAAATGCTGACATATATGTTGCTTAATAATTTGTTCAAGAATCTTTCCAGGTATTGAAGTCAGGCTAACAGGCCTGTAGTTCCCTGGGTCTGCCTTCTTCCCTTTTTTGAAGATAGGGACAACATTTGCCCTTCTCCAATCATCTGGGACTTCTCCTGTTCTCCATGACTTTTCAAAGATTACAGCAAGTGGTTCAGCAATTACTTCTGCTAATTCCTTCAGTACCCGAGGATGTAATCCATCTGGACCTGGAGACTTAAACTCATTTAAGTTAGCTAAGTGTTCCCTTACCTTCTCTGTGTCGATTACATGCCTTAATTCTCTTAGTCCTTCACTAGCACAGTGAAGGTCAGTTGCAATTACATTATCTTTCTTAGAAAAAACAGATACAAAATAGGAGTTTAGAATCTCCGCCTTCTCAAGATCACTTTTGACGACTTCCCCATTCTCGTTCTCTAAACTTCCTATAGCCTCTTTAACTTTTCTTTTACTTTTGACATATCCCCAAAACCCTTTTTTATTGTTTTTAGTCTCTCTTGCAAGCCTCAATTCATTGTTAACCTTAGCTTTTCTGATACTTGCCCTGCAATTTGTACAGATTGCATTATAATCTTCCTTAGATATGTATCCCTCCGTCCAATTCTTAAACATTTCTTTTTTCCTTTTTAGCAAGTTTTTAAGTTCTAGGTTTATCCACCCTGGTCTCTTTAGATGTTTCCCATTCTTCCTTCTTTGAGGAATTGTTAAAGATTGCGCTTCTAGTATTGCATTTCTCAAAATATCCCATCCTTCTTGGACATTTCTATCCCTTAGTACATTCAGCCATTTGATCCCCCCTACCCTCTTCTTGAGTCCATCAAAAACTGCCCGTCTGAAGTCCAACTTTGAATTCTGAGTCCTCTCAGGCTTTCCTTCCCTTATTATGCAGAATTCAAGGATAACACGATCACTACCTCCTAAGGTCCCAGAATCTCTGATTTCCTCGACCATTTCCTCCCTGTTTGTAAGGATTAGATCGAGGATAGCCAATCCTCTTGTTTTCTCCTCCACTTTTTGGTGGATGAAATTGTCAGCAAGAGAGAATAAGAACTTATTAGACTTCTGGCTTTTGCCTGAGAGAGATTCCCAACAAATGTCTGGATAGTTAAAATCTCCCATAATCACTATATCATGCTTTCTTGATAGTTTAGCCATTTGATCTAGAAAGAGGTCATCCATATCTTCTGTTTGTCCAGGGGGCCTATAATAGACTCCTACAATAGTATCCTTTCTGTTGTTCTCCCCATGAATTCTTACCCATACAGATTCTACTGAGTTTCCACTCTCTGAAACCTGGATCTCTGAGGAGACAAATGCTTTTTTAACATAAAGTGCAATACCCCCTCCTCTTTTGTTAAACCTGTTCCGCAAAAATAAGTTGTAGCCTTCGATGTCAGTGTTCCATCCATGTGTGTTATCCCACCAGGTTTCAGTAATACCTATGACATCATATTTATCTTCCTGAATTAAGATCTCCAGCTCTCCTTTTTTATTTCTCATGCTTCGTGCATTGGTGTAGAAGCATTTTAGTTTGTGACTGGTACCTATTGCAGACTTGCCTCCTCCACTTTTCTTACATTCTTTTTGCATTTGTTCTTTTGTTCTATTTCTGAGAGGAAGAATATCACCTGGTTTGATTGGCTGAGTATTTTTGTTTAACTTTTTACTTCCCTTCCCCTTTTGTTTTAGTTTAAAGCTCTCCTGATGAGTGAAGCAAGGCACTTGCCAAATACATTCTTTCCTGTCTTTGTAAGGTGCAACCCATCCCTTGCAAGGAGCCCATCATATAGGTAGTTTTCTCCATGGTTCAGAAATCCAAATCCTTGCTTCTTGCACCACTGACGTAGCCAGTTGTTCACCTCAAGAATCCTGTCCCATCTTCTTTCTCCATGACCATCCACTGGAAGGATAGACGAAAAAACTACTTGTGCTCCGAGTTCCTTCACTTTCTGTCCAAGGTCTTCAAAGTCATGGCAGATGGTTTCGAAGTTGTTTCTTGTAGTGTCATTTGTGCCTACATGTATTAGTAGGAATGGGTTGTAGTCTGTAGGACTGAAGAGCCTCGTTATGGAATCATTCACATCTTTGATTCGTGCCCCTGGGAGACAGCACACCTCTCGTGAGTTTCTTTCGGGTCTGCAGATAGCTGTCTCTGTTCCTCTCAACAGGGAATCTCCCACAACCACCACTCTCCTGTTCTTCTTTTCAGTACCATTTCTTTCTCTCCGTTCAAGAGGTTTCTGGGGGCATAGTGGAGCATTCTTTGTGGATTGTGTAGTCAATTTTTGAGATACATCTGTATTGTTCTCCTGACTAAGTGGTTGGAATCGGTTCTTAAGTTGTAAGTTGTTAAGTTGTAAGGGTGTAGAATGTCGCCCAATTTTCCTGTTCCTATGTGTCACATGTCTCCATCCCTCAGCTTCCACAGGTACAGTAAGATTTTCTTCTATTCCGTCTTTTTGAAAAGTTTCTTCAGTTCTGTCAAGGAAGTTCTCGTGTTCCCTAATCTGTTGCAGTGTGGCCACTCTCTCTTCAAGACTTTTCACCTTTTCTTCTAGGAGAGCCACAAGTTTGCATTTGTGGCAGGTGAAGTTTAGTTTCTGTTCCGGAAGGCTCATGAACATACAGCATACACTGCAGCAAACCATAGATCTCTTCCCCTCTTCCATATTGTGTGGAGCTGCTTGATGTTTTTCTTTGTGATTCCTTTGATTGTTGATCAGTTGATCAGCCAGTCTCCAGCACTCTTTCAAATTGCAGTAACTTTTAACTTCTTTACAGTATAAACTATGAATACCTAAGGTATAATTCTTTCTTTTACTACTGTATAGGAAGAGGAGGAGGAGGAGAAGTGGTTAAGGGGAGAGGGAGCTTTCCTGCAGTGAAATGGCTGGATGCATCCCAGCACAGCTGGTTTCCTCCCTCCCATCCCATCCCTCCTGGCCTCACATGCTCTTCTTTTCCTGGGCATGACCCTCTGAATCGCCTCCTCAGCTGTCGGCCAGCTGTCCAGCTGAGAGGCAGCTTCTCTGAACTGCTGGCAGCGGGCTGTGGAGCCCCAGAGTGCGCTGGTTGAGGGGCCGTCAGGCTGTGGCTGTTGATGGACACTGTCGGCCCCCATGCGCTCGCTGGCCTCTGTGTGCGGGGGCCGATGGTGTCAGGCAGCAGTCGTCCCAGCCCCTGCCTCGCCTTGCGACAGTGGCACTCCCGCCCTGCCTCGCCTTGCCTCGTCTCACCCCGCAGGATGAGCCTTCTGCCCACTGTCCCACTTTCCAGAGATCCCCTGGATCTCCCCCAACCCTGCCCGGCCCCCACAGGCATCCCTCCTGAGCAACATCAAGGTGACCATGCCCACCTTGGCCACACCCACTCAGTCTGCCATGACCACCACAGCCACACCCACCCAGTGGGCCATGCCCACCCAGCACCCGGAGATAAATAAGTGGGTTTTGGGTTGCAGTTTGGGCACTCGGTCTCTAAAAAGTTCACCATCACTGGTATAGGATCTCCTGTTTGAACAGCGGGTTGGACTAAAAGACCTCCAAGATCCCTTCTAGCTGTATTCTGATAGATTGAGGACAATTAACTAGTGGAATGGTTTGCTATCAGAAGTTGTGGGTGCTTCATCACTGGAGGTTTTTAAGAAAAGACTGTCTGAAATGGTATAGAGTCTCCTGTTTGAGCAAGGGGTTGGACTAGAAGACCTCCAAGGGCCCTTCCACCTCTATTCTGTTTGATTTGTGACCATTCATTTAGTGCAGCGGTTCTCAACCTTGGGGTCGCGACCCCATTTGGGGTCACGACCCCATTTCGCGGGGGTCGCCGATCACCGCGGGCCGCCATTTTGTTTTTAATTTTTTTTATTTTTTTAATTATTTTTTTTATTTTTTTTTGGCCAGTGAATGCGCAGTTCGGCCCGTCGCGTACATGCGACGGGCCGAACCACGCATGTGCGGCGCGCACGACGACCCGATCCGCACACGCACACGCATGCGCAGCGCAAAACTCCGGCAGGCACACGGAGGAGCGGTCCGGAGCAGGCGGGCGCAAAGCTGCCTCCTTCCCGCTCTGCTCCGCTCCGCCACGTCCCAGGCCCGGCCTCCAACTCACCCTCCGGCAGCCGGCCAAGCGGTCGGGGCAGCCGGACCTCGAGGCGGGCCTGCACTTCACCGAGACCGGCACGGCTGTGGCGAGAGGCGCCCGGCGGCCGCCTCCGGCCCCCAAGTCCGCACTACGGACTGGCGTCCAGGTCGCAGCGCTCCGTCTGCCACGCTCGTCTGGGACTCCCGCGCCTTCCGCAGGGCCGGCAGCGGCCGCAGGTAGGTAGGCGGGCGGCAGGACTGGGGAGCCCGCCCGGGCCAGCTCCCTCCCTCGGTCGGCGGCGGCGGCGGAAGCAGGCGGTAAGGCGCCCAGCCAGCGGATCGGC
Source organism: Bothrops alternatus (assembly GCA_034064705.1). Taxonomy (NCBI): domain Eukaryota; kingdom Metazoa; phylum Chordata; class Lepidosauria; order Squamata; family Viperidae; genus Bothrops; species Bothrops alternatus. The sequence continues at coordinate 1,213,311 of JARGCV010000207.1, forward strand.
AAGATGAACTGGTGAGTCCCTGCCGGGCGTGGGGGGAGGCCGAGCCGGGGAAGAAGCCGGGCATGGGGGGAGGCCGAGCCGGGGAGGGAGCCGGGCGTGGGGGGAGGCCGAGCCGGGGAGGGAGCCGGGGAGCCTGGCCAGATGCCCTCCGCCCGGCTGGCCGGCCCGCCCCGAGCGGGACTGGCGCTGAGAGCAAGCTGGCCCGGGCGGGCTCCCCAGTCCTGCCGCCCGCCTACCTACCTGCGGCCGCTGCCGGCCCTGTGGAAGGCGCCGGTGTCCCGGACGAGCCTGGCAGGCGGAGCGCTGCGACCTGGACGCCAGTCCGTAGCGCGGACTTGGGGGCCGGAGGCGGCCGCCGGGCGCCTCTCGCCACAGCCGAGCTGGTCTCGGTGAAGTGCAGGCCCGCCTCAAGGTCCGGCTGCCCCGACCGCTTGGCCGGCTGCCGGAGGGCGAGTTGGAGGCCGGGCTTGGGACGTGGCGGAGCAGAGCGGAGCGGGAAGGAGGCAGCTTTGCGCCCGCCTGCTCCGGACCGCTCGTGTATGTGCCTGCCGGAGGCGAGGCCGGCCTGGTCTGGAGCCGGCGGGCCCGCCGGTTCTGCACATGTGCAGTTCGGCGCTTCGCGCGCATGCGTGGTTTAGGCCCGTCGCACACGCATGCGCAGATCGGGCGTCGCACGCGCACGCGCAGATCGGGCGTCGCACTCGCACGCGCAGATCGGCGTGTTGCGGTTTGCCTTTTTTTCGGGGTGCGCACCCAGCTCGGGGTCGCAGCGCGCATGGGCGGCGCAAGTGGGGTCTCAACCTAAAAAAGGTTGAGAACCACTGATTTAGTGACTGCTCAAATTTACAATGGCGCTGAAAATAGTGACTTACAACCAGTCCCTGCACTTAAAACCACAGTAGGTCCCCATGGTGATGTCATCAGAATTGGGGTGTTGAGAACTGGCATGGATTAACAACAGTTGCAGTGTCCTGAAGTCACGTGATTGCCATTTGCAACCTTCCGGGAGCTTCTGACAAGCCATGTAAGTGAGGAAAGAGAAATTGCTTAACAATTGCATGTCCCTAATGACCATGGTGATTCCCTTAACAACCATGTCAAAAAGGTCGTAAAACGGACTTCTGGTTCCGGTACGCAGCGACGCCAGTCGTGTCTGGGGACTTGTCTCCAGCCCGTCCGGGTTTTCTGCGTCGATAGACCCCCCCAGTGGGTCGAAAGTTGCTCTGGAGGGGCAACCACTGAGAAGGAGGCTTGCTGGTGGCTGCGGGAGAGCGGCAGCTTCTCCCGCAGCTCCAGCTATTTCCTTAGGGCCGACAGAGCAACAATCATCCTGCAAGATGGCCGATTATCCTGCTGCACCAGCCGAAGTCACAATTACAACTAAGCAATATTAGACCCACCATGGAGGATCCGGGTGAGACCCTTTTAGCCCCTCTCTTTCCCTTATTTGGTTTTTTTTTTTTGCCTGAAAAAACTTGGGTTGGAATTATTTCCCCATTTGGAAAGGGCAGCTTCTGTATGTGTGGGAAGAGAGACATTGAGAATAAAAACTTTTTAAAGACTACACTCTATTTTTACTCACTTTGGGATACAGAAAAAAACCACGCTTTTTTGAATTTTATTAAGCGCTAATATTGGAAGAATACTTCTTTCTCCACTCTTTAAAAGAGAGAAAAAAGGGGAAAAAATGGTGTCTGGAAAAGTTTTTTATTTACTGAGGACATCTAGTGGTGAAAAGTCAATGTTGCAACTATTCTTTGGATAGAAACTTGACCTTCAAAATATTCCTGGAAGAGATAAGCTGGTGCAGCTGTGGGAACTGAGGGGGTGGACACTGTTTAATTACAGCCTTCATTAAAGAAAAAAAACAAATAAATAATAATAATAAAGAAGAAAAGACTTTCTTTGATTACTTTTAAAATGGAGAAACTCCACTCTCATTTAAATTGTAAGCTTATACTGGAAAAGATTTATGAGGTTTCTGAAGAAATATGTGCTATAAGGAAAAGGATTACTACAGAACGAAGAGTCAATGCTACCCCAAACTTTCAAACTGACTTTCAGATCACATCTGTTTATGCTATAAACCAAAACATACCAGAAGAGGAATTAAAGGAAATTAAAGAGGAATTTGTTACAATGAAAGAGATTACCACAGAACTAAGAACCAGAGATTATTCTTCAAACTTTAAAAGTGATTTTCAGATTATACCTGACTACTCTACAAACCAAAATACACTAAAAGATGACTTTATTGAGGATACAGAGGAACTTATTTCATCCTACAAGCATCTTATCTATATTTGTGAGGACCAGAAAAAACAAAGATTGAGATTTAAACCAAGGTTTCAAGAATAAGAGAAATGGAGGTCCAATCCAGATGACAGGAAGCTTATTACTGCCTCAAATATCATCACAAGCAACAAAGAGAGATTTACTGGTTGAAAGGGAAGCGTTGTTGTGGAAACCTGCTTGGCAGAAAAAAAGCCTAGAATAAGACTGAAAAGAGAAATTTAAAATTATATATATTGGATATAAGGCATTTTAGAACTATGGACTGAGTTAAGGATTAAGTTTCTGACCGCATCATGTAGTGACAGAAGTTCTAGTCACAATTGTGGTCATAATTTGAGGACTATCTACACAGTGATGCTGATCCTCTTACTCGGGAAATCCCACTCCAGAATCCCTCACAAACGTTTCTGATTCAAATCAATTTTACAGAAATATTCTAAGTTTCCAGGTCTTTTTCATCCAAAATGAATGCGTTAGTCCCAGTAATTCCCATAGCAGAGAGAAGCCCAAATCAATAAAGTTGGTGTGTCAGAAAAAGTTAAAAAGATACAGATTAACAATTATAATTACTCAAGAAACTATGGCTAAACAAATCATAGTTTAGCACCACATATGAACTCTGTCATTCGCTTTCCTCAAAACTGTGGCTTTAAATAATTCTTACAGCCTCCCAAGAAATTCTTAGGAAGCTTATTCTGTAAGTCCTCACCTATTCAGTGAATTTAAAAAAGTTACAGTATTGTACCTTTTGGAAGTTTTTTCCTCAAAAAGGGCAACAAAGACATGTATAAAATTTACCTCCTAAAGAAATGGGTAATTAATTCTACTATTTTCCCCCTTAAAGGATAAGCTAAGAGAAGATTTGCAATCTCTGCCAGTTTAGTGCCACTCCTTGAATCAAATCTTAAAACAGCCCGGGGGAACAAGGCAACCTGTTAAACCAGTGAAACCTCCCACAAACAAATAAAGAAACAAAAAATCTCAGGAAAACTACTGTATTTCCGGTTGATTGCCAGGGAAAGGAAAAGGACATCAAGTAAAACCGTCGCATGGTCCTTTTTTGCTACCTCTTGATCTTCATTTTACATTGATCAACCCTGCTCTTTATTTCTCTCTAGATCCCACTTGTGGCAAATTAAAAGGGGGGGGGGAGCTGCTCACCTAGGCTTCCTGGTATCGTCCGCTCTGTAGCCTTTTCTCTTGCCCAACTGGTTGAACGAAGTAAATTTTTGGAATTCCTGGGAGGTGGGAGGCTCCGTGGAGAGGGGTGGGATTAGAACCCTGATGATTCTTTTTGGCACTTTGGACCTTAGCTGTTTAAACAAATTTCTTCCACAGCAGCTGGATATCTGGCGACAGGCGGCTCAGTTGACAAAGTTCCTTTGTGGGAATAAATATTTTAAGTTCTCTTAAAAGGATAGAAGAACTTTGCAACATCCCTGTCAAGGAACAATTATTGGACACTGGTTGCACATCAGCACAGGTTTCAATGACACCCAGATAAATTGGCAATCCTAGCACATTTCCTTGGGAAAAAAAAGTTCAGCTGAATTTTGCAAGTATTATTGTACAAACAGGGTCAAAAATCAGAAGGTACCATGTAGCACCTCTTTTTAACTATCCTTACAATTTTGAGAACAAATATAACAGCAAAAGATGTTAACTGACATTAAATTGTATTTCTAAATGAAAAACACTGGCTTTATCAAGCCTGGGTCTTGCAAAGAAAATAAACTTGCAAAGATGGAAAGAAAGTCAGCTTCCTGATGTTTAGGAATGGATTTGAGACATGTTTGTTATTGATTTTTGAAATGTCATTATATTCTAACAATGAAAAGATGAAATGGTATGTTTTTATATGCTGTAGATTTAACAGTAAGATTAAGTATTAAATTCAATTATATGAATATTTATTTATTTTTCAGTCGCCATAGCCACTCATCTCAATCACTTTGGGCAGCTTACAATTAAAAAAATATATTAAAATTAAAATGCTAAAAACATTTTACAATAAAAAAACATAAAAACAAAAGAAATATGTCCTGACACTGTGTGGATCTTATTACTTTTTGTTGTTGCTTTTATTATTTTATTTTAATCACTATGTATGTAGACTTTTCATATTGTATAATCATTAGTATATTTGGTGGCTTGATATCTTTTTAATTAAAACTCTATAAGCTAAAATCAAAAAAGTTGCAATAGGCCAATTTATTGTGTAAAATTTTTATAGCACTACTAAGGCAGGACATAAAGCAGGACTTAAGTCATAAAACAGGACATGAGTCTTAAATGCGTGTATTAGTTAGAAGGAGAACAAAAGGAAATGAAAGATGTCAAACCACAAGTTCATTTGTCGGTTGCACAAAAGTGGTAAGTTTGAAGCTCTGCTGCAGCTAACCATAAGTATGTTACAGGAAGTTTAGACGCTGTAGGTAGGAAAATTCACAGTTTAGGCAAGATATGTTAGCTACGGAAAGGGGGGCTGTATGCTGTAAGGGGGCTGTGATTCAAAGCAACCAATCCATGCTATCAGTTACATTTCCGTGTTTTGCTGTTTCTGACGAGAATATATAAATTTGTGTTTTATTATGAGAGGCTGTTCAGATATGGCTACAAATATAGTGCTCTGAACCTTTGCACAAAATAAACCAACTTCTTTTGATTCCATGGTCTGAGTCCTGTGATTTTCTGCAATATTTGTGGCGACTCCGCTGGGACTTGGAGCGATATTTCGCTGAGGACGGCACGGACCGACCAGTGCCCAGTCGGGGCCGTCACGCTGACCCTTCAGCCGGCATGGATGATTTCTCTGGAAGGAGGCGGACGGCACTAGAGAGGTATTTGGTGGACAACCGACCGATCCAAGAACCTGAACGGAATCAAAACAAGTCACGAAACAAAGCCAGCTGGAAAAGGAGACACCTGCAGGCAAGTATTGAGGAAATTGTAAACCCACTCGTTTTGAGAGTGGAAGAGGGGGCCTGATCACCCCCCTGGGTCTGGGATCGGTGTATCCTAATGAGGCCCAAGAGTTGTGTCGGTGGTTAAGCCATTGCAGTTCCTGTTGGTGACCATTGGAACGTCCGGCATCGCAGGTCAGTGGCAGTGTCTTAGAAATGGGAGGTGGAGGAAGTGTCCCTCGGACACCTCTGCAGTGTATGTTGAGGAATTTTAAGAAAGGTTTTAGTGGAGATTATGGAGACCCCAAGGCCAATCCAGATGACTTAAAAAAAATTCTGGGAGATGTTCCCTAAATGGAAGGGACATTGAACATCAATTCCTATACATGCCTGAGTGTCCCATTCCTCTGTTGGGGTGAGACATATTGTGCAAAATGGGGGCAACTTTATTGTTTGAAGAAGACAATAGGGCACTAGTAATGAAGCACCCTCCAGATGAGATGTGGCGAATAATGGTGACCCAGGAGGTTTGAGTCCTCGATACTTGGCAGGAATTTGATGTGCCCCACTTATGGGCAGAAGATAATCCGCCAGGATATGCAGCTCACCATACACCACTAGTCATCCAAGTTAAGCCTCTGGCAGTGCCTATTCATCTCAGGCAGAGAAATTATCCTCGTCCCATTGCACAAGCAATTCAAGACCATATTACCAAATACTTAAAGGCAGGCATTTTAACAACTATTCAATCGCCTCGGAACACCCTATTCTTACCCTTCCCAAAGCCTGATGGCTCATTTCACCCAGTCCAAGATTTATTGTCAATTACGCTACAGCAGTGGTTCTCAACCTTTTTTAGGTTGAGACCCCACTTGCGCCGCCCATGCGTGCTGCGACCCCGAGCTGGGTGCGCGCGCGCGCGCGCGCACGTGCGCACCCCGAAAAAAAGGCAAACCGCAACACGCCGATCTGCGCGTGCGAGTGCGACGCCCGATCTGCGCGTGCGCGTGCGATGCCCGATCTGCGCATGCGTGTGCGACGGGCCTAAACCACGCATGCGCGCGAAGCGCCGAACTGCACATGTGCAGAACCGGCGGGCCCGCCGGCTCCAGACCAGGCCGGCCTCGCCTCCGGCAGGCACATGCACGAGCGGTCCGGAGCAGGCGGGCGCAAAGCTGCCTCCTTCCCACTCCGCTCTGCTCCGCCACGTCCCAGGCCCGGCCTCCAACTCGCCCTCCGGCAGCCGGCCAAGCGGTCGGGGCAGCCGGACCTTGAGGCGGGCCTGCACTTCACTGAGACCAGCTCGGCTGTGGCGAGAGGCGCCCGGCGGCCTCCTCCGGCCCCCAAGTCCGCGCTACGGACTGGCGTCCAGGTCGCAGCGCTCTGCCTGCCAGGCTCGTCCGGGACACCGGCGCCTTCCACAGGGCCGGCAGCGGCCGCAGGTAGGTAGGCGAGCGGCAGGACTGGGGAGCCCGCCCAGGCCAGCTTGCTCTCAGCGCCAGTCCCGCTCGGGGTGGGCCGGCCAGCCGGGCGGAGGGCGTCTGGCCAGGCTCCCCGGCTCCCTCCCCGGCTCGGCCTCCCCCCACGCCCGGCTCCCTCCCCGGCTCGGCCTCCCCCCATGCCCGGCTTCTTCCCCGGCTCGGCCTCCCCCCACGCCCGGCAGGGACTCACCAGTTCATCTTGCCGATCCGCTGGCTGGGCGCCTTACCGCCTGCTTCCGCCGCCGCCGCCGACCGAGGGAGGGAGCTGGCCCGGGCGGGCTCCCCAGTCCTGCCGCCCGCCTACCTACCTGCGGCCGCTGCCGGCCCTGCGGAAGGCGCGGGAGTCCCAGACGAGCGTGGCAGACGGAGCGCTGCGACCTGGACGCCAGTCCGTAGTGCGGACTTGGGGGCCGGAGGCGGCCGCCGGGCGCCTCTCGCCACAGCCGAGCCGGTCTCGGTGAAGTGCAGGCCCGCCTCGAGGTCCGGCTGCCCCGACCGCTTGGCCGGCTGCCGGAGGGTGAGTTGGAGGCCGGGCCTGGGACGTGGCGGAGCGGAGCAGAGCGGGAAGGAGGCAGCTTTGCGCCCGCCTGCTCCGGACCGCTCCTCCGTGTGCCTGCCGGAGTTTTGCGCTGCGCATGCGTGTGCGGATCGGGTCGTCGTGCGCACCGCACATGCGCGGTTCGGCCCGTCGCGTGTACGTGACGGGCCGAACTGCGCATGCACCGGCCAAAAAAAAAAATAAAAAAAAATAAAAAAATTAAAAAAATTAAAAAAAATAAAAACAAAATGGCGGCCCGCGGTGATCGGCGACCCCCGCGAAATGGTGTCGCGACCCCAAATGGGGTCGCGACCCCAAGGTTGAGAACCGCTGCGCTACAGTTACTGTACATGCTGTTGTGCCTATTCCAGCATCAGCTGTTTGGTTCTCTGTGGTTGATTTAAAAGATGCTTTCTTTACCATTCCAATACATAAGGACAGTCAGAAACTGTTTGCTTTTGAGTGGGAAGACCCAGTAACAGGCCAGAGAAGACAATACACTTGGACCAGACTTCCTCAGGGATTTAAAAATTCACCCACTCTTTTTGGCAACGCCCTGGCCTCAGACTTAGAAGACTTCCAGCCATGTGAGGAAGGAGATGTGTTACTCCAATATGTTGATGATGTATTCATTAGTGGACAGACAAAGGAAACTTGTTGGGACAATACCAACCAACTACTTCATCTGTTGATGGACAAAGGATACTGTGCCTCAAGGAAGAAAGCCCAATTAGTGAAACCCCAGGTTAAATGCTTAGGTTATGCTATAAGTCAGGGCCAGAGAGTTATAGGACATGAGAGAAAGGAAGCTGTGTGCAGAATTGCAGAGCCAACTAATAGGAGAGAATTACGGGGGTTTTTAGGAGCAGCAGGTTATTGTAGAATATGGATACTGAATTTTGCCCTGCTAGCCAAACCACTCTATGAGTCCACAAAGGGAGCCCTTTATTTGGACGCGTGAACAAAAACAGGCTTTTGAGGCTTTAAAATTGGCATTATCTCAAGCGCCTGTTATGGGACTTCCCAACCTCAAAAAACCTTTCAATTTGTATGTGTACTCAAAGCATAATTTGGCTCTTGGCGTCCTGACTCAAGAAAAAGGATCTGTCAAAGCAACTTGACAGTGTCTCAAAAGGATGGCCACATTGCCTTAAAATTCTGGCAGCCACAGCTCTCCTGATAGAGAAATCTAATAAATTGACTTTTGGACAGCCAACCACAATATATACCAGTCGTGCAATTCGTGGAGTTTTGGAAACAAAGGGACATTTATGCATAACTAAGTCCAGAATTTATAAATACCAGGTTCTCCTTATTCAAAATCCTCAAGTGACATTGAAGCAGACCAATGGCCTGAACCCAGCCACCCTATTGCCTATACCAGGTCCTAAAGTTGAACATAACTGTATGCAAGCAATAGAAAGTCAATTCTTATGCATGCCTGATTGAAAGAGGTGGACTATAATTGGTTTACTGATGGGTCAAGTTTTATTGCAACAGGAGAACGATATGCAGGCTATGCAGTAGTCTCACTTGATAAAGTCATAGAAACTGGGCCACTCCCAAAAGGCACAAGTGCTCAATCAGCAGAACGGTGGGCTCTCATAAGGGCACTGGAAAGAGCAAGAGAAACATTTGGACTGATTCTAAATATGCAATCCTCACATTACATGTACATACTGCGGTCTATAGAGAGAGAGGATGAACCGGACTATAAAGGAAAAGGTGACAAAGGTGTGCCTTGAAGCTCACCTTAAGTGGGTGGATGCATTGCCACTAACACTTTGGTCTGGGAGGTGCACCCCTCAAAAAGAATTAGGCTATCTCCTTTCGAAATGATGTTTGGCAGACCCCCTGTCATAAGTACTAGTTTGAAAAATCATATAGGGGACTTAAGTCAAATAGGGACTTCATGGGTAAGTCAAATGGTGGGAGAGTTAAACAAGCAAATACAAGAAATCCAACAATATTGTGTGTCCCTTAGTCCACCATTTTTGAGTACCCCCAGTCATAATATTCAAGTGGGAGACAAAGTATGGGTAAAACACTGGAAAAGGGAAAACTTGAAACCTAGATGGAAGGGACCGTATACTGTGGTCATGTCTTATCCACGTGCAATAAAGGTGTTAGAATCCAAGTCTTGGATTCACTGGACTCGAGTTAAGCCTGCACCTGATGAATATTGGGAGGCAGAGCAGGACGAGGCCGGTCCTTTAGTGGTGCGCTTAAAGAAACGCCCCTTATAACTGCCCTACCAGCAATGGGCAGGCAATGGGGCAGAAGAGGCCTTACTGGTGTCACCCCAGAAGCTGACCCTCTATGTACGGCTGAAGACAAGAATGAGGCAAACAGTTGTTAATGTGTTAATAGTGGACTGTGTGGTGTAGGTTGGATCTATTTCAAGGGATGATAGTCCGACAATACGTAGCCATAGGTGCAGTGAGTCTGGCGTTAGTGGGTCTGATCACTCTAGTTGTGACCTGCTGTATTGGACACCTTTTCTTCTGGAACCGTCCCAATCCCAAATAAACAGGTGTTGCACCTAAAAGCACTGATTGTGACCAAGGACAGTGTGTATCTCCTGGAGACACTTACGTTTGAACAGCCCTGGGAGTGGGTCCTCTGTAGTTTAATAGGGGCCTTGGGAGTGTGGGCATTATATTTAGCAAATAAGAATCGATTGTGTGGCTCACCCAAGGCTGACCCTGTCCTTTCCCAAATCACCCTAATCCCATCCATCTCCCTGATGTGGTAATTTCATAATTGTAATTGTTTCCCTTGTTGTGGCTGTGAGTGTGAAACTGAGTGGGACATTGGATTTACATTGACTCATTTTGGATTGTCAAACATGAATTTTCTATGGCTTTGGTTACTATTTGCAAGTGGCCTGTTGGGTGATAAGGCCCTGGACGGTAGTCCCAAATGTGAGAATGGCCAATTAACTCCTCCCACGCTTGAAGAAGGCCCTGGGGACGTTAAGGATCTCAAAGAGCGAGGCAGGATCAGGGCCCAGGGTTTGGGTCCTTGGAGAAAATGGGAAGGAAATGCTACTTTGATAAAGTGTCCAAGTCAATTTGAACCACCCAGATTCCCACTTTGGCTCTATAGTAAGCCCATGAAGGGATTCTGTATTCCATTTCCGTTTGGAAATAAAAGCTCCCGTTATCTCCTTGAAGGATGAACAAAGAAACCCTCGTCAAAAACCTCCACTACAGCCATTAACTGGCATGTTTATGGCTGGCACCTTGGGGGTCTGGAGTAATGAGAATGGCCATCAATTTCATGCCTTCTCCATGAACATGGCAGTGTGCTTAGAAGAAAATGGGGTATTTTTCTTATGTGGGGGAAAAGGCATATGTATGTTTACCTACCAACTGGACTGGGGCTTGTACTATGGTACACCTCTTCCCAAGGATGGGTGCTGTTAATGAGGAACAAGCCCTCCGTGTTCCTCTCATGGGACATATAAGAGTTCCCGTAGTTATTAGCCATCCTAGGGATGGGCACGGCAGTTGGAACAGGCGTAGTAAGTGTAGCCCATTCTGCAATACCATTTCAGCAACTTTCTGAGGAATTTCAATAAAGCCTAAGTCAGATTGCTGGGACTCTGGTAGAAGTCCAAGATCAGATAGACTCTTTGGCAGCAGTAGTCTTACAAAACCGGTGTGCTTTAGACCTCTTGACAGCTGAGAAAGGAGGTTTGTGTCTGTTCTTGGGAGAAGAATGTTGCTTTTACATGAATAAATCAGTAGTAGTCAGAGAAGTGGCAAAGGACTTGCAAGATAAGGCATCCAGAATTAGACAAGGAATACAAGGAACTGACTCGTGGTTCTCGTGGCTACCAGGCACTGCTTGGGTCAAACAGATGCTGTTTGTGTTGATATGTGGCATAGCAAGACTAGCCTTCATCCCATGTGTAATTCCTTTACTCAGACAATTAGTTATGAGGTCAGTAAAAGAAATCAGGGTTGAAAAGGAATTGGTTATGATAGAAGGATCCTTGGAAAATAGGTTCACCTCAGACCCACGGAGGGAACATGAGGATCTAGACAGTGGAGTGTATGTACGGCTTACACCCTGGGGAATGGAGGAAATGACTGAGGAAGATGATTTCTGAGAATCACTTTATGGATTTTTCATTCTTTCTTATTATTGCTATCTGCCTCTAGCTTGAACTGGCAACAGGAAACAGAAAGGTGGGTGCCAGTCTAAAGTGTTATTCATGCCCTATGTTATGCCTATGCTATGTGTAAATTCTGCTAAGCTATCTTTGCTTGCTGGGAAAAAAAGGCTAATGCTTAAGAAGAAACTATAAAAGTGAGACTCAAATTGTTACCTAAAATTTGTCTCAAAGGGGGGAATAAGGCAAGACATAATGCAGGACTTAAGTCATAAAACAGGACATGAGTCTTAAATGCATGTATTAGTTAGAAGGAGAACAAAAGGAAATGAAAGATGTCAAACCACAAGTTCATTTGTCGGTTGCACAAAAGTGGTAAGTTTGAAGCTCTGCTGCAGCTAACCATAAGTATGTTACAGGAAGTTTAGACGCTGTAGGTAGGAAAATTCACAGTTTAGGCAAGATATGTTAGCTACGGAAAGGGGAGCTGTATGCTGTAAGGGGGCTGTGATTCAAAGCAACCAATCCATGCTACGGTATGTTACATTTCCGTGTTTTGCTGTTTCTGACGAGAATATATAAACTTGTGTTTTGTTATGAGAGGCTGTTCAGATGTGGCTACAAATATAGTGCTCTGAACCTTTGCACAAAATAAACCAACTTCTTTTGATTCCGTGGTCTGATTCCTGTGATTTTCTGCAATACTACAGCCAAAGCTTCTCAACTTAATTCAAAGTATCTTCTTCAGTTTGGACTCAAATACAGTAGTTGTTTACCTGGGATAAATCCTTTAGAAATTGATTGGAATTCCTTATGAAAACCTCTTTATGGACCTGGTCTGTTGGCTCAGCATCTGATAATAGAAGCTGAAGTCAAAGTACAAACAAATAATCCCTAACTTTAGCAACTCTTTCTGGAAAGCAATTCTCACAGAATTGTCCTCTGCAATACACAGAACTCACTTTTCTCCACATTTTTACTGACTCTGCTGTAAACTAAGGAGAAATTAGTGTACTTGCGGGACTAATGTGACGTGCAAAAATTAAGTTTCCAAATTAGTGTTTCTCAACCTTGGCAACTTTTAAGATGATGGAATAACAGAGTTGGAAGGGACCCTGAAGGTCTTCTAGTCCAACCTCTTGCTCAGGCAGGAAACTCTATACCATTTCAGACAAATGGTTGTCCAATCTCTGCTTAAAAACCTCCAGTGTTGGAGCACCCACAACTTCCTACAACCTCCAAGAAACTCACAGACACAGAACGATGATGGGCCATGTGGGAAAGACAGGCTTTTGCGTTGAGGTGGGCATTGCTCATTCCTAGAGGGGAGTAACTCCTTCATGGATTACTGCCTTGTCATGGTGAAGGGGCTTGCATAACTCAATGAAGTTATGAGCTATGCCGTGCAAGGCCACCCAAGATGGACAGGTCATAGCAGAGAGTTCTGACACAATGTGATCCACTGGAGAAGGAAATTGCAACCCACTCCAGTATCTTTCCAATGAAAACCCCATGGACAGTACCAAAAGGCAAAAAGATATGATGCTGGAAGATGAGCCCCTCAGGTCAGAAGGTGTCCAATATGCTACTGGGGAAGAGCAGAGGGCTAGTACTAGTAGCACCAGAAAGAGTGAAGCGACTGGGCCAAAGCCGAAAGGACGCTCAGCTGTGGATGCATCTGGTGGTGAAAGGAAAGTCCGATGCTGTAAAGATCTTTTCTCCATAGGAACCTGGAATGTAAGATCCATGAATCAAGGCAAGCTGGACGTGGTCAAACAAGAGATGACAAGACTGAACATCGACATCTTAGGAATCAGCAAACTAAAATGGACAGGAATGGGTGGATTTAATTCAGAGGACCATCAGGTATACTACTGCGGGCAAGAATCCCTCAGAAGAAATGGAGTAGCCTTCATAGTCAATAAAAGAGTAGGAAAAGCAATACTGGGATACAATCCCCAAAATGACAGAATGATCTCAGTGCGAATCCAAGGCAAACCATTCAATATCACAGTAGTCCAAGTCTATGCCTCAACCACTGGTGCTGAAGACGATGAAATTGACCGGTTCTATGAAGCCCTACAGCACCTTATAGAATCAACACCAAAAAATGATGTCCTTATCATCATGGGGGATTGGAATGCTAAAGTAGGAAGCCAAAAGATAAACGGAATAACAGGCAAGTTTGGCCTTGGAGTACAAAATGAAGCAGGGCACAGGCTGATAGAATTTTGTCAAGACAATACGATGGTCATAGCAAACACTCTTTTCCAACAACCCAAGAGACAGCTCTACACATGGACATCACCAGATGGTCAACACAGAAATCAAATTGACCATGTTGCTCTGCAGCCAAACTTGGAGACGCTCAATACCAGGGGTAGGCAACCCAAAACACTCAAAGAGCCACTTGGACCCGTTTCCCACCAAAAACAAAACACTGGGAGCCGCAAAACACTTTTGATATCTAAAATGAAGATAACACTGCATATATCCTTTTTTACCTTTTATATATATAAAAGGTATATATATCTCATAAAAGGTATATATATCTCATAAAGGTAAAAAGGATATATGCAGTGTTATCTTCATTTTAGATATCAAAAGGGTCTCTCTCTCTGTCTCTCTCTCCCTCCTTCTCTTTCTTTTTGCCCTTGGTCTGCCAGTCCTCTTCCCCCATTCTCTCTCTCTCTCTTTCCTCTCTCTCTTTCTCTCTCTCCTTCCCTTTCTCTCTCTTTCTCCCCCCTCTCCCTCTCTCTGATCTTCTGCTCACCTGGCAAGCTGGCTTCAAGCTGTTCTCCAACAAGCTCAGAGGTAGGCAACCTCGGCTCTTTTATGACTCATGGACTTCAATTCCCAGAATTCCTCAGTCAGCATAGCTGGCCTAGCTAGCTCTCTCCTGCCCTTCCTGCTTCCTGCAGAGACGCAGCAAAGGGAGGAGCCACGCCCCAAAAGATTTTCAGCTTGTCAGAGAACACAGTGAGTCCACTCTCTTTTACACACACACACACACACACACACACACAGAGAGAGAGAGAGAGAGAGAGAGAGAGAGACATACAAACACACACATAAACACAAACACAGAGACAGAGACAGAGACAGAGACAGAGAGAGACAGAGAAGCAGGGAAGCGCAAGTGCGTCTCTCTGTCTCTGTCTCTCTCTGCAAATGGCAGAGGAGGCTGGGAGCCACAGGGGAAGGCTCAAAGAGCCGCATGCAGCTCCAGAGCCGCAGGTTGCCGACCTGTGCTCTATACAGTCAGTAAAAACAAGACCAGGAGCTGACTGTGGCTCAGATCATGAGCTTCTCATTGCAAAATTTAGGCTTAAATTGAAGAAAGTAGGGAAAAACACTAGGCCACTCAGGTATGAACTAAATCATATCCCTGATGAATATACAGTAGAGGTGACAAATATATTTAAGGAATTAGATCTGATAGACAGAGTGCCTGAAGAACTATGGACAGAGGTTCGCAACATTGTACAAGAGGTAGCAACTAAAACCATCCCAAAGAAAAAGAAATGCAAGAAAGCAAAATGGCTGTCTGAGGAAGCTTTGCAAATAGCTGAGGAAAGAAGGGAAGCGAAAGGCAAGGGAGAAACAGAAAGATACACCCAATTGAATGCAGAATTCCAGAGAATAGCTAGAAGAGATAAGAATGCCCTCTTAAATGAACAGTGCAAAGAAATAGAAGAAAAATATAGAATAGGGAGAACCAGAGATCTCTTCCAGAAAATTGGAGATATGAAGGGAACGTTTTGTAAGGACCCACACCACTTTGCATCTTAAGAAGACAGAACTCTTGGAATATTTCTTCCAACAGGCATCCTTTATTAAGAGAAAATGGTTGCAGGCATTCTAGACAGGACCTGGGGCCCAGGCCCTACGGTTCAAGGTTTTAAGGGGTCCCTCCCCAGCAGCCCCACCCCACCCCACCATCTTTCCAGCGACAATCCCAGGCGTTACATTTCCACCCCGTTTTTCTTCACTGCCGGTGGAAGGGAGACTTCAGAGAGGAGTAGATGAAAGCTGATGGCCCCATTGTTATGATTTAGTCCTTTTGGTGGTATCCACATTCAATCCCTTTGAAGTTGTACCGAAGGAAGTGAGGGCCATAAAACCCCTTTGTTCACCCCCCTTCCCCTTCATCGTATGACAGAATCCAGAGAGGGCAGAAGTGGGGTTTTCCATAGTCGATAACTAGAGATGAAATATAATTGGATTCTGACACGTTTCATGCAAAGATGGGAATGATAAAGGACCAAAATGGCAGGGACCTAACAGAGGCAGAAGAGATTAAGAAGAGGTGGCAAAATTACACAGAAGAACTATAAAAGAACGAACTTAGCGTCCCTGATAACCACAAAGGGGTGGTCCCTGAACTCGAGCCAGACATCCTAGAATGTGAAGTGAAATGGGCCTTAGGAAAGCTGAGCAACAACAAAGCTAGTGGAGGTGACAGTATTCCAGCTGAGCTATTCAAAATCTTAAAAGATGATGCAGTAAAAGTGCTACACTCAATTTGCCAGCAAATTTGGAAAACTCAACAGTGGCCACAGGATTGGAAAAGGTCAGTTTACATTCCAGTTCCAAAGAAAGGCAATGCCAAAGAATGTTCAAACTATCGCACCATTGCACTCATTTCACATGCAAGTAAAGTTATACTTAAAATCCTACAAGCTAGACTCCAGCAGTATGTGGATCGAGAACTTCCAGAAGTACAGGTAGGATTTCGAAGAGGCAGAGGAACTAGAGATCAAATTGCCAACCTACGCTGGATTATGGAGAAAGCTAAGGTAAGATTAGGTAAGAAAAGGTAAGATAAGGAGGATAAGGCAAGAAGAGATGATATGAGATGAGATAAGACAGGACAAGATAAGATGAGACGAGATGAGATTAGGTAAGACAGGACAAGAAAAGGTAAGAAAAGGCAAGACAAGAGAAGATAAGGTAAGATGAGATGAGAAAAGACAAGACAAGACAAGATAGGATAGGACAGGACAAGATAAGACCAGATCGGACAGGACAGAACAGCACTAGATAAGATAATATAAGGCAAGATAAGTTAAGATGAGATGAGATAAGAGGAGAGGAGAGGAGACAAGACAAGAGATAAGATGAGATAAGATGAGATGATAAGACAAGACAAGACAAGACAAGACAAGACAAGACAAGACAAGACAAGACAAGACAATATAAGATTAGATAGGAGGGACAGGACAGGATAAGGTAAGATAAGGTAAGATTAGGTAAGATAAGGTAAGAAAAGGAAAGATAAGGCAAGATGAGATAAAATGAGATGAGATGAGATGAGATAAGACAGGTGTTATGGTTCCGGCTAATGAAACACTTCAAAGAACTTCCAGGCCTTTATTTTCCTAAAAGTCTTTTATTGTTACAAAATGTCCGCACAGGGATAACAGGCTTATGCTAAGAACTAAGTTCTCTTCCTCTGAGTATTTTAATTATCAGCATGTTCCCTCCCTAAATTAGCTGTCATATCTCACGTTATCCAATTAGTGTGAAGGTCAAAGGTTTCCTTCCTCTTTCTTTCCCCGCGCTTTGCTCCCACCCCCATCTGCTCTGTATTAACCCAAAAAATACCACACAGTTCTGCATATTGTCAAAGCAAGAATATACAATATTTACAGCGTTGACAACAGGAAAAGATAAGATGAGATGAGATGAGATAAGACAGGACAAGATAAGGCAAGATGAGATGAGATGAGACGAGACGAGACAAATAAGATAAGATAAGATAAGACAAGAAGAGACAAGACAAGATAAGATAAGATAGGATGAGACAGGACAAGATAAGGTAAGAAAAGGCAAGACAAGATAAGGCAAGATGAGACAAGATGAGATGAGACGAGACGAGACAAGACAAGAGAAGACAAGATAGGATGAGACAAGATAGAACGAGACAGGAGAAGATAAGGCAATATAAGATTATTAGAGATGAGATGAGACGAGATGAGACAAGACAAGAAACGATATAAGATAAGATATAAGGTAAGGTAAGGTAAGAAAAGGCAAGGCAAGGCAAGACAAGACAAGACAGGACAGGACAGGACAGGACAGGACAGGACAGGACAGGACAGGACAGGACAGGACAAGACCAGATAGGACAGGACAGGACTAGATAAGATAATATAAGGCAAGATAAGATGAGATGAGATTAGACGAGAGGAGACAAGACAAGAGATGAGATGAGATGAGACAAGACGAGACGAGACGAGACGAAAAAGGACAGGACAAGATAAGATAAGATGAGATGAGATGAGATAAGACAGGACAAGATAAGGTAAGAAAAGGCAAGACAAGAAAAGATAAGGCAAGACGAGATGACAAGAGAAGATAGGACAGGACAGGACAGGATAAGAAAAGACAAAATAGGACGGGGCAGGACAAGATAAGGCAAGATGAGACGAGATGAGATGAGACTACACGAGACGAGACAAGACAAGACAAGATAAGATAGGACGAGACAGGACAAGATAAAGTAAGAAAAGACAAGACAAGACAAGATGAGACAAGATGAGACGAGACGAGACGAGACGAGAAAAGACAAGACAAGGCAAGATAGGACGAGAAAGGAGAAGGTAAGGCAAGATAAGATGATTAGAGATGAGACGAGACGAGACAAGACGAGACAAGACAAGACAAGATATAAGATAAGACAAGACAAGATAAGGCAAGATGAGACAAGATGAGACAAGACTACTCAAGTCAAGTCAAGTCAAGTCGAGACAAGTCGAGTCGAGACGAGACAAGACAAGACAAGACAAGACAAGACAAGACAAGTCAAGATAAGGTAAGGTAAGGTAAGGTAAGGTAAGGTAAGGTAAGGTAAGGTAAGGTAAGGTAAGGTAAGGTAAGGTAAGGTAAGGTAAGGTAAGGTAGGGTAGGGTAGGGTAGGGTAGGGTAGGGTAGGGTAGGGTAGGGTAAGGTAAGGTAAGGTAAGGTAAGGTAAGGTAAGGTAAGGTAAGGTAAGGTAAGGTAAGGTAAGGTAAGGTAAGATAAGATAAGATAAGATAAGATAAGATAAGATAAGATAAGATAAGATAAGATAGGATGAGACAGTTCAAGATAACGTAAGAAAAGGCAAAACAAGGCAAGATAAGGCAAGGTAAGAGAAGACGGGACGAGACGAGACGGGACGGGACGGGACAGGATAAGGTAAGATAAGACAAGATGAGACAAGACAAGACAAGATGAGACAAGACAAGACGGGACGGGACAAGATAAGGTAAGATAAGACAAGATGAGACAAGACAAGTCAAGACAAGACAAGGTAAGACAAGACAACACAACACAAGACAAGACAAGACAAGGTAAGAGAAGATTAGACTGATATCAATTAATATAAATGGATTAAATGCACCCGCAATGAGAAAACAAATACTAACAAAATTAGTAAAACAACATATAGACATAGTTTGTTTACAAGAGGTACACATCAAAGAACAGCACAGGAAATATTTGGAGTTCCCCAAATTAGGAGTATTATATACTCCTAGCTGAACAAAAACAGAGAGGAATAGCGGTTTATATTAGAAAAGAAATTAATGCTAAATTGAAGTACCAAGATACAGATGGAAGAATATTAGCAATAGAATTACAAACCAAGCAGAAATCATGGCTGCTAGTGGTAACATATGCACCAAATGAGAATCAAAAAGAATTCTATTACAAATTACATGAGAAACTTATAGAAATTGGACAGGGAAATATTTGGATAGTAGGAGATTATAATGCGGTAGTGAATGTAAAAAAAGACTATATTAGTGATATGAAAAATAAAAAGAAAAGGAAAACACTACCAAGGGCATTCTTTGATTTGGCACATGAATTTAATTTATCTGATCAGTGGAGGAAACGGAATAAAAAAAAAGAATATACCTTTTTCTCGAACCCGCATAAATCTTGGTCTCAAATAGACATGGTATGGATGAATGAAGAAGTAGGGCAAGACATAGAGACAATAGAAATAATGCCAAATATATGGGCCGATCATAATCCTCTGAAAATAGTTTGGAAAGGGCAGAAAAAAGTAAGAAGAAGATGGATAATGAACTCTCACACTTTGAAAGAAAAAGAATTTATAGTAAGGATTAGAAGAGAAATGGAATTTTTTAAAAAAAGAATACAAAACAACAATCATCAGTATAAATTATTTGGGACACTGTGAAAGCATATTTGAGAGGCTTAGCAATAGCCTATATAGCAAGAAAAAACAAGGTGAAAAGGCAAACGCAAAATATACTCCAGGAAGAGATTACAAAATTGGAATCTAAATTACAAAAAGAGCCCCAGGATGAATCGATTAAAATGGAAATGGTTTGGGCTAAACATAAATTAAACATGATAGATCAAGAGGAAAGAGCAAGGGAATTGAAAATAGCAAAACAAATTTTTTTTGAACACGCAAATAAGCCTGGGAGATGGCTCTCTTATAAATTAAAAAAAGAGAAGGAGAAAATATTTATTCAGGAACTACACTATAAAAATGGAGAGTCACAATACAAAATGGATAAAAAGAAAGAAATAATTCAGAATTATTTTGAGTCACTATATAAAAAAGAGGAAATAGATGTGGAGAGTATAAAACAATACTTAAAGGCTAATGGCTTGCCAGAATTAAAAGAAGGACAGAAAGAAATATTGAATGGGAAAATAACAGCCTTGGAATTAAAAACCGCGGTGCAAAAACAAAAAAATAATAAAGCCCCGGGGCCAGATGGCCTTCCAGGGGAAGTATATAAGACCCTTTACGAGGACTTTGAAAAGATAGTATTGGATGTGTATAATGATGTGTTGGAGAAAGCCAAACTACCAGACTCCTGGATAGAAGCCACTATATCCCTTATCCCAAAAGAAGGCACAGACCCCAAACAGATCAAAAATTATATGCCAATCTCGTTGTTGAACACTGATTACAAAATTTTTACCACCATAATTGCAGAAAGATTGAAACTAATATTACAGGATATAATACATCCAGATCAAAATGGTTTTTTACCCAAAAGACAAATTAGGAATAATACGAGAATGGTGTTAAATGTCTTAGAATATTACGAAGCACACCCTGGAAAACAGGTGGCACTAATTTTTTTAGATGCCCAGAAAGCATTTGATAATCTCATTTGGCAATTTATGTTCCAACAGATTGAGGATATGAAATTTGGAGGGAAATTTGAGAACATGATAAAGGCAATATATAAAACACAAAAGGCCAGCGTGATAATCAATGGAGATAATACAAAAAGCTTAGAAATAAATAAAGGAGTAAGACAAGGATGTCCAATGTCACCTCTACTTTTTATTTTGACTTTAGAAGTGCTATTAACTCAAATTAGAACTAATAAAGAGATAAAAGGGGTACAGGTTAAGACAGAAGAATATAAGACACAGGCATCTGCGGATGATTTGGTCTTTTTTGTAGAGGAACCACTAGAGAGAGGAAATATTTTGATGAACGAAATAGAAAAATATGGAATAGTGGCAGGATTAACAATTAATAGAGAAAAGACCAAAATGTTAGTAAAAAACCTAACTGAAAAACAGAAAAGGAAATTAGAAGAGAATCTGGAATTGAAAATTGTAAAAAAGATTAAATATTTAGGAATCTGGCTTACCGCAAGATGTTCCTCAATAAAAGAGGATAACTATAAAAAATTGATATTACAAATGAAAAAAGATTTTGAGGCCTCGGGGAAATTACAATTATCACTACTAGGTAGGATTGCGTTGATTAAAATGAATATATTACCAAGACTATTATATTTATTCCAAACAGTCCTGATAAAATTAGAGAAATCTTTTTTTTAAGAATTGGACAAAATAATAAACAAATTTATTTGGTTGGGCAAAAAAACGCGAATAAACATGAAAATGTTACAAGATAGTAGAAGTAGAGGTGGACTTGGGCTCCCAAAATGGAAAATTTACTACCAAGCAGCTGGATTACTCTGGATTAAGGATTGGATAAACCTAGACAATAAAAGGGTTTTAATGATTGAAGGGCATGACCTGCAGGCTGGCTGGCATGCCTTTTTATGGGGAAAACACAAGAAAACACACACATATTTTTATCAACATCAGGTAAGAGATGCGCTGATTCGGACATGGGAAAAAGTTTAAAAAAGACACTATAGGAAAATCCCAAATTGGATTTCACTGATGGAGGCAATGATCCACCCTAACACCTTGGATAAAAAAAGATGATTAGATACAAAGAATTACTAGATAACCAAGGAAACTGTAAGAACCCACCCCAATTTGCATCTTAAGAAGACAGAACTCTTGGAATATTTCTTCCAACAGGCATCTTTATTAAGAGAAAATGGTTGCAGACATTCTAGACAGGTCCTGGGGCCCAAGTCCTCCCATTCAAGGTTTTGGTGATATCCACATTCAGTCCCTTTGAAGTTGTAACGAAGGAAGTGAGAGCCATAAAACCCCTTTGCTCATCCCGCTTCCCCTTCGTACTATGACAGAACCCAGAGAGGGCAGAAATGGGGTTTTCCATAGTCAATAACTAGAGATGAAATATAATTGGATCCTGACAGAAACCTCAAATCAAGAGAAGAATTAGAAGAACAGGGAATAATTATAGATTGGTGGCCATACTTACTGATCCAATCTAAACATAGTAAGGATATGGAAGAGCACGGAATAAACCAGACCCCACACCAATTGGATTAAATTTTAACAGGTAAGGAAGGAAAATTTCTAACAAAAACTTATAAATATTTATTAGAGGTAGATTTGGAGGAAGAAATAGTGAAAGGGCCAAGGATAGCATGGGCATGAAATGTGGGCTGAAATATAAAACTGGAAGAATGGGAAAGATTATGGAACAGAAATTGTAAACTGACATTGTCAACTGCATATAGGGAAAATCAATACAAAATGTTCTATAGATGGCATTTAACACCGGCGAGATTGGCTAAAATGTACAAAAATATGAATCCGGAATGCTGGAAATGTAAAAATAAGGAGGGAACATTCTATCATATGTGGTGGCTGTGCCCTAAAGCAAAGATCTATTGGGAATGGATAAGGAACTGGATACAGGAGATAACAAAGGTGCAAATTGAACTCAAACCTGAACTATTTCTTTTGGGTATAATAAATTTAAAGATGGAAAAACAACTCCAATACATCATTGTACATATATTAAAAGCAGCCCGCATAGTATATGCCCAGTGTTGGAAGGGTGAAAACATACCTACAAATGATATGATTATATATAAAATACTAGAATGCACGGAAATGAACAAACTTGCGCTAGAACTAAAAGACAAGGAGGAAACAGAATTTTATGAAATATGGAACAAATGTTATGATTGGCTAGAACAGAGAAACAAAAATACATGATTACTAATGTAAATAATTGTAAATAATATATATGAGATGTATAAAACAGTACTGTTAAGGAAAAATGTATTTTTATTTTTATTTTCATTGTATAGTGAAAAAGGAATAAATAAAACTTAAAAAAAAGACAAGACAAGATACGACGAGAAAGGAGAAGATAAGGCAAGATGATTAGAGCCGAGACAAGACGAGACAAGAGAAGAGAAGACAAGACGAGTCGAGTCGAGTCGAGTCAATACAAGACAAGACAAGTTAAGATAAGATAAGTTGAGTTGAGATGAGATGAGAAGAGAAGAGAAGAGAAGAGAAGAGAAGAGAAGAGAAGAGAAGAGAAGAGAAGAGAAGAGAAGAGAAGAGAAGAGAAGAGAAGAGAAGAGAAGAGAAGAGAAGAGAAGAGAAGAGAAGAGAAGATAGGTAAGATAAGATGAGAAGAGAAGAGAAGAGAAGAGAAGAGAAGAGAAGAGAAGAGAAGAGAAGAGAAGAGAAGAGAAGAGAAGAGAAGAGAAGAGAAGAGAAGAGAAGAGAAGAGAAGAGAAGAGAAGAGAAGAGAAGCTGAGCTGAGCTGAGCTGAGGAGAGGAGAGGAGAAGAGAAGAGAAGAGAAGAGAAGAGAAGAGAAGAGAAGAGAAGAGAAGAGAAGAGAAGAGAAGAGAAGAGAAGAGAAGAGAAGAGAAGAGAAGAGAAGGTAAGGTAAGGTAAGGTAAGGTAAGGAAAGGTAAGGTAAGGTAAGGTAAGGTAAGGTAAGGTAAGGTAAGGTAAGGTAAGGTAAGGTAACATAAGATAAGATAAGATGAGATGAGAAGATATGATAAGATGAGATGAGAAGACAAGACAAGACAAGACAAGACAAGACAAGACAAGACAAGACAAGACAAGACAAGACAAGACAAGACAAGACAAGACAAGACAAGACAAGATAAGATAAGATAAGATAAGGTAAGGTAAGGTAAGATAGGACGAGACAGGACAAGATAAAGTAAGAAAAGGCAAGACAAGGCAAGATGAGAAAAGATGAGACAAGACAAGACAAGACAAGATTAGATAGGACGGGACAGGACAGGACAAGATAAGGTAAGATGAGACAACATGTGACAAGACAAGAGAAGAAAAGGCAAGATAAGAAAGGACAGGAGAAGTTAAGGTAAGATAAGGCAAGATAAGATGAGATGAGATGAGACGAGACGACAGGAGACAAGGCACGATATAAGATAAGATAAGGTAAGATAAGGTAAGGTAAGGTAAGGTAAGGTAAGGTAAGGTAAGGTAAGGTAAGGTAAGGTAAGGTAAGGTAAGATAAGATGATAAGATAAGATAAGATAAGATAAGATAAGATAAGATAAGATAAGATAAGATAAGATAAGATAAGATAAGATAAGATAAGATAAGATAAGATAAGATAAGATAAGATAAGATAAGATAAGATAAGATAAGATAGGACGAGACAGGACAAGATAAAGTAAGAAAAGGCAAGACAAGACAAGATGAGAGAAGATTAGATAGGACGGGACAAGACAAGAAAAGGTAAGATAACGTAAGATTAGGTAAGATAAGGAGGATAAGGCAAGATGAGATGAGATGAGATAAGACAGGACAAGATAAGGCAAGATGAGACAAGATAAAGCAAGATGAGACAACATGTGACAAGACAAGAGAAGAAAAGGCAAGATAAGAAAGGACAGGAGAAGATTAGGTAAGATAAGGTGAGATGAGATGAAACGAGATGAAACGAGACGACATGAGACAAGACAAGATATAAGGTAAGATAAGGTAAGATAAGATAACATGATAAGTCAAGAGAACACAAGACAAGATTAGATAGGACAGGACAAGATAAGGTAAGATAAGGTAAGATAAGGTAAGAAAAGGCAAGACAAGACAAGATAAGGCAAGATGAGACAAGACAAGAGAGGACAGGACAAGATGAGGTAAGATAAGGCAAGATAAGGTGAGATAAGGCGAGGCAAGGCAAGGCATGGCAAGAAAAGAAAAGAAAAGAAAAGAAAAGAAAAGAAAAGAAAAGAAAAGAAAAGAAAAGAAAAGAAAAGAAAAGAAAAGAAAAGAAAAGAAAAGAAAAGACAAGATAAGATAATAAGACCAGAGAAGACAAGACAAGACAAGACAAGACAAGACAAGACAAGACAAGACAGGACAGGACAGGACAGGACAGGACAGGACAGGACAGGACAGGACAGGACAGGACAGGACAGGACAAGACAAGACAAGACAAGACAAGACAAGACAAGACAAGACAAGACAAGACAAGACAAGACAAGACAAGACAAGACAAGACAGGACAGGACAGGACAGGACAGGACAGGACAGGACAGGACAGGACAGGACAGGACAGGACAGGACAGGATAGGATAGGATAGGATAGGATGAGATAGGATGAGACAGGACAAGATAAGGTAAGAAAAGGAAAGAGAAGACAAGATAAGGAGAGATAAGACACGATGAGACAAGACAAGTCAAGTCAAGACAAGGTAAGACAAGAGAAGACAAGACAAGAAAAGATAAGATAAGGTAAGATAAGGTAAGATAGGACGAGACAGGACAAGATAAAGTAAGAAAAGGAAAGACAAGGCAAGATGAGACAAGATGAGACAAGACAAGACAAGACAAGATTAGATAGGACGGGACAGGACAAGATAAGGTAAGATGAGAAAACATGTGACAAGACAAGAGAAGAAAAGGCAAGATAAGAAAGGACAAGAGAAGATTAGGTAAGATAAGATGAGATGAGATGAAACGAGACGACACGAGACAAGACAAGATATAAGGTAAGATAAGGTAAGATAAGATAATATGATAAGTCAAGAGAAGACAAGACAAGATTAGATAGTTCAGGACAAGATAAGTTAAGATAAGGTAAGACTAGCTAAGATAAGGTAAGAAAAGACAAGATAAGATAAGATAAGATAAGATAAGATAAGATAAGATAAGATAAGATAAGATAAGATAAGATAAGATAAGATAAGATAAGATAAGATAAGATAAGATAAGATAAGATAAGATAAGATAGGACAGGACAAGACAAGACAAGACAAGACAAGACAAGACAAGACAAGACAAGACAAGACAAGACAAGACAAGACAAGACAAGACAAGACAAGACAAGACAAGACAAGACAAGACAAGACAAGACAAGACAAGACAAGATAAGATAAGATAAGATAAGATAAGATAAGATAAGATAAGATAAGATAAGATAGGACGTGACAGGACAAGATAAGGTAAGAAAAGTCAAGACAAGACAAGATGAGAGAAGATGAGACAAGACAAGACAAGACAAGACAAGATTAGATAGGACAGGACAGCACAGGACAACATAAGGTAAGATAAGGTAAGATAAGGAGGATAAGGCAAGATGAGATGAGATGAGATAATACAGGACAAGATAAGGCAAGATGAGACAAGATAAAGCAAGATGAGACAACACGTGACAAGACAAGAGAAGAAAAGGCAAGATAAGGAAGGACAGGAGAAGATTAGGTAAGATAAGATGAGATGAGATGAGACGAGACGACATGAGACAAGACAAGATATAAGGTAAGATAAGGTAAGATAAGATAAGATGATAAGTCAAGAGAAGACAAGACAAGATTAGATAGGACAGGACAAATAAGATAAGGTAAGATAAGCTAAGATTAGCTAAGATAAGGTAAGAAAAGGCAAGATGAGACAAGATAAGGCGAGGCAAGGCAAGGCAAGGCAAGACAAGACAAGAGAAGAGAAGATAAGATAATAAGACCAGAGAAGACAAGACAAGACAAGACAAGTTAAGATGAGATGAGATGAGATGAGATGAGATGAGATGAGATGAGAAAAGAAAAGATAAGGTAAGGTAAGGAAAGGAAAGGTAAGGTAAGGAAAGGAAAGATAAGGTAAGGTAAGGTAAGGTAAGGCAAGGCAAGGCAAGGCAAGGCAAGGCAAGGCAAGGCAAGGCAGGGCAAAGCAAGGCAAGACAAGACAAGACAAGATAAGATAAGATAAGGTAAGGTAAGGTAAGCTAAGATAAGATAAGGTGAGATAAGGTAAGGTAAGGTAAGGTAAGGTAAGGTAAGGTAAGGTAAGGTAAGGTAAGGTAAGATAAGATAAGATAAGATAAGATAAGATAAGATAAGATAAGATAAGATAAGATAAGATAAGATAAGATAAGATAAGATAAGATAAGATAAGATAAGATAAGATAAGATAAGATAAGATAAGATAAGATAAGATAAGATAAGATAAGATAGGATGAGACAGGACAAGATAAGGTAAGAAAAGGAAAGAGAAGACAAGATAAGGAGAGATAAGACACGATGAGACAAGACAAGTCAAGTCAAGGTAAGACAAGAGAAGACGACAAGAAAAGATAAGATAAGATAAGATAAGTTAAGATAGGAGGAGACAGGACAAGATAAAGTAAGAAAAGGCAAGACAAGGCAAGATGAGACAAGACAAGACAAGACAAGATTAGATAGGACGGGACAGGACAAGATAAGGTAAGATGAGACAACATGTGACAAGACAAGAGAAGAAAAGGCAAGATAAGAAAGGACAGGAGAAGATAAGGTAAGATAAGGCAAGATAAGATGAGATGAGATGAGACGAGACGACAGGAGACAAGGCACGATATAAGATAAGATAAGGTAAGATAAGGTAAGGTAAGGTAAGGTAAGGTAAGGTAAGGTAAGGTAAGGTAAGGTAAGGTAAGGTAAGGTAAGGTAAGGTAAGATAAGATAAGATAAGATAAGATAAGATAAGATAAGATAAGATAAGATAAGATAAGATAAGATAAGATAAGATAAGATAAGATAAGATAAGATAAGATAAGATAAGATAGGATAGGATAAGATAGGATGAGATAGGATGAGACAGGACAATATAAGGTAAGAAAAGGAAAGAGAAGACAAGATAAGGAGAGATGAGACACGATGAGACAAGTCAAGACAAGACAAGACAAGGTAAGACAAGAGAAGACAAGACAAGAAAAGATAAGATAAGTTAAGATAAGATAAGATAGGACGAGACAGGACAAGATAAAGTAAGAAAAGGCAAGACAAGACAAGATGAGAGAAGATTAGATAGGACGGGACAAGACAAGAAAAGGTAAGATAAGGTAAGATTAGGTAAGATAAGGAGGATAAGGCAAGATGAGATGAGATGAGATAAGACAGGACAAGATAAGGCAAGATGAGACAAGATAAAGCAAGATGAGACAACATGTGACAAGACAAGAGAAGAAAAGGCAAGATAAGAAAGGACAGGATAAGATTAGGTAAGATAAGATGAGATGAGATGAGATGAAACGAGACGACATGAGACAAGACAAGATATAAGGTATGATAAGGTAAGATAAGATAAGATGATAAGTCAAGAGAAGACAAGATTAGATAGGACAGGACAAGATAAGGTAAGATAAGGTAAGATTAGCTAAGATAAGGTAAGAAAAGGCAAGAAAAGACAAGATAAGGCAAGATGAGACAAGATGAGACAAGACAAGAGAGGACAGGACAAGATGAGGTAAGATAAGGCAAGATAAGGCGAGATAAGGCGAGGCAAGGCAAGGCAAGGCAAGACAAGACAAGAAAAGAAAAGACAAGATAAGATAATAAGACCAGAGAAGACAAGATAAGACAAGACAAGACAAGACAAGATAAGATAAGATAAGATAAGATAAGATAAGATAAGACAGGACAGGACAGGACAGGACAGGACAGGACAGGACAGGACAGGACAAGACAGGACAGGACAAGACAAGACAAGACAAGACAAGACAAAATAAGATAAGATAAGATAAGATAGGATAGGACAGGATAAGACAAGACAAGACAAGACAAGACAAGACAAGACAAGACAAGACAAGACAAGACAAGACAAGACAAGACAAGACAAGACAAGACAAGACAAGACAAGACAAGACAAGACAAGACAAGACAAGACAAGACAAGAATGGACAGGACAGGACAGGACAGGATAGGATAGGATAGGATGAGATAGGATGAGACAGGACAAGATAAGGTAAGAAAAGGAAAGAGAAGACAAGATAAGGAGAGATAAGACACGATGAGACAAGACAAGTCAAGTCAAGACAAGGTAAGACAAGAGAAGACAAGACAAGAAAAGATAAGATAAGGTAAGATAAGGTAAGATAGGACGAGACAGGACAAGATAAAGTAAGAAAAGGCAAGACAAGGCAAGATGAGACAAGATGAGACAAGACAAGACAAGACAAGACAAGATTAGATAGGACGGGACAGGACAAGATAAGGTAAGATGAGACAACATGTGACAAGACAAGAGAAGAAAAGGCAAGATAAGAAAGGACAAGAGAAGATTAGGTAAGATAAGATGAGATGAGATGAGATGAAACGAGACGACATGAGACAAGACAAGATATAAGGTAAGATAAGGTAAGATAAGATAAGATGATAAGTCAAGAGAAGACAAGACAAGATTAGATAGGACAGGACAAGATAAGTTAAGATAAGGTAAGACTAGCTAAGATAAGGTAAGAAAAGACAAGATAAGATAAGATAAGATAAGATAAGATAAGATAAGATAAGATAAGATAAGATAAGATAAGATAAGATAGGACAGGATAAGACAAGACAAGACAAGACAAGACAAGACAAGACAAGACAAGACAAGACAAGACAAGACAAGACAAGACAAGATAAGATAAGATAAGATAAGATAAGATAAGACGTGACAGGACAAGATAAGGTAAGAAAAGTCAAGACAAGACAAGATGAGAGAAGATGAGACAAGACAAGACAAGACAAGACAAGATTAGATAGGACAGGACAGCACAGGACAACATAAGGTAAGATAAGGTAAGATAAGGAGGATAAGGCAAGATGAGATGAGATGAGATAATACAGGACAAGATAAGGCAAGATGAGACAAGATAAAGCAAGATGAGACAACACGTGACAAGACAAGAGAAGAAAAGGCAAGATAAGAAAGGACAGGAGAAGATTAGGTAAGATAAGATGAGATGAGATGAGATGAGATGAGACGAGACGACATGAGACAAGACAAGATATAAGTTAAGATAAGGTAAGATAAGATAAGATGATAAGTCAAGAGAAGACAAGACAAGATTAGATAGGACAGGACAAATAAGATAAGGTAAGATAAGCTAAGATTAGCTAAGATAAGGTAAGAAAAGGCAAGATGAGACAAGATAAGGCGAGGCAAGGCAAGGCAAGGCAAGACAAGACAAGACAAGACAAGTTGAGATGAGATGAGATGAGATGAGATGAGATGAGATGAGATGAGAAAAGAAAAGGTAAGGTAAGGTAAGGAAAGGAAAGGTAAGGTAAGGAAAGGAAAGATAAGGTAAGGTAAGGTAAGGTAAGGTAAGGCAAGGCAAGGCAAGGCAAGGCAGGGCAAAGCAAGGCAAGACAAGACAAGACAAGATAAGATAAGGTAAGGTAAGGTAAGGTAAGATAAGGTGAGATAAGGTAAGGTAAGGTAAGGTAAGGTACGGTAAGGTAAGGTAAGGTAAGGTAAGGTAAGGTAAGGTAAGATAAGATAAGATAAGATAAGATAAGATAAGATAAGATAAGATAAGATAAGATAAGATAAGATAAGATAGGATGAGATAAGATAGGATGAGATAAGATAGGATGAGACAGGACAAGATAAGGTAAGAAAAGGAAAGAGAAGACAAGATAAGGAGAGATAAGACACGATGAGACAAGACAAGTCAAGTCAAGGTAAGACAAGAGAAGACGACAAGAAAAGATAAGATAAGATAAGATAAGTTAAGATAGGAGGAGACAGGACAAGATAAAGTAAGAAAAGGCAAGACAAGGCAAGATGAGACAAGACAAGACAAGACAAGATTAGATAGGACGGGACAGGACAAGGTAAGGTAAGATGAGACAACATGTGACAAGACAAGAGAAGAAAAGGCAAGATAAGAAAGGACAGGAGAAGATAAGGTAAGATAAGGCAAGATAAGATGAGATGAGATGAGACGACATGAGACAAGACAAGATATAAGGTATGATAAGGTAAGATAAGATAAGATGATAAGTCAAGAGAAGACAAGATTAGATAGGACAGGACAAGATAAGGTAAGATAAGGTAAGATTAGCTAAGATAAGGTAAGAAAAGGCAAGAAAAGACAAGATAAGGCAAGATGAGACAAGATGAGACAAGACAAGAGAAGACAGGACAAGATGAGGTAAGATAAGGCAAGATAAGGCGAGATAAGGCGAGGCAAGGCAAGGCAAGGCAAGACAAGACAAGAAAAGAAAAGACAAGATAAGATAATAAGACCAGAGAAGACAAGACAAGACAAGACAAGACAAGACAAGACAAGACAAGACAAGACAAGACAAGACAAGACAAGACAAGACAAGACAAGACAAGACAAGACAAGACAAGACAAGACAAGACAAGACAAGATAAGATAGGACAGGACAGGACAGGACAGGACAGGACAGGACAGGACAGGACAGGACAGGACAGGACAGGACAGGACAGGACAAGACAAGACAAGACAAGACAAGACAAAATAAGATAAGATAAGATAAGGTAAGATAGGATAGGATAGGACAGGACAAGACAAGACAAGACAAGACAAGACAAGACAAGACAAGACAAGACAAGACAAGACAAGACAAGACAAGACAAGACAAGACAAGACAAGACAAGACAAGACAAGACAAGACAAGATAAGATAAGATAAGATAAGATAGGACGTGACAGGACAAGATAAGGTAAGAAAAGTCAAGACAAGACAAGATGAGAGAAGATGAGACAAGACAAGACAAGACAAGACAAGATTAGATAGGACAGGACAGCACAGGACAACATAAGGTAAGATAAGGTAAGATAAGGAGGATAAGGCAAGATGAGATGAGATGAGATAATAGAGGACAAGATAAGGTAAGAAAAGGCAATACAACACAAGATATGGCAAGATGAGATAAGACAAGAGAAGACAAGACAAGATAGGACAGGGCAGGACAAGATAAGGTAAGATAAGGCAAGACAAGATGAGATGAGATGAGACGAGACGACAGGAGACAAGGCACGATATAAGGTAAGGTAAGGTAAGGTAAGGTAAGGTAAGGTAAGGTAAGGTAAGGTAAGGTAAGGTAAGGTAAGGTAAGGTAAGGTAAGGTAAGGTAAGGTAAGGTAAGGTAAGATAAGGTAAGATAAGATAAGATAAGATAAGATAAGATAAGATAAGATAAGATAAGATAAGATAAGATAAGATAAGATAAGATAAGATAAGATAAGATAAGATAGGATGAGACAGGACAAGATAAGGTAAGAAAAGGAAAGAGAAGACAAGAAAAGGAGAGATGAGACATGATGAGACAAGACAAGTCAAGTCAAGACAAGACAAGGTAAGACAAGAGTAGAGAAGACAAGAAAAGATAAGATAAGTTAAGATAAGATAAGATAGGACGAGACAGGACAAGATAAAGTAAGAAAAGGCAAGACAAGACAAGATGAGAGAAGATTAGATAGGACGGGACAAGACAAGAAAAGGTAAGATAAGGTAAGATTAGGTAAGATCAGGAGGATAAGGCAAGATGACATGAGATGAGATAATACAGGACAAGATAAGGCAAGATGAGACAAGATAAAGCAAGATGAGACAACACGTGACAAGACAAGAGAAGAAAAGGCAAGATAAGAAAGGACAGGAGAAGATTAGGTAAGATAAGATGAGATGAGATGAGACGAGACGACATGAGACAAGACAAGATATAAGGTAAGATAAGGTAAGATAAGATAAGATGATAAGTCAAGAGAAGACAAGACAAGATTAGATAGGACAGGACAAAAATAAGATAAGGTAAGATAAGCTAAGATTAGCTAAGATAAGGTAAGAAAAGGCAAGATGAGACAAGATAAGGCGAGGCAAGGCAAGGCAAGGCAAGGCAAGACAAGACAAGAGAAGAGAAGATAAGATAATAAGACCAGAGAAGACAAGACAAGACAAGTTAAGATGAGATGAGATGAGATGAGATGAGAAAAGATAAGGTAAGGTAAGGAAAGGAAAGGAAAGGTAAGGTAAGGAAAGGAAAGATAAGGTAAGGTAAGGTAAGGTAAGGTAAGGTAAGGCAAGGCAAGGCAAGGCAAGGCAAGGCAAGGCAAGGCAGGGCAAAGCAAGGCAAGGCAAGACAAGACAAGATAAGATAAGGTAAGGTAAGGTAAGGTAAGATAAGGTGAGATAAGGTAAGATAAGATAAGGTAAGGTAAGGTAAGGTAAGGTAAGGTAAGGTAAGGTAAGGTAAGGTAAGATAAGATAAGATAAGATAAGATAAGATAAGATAAGATAAGATAAGATAAGATAAGATAAGATAAGATAAGATAAGATAAGATAAGATAAGATAAGATAAGATAAGATAGGATGAGACAGGACAATATAAGGTAAGAAAAGGAAAGAGACGACAAGATAAGGAGAGATGAGACACGATGAGACAAGACAAGTCAAGTCAAGACAAGACAAGGTAAGACAAGAGAAGACAAGACAAGAAAAGATAAGATAAGTTAAGATAAGATAAGATAGGACGAGACAGGACAAGATAAAGTAAGAAAAGGCAAGACAAGACAAGATGAGAGAAGATTAGATAGGACGGGACAAGACAAGAAAAGGTAAGATAAGGTAAGATTAGGTAAGATAAGGAGGATAAGGCAAGATGAGATGAGATGAGATAAGACAGGACAAGATAAGGCAAGATGAGACAAGATAAAGCAAGATGAGACAACATGTGACAAGACAAGAGAAGAAAAGGCAAGATAAGAAAGGACAGGAGAAGATTAGGTAAGATAAGATGAGATGAGATGAGATGAAACGAGACGACATGAGACAAGACAAGATATAAGGTATGATAAGGTAAGATAAGATAAGATGATAAGTCAAGAGAAGACAAGATTAGATAGGACAGGACAAGATAAGGTAAGATAAGGTAAGATTAGCTAAGATAAGGTAAGAAAAGGCAAGAAAAGACAAGATAAGGCAAGATGAGACAAGATGAGACAAGACAAGAGAGGACAGGACAAGATGAGGTAAGATAAGGCAAGATAAGGCGAGATAAGGCGAGGCAAGGCAAGGCAAGACAAGACAAGAAAAGAAAAGACAAGATAAGATAATAAGACCAGAGAAGACAAGATAAGACAAGACAAGACAAGACAAGATAAGATAAGATAAGATAAGATAAGATAAGATAAGATAAGATAAGATAGGACTGGACAGGACAGGACAGGACAGGACAGGACAAGACAGGACAGGACAGGACAAGACAAGACAAGACAAGACAAGACAAGACAAGACAAAATAAGATAAGATAAGATAAGATAGGATAGGACAGGATAAGACAAGACAAGACAAGACAAGACAAGACAAGACAAGACAAGACAAGACAAGACAAGACAAGACAAGACAAGACAAGACAAGACAAGACAAGACAAGACAAGACAAGACAAGAATGGACAGGACAGGACAGGACAGGACAGGATAGGATAGGATAGGATGAGATAGGATGAGACAGGACAAGATAAAGTAAGAAAAGGCAAGACAAGGCAAGATGAGACAAGATGAGACAAGACAAGACAAAACAAGACAAGACAAGATTAGATAGGATGGGACAGGACAAGATAAGGTAAGATGAGACAACATGTGACAAGACAAGAGAAGAAAAGGCAAGAGAAGAAAGGACAAGAGAAGATTAGGTAAGATAAGATGAGATGAGATGAGATGAAACGAGACGACATGAGACAAGACAAGATATAAGGTAAGATAAGGTAAGATAAGATAAGATGATAAGTCAAGAGAAGACAAGACAAGATTTGATAGGACAGGACAAGATAAGTTAAGATAAGGTAAGACTAGCTAAGATAAGGTAAGATAAGACAAGATAAGATAAGATAAGATAGGACAGGATAAGACAAGACAAGACAAGACAAGACAAGACAAGACAAGACAAGACAAGACAAGACAAGACAAGACAAGACAAGACAAGACAAGACAAGACAAGATAAGATAAGATAAGATAAGATAAGATAAGATAAGATAAGACGTGACAGGACAAGATAAGGTAAGAAAAGTCAAGACAAGACAAGATGAGAGAAGATGAGACAAGACAAGACAAGACAAGATTACATAGGACAGGACAGCACAGGACAACATAAGGTAAGATAAGGTAAGATAAGGAGGATAAGGCAAGATGAGATGAGATGAGATAATACAGGACAAGATAAGGCAAGATGAGACAAGATAAAGCAAGATGAGACAACACGTGACAAGACAAGAGAAGAAAAGGCAAGATAAGAAAGGACAGGAGAAGATTAGGTAAGATAAGATGAGATGAGATGAGATGAGACGAGACGACATGAGACAAGACAAGATATAAGTTAAGATAAGGTAAGATAAGATAAGATGATAAGTCAAGAGAAGACAAGACAAGATTAGATAGGACAGGACAAATAAGATAAGGTAAGATAAGCTAAGATTAGCTAAGATAAGGTAAGAAAAGGCAAGATGAGACAAGATAAGGCGAGGCAAGGCAAGGCAAGGCAAGGCAAGGCAAGGCAAGGCAAGGCAAGGCAAGGCAAGGCAAGACAAGACAAGAGAAGAGAAGATAAGATAATAAGACCAGAGAAGACAAGACAAGACAAGACAAGACAAGTTAAGATGAGATGAGATGAGATGAGATGAGATGAGATGAGATGAGAAAAGAAAAGGTAAGGTAAGGTAAGGAAAGGAAAGGTAAGGTAAGGAAAGGAAAGATAAGGTAAGGTAAGGAAAGGTAAGGTAAGGTAAGGTAAGGCAAGGCAAGGCAAGGCAAGGCAAGGCAAGGCAAGGCATGGCAAAGCAAGGCAAGACAAGACAAGACAAGACAAGATAAGATAAGGTAAGGTAAGGTAAGGTAAGATAAGGTGAGATAAGGTAAGATAAGGTAAGGTAAGGTAAGGTAAGGTAAGGTAAGGTAAGGTAAGGTAAGGTAAGGTAAGGTAAGGTAAGGTAAGGTAAGGTAAGGTAAGGTAAGGTAAGGTAAGGTAAGGTAAGGTAAGGTAAGGTAAGGTAAGGTAAGGTAAGGTAAGGTAAGGTAAGGTAAGGTAAGGTAAGATAAGGTAAGATAAGATAAGATAAGATAAGATAAGATAAGATAAGATAAGATAAGATAAGATAAGATAAGATAAGATAGGATGAGACAGGACAAGATAAGGTAAGAAAAGGAAAGAGAAGACAAGATAAGGAGAGATAAGACACGATGAGACAAGACAAGTCAAGTCAAGGTAAGACAAGAGAAGACGACAAGAAAAGATAAGATAAGATAAGATAAGTTAAGATAGGAGGAGACAGGACAAGATAAAGTAAGAAAAGGCAAGACAAGGCAAGATGAGACAAGACAAGACAAGACAAGATTAGATAGGACGGGACAGGACAAGGTAAGGTAAGATGAGACAACATGTGACAAGAGAAGAGAAGAAAAGGCAAGATAAGAAAGGACAGGAGAAGATAAGGTAAGATAAGGCAAGATAAGATGAGATGAGATGAGATGAAACGAGACGACATGAGACAAGACAAGATATAAGGTATGATAAGGTAAGATAAGATAGGATGATAAGTCAAGAGAAGACAAGACAAGATTAGATAGGACAGGACAAGATAAGGTAAGATAAGGTAAGATTAGCTAAGATAAGGTAAGAAAAGGCAAGAAAAGACAAGATAAGGCAAGACGAGACAAGATGAGACAAGACAAGAGAAGACAGGACAAGATGAGGTAAGATAAGGCAAGATAAGGCGAGATAAGGCGAGGCAAGGCAAGGCAAGGCAAGACAAGACAAGAAAAGAAAAGACAAGATAAGATAATAAGACCAGACAAGACAAGACAAGACAAGACAAGACAAGACAAGACAAGACAAGACAAGACAAGACAAGACAAGACAAGACAAGACAAGACAAGACAAGATAAGATAAGATAAGATAAGATAAGATAAGATAAGATAAGATAAGATAAGACAGGACAGGACAGGACAGGACAGGACAGGACAGGACAGGACAGGACAGGACAGGACAGGACAGGACAAGACAAGACAAGACAAGACAAGACAAGACAAAATAAGATAAGATAAGATAGGACAGGACAGGATAAGACAAGACAAGACAAGACAAGACAAGACAAGACAAGACAAGACAAGACAAGACAAGACAAGACAAGACAAGACAAGACAAGACAAGACAAGACAAGACAAGACAAGACAAGACAAGACAAGATAGATAAGATAGGACGTGACAGGACAAGATAAGGTAAGAAAAGTCAAGACAAGACAAGATGAGAGAAGATGAGACAAGACAAGACAAGACAAGACAAGATTAGATAGGACAGGACAGCACAGGACAACATAAGGTAAGATAAGGTAAGATAAGATAAGATGAGACAGGACAACATAAGGTAAGAAAAGGAAAGAGAAGACAAGATAAGGAGAGATGAGACATGATGAGACAGGACAAGTCAAGTCAAGACAAGACAAGAGAAGACAAGAGAAGACAAGACAAGAAAAGATATAAGTTAAGATAAGATAAGATAGGACGAGACAGGACAAGATAAAGTAAGAAAAGGCAAGACAAGACAAGGTGAGAGAAGATTAGATAGGACGGGACAGGACAAGAAAAGGTAAGATAAGGTAAGATTAGGTAAGATCAGGAGGATAAGGCAAGATG
This sequence comes from Bothrops alternatus, assembly GCA_034064705.1. NCBI lineage: Eukaryota > Metazoa > Chordata > Lepidosauria > Squamata > Viperidae > Bothrops > Bothrops alternatus. The sequence continues at coordinate 1,250,717 of JARGCV010000207.1, forward strand.
AGATGAGATGAGATAATACAGGACAAGATACGGCAAGATGAGGCAAGATAAAGCAAGATGAGACAACACGTGACAAGACAAGAGAAGAAAAGGCAAGATAAGGAAGGACAGGAGAAGATTAGGTAAGATAAGATGAGATGAGATGAGATGAGACGAGACGACATGAGACAAGACAAGATATAAGGTAAGATAAGGTAAGATAAGATGATAAGTCAAGAGAAGACAAGACAAGATTAGATAGGACAGGACAAATAAGATAAGGTAAGATAAGCTAAGATTAGCTAAGATAAGGTAAGAAAAGGCAAGATGAGCCAAGATAAGGCGAGGCAAGGCAAGGCAAGGCAAGGCAAGGCAAGACAAGAGAAGAGAAGAGAAGATAAGATAATAAGACCAGAGAAGACAAAACAAGACAAGACAAGTTAAGATGAGATGAGATGAGATGAGATGAGATGAGATGAGATGAGATGAGATGAGATGAGATGAGATGAGATGAGAAAAGAAAAGATAAGGTAAGGTAAGGAAAGGTAAGGTAAGGAAAGGAAAGGAAAGGTAAGGTAAGGTAAGGTAAGGTAAGGTAAGGTAAGGCAAGGCAAGGCAAGGCAAGGCAAGGCAAGGCAAGACAAGACAAGACAAGATAAGATAAGGTAAGGTAAGGTAAGGTAAGATAAGGTGAGATAAGGTAAGATAAGATAAGATAAGGTAAGGTAAGGTAAGGTAAGGCAAGGTAAGGCAAGGCAAGGCAAGACAAGACAAGACAAGATAAGGTAAGGTAAGGTAAGGTAAGGTAAGGTAAGGTAAGGTAAGATAAGATAAGGTAAGATAAGATAAGATAAGATAAGATAAGATAAGATAAGACAGGACAAGATAAGGTAAGAAAAGGAAAGAGAAGACAAGATAAGGAGAGATAAGACACGATGAGACAAGACAAGTCAAGTCAAGGTAAGACAAGAGAAGACGACAAGAAAAGATAAGATAAGATAAGATAAGTTAAGATAGGAGGAGACAGGACAAGATAAAGTAAGAAAAGGCAAGACAAGGCAAGATGAGACAAGACAAGACAAGACAAGATTAGATAGGACGGGACAGGACAAGATAAGGTAAGATGAGACAACATGTGACAAGACAAGAGAAGAAAAGGCAAGATAAGAAAGGACAGGAGAAGATAAGGTAAGATAAGGCAAGATAAGATGAGATGAGATGAGACGAGACGACAGGAGACAAGGCACGATATAAGATAAGACAAGGTAAGATAAGGTAAGGTAAGGTAAGGTAAGGTAAGGTAAGGTAAGGTAAGGTAAGGTAAGGTAAGGTAAGGTAAGGTAAGGTAAGGTAAGGTAAGGATAAGATAAGATAAGATAAGATAAGATAGGATAGGATAGGATAGGATAGGATAGGATAGGATAGGATAGGATAGGATAGGATAGGATAGGATAGGATAGGATAGGATAGGATAGGATAGGATAGGATAGGATAGGATGAGACAGGACAACATAAGGTAAGAAAAGGAAAGAGAAGACAAGATAAGGAGAGATGAGACACGATGAGACAAGTCAAGACAAGACAAGACAAGGTAAGACAAGAGAAGACAAGACAAGAAAAGGTAAGATAAGGTAAGATTAGGTAAGATAAGGAGGATAAGGCAAGATGAGATGAGATGAGATAAGACAGGACAAGATAAGGCAAGATGAGACAAGATAAAGCAAGATGAGACAACATGTGACAAGACAAGAGAAGAAAAGGCAAGATAAGAAAGGACAGGAGAAGATTAGGTAAGATAAGATGAGATGAGATGAGATGAGACGAGACGACATGAGACAAGACAAGATATAAGGTAAGATAAGGTAAGATAAGATAAGATGATAAGTCAAGAGAAGACAAGACAAGATTAGATAGGACAGGACAAATAAGATAAGGTAAGATAAGGCAAGATAAGACGAGATAAGGCGAGGCAAGGCAAGGCAAGGCAAGACAAGACAAGAAAAGAAAAGACAAGATAAGATAATAAGACCAGAGAAGACAAGACAAGACAAGACAAGACAAGACAAGACAAGACAAGACAAGACAAGACAAGACAAGACAAGACAAGACAAGACAAGACAAGACAAGATAAGATAAGATAAGATAAGATAAGATAAGATAAGATAAGATAGGATAGGACAGGACAGGACAGGACAGGACAGGACAGGACAGGACAGGACAGGACAGGACAGGACAGGACAGGACAGGACACGACAGGACAGGACAGGACAGGACAGGACAGGACAAGACAAGACAAGACAAGACAAGACAAGACAAGACAAGACAAGACAAGACAAGACAAGACAAGACAAGACAAGACAAGACAAGACAAGACAAGACAAGATAAGATAAGATAAGATAAGATAGGACGTGACAGGACAAGATAAGGTAAGAAAAGTCAAGAGAAGATGAGAGAAGATGAGACAAGACAAGACAAGACAAGACAAGATTAGATAGGACAGGACAGCACAGGACAACATAAGGTAAGATAAGGTAAGATAAGGAGGATAAGGCAAGATGAGATGAGATGAGATAATAGAGGACAAGATAAGGTAAGAAAAGGCAATACAACACAAGATATGGCAAGATGAGATAAGACAAGAGAAGACAAGACAAGAAAAGATAGGACAGGACAGGACAGGACAAGACAGGACAAGGCAAGATAGGACAGGGCAGGACAAGATAAAGTAAGATAAGGCAAGATAAGTTGAGATGAGATGAGATGAGACGAGACGAGACGAAATAAGACGAGACAAGACAAGAGATAAGGTAAGACAAGACAAGACAAGACAAGACAAGACAAGACAAGACAAGACAAGACAAGACAAGACAAGACAAGACAAGACAAGACAAGACAAGACAAGACAAGACAAGACAAGACAAGACAAGACAAGACAAGACAAGACAAGACAAGATAAGATATGATGAGACAGGACAACATAAGGTAAGAAAAGGAAAGAGAAGACAAGATAAGGAGAGATGAGACACGATGAGACAAGACAAGTCAAGTCAAGACAAGACAAGGTAAGACAAGAGAAGACAAGACAAGAAAAGATAAGATAAGTTAAGATAAGATAAGGTAGGATGAGACAGGACAAGATAAAGTAAGAAAAGACAAGACAAGATAAGATAAGATAGGACGTGACAGGACAAGATAAGGTAAGAAAAGACAAGACAAGACAAGATGAGAGAAGATGAGACAAGACAAGACAAGACAAGACAAGACAAGATTAGATAGGACAGGACAGGACAGGACAACATAAGGTAAGATAAGGTAAGATAAGGAGGATAAGTCAAGATGAGATAATAGAGGACAAGATAAGGTAAGAAAAGGCAATACAACACAAGATATGGCAAGATGAGAGAAGACAAGAGAAGACAAGACAAGATAGGACAGGACAAGACAGGACAAGGCAAGATAGGACAGGGCAGGACAAGATAAGGTAAGATAAGGCAAGATAAGATGAGATGAGATGAGATGATACGAGACGATACGAGACGAAATAAGACGAGACAAGACAAGAGATAAGAGAAGAAAAGATAAGATAAGGTAAGGTAAGGTAAGGTAAGGTAAGGTAAGGTAAGGTAAGGTAAGGTAAGGTAAGGTAAGATAAGATAAGATAAGATAAGATAAGATAAGATAAGATAAGATAAGATAAGATAAGATAAGATAAGATAAGATAAGATAAGATAAGATAAGATAAGATAAGATAAGATAAGATAAGATAAGATAAGATAAGATAAGATAAGATAAGATAAGATAAGATAAGATAAGATAAGATAAGATAAGATAAGATAAGATAAGATAGGATGAGACAGGACAACATAAGGTAAGAAAAGGAAAGAGAAGACAAGATAAGGAGAGATGAGACATGATGAGACAGGACAAGTCAAGTCAAGACAAGACAAGGTAAGACAAGAGAAGACAAGACAAGAAAAGATAAGATAAGTTAAGATAAGATAAGATAGGACGAGACAGGACAAGATAAAGTAAGAAAAGGCAAGACAAGACAAGATGAGAGAAGATTAGATAGGACGGGACAGGACAAGAAAAGGTAAGATAAGGTAAGATTAGGTAAGATCAGGAGGATAAGGCAAGATGAGATGAGATGAGATAATACAGGACAAGATAAGGCAAGAAGAGACAAGATAAAGCAAGATGAGACAACATGTGACAAGACAAGAGAAGAAAAGGCAAGATAAGAAAGGACAGGAGAAGATTAGGTAAGATAAGATGAGATGAGATGAGATGAGACGAGACGACATGAGACAAGACAAGATATAAGGTAAGATAAGGTAAGATAAGATAAGATGATAAGTCAAGAGAAGACAAGACAAGATTAGATAGGACAGGACAGGATAAGATAAGGTAAGATAAGCTAACATTAGCTAAGATAAGGTAATAAAAGGCAAGATGAGACAAGACAAGACAGGACAGGACAAGATGAGGTAAGATAAGGCAAGATAAGGCGAGGCAAGGCAAGGCAAGGCAAGGCAAGGCAAGACAAGACAAGACAAGACAAGAGAAGATAAGATAATAAGACCAGAGAAGACAAGACAAGACAAGACAAGTTAAGATGAGATGAGATGAGATGAGATGAGATAAGAAAAGATAAGGTAAGATAAGCTAAGATTAGCTAAGATAAGGTAAGAAAAGGCAAGATGAGACAAGATGAGACAAGACAAGACAGGACAGGAAAAGATGAGGTAAGATAAGGCAAGATAAGGCAAGATAAGGCGAGGCAAGGCAAGGCAAGGCAAGGCAAGGCAAGGCAAGGCAAGACAAGACAAGACAAGAGAAGATAAGATAATAAGACCAGAGAAGACAAGACAAGAAAAGACAAGTTAAGATGAGATGAGATGAGATGAGATAAGAAAAGATAAGGTAAGATAAGCTAAGATTAGCTAAGATAAGGTAAGAAAAGGCAAGATGAGACAAGATGAGACAAGACAAGACAGGACAGGACAAGATGAGGTAAGATAAGGCAAGATAAGGCAAGATAAGGCGAGGCAAGGCAAGGCAAGGCAAGACAAGACAAGAGAAGATAAGATAATAAGACCAGAGAAGACAAGACAAGACAAGTTAAGATGAGATGAGATGAGATGAGATGAGATGAGATTAGAAAAGATAAGGTAAGGTAAGGTAAGGTAAGGAAAGGAAAGATAAGATAAGATAAGATAAGGTAAGGTAAGGTAAGGTAAGGTAAGGTAAGGCAAGGCAAGGCAAGGCAAGGCAAGGCAAGGCAAAGCAAGGCAAGGCAAGGCAAGGCAAGGCAAGACAAGACAAGGTAAGATAAGATAAGGTAAGGTAAGGTAAGATAAGATGAGATAAGATAAGATAAGATAAGGTAAGGTAAGGTAAGGTAAGGTAAGGTAAGGTAAGGCAAGACAAGACAAGACAAGACAAGACAAGACAAGACAAGACAAGACAAGACAAGACAAGACAAGACAAGACAAGACAAGACAAGACAAGACAAGACAAGATAAGATAAGATAAGATAAGATAGGATGAGATAGGATGAGACAGGACAAGATAAGGTAAGAAAAGTAAAGAGAAGACAAGATAAGGAGAGATAAGACACAATGAGACAAGACAAGTCAAGTCAAGGTAAGACAAGAGAAGACGACAAGAAAAGATAAGATAAGATAAGATAAGGTAAGATAGGAGGAGCCAGGACAAGATAAAGTAAGAAAAGGCAAGACAAGGCAAGATGAGACAAGACAAGACAAGACAAGATTAGATAGGACGGGACAAGATAAGGTAAGATAAGGTAAGAAAAGGAAAGAGAAGACAAGATAAGGAGAGATAAGACACGATGAGACAAGACAAGTCAAGTCAAGGTAAGACAAGAGAAGACGACAAGAAAAGATAAGATAAGATAAGATAAGATAGGACGAGAAAGTACAAGATAAAGTAAGAAAAGGCAAGACAAGACAAGATGAGAGAATATTAGATAGGACGGGACAAGACAAGAAAAGGTAAGATAAGGTAAGATTAGGTAAGAAAAGGCAAGACAAGACAAGATAAGGCAAGATGAGACAAGATGAGACAAGACAAGACAAGACAGGACAGGACAAGATGAGGTAAGATAAGGCAAGATAAGGCATGATAAGGCAAGGCAAGGCAAGGCAAGGCAAGGCAAGGCAAGGCAAGGCAAGGCAAGGCAAGGCAAGGCAAGGCAAGGCAAGGCAAGGCAAGGCAAGGCAAGGCAAGGCAAGGCAAGGCAAGGCAAGATAAGATAATAAGACCAGAGAAGACAAGACAAGACAAGACAAGATAAGACAAGATAAGATAAGATAAGATAAGTTAAGATAGGACGTGACAGGACAAGATAAGGTAAGAAAAGACAAGACAAGACAACATGTGACAAGACAAGAGAAGAAAAGGCAAGATAAGAAAGGACAGGAGAAGATTAGGTAAGATAAGATGAGATGAGATGAAACGAGACGACATGAGACAAGACAAGATATAAGGTAAGATAAGGTAAGATAAGATAAGATGATAAGTCAAGAGAAGACAAGACAAGATTAGATAGGACAGGACAAGATAAGGTAAGATAAGGTAAGAAAAGGCAAGAAAAGACAAGATAAGGCAAGATGAGACAAGATGAGACAAGACAAGAGAGGACAGGACAAGATGAGGCAAGATAAGGCAAGATAAGGCGAGATAAGGCGAGGCAAGGCAAGGCAAGGCAAGACAAGACATGACAAGAAAAGACAAGATAAGATAATAAGACCAGAGAAGACAAGATAAGACAAGACAAGACAAGATAAGACAGGACAGGACAGGACAGGACAGGACAGGACAGGACAGGACAGGACAGGACAGGACAGGACAGGACAGGACAGGACAGGACAGGACAAGACAAGACAAGACAAGACAAGGTAAGACAAGAGAAGACAAAACAAGAAAAGATAAGATAAGTTAAGATAAGATAGGACGAGACAGGACAAGATAAAGTAAGAAAAGGCAAGACAAGAAAAGATGAGAGAAGATTAGATAGGACGGGACAGGACAAGATTAGATAGGACAGGACAGGACAGGACAGGACAGGACAACATAAGGTAAGATAAGGTAAGATAAGGAATATAAGGCAAGATGAGATGAGATGAGATAATAGAGGACAAGATAAGGTAAGAAAAGGCAATACAACACAAGATATGGCAAGGTGAGATAAGACAAGAGAAGACAAGACAAGACAAGATAGGACAGGACAGGACAAGATAAGGTAAGATAAGATAAGGCAAGATAAGATGAGATGAGATGAGATGAGACATACGAGACGAAATAAGACGAGACAAGACAAGAGATAAGGCAAGGCAAGGCAAGGCAAGGCAAGACAAGACAAGACAAGACAAGACAAGACAAGACAAGACAAGACAAGACAAGACAAGACAAGATAAGATAATAAGACCAGAGAAGACAAGACAAGACAAGACAAGATAAGACAAGATAAGATAAGATAAGATAAGATAAGATAAGATAGGACGAGACAGGACAAGATAAAGTAAGAAAAGGCAAGACAAGACAAGATGAGAGAAGATTAGATAGGACGGGACAGGACAAGATAACGTAAGATTAGCTAAGATAAGGTAAGAAAAGGCAAGACAAGACAAGATAAGGCAAGATGAGACAAGATGAGACAAGACAAGACAAGACAGGACAGGACAAGATGAGGTAAGATAAGGCAAGATAAGGCATGATAAGGCAAGGCAAGGCAAGGCAAGGCAAGGCAAGGCAAGGCAAGGCAAGGCAAGGCAAGGCAAGGCAAGGCAAGGCAAGGCAAGGCAAGGCAAGGCAAGGCAAGATAAGATAATAAGACCAGAGAAGACAAGACAAGACAAGACAAGATAAGACAAGATAAGATAAGATAAGATAAGTTAAGATAGGACGTGACAGGACAAGATAAGGTAAGAAAAGACAAGACAAGACAATATGAGAGAAGATGAGACAAGACAAGACAAGACAAGATTAGATAGGACAGGACAGGACAGGACAGGACAGGACAGGACAACATAAGGTAAGATAAGGTAAGATAAGGAGGATAAGGCAAGATGAGATGAGATGAGATAATAGAGGACAAGATAAGGTAAGAAAAGGCAATACAACACAAGATATGGCAAGATGAGATAAGACAAGAGAAGACAAGACAAGATAGGACAGGACTGGACAGGACAAGATAAGGTAAGATAGGATAAGGCAAGATAAGATGAGATGAGATGAGACGAGACGATACGATACGATACGAGACGAAATAAGACGAGACAAGACAAGAGATAAGATAAGGCAAGGCAAGGCAAGGCAAGGCAAGGCAAGGCAAGGCAAGGCAAGGCAAGGCAAGGCAAGGCAAGGCAAGGCAAGGCAAGGCAAGGCAAGGCAAGGCAAGGCAAGGCAAGACAAGACAAGACAAGACAAGACAAGACAAGACAAGACAAGATAAGATAAGATAAGATAAGATAAGATAAGATAAGATAAGATAAGATAAGATAAGATAAGATAAGATAGGATGAGACAGGACAAGATAAGGTAAGAAAAGGAAAGAGAAGACAAGATAAGGAGAGATGAGACACGATGAGACAAGACAAGTCAAGTCAAGACAAGACAAGGTAAGACAAGAGAAGACAAGACAAGAAAAGATAAGTTAAGTTAAGTTAAGTTAAGATAAGATAAGATAGGACGAGAAAGTACAAGATAAAGTAAGAAAAGGCAAGACAAGAAAAGATGAGAGAAGATTAGATAAGACGGGACAGGACAAGAAAAGGTAAGATAAGGTAAGATTAGGTAAGATAAGGAGGATACGGCAAGATAAGATGAGATGAGATAAGACAGGACAAGATAAGGCAAGATGAGACAAGATAAAGCAAGATGAGACAACATGTGACAAGACAAGAGAAGAAAAGGCAAAATAAGAAAGGACAGGAGAAGATTAGGTAAGATAAGATGAGATGAGATGAGACGAGACGACATAAGACAAGACAAGATATAAGGTAAGATAAGATAAGATGATAAGTCAAGAGAAGACAAGACAAGATTAGATAGGACAAGACAGGACAAGATAAGGTAAGATAAGGTAAGATTAGCTAAGATAAGGTAACAAAAGTCAAGACAAGACAAGATAAGGCAAGACAAGACAAGACAAGATAAGATAAGATAAGATAAGACAAGACATGATAAGATAAGATAAGATAAGATAAGATAAGATAAGATAAGATAAGATAAGATAAGATAAGATAAGATAAGATAAGATAAGATAAGATAAGATAAGATAAGATAAGATAAGATAAGATAAGATAAGCTGGGACGTGACAGGACAAGATAAGGTAAGAAAAGTCAAGACAAGAAAAGATGAGAGAAGATGAGACAAGACAAGACAAGACAAGATTAGATAGGACAGGACAGGACAGGACAACATAAGGTAAGATAAGGTAAGATAAGGAGAATAAGGCAAGATGAGATGAGATGAGATAATAGAGGACAAGATAAGGTAAGAAAAGGCAATACCACACAAGATATGGCAAGATGAGATAAGACAAGAGAAGACAAGACAAGATAGGACAGGACAAGACAGGACAAGGCAAGATAGGGCAGGGCAGGACAAGATAAGGTAAGATAAGGCAAGATAAGGCGAGGCAAGCAAGGCAAGGCAAGACAAGACAAGACAAGATAAGATAAGATAATAAGACAAGACAAGACAAGACAAGATAAGATAAGATAAGTTAAGATAAGATAGGACGTGACAGGACAAGATAAGGTAAGAAAAGTCAAGACAATACAAGACAAGATGAGAGAAGATGAGACAAGAAAAGACAAGACAAGATTAGATAGGACAGGACAGGACAAGATAAGGTAAGATAAGGTAAGATTAGCTAAGATAAGGTAACAAAAGGCAAGACAAGACAAGATAAGGCAAGATGAGACAAGACAAGAGAGGACCGGACAAGATGATGTAAGATAAGGCAAGATAAGGCGAGATAAGGCAAGGCAAGGCAAGGCAAGGCAAGGCAAGGCAAGGCAAGGCAAGGCAAGGCAAGACAAGACAAGACAAGACAAGACAAGACAAGACAAGACAAGACAAGACAAGATAAGATAAGATAAGATGGGACGTGACAGGACAAGATAAGGTAAGAAAAGTCAAGACAAGACAAGATGAGAGAAGATGAGACAAGACAAGACAAGATTAGATAGGACAGGACAGGACAGGACAACATAAGGTAAGATAAGGTAAGATAAGGAGAATAAGGCAAGATGAGATAATAGAGGACAAGATAAGGTAAGAAAAGGCAATACAACACAAGATATGGCAAGATGAGATAAGAGAAGAGAAGACAAGACAAGATAGGACAGGACAGGACAAGATAAGGTAAGATAAGGCAAGATAAGATGAGATGAGATGAGATGAGACATACGAGACGAAATAAGACGAGACAAGACAAGAGATAAGACCAGAAATATTTGATTAATAATAAGCTGGGTACACACTTTGTGGCATCATCTTTAGATAAAAAAAATGGAATTGTTATTTATGTTAAAAATAACATAAAAGCTAAGTTAATAGAAGCAGATAATCAAGGTAGATTTTTAGCTATAGAAATTTTACTGGATGGGAAGAAAGTTCTCTTGATGGGTATATATGCTCCAAACCAAAAACAAGGCATGTTTTATAAATCATTATACAAAAAGTTATTAGAGTTGGACTATAGATCTTGTATTTTAATGGGAGACTGGAATGGAATCCTTGATGCTGGTTTAGACAAGAAAAAGATTTCATTAGTTTCTCAATCGCGTTCAATTTTACCTAAATCTTTCTTTGATATTAAAGATGATTTTAATTTGTTAGATATTTGGAGAGAAAGACATGGTAGGGATCAAGAGTTTACTTTTTTCTCTGACAGACATCAATCATTTTCTAGAATTGATTTTATTTTAACTACTAGTGATTTTATGTTAAATTTAAAGAAAGTTAAATTTAAAGAAAGTTAAAATCTTACCTAATGTATTGTCTGACCACAATCCAGTTATGATGGAATTAAGGTCTGGCCAATTTTTAAGCAGATCCTGGAGACTTAATGAAAATTTGTTTAATTATGAAATGTATGTGCAAGAATGTAAAAAGGCTATCAAGGAATTTTTTAGGTTAAATAAGAATGTAGGTTTACCAATAGAAGTGGTGTGGGACTCTAGTAAGGCCCACATGCGTGGAATATTAATTGAACTGAATGTTAGGCATAGACGTAAACAGGAGGAAAAGAGGCGAGTTTTAGAAGCGGAAATAAGAAAGAAAGAGTTATTATTAATAGATAAACCAGATGATAGTAATATTAAAGAAGGGATAAAGGTTTTACGGAAACAATTTGATATTTTGATGACCGATCAGGTTGCCAGGAATATACAATATGCTAAACATAATACTTTTTTTAATGCTAATAAACCTGGCAGATGGCTGGCTTATACATTAAGGAAAAAACAAAAATCCCGTTTAATTGAGAAGGTTGAATATAAAGGGCAAGAAGTATTTCATCAAGAAACTATTAAGAAGGCTTTTCTAGAGTTCTACACCAAATTGTATGCTGAAGAAAAAGTTCAAGAGAAAGAGATAGATGCCTTTTTACAAAATCAAAATGTTTCGGAAATTACTTTGGAACAAAGAGATAGATTAAATGTTTTGATTAAGTCAGAAGAAATTATTGATGCAATTAAGCAATTGAAATTGGGAAAATCTCCAGGAACTGATGGTTTTACCACGATTTATTATAGGTGTTTACAGGAGGAAATGGTGGAACATATGAGGGAGTTATTTGTGAATATACAAGAGGGTGGTCGGGTTCCACCCTCTTGGAAAACGGCTAATGTATGCTTGATTCCTAAAGAGGGCAAAGATAATGTTCAAGTAGAAAATTTTAGACCTATTTCCTTGTTGAATACGGATTATAAGATTTTTGCAAAAATTTTGGCTAATAGATTAATGACAGTTTTGACACAGAGGATTCACCCGGATCAAACTGGTTTTTTACAAGGGAGACAGATGAAAACCAATGTTAGACAACTTGTTAACATATTGGAATATTTGGATAAACATATCCAAGTACCGGCTGTTTTAATGTTTTTAGATGCAGAAAAAGCTTTTGATAGACTGAATTGGACATTTCTGCAAAGGCTTGTGGTAAGGATGGGAATGGGGGACCAGTTTATTAATTCTATATCAACTATATATCAGAAACAAACAGGACAGATTATAGTGAATGGACAATTAACAGATTCATTTAATATAGAAAAGGGTACTAGGCAGGGTTGTCCCTTATCCCCCTTATTGTTTGTTTTAACTCTAGAGGTATTATTGAATAGGATTAGAGCATCAGAGGAATTAAGGGGGGTACAAATTAGACAACATGATTATAGATTATGTGCCTTTGCAGACGATTTACTTGTGACGCTAACTCAGCCAATACAATCGGCTCAGAGTTTGATGGAAATTATTCGAAATTATGGAAAAGTTTCAGGTTTCAAACTAAATTTATCCAAGACAAAGATGTTGGTTAAAAATTTTGATAATAAATTAAAACAAGATTTGGAAAGAATAACGGGATGCGAGATAGTTAAAAAAGTTAAATATTTAGGAATTTATATAGAAGCTTCAAATGGTAAATTATATAAGAATAATTATGAACTCTTATGGTGTAAAGTACAAAAAGAATTGGAGAATTGGAAAAAATTACAATTATCTATGTTGGGCAGAATAGCCGCTATCAAAATGAATGTATTGCCGAAATTCTTATTTTTATTTCAAATGTTACCAATACTTAAAAAGGATGGAAATCTTGAAGAATGGCAGAAAGGTATAAACAAATTCATTTGGGATGGCAAGAAACCAAGGGTCAAATTTAAAATTATTCAAGACACAAGAGAGAGAGGTGGTTTGAAAGTGCCTAATTTTAAATTATATTACTATGCAGCAGTTCTAGTGGCTATAAGTGATTGGATTAATCTAACAAATGAAAGAATATTAAATATAGAAGGATATGGGTTAGTATACGGGCTCCACGCGTATTTAGTTTATGATAAAAAATTGGATAGGGGTTTTAAAGAGCATATAATAAGAAACTCTGTCTTGCGTGTCTGGAAAAAGTATTATTATAAGTTAAATGGTAAAATTCCTTTATGGACAGTTCCCAGACACGCAATACAGAGCGTAGGTATACAACAAATTCAAGACGTGGTACCCTATGATAAACTTTTAAATAAAGAAGGGAATAGCCTAGAACTGAAATCATTAGATAGATTAAGGGAGGAAGGTATAGCTCATAATTGGTTTTATCACGCACAACTTCAAGCCAGATGGCAAAAAGATGTCAAGATGGGTTTTTCTTTAAAGGATGATGAAAAATTAATTATACAAATTAGAGATCAAAGAATGATGCATATTAAAAGAATATATGATGCTTTAATTGAAATTGACTCTGGAACTGAATTAATTAAAGATTGTATGATTAAGTGGGAAGGTAACTTTGGTCACCCAATTACGATGGAAACTTGGAAAAGAATATGGGTGTAAAATGTTAAATTTACACAAGCTCAGCATCTAAGAGAAAATTTTTATAAAATGTTTTACAGATGGCACTTAGATCCAAAAAAATTATCGTTTATGTATCCAAATTTGCAACCCAAATGTTGGAGATGTGATTCTATGGACGCTACTTACTTTCACATTTGGTGGTCTTGTAAAAAAATTAAGGCTTTTTGGATAAAAATATGGTGGATTCTTCAAAATATCTTGAAAAAGCGTATTGAGTTTGTACCACAGTTGTTTTTGTTGGGTATTACAAAGGACTGTTCCACCATAGAGACTAAGTTGATTTTGAACTTGACTACTGCTGCAAGACTGTTGGTGGGACAATATTGGAAGTCATCTGAAATACCATCTATTGAAGAATGGACATTAAAAGTTACCCATCTTGTGGAGATGGCCAAGATTTCGGCATACCTGAAGAACCACTCAAATGAAACATTTTTGATGGACTGGAAGAAATGGATTGATTATATGCAAAAGAAATATCAGTTGAAAGAGTTAGATTTGATATATAGTTAAATAGTTTAACATAGTAGTTTAGTGGGGTTTCTTGTGTTTTTACCCTGTATTCATTCTGGGAAGCCTGGGGGGGGAGGGGGAGGGAGATAATATACATTAGTTTATGTTTCTCAACTGTAGTTGGGGGCTTAGGGATTAGATAACTTTTGTAGGATGCTCGGTAGAATTTTAGTTAGCGTTTTGGATGGCGAGGAGGAGGAGCGAAAATACAAGAGGAGTGGGTTGGTGGAGGGTGTTGTGGAGGGGGGTTCCGAGCAGCTCTTTGTATTGTTTATTTTTATTATGTAATTTGTTTGTTTTCAGTTGAGTTAATAGGTTACTATGTTATAATTGTTAAAAGTTTTTAAAAAATTTAATAAAAAAATTATTAAAAAAAAAAAGATAAGGCAAGATGAGACAAGATAAAGCAAGATGAGACAACATGTGACAAGAGAAGAGAAGAAAAGGCAAAATAAGAAAGGACAGGAGAAGATTAGGTAAGATAAGATGAGATGAGATGAGATGAGACGAGACGACATGAGACAAGACAAGATATAAGGTAAGATAAGATAAGATGATAAGTCAAGAGAAGACAAGACAAGATTAGATAGGACAGGACAGGACAGGACAAGATAAGGTAAGATAAGGTAAGATTAGCTAAGATAAGGTAACAAAAGGCAAGAGAAGACAAGATAAGGCAAGATGAGACAAGACAAGAGAGGAAAGGACAAGATGAGGTAAGATAAGGTAAGATAAGGCGAGATAAGGCGAGGCAAGGCAAGGCAAGACAAGACAAGGCAAGGCAAGGCAAGGCAAGACAAGACAAGACAAGACAAGACAAGACAAGACAAGACAAGACAAGACAAGACAAGACAAGACAAGACAAGACAAGACAAGACAAGATAAGATAAGATAAGATAAGATAAGATAAGATAAGATAAGATGGGACGTGACAGGACAAGATAAGGTAAGAAAAGTCAAGACAAGACAAGATGAGAGAAGATGAGACAAGACAAGATTAGATAGGGCAGGACAGGACAACAAAAGGTAAGATAAGGTAAGATAAGGAGGATAAGGCAAGATGAGATGAGATGAGATAATACAGGACAAGATAAGGTAAGAAAAGGCAATACAACACAAGATATGGCAAGATGAGATAAGACAAGAGAAGACAAGACAAGATAGGACAGGACAGGACAAGACAGGACAAGGCAAGATAGGACAGGGCAGGACAAGATAAGGTAAGGTAAGGCAAGATGAGATGAGATGAGATGAGATGAGACGATATGAGACGAGACGAAATAAGACGAGACGAGACAAGACAAGACAAGAGATAAGACAAGACAAGACAAGACAAGACAAGACAAGACAAGACAAGACAAGACAAGTTAAGATAAGATAAGATAAGAAGATGAGATGAGATGAGATAAGACAAGACAAGACAGGACAAGACAAGACAAGACAAGACAAGACAAGACAAGACAAGACAAGACAAGATAAGATAAGATAAGATTTTAAGATAAGATAAGATAAGATAGGACGTGACAGGACAAGATAAGGTAAGAAAAGACAAGACAAGACAAGATAAGATAATAAGACCAGAGAAGACAAGACAAGACAAGATAAGACAAGATAAGACAAGACAAGATAAGGTAAGATAAGATAAGTTAAGATAGGACGTGACAGGACAAGATAAGGTAAGAAAAGACAAGACAAGATGAGAGAAGATGAGACAAGACAAGACAAGATTAGATAGGACAGGACAGGATTAGGTAAGATTAGGTAAGATTAGGTAAGATAAGGAGGATAAGGCAAGATGAGATGAGATGAGATAAGACAGGATAAGATAAGGCAAGATGAGACAAGATAAAGCAAGATGAGACAACATGTGACAAGAGAAGAGAAGAAAAGGCAAAATAAGAAAGGACAGGAGAAGATTAGGTAAGATAAGATGAGATGAGATGAGATGAGACGAGACGACATGAGACAAGACAAGATATAAGGTAAGATAAGATAAGATGATAAGTCAAGAGAAGACAAGACAAGATTAGATAGGACAGGACAGGACAAGATAAGGTAAGATAAGGTAAGATTAGCTAAGATAACGTAACAAAAGGCAAGAGAAGACAAGATAAGGCAAGATGAGACAAGACAAGAGAGGAAAGGACAAGATGAGGTAAGATAAGGCAAGATAAGGCGAGATAAGGCGAGGCAAGGCAAGGCAAGACAAGGCAAGGCAAGGCAAGACAAGACAAGACAAGACAAGACAAGACAAGACAAGACAAGACAAGACAAGACAAGACAAGACAAGACAAGACAAGACAAGACAAGACAAGATAAGATAAGATAAGATAAGATAAGATAAGATAAGATAAGATAAGATGGGACGTGACAGGACAAGATAAGGTAAGAAAAGTCAAGACAAGACAAGATGAGAGAAGATGAGACAAGACAAGATTAGATAGGGCAGGACAGGACAACAAAAGGTAAGATAAGGTAAGATAAGGAGGATAAGGCAAGATGAGATGAGATGAGATAATAGAGGACAAAATAAGGTAAGAAAAGGCAATACAACACAAGATATGGCAAGATGAGATAAGACAAGAGAAGACAAGACAAGATAGGACAGGACAGGACAAGACAGGACAAGGCAAGATAGGACAGGGCAGGACAAGATAAGGTAAGGTAAGGCAAGATGAGATGAGATGAGATGAGATGAGATGAGACGATATGAGACGAGACGAAATAAGACGAGACAAGACAAGACAAGAGATAAGACAAGACAAGACAAGACAAGACAAGACAAGACAAGACAAGACAAGACAAGACAAGTTAAGATAAGATAAGATAAGAAGATGAGATGAGATGAGATAAGATAAGATAAGATAAGATAAGATAGGACAAGACAAGACAAGACAAGACAAGACAAGACAAGACAAGACAAGATAAGATAAGATTTTAAGATAAGATAAGATAAGATAGGACGTGACAGGACAAGATAAGGTAAGAAAAGACAAGACAAGACAAGATAAGATAATAAGACCAGAGAAGACAAGACAAGACAAGATAAGACAAGATAAGACAAGACAAGATAAGATAAGATAAGATAAGTTAAGATAGGACGTGACAGGACAAGATAAGGTAAGAAAAGACAAGACAAGATGAGAGAAGATGAGACAAGACAAGACAAGACAAGATTAGATAGGACAGGACAGGACAACATAAGGTAAGATAAGGTAAGATAAGGAGGATAAGGCAAGATGAGATAATAGAGGACAAGATAAGATAAGAAAAGGCAATACAACACAAGATATGGCAAGATGAGATAAGACAAGAGAAGACAAGACAAGATAGGACAGGACAGGACAAGACAGGACAAGGCAAGATAGGACAGGGCAGGACAAGATAAGGTAAGATAATGCAAGATAAGATGAGATGAGATGAGAAGATACGAGACGATACGAGACGCAATAAGACGAGACAAGACAAGAGATAAGGTAAGGTAAGGCAAGGCAAGGCAAGGCAAGGCAAGGCAAGGCAAGGCAAGGCAAGGCAAGGCAAGGCAAGGCAAGGCAAGGCAAGGCAAGGCAAGGCAAGGCAAGACAAGACAAGATAAGATAAGAGAAGATAAGATAAGATAAGATAAGATAAGACAGGACAAGATAAGGTAAGAAAAGGAAAGAGAAGACAAGATAAGGAGAGATGAGACACAATGAGACAAGACAAGTCAAGTCAAGACAAGACAAGTTAAGACAAGAGAAGACAAGACAAGAAAAGATAAGATAAGTTAAGATGAGATAAGATAGGACGAGAAAGTAGAAGATAAAGTAAGAAAAGGCAAGACAAGAAAAGATGAGAGAAGATTAGATAAGACGGGACAGGACAAGAAAAGGTAAGATAAGGTAAGATTAGGTAAGATAAGGAGGATAAGGCAAGATTAGATGAGATGAGATAAGACAGGACAAGATAAGGCAAGATGAGACAAGATAAAGCAAGATGAGACAACATGTGACAAGACAAGAGAAGAAAAGGCAAAATAAGAAAGGACAGGAGAAGATTAGGTAAGATAAGATGAGATGAGATGAGATGAGATGAGACGAGACGACATAAGACAAGACAAGATATAAGGTAAGATAAGATAAGATAAGATAAGTCAAGAGAAGACAAGACAAGATTAGATAGGACAGGACAGGACAAGATAAGGTAAGATAAGGTAAGATTAGCTAAGATAAGGTAACAAAAGGCAAGACAAGACAAGATAAGGCAAGATGAGACAAGACAAGAGAGGACTGGACAAGATGAGGCAAGATAAGGCGAGGCAAGGCGAGGCGAGGCAAGGCAAGGCAAGGCAAGGCAAGGCAAGGCAAGGCAAGGCAAGGCAAGGCAAGGCAAGGCAAGACAAGACAAGACAAGACAAGACAAGATAGGATGAGACAGGACAAGATAAGGTAAGAAAGGGAAAGAGAAGACAAGATAAGGAGAGAAGAGACACGATGAGACAAGACAAGACAAGTCAAGACAAGACAAGGTAAGACAAGAGAAGACAAGACAAGAAAAGATAAGATAAGTAAAGATAAGATAAGATAGGACGAGACAGGACAAGATAAAGTAAGAAAAGGCAAGACAAGACAAGATGAGAGAAGATTAGATAGGACGGGACAGGAAAAGATAACGTAAGATTAGCTAAGATAAGGTAAGAAAAGGCAAGACAAGACAAGATAAGGCAAGATGAGACAAGATGAGACAAGACAAGACAGGACAGGAAAAGATGAGGTAAGATAAGGCAAGATAAGGCAAGGCAAGGCAAGGCAAGGCAAGGCAAGGCAAGGCAAGGCAAGGCAAGGCAAGGCAAGGCAAGGCAAGGCAAGGCAAGGCAAGGCAAGGCAAGGCAAGGCAAGACAAGACAAGACAAGACAAGACAAGACAAGACAAGATAAGATAAGATAAGTTAAGATAGGACGTGACAGGACAAGATAAGGTAAGAAAAGTCAAGACAATACAAGACAAGATGAGAGAAGATGAGACAAGAAAAGACAAGATTAGATAGGACAGGACAGGACAAGATAAGGTAAGATAAGGTAAGATTAGCTAAGATAAGGTAACAAAAGGCAAGACAAGACAAGATAAGGCAAGATGAGACAAGACAAGAGAGGACCGGACAAGATGAGGTAAGATAAGGCAAGATAAGGCGAGATAAGGCGAGGCAAGGCAAGACAAGACAAGACAAGGCAAGGCAAGGCAAGGCAAGGCAAGACAAGACAAGACAAGACAAGACAAGACAAGACAAGACAAGACAAGACAAGACAAGACAAGACAAGATAAGATAAGATAAGATAAGATGGGACGTGACAGGACAAGATAAGGTAAGAAAAGTCAAGACAAGACAAGACAAGATGAGAGAAGATGAGACAAGACAAGACAAGATTAGATAGGACAGGACAGGACAGGACAACATAAGGTAAGATAAGGTAAGATAAGGAGAATAAGGCAAGATGAGATAATAGAGGACAAGATAAGGTAAGAAAAGGCAATACAACACAAGATATGGCAAGATGAGATAAGACAAGAGAAGACAAGACAAGACAAGATAGGACAGGACAGGACAAGATAAGGTAAGATAAGGCAAGATAAGATGAGATGAGATGAGATGAGACATACGAGACGAAATAAGACGAGGCAAGGCAAGGCAAGGCAAGGCAAGGCAAGGCAAGGCAAGGCAAGGCAAGGCAAGGCAAGGCAAGGCAAGGCAAGGCAAGGCAAGGCAAGGCAAGGCAAGGCAAGGCAAGGCAAGGCAAGGCAAGGCAAGGCAAGGCAAGGCAAGGCAAGGCAAGGCAAGGCAAGGCAAGGCAAGGCAAGGCAAGGCAAGGCAAGGCAAGGCAAGACAAGACAAGACAAGACAAGATAAGATAAGATAAGATAAGATAAGATAAGATAAGATAAGATAAGATAAGACGAGACAGGACAAGATAAAGTAAGAAAAGGGAAGACAAGACAAGATGAGAGAAGATTAGATAGGACGGGACAGGACAAGATAACGTAAGATTAGCTAAGATAAGGTAAGAAAAGGCAAGACAAGACAAGATAAGGCAAGATGAGACAAGATGAGACAAGACAAGACAAGACAAGACAAGACAGGACAGGACAAGATGAGGTAAGATAAGGCAAGATAAGACATGATAAGGCAAGGCAAGGCAATGCAAGGCAAGGCAAGGCAAGGCAAGGCAAGGCAAGGCAAGGCAAGGCAAGGCAAGGCAAGGCAAGGCAAGGCAAGGCAAGGCAAGGCAAGGCAAGGCAAGGCAAGGCAAGGCAAGGCAAGGCAAGGCAAGGCAAGGCAAGGAAGGCAAGGCAAGGCAAGGCAAGGCAAGGCAAGGCAAGGCAAGGCAAGACAAGACAAGACAAGACAAGACAAGATAAGATAATAAGACCAGAGAAGACAAGACAAGACAAGACAAGATAAGACAAGATAAGATAAGATAAGATAAGATAAGATAAGTTAAGATAGGACGTGACAGGACAAGATAAGGTAAGAAAAGACAAGACAAGACAATATGAGAGAAGATGAGACAAGACAAGACAAGACAAGATTAGATAGGACAGGACAGGACAGGACACGACAGGACAGGACAACATAAGGTAAGATAAGGTAAGATAAGGAGGATAAGGCAAGATGAGATGAGATGAGATAATAGAGGACAAGATAAGGTAAGAAAAGGCAATACAACACAAGATATGGCAAGATGAGATAAGAGAAGAGAAGACAAGACAAGATAGGACAGGACAGGACAAGATAAGGTAAGATAGGATAAGGCAAGATAAGATGAGATGAGATGAGACGAGACGATACTATACGAGACGAAATAAGACGAGACAAGACAAGAGAAAAGATAAGCTAAGGTAACGTAAGGTAAGGTAAGGAAAGACAAGGTAAGATAAGGTAAGGTAAGGTAAGGTAAGATAAAATAAGGTAAGATAAGATAAGATAGGACGAGAATGGACAAGATAAGGTAAGAAAAGGAAAGAGAAGACAAGATAAGGAGAGAAGAGACACGATGACAAGACAAGACAAGACAGGATGAGAGAAGATGAGACAAGACAAGACAAGATTAGATAGGACAGGACAGGACAGGACAACATAAGGTAAGATAAGGTAAGATAAGGAGAATAAGGCAAGATGAGATAATAGAGGACAAGATAAGGTAAGAAAAGGCAATACAACACAAGATATGGCAAGATGAGATAAGACAAGAGAAGACAAGACAAGATAGGATAGGACAGGACAAGATAAGGTAAGATAAGGCAAGATAAGATGAGATGAGATGAGATGAGACATACGAGACGAAATAAGACGAGACAAGACAAGAGATAAGTCAAGTCAAGTCAAGTCAAGTCAAGTCAAGTCAAGTCAAGTCAAGGCAAGGCAAGACAAGACAAGACAAGACAAGACAAGACAAGACAAGACAAGACAAGACAAGACAAGACAAGACAAGACAAGACAAGACAAGATAAGATAAGATAAGATAAGATAAGATAAGATAAGATAAGTTAAGATAAGATAAGATAGGACGAGACAGGACAAGATAAAGTAAGAAAAGGCAAGACAAGACAAGATGAGAGAAGATTAGATAGGACGGGACAGGACAAGATAACGTAAGATTAGCTAAGATAAGGTAGGAAAAGGCAAGACAAGACAAGATAAGGCAAGATGAGACAAGATGAGACAAGACAAGACAGGACAGGACAAGATGAGGTAAGATAAGGCAAGATAAGGCATGATAAGGCAAGGCAAGGCAAGGCAAGGCAAGGCAAGGCAAGGCAAGGCAAGGCAAGGCAAGGCAAGGCAAGGCAAGGCAAGGCAAGGCAAGGCAAGGCAAGGCAAGACAAGACAAGACAAGACAAGATAAGATAATAAGACCAGAGAAGACAAGACAAGACAAGATAAGATAAGATAAGATAAGATAAGATAAGTTAAGTTAAGATAGGACGTGACAGGACAAGATAAGGTAAGAAAAGACAAGACAAGACAATATGAGAGAAGATGAGACAAGACAAGACAAGACAAGACAAGATTAGATAGGACAGGATAGGACAGGACAGGACAGGACAACATAAGGTAAGATAAGGTAAGATAAGGAGGATAAGGCAAGATGAGATGAGATGAGATAATAGAGGACAAGATAAGGTAAGAAAAGGCAATACAACACAAGATATGGCAAGATGAGATAAGATAAGAGAAGACAAGACAAGATAGGACAGGACAGGACAAGACAGGACAAGGCAAGATAGGACAGGGCAGGACAAGATAAGGTAAGGTAAGGCAAGATGAGATGAGATGAGACGATATGAGACGAGACGAAATAAGACGAGACAAGAGAAGACAAGAGACAAGACAAGACAAGACAAGACAAGACAAGACAAGACAAGACAAGACAAGACAAGACAAGACAAGACAAGACAAGACAAGACAAGACAAGTTAAGATAAGATAAGATAAGAAGATGAGATGAGATGAGATAAGATAAGATAAGATAAGATAAGATAAGATAAGGACGAGATAAGATAAGATAAGATAAGATAAGATAAGATAAGATAGGACGAGACAGGACAAGATAAACTAAGAAAAGGCAAGACAAGACAAGATAAGAGAAGATTAGATAGGACGGGACAGGACAAGGTAATGTAAGATTAGCTAAGATAAGGTAAGAAAAGACAAGATGAGACAAGAGAGGACAGGACAAGGTGAGGTAAGATAAGGCAAGATAAGGCGAGGCAAGGCAAGGCAAGGAAAGGCAAGGCAAGGAAAGGAAAGGCAAGGCAAGACAAGACAAGACAAGACAAGACAAGACAAGACAAGACAAGACAAGACAAGACAAGACAAGACAAGACAAGACAAGACAAGATAAGATAAGTTAAGATAGGACGTGACAGGACAAGATAAGGTAAGAAAAGTCAAGACAATACAAGACAAGATGAGAGAAGATGAGACAAGAAAAGACAAGATTAGATAGGACAGGACAGGACAAGATAAGGTAAGATAAGGTAAGATTAGCTAAGATAAGGTAACAAAAGGCAAGACAAGACAAGATAAGGCAAGATGAGACAAGACAAGAGAGGACCGGACAAGATGAGGTAAGATAAGGCAAGATAAGATGAGATGAGATGAGATGAGACATACGAGACGAAATAAGACGAGACAAGACAAAAGATAAGGCAAGGCAAGGCAAGGCAAGGCAAGGCAAGGCAAGGCAAGGCAAGGCAAGGCAAGACAAGACAAGACAAGACAAGACAAGACAAGACAAGATAAGATAAGTTAAGATAAGATAAGATAAGATAGGACGAGACAGGACAAGATAAAGTAAGAAAAGGCAAGACAAGACAAGATGAGAGAAGATTAGATAGGACGGGACAGGACAAGATAACGTAAGATTAGCTAAGATAAGGTAAGAAAAGGCAAGACAAGACAAGATAAGGCAAGATGAGACAAGATGAGACAAGACAAGACAAGACAGGACAGGGCAAGATGAGGTAAGATAAGGCAAGATAAGACATGATAAGGCAAGGCAAGGCAAGGCAAGGCAAGGCAAGGCAAGGCAAGGCAAGGCAAGGCAAGGCAAGGCAAGGCAAGGCAAGACAAGACAAGACAAGATAAGATAATAAGACCAGAGAAGACAAGACAAGACAAGATAAGACAAGAGAAGATAAGATAAGATAAGATAAGTTAAGATTGGACATGACAGGACAAGATAAGGTAAGAAAAGACAAGACAAGACAATATGAGAGAAGATGAGACAAGACAAGACAAGACAAGATTAGATAGGACAGGACAGGACAGGACACGACAGGACAGGACAACATAAGGTAAGATAAGGTAAGATAAGGAGGATAAGGCAAGATGAGATGAGATGAGATAATAGAGGACAAGATAAGGTAAGAAAAGGCAATACAACACAAGATATGGCAAGATGAGATAAGACAAGAGAAGACAAGACAAGATAGGACAGGACAGGACAAGATAAGGTAAGATAGGATAAGGCATGATAAGATGAGATGAGATGAGACGAGACGATACGATACGAGACGAAATAAGACGAGACAAGACAAGAGAAAAGATAAGCTAAGGTAACGTAAGGTAAGGTAAGGAAAGACAAGGTAAGATAAGGTAAGGTAAGGTAAGGTAAGATAAAATAAGGTAAGATAAAGTAAGAAAAGGCAAGACAAGAAAAGATGAGAGAAGATTAGATAAGACGGGACAGGACAAGAAAAGGTAAGATAAGGTAATATTAGGTAAGATAACGAGGATAAGGCAAGATTAGATGAGATGAGATAAGACAGGACAAGATAAGGCAAGATGAGACAAGATAAAGCAAGATGAGACAACATGTGACAAGACAAGAGAAGAAAAGGCAAAATAAGAAAGGACAGGAGAAGATTAGGTAAGATAAGATGAGATGAGATGAGATGAGACGAGACGACATAAGACAAGACAACATATAAGGTAAGATAAGATAAGATGATAAGTCAAGAGAAGACAAGACAAGATTAGATAGGACAGGAGAGGACAAGATAAGGTAAGATAAGGTAAGATTAGCTAAGATAAGGTAACAAAAGGCAAGACAAGACAAGATAAGGCAAGATGAGACAAGACAAGAGAGGACCGGACAAGATGAGGTAAGATAAGGCAAGATAAGGCGAGATAAAGCGAGGCAAGGCAAGGCAAGGCAAGGCAAGGCAAGGCAAGGCAAGGCAAGAGAAGACAAGACAAGACAAGACAAGACAAGACAAGACAAGACAAGACAAGACAAGACAAGACAAGACAAGACAAGACAAGACAAGACAAGATAA
Organism: Bothrops alternatus; assembly: GCA_034064705.1. Classification (NCBI taxonomy): domain Eukaryota; kingdom Metazoa; phylum Chordata; class Lepidosauria; order Squamata; family Viperidae; genus Bothrops; species Bothrops alternatus. The sequence goes on from JARGCV010000207.1 coordinate 1,275,636, forward strand.
GATAAGATAAGATAAGATAAGATAAGATAAGATAAGATAGGATGAGAATGGACAAGATAAGGTAAGAAAAGGAAAGAGAAGACAAGATAAGGAGAGAAGAGACACGATGAGACAAGACAAGACAAGTCAAGACAAGACAAGGTAAGACAAGAGAAGACAAGACAAGAAAAGATAAGATAAGTAAAGATAAGATAAGATAGGACGAGACAGGACAAGATAAAGTAAGAAAAGGCAAGACAAGACAAGATGAGAGAAGATTAGATAGGACGGGACAGGAAAAGATAACGTAAGATTAGCTAAGATAAGGTCAGAAAAGGCAAGACAAGACAAGATAAGGCAAGATGAGACAAGATGAGACAAGACAAGACAGGAGAGGACAAGATGAGGTAAGATAAGGCAAGATAAGGCAAGATAAGGCAAGGCAAGGCAAGGCAAGGCAAGGCAAGACAAGACAAGACAAGACAAGACAAGACAAGACAAGACAAGACAAGACAAGACAAGACAAGACAAGACAAGACAAGATAAGATAAGATAAGATAAGATAAGATAAGATAAGATAAGATAAGATAAGATAAGATAAGATAAGTTAAGATAGGACGTGACAGGACAAGATAAGGTAAGAAAAGACAAGAGAAGACAATATGAGAGAAGATGAGACAAGACAAGACAAGACAAGATTAGATAGGACAGGACAGGACAGGACAGGACAACATAAGGTAAGATAAGGTAAGATAAGGAGGATAAGGCAAGATGAGATGAGATGAGATAATAGAAGACAAGATAAGGTAAGAAAAGGCAATACAACACAAGATATGGCAAGATGAGATAAGACAAGAGAAGACAAGACAAGACAAGATAGGACAGGACAGGACAAGATAAGGTAAGATAGGATAAGGCAAGATAAGATAAGATGAGACGAGATGAGACGATACGAGACGAAATAAGACGAGACAAGACAAGAGATAAGGCAAGGCAAGGCAAGGCAAGGCAAGGCAAGGCAAGGCAAGGCAAGGCAAGGCAAGGCAAGGCAAGGCAAGGCAAGGCAAGACAAGACAAGATAAGATAATAAGACCAGAGAAGACAAGACAAGACAAGACAAGATAAGACAAGATAAGATAAGATAAGATAAGATAAGTTAAGATAGGACATGACAGGACAAGATAAGGTAAGAAAAGACAAGACAAGACAATATGAGAGAAGATGAGACAAGACAAGACAAGACAAGATTAGATAGGACAGGACAGGACACGACAGGACAGGACAACATAAGGTAAGATAAGGTAAGATAAGGAGGATAAGGCAAGATGAGATGAGATGAGATAATAGAGGACAAGATAAGGTAAGAAAAGGCAATACAACACAAGATATGGCAAGATGAGATAAGACAAGAGAAGACAAGACAAGATAGGACAGGACAGGACAAGATAAGGTAAGATAGGATAAGGCACGATAAGATGAGATGAGATGAGACGAGACGATACGAGACGAGACGAAATAAGACGAGACAAGACAAGAGAAAAGATAAGCTAAGGTAACGTAAGGTAAGGTAAGGAAAGACAAGGTAAGATAAGGTAAGGTAAGGTAAGGTAAGATAAAATAAGGTAAGATAAAGTAAGAAAAGGCAAGACAAGAAAAGATGAGAGAAGATTAGATAAGACGGGACAGGACAAGAAAAGGTAAGATAAGGTAAGATTAGGTAAGATAACGAGGATAAGGCAAGATGAGATGAGATGAGATAAGACAGGACAAGATAAGGCAAGATGAGACAAGATAAAGCAAGATGAGACAACATGTGACAAGACAAGAGAAGAAAAGGCAAAATAAGAAAGGACAGGAGAAGATTAGGTAAGATAAGATGAGATGAGATGAGATGAGACGAGACGACATAAGACAAGACAAGATATAAGGTAAGATAAGATAAGATGATAAGTCAAGAGAAGACAAGACAAGATTAGATAGGACAGGAGAGGACAAGATAAGGTAAGATAAGGTAAGATTAGCTAAGATAAGGTAACAAAAGGCAAGACAAGACAAGATAAGGCAAGATGAGACAAGACAAGAGAGGACCGGACAAGATGAGGTAAGATAAGGCAAGATAAGGCGAGATAAAGCGAGGCAAGGCAAGGCAAGGCAAGGCAAGGCAAGGCAAGGCAAGGCAAGGCAAGGCAAGGCAAGGCAAGACAAGACAAGACAAGACAAGACAAGACAAGACAAGACAAGACAAGATAAGATAAGATAAGATAAGATAAGATAAGATAAGATAGGATGAGAATGGACAAGATAAGGTAAGAAAAGGAAAGAGAAGACAAGATAAGGAGAGAAGAGACACGATGAGACAAGACAAGACAAGTCAAGACAAGACAAGGTAAGACAAGAGAAGACAAGACAAGAAAAGATAAGATAAGTAAAGATAAGATAAGATAGGACGAGACAGGACAAGATAAAGTAAGAAAAGGCAAGACAAGACAAGATGAGAGAAGATTAGATAGGACGGGACAGGAAAAGATAACGTAAGATTAGCTAAGATAAGGTCAGAAAAGGCAAGACAAGACAAGATAAGGCAAGATGAGACAAGATGAGACAAGACAAGACAGGAGAGGACAAGATGAGGTAAGATAAGGCAAGATAAGGCAAGATAAGGCAAGGCAAGGCAAGGCAAGGCAAGGCAAGACAAGACAAGACAAGACAAGACAAGACAAGACAAGATAAGATAAGATAAGATAAGATAAGATAAGATAAGATAAGATAAGATAAGATAAGTTAAGATAGGACGTGACAGGACAAGATAAGGTAAGAAAAGACAAGAGAAGACAATATGAGAGAAGATGAGACAAGACAAGACAAGACAAGATTAGATAGGACAGGACAGGACAGGACAGGACAACATAAGGTAAGATAAGGTAAGATAAGGAGGATAAGGCAAGATGAGATGAGATGAGATGAGATAATAGAGGACAAGATAAGGTAAGAAAAGGCAATACAACACAAGATATGGCAAGATGAGATAAGACAAGAGAAGACAAGACAAGACAAGATAGGACAGGACAGGACAAGATAAGGTAAGATAGGATAAGGCAAGATAAGATAAGATGAGATGAGATGAGACGATACGAGACGAAATAAGACGAGACAAGACAAGAGATAAGATAAGGCAAGGCAAGGCAAGGCAAGGCAAGGCAAGGCAAGGCAAGGCAAGGCAAGGCAAGGCAAGGCAAGATAAGATAAGATAAGATAAGATAAGATAAGATAAGATAAGATAAGATAAGATAAGATAAGATAGGACGAGACAGGACAAGATAAAGTAAGAAAAGGCAAGACAAGAAAAGATGAGAGAAGATTAGATAAGACGGGACAGGACAAGAAAAGGTAAGATAAGGTAAGATTAGGTAAGATAAGGAGGATAAGGCAAGATTAGATGAGATGAGATAAGACAGGACAAGATAAGGCAAGATGAGACAAGATAAAGCAAGATGAGACAACATGTGACAAGACAAGAGAAGAAAAGGCAAAATAAGAAAGGACAGGAGAAGATTAGGTAAGATAAGATGAGATGAGATGAGATGAGACGAGACGACATAAGACAAGACAAGATATAAGGTAAGATAAGATAAGATAAGATGATAAGTCAAGAGAAGACAAGACAAGATTAGATAGGACAGGACAGGACAAGATAAGGTAAGATAAGGTAAGATTAGCTAAGATAAGGTAACAAAAGGCAAGACAAGACAAGATAAGGCAAGATGAGACAAGACAAGAGAGGACTGGACAAGATGAGGTAAGATAAGGCGAGGCAAGGCAAGGCGAGGCAAGGCAAGGCGAGGCGAGGCAAGGCAAGGCAAGGCAAGGCAAGGCGAGGCAAGGCAAGGCAAGGCAAGGCAAGGCAAGGCAAGGCAAGGCAAGGCAAGACAAGACAAGACAAGACAAGATAAGATAGGATGAGACAGGACAAGATAAGGTAAGAAAGGGAAAGAGAAGACAAGATAAGGAGAGAAGAGACACGATGAGACAAGACAAGACAAGTCAAGACAAGACAAGGTAAGACAAGAGAAGACAAGACAAGAAAAGATAAGATAAGTAAAGATAAGATAAGATAGGACGAGACAGGACAAGATAAAGTAAGAAAAGGCAAGACAAGACAAGATGAGAGAAGATTAGATAGGACGGGACAGGAAAAGATAACGTAAGATTAGCTAAGATAAGGTAAGAAAAGGCAAGACAAGACAAGATAAGGCAAGATGAGACAAGATGAGACAAGACAAGACAGGACAGGAAAAGATGAGGTAAGATAAGGCAAGATAAGGCAAGGCAAGGCAAGGCAAGGCAAGGCAAGACAAGGCAAGGCAAGGCAAGGCAAGGCAAGGCAAGGCAAGGCAAGGCAAGGCAAGGCAAGGCAAGGCAAGGCAAGGCAAGGCAAGGCAAGGCAAGGCAAGGCAAGGCAAGGCAAGGCAAGGCAAGGCAAGGCAAGGCAAGACAAGACAAGACAAGACAAGATAAGATAAGATAAGTTAAGATAGGACGTGACAGGACAAGATAAGGTAAGAAAAGTCAAGACAATACAAGACAAGATGAGAGAAGATGAGACAAGAAAAGACAAGATTAGATAGGACAGGACAGGACAAGATAAGGTAAGATAAGGTAAGATTAGCTAAGATAAGGTAACAAAAGGCAAGACAAGACAAGATAAGGCAAGATGAGACAAGACAAGAGAGGACCGGACAAGATGAGGTAAGATAAGGCAAGATAAGGCGAGATAAGGCGAGGCAAGGCAAGACAAGACAAGACAAGACAAGACAAGACAAGACAAGACAAGACAAGACAAGACAAGACAAGACAAGACAAGACAAGACAAGACAAGACAAGACAAGACAAGACAAGACAAGACAAGACAAGACAAGATAAGATAAGATAAGATAAGATGGGACGTGACAGGACAAGATAAGGTAAGAAAAGTCAAGACAGGACAAGATGAGAGAAGATGAGACAAGACAAGACAAGATTAGATAGGACAGGACAGGACAGGACAACATAAGGTAAGATAAGGTAAGATAAGGAGAATAAGGCAAGATGAGATAATAGAGGACAAGATAAGGTAAGAAAAGGCAATACAACACAAGATATGGCAAGATGAGATAAGACAAGAGAAGACAAGACAAGACAAGATAGGACAGGACAGGACAAGATAAGGTAAGATAAGGCAAGATAAGATGAGATGAGATGAGATGAGACATACGAGACGAAATAAGACGAGACAAGGCAAGGCAAGGCAAGGCAAGGCAAGGCAAGGCAAGGCAAGGCAAGGCAAGGCAAGGCAAGGCAAGGCAAGGCAAGGCAAGGCAAGGCAAGGCAAGGCAAGGCAAGGCAAGGCAAGGCAAGGCAAGGCAAGGCAAGGCAAGACAAGACAAGACAAGACAAGATAAGATAAGATAAGATAAGATAAGATAAGATAAGATAAGATAAGATAAGATAAGATAAGATAAGATAAGATAGGACGAGACAGGACAAGATAAAGTAAGAAAAGGCAAGACAAGACAAGATGAGAGAAGATTAGATAGGACGGGACAGGACAAGATAACGTAAGATTAGCTAAGATAAGGTAAGAAAAGGCAAGACAAGACAAGATAAGGCAAGATGAGACAAGATGAGACAAGACAAGACAAGACAAGACAGGACAGGACAAGATGAGGTAAGATAAGGCAAGATAAGACATGATAAGGCAAGGCAAGGCAAGGCAAGGCAAGGCAAGGCAAGGCAAGGCAAGTCAAGGCAAGGCAAGGCAAGGCAAGGCAAGGCAAGGCAAGGCAAGGCAAGGCAAGGCAAGGCAAGGCAAGGCAAGGCAAGATAAGATAATAAGACCAGAGAAGACAAGACAAGACAAGACAAGATAAGACAAGATAAGATAAGATAAGATAAGATAAGATAAGATAAGATAAGATAAGATAGGACGTGACAGGACAAGATAAGGTAAGAAAAGACAAGACAAGACAATATGAGAGAAGATGAGACAAGACAAGACAAGACAAGATTAGATAGGACAGGACAGGACAGGACACGACAGGACAGGACAACATAAGGTAAGATAAGGTAAGATAAGGAGGATAAGGCAAGATGAGATGAGATGAGATAATAGAGGACAAGATAAGGTAAGAAAAGGCAATACAACACAAGATATGGCAAGATGAGATAAGACAAGAGAAGACAAGACAAGATAGGACAGGACAGGACAAGATAAGGTAAGATAGGATAAGGCAAGATAAGATGAGATGAGATGAGACGAGACGATACGATACGAGACGAAATAAGACGAGACAAGACAAGAGAAAAGATAAGCTAAGGTAACGTAAGGTAAGGTAAGGAAAGACAAGGTAAGATAAGGTAAGGTAAGGTAAGGTAAGATAAAATAAGGTAAGATAAGATAAGATAGGACGAGAATGGACAAGATAAGGTAAGAAAAGGAAAGAGAAGACAAGATAAGGAGAGAAGAGACACGATGACAAGACAAGACAAGACAGGATGAGAGAAGATGAGACAAGACAAGACAAGATTAGATAGGACAGGACAGGACAGGACAACATAAGGTAAGATAAGGTAAGATAAGGAGAATAAGGCAAGATGAGATAATAGAGGACAAGATAAGGTAAGAAAAGGCAATACAACACAAGATATGGCAAGATGAGATAAGACAAGAGAAGACAAGACAAGATAGGATAGGACAGGACAAGATAAGGTAAGATAAGGCAAGATAAGATGAGATGAGATGAGATGAGACATACGGGACGAAATAAGACGAGACAAGACAAGAGATAAGTCAAGTCAAGTCAAGGCAAGGCAAGTCAAGGCAAGGCAAGGCAAGGCAAGGCAAGGCAAGACAAGACAAGACAAGGCAAGATGAGACAAGATGAGACAAGACAAGACAGGACAGGACAAGATGAGGTAAGATAAGGCAAGATAAGGCATGATAAGGCAAGGCAAGGCAAGGCAAGGCAAGGCAAGGCAAGGCAAGGCAAGGCAAGGCAAGGCAAGGCAAGGCAAGGGAAGGCAAGGCAAGGCAAGGCAAGGGAAGGCAAGGCAAGGCAAGGCAAGGCAAGGCAAGGCAAGGCAAGGCAAGGCAAGACAAGACAAGACAAGACAAGATAAGATAATAAGACCAGAGAAGACAAGACAAGACAAGATAAGATAAGATAAGATAAGATAAGTTAAGTAAAGATAGGACGTGACAGGACAAGATAAGGTAAGAAAAGACAAGACAAGACAATATGAGAGAAGATGAGACAAGACAAGACAAGACAAGACAAGATTAGATAGGACAGGATAGGACAGGACAGGACAGGACAACATAAGGTAAGATAAGGTAAGATAAGGAGGATAAGGCAAGATGAGATGAGATGAGATAATAGAGGACAAGATAAGGTAAGAAAAGGCAATACAACACAAGATATGGCAAGATGAGATAAGACAAGAGAAGACAAGACAAGATAGGACAGGACAGGACAAGACAGGACAAGGCAAGATAGGACAGGGCAGGACAAGATAAGGTAAGGTAAGGCAAGATGAGATGAGATGAGACGATATGAGACGAGACGAAATAAGACGAGACAAGAGAAGACAAGAGACAAGACAAGACAAGACAAGACAAGACAAGACAAGACAAGACAAGACAAGACAAGACAAGACAAGTTAAGATAAGATAAGATAAGAAGATGAGATGAGATGAGATAAGATAAGATAAGATAAGATAAGGACGAGATAAGATAAGATAAGATAAGTTAAGATAAGATAAGATAGGACGAGACAGGACAAGATAAACTAAGAAAAGGCAAGACAAGACAAGATAAGAGAAGATTAGATAGGACGGGACAGGACAAGGTAATGTAAGATTAGCTAAGATAAGGTAAGAAAAGACAAGATGAGACAAGAGAGGACAGGACAAGGTGAGGTAAGATAAGGCAAGATAAGGCGAGACAAGGCAAGACAAGACAAGACAAGAGAAGACAAGACAAGACAAGAGAAGACAAGATAAGATAATAAGACCAGAGAAGACAAGACAAGACAAGATAAGTTAAGATAGGATAAGATAAGATAGGACGTGACAGGACAAGATAAGGTAAGAAAAGACAAGACAAGACAAGATGAGAGAAGATGAGACAAGACAAGACAAGATTAGATAGGACAGGACAGGATTAGGTAAGATTAGGTAAGATTAGGTAAGATAAGGAGGATAAGGCAAGATGAGATGAGATGAGATAAGACAGGATAAGATAAGGCAAGATGAGACAAGATAAAGCAAGATGAGACAACATGTGAAAAGAGAAGAGAAGAAAAGGCAAAATAAGAAAGGACAGGAGAAGATTAGGTAAGATAAGATGAGATGAGATGAGATGAGACGAGACGACATGAGACAAGACAAGATATAAGGTAAGATAAGATAAGATGATAAGTCAAGAGAAGACAAGACAAGATTAGATAGGACAGGACAGGACAAGATAAGGTAAGATAAGGTAAGATTAGCTAAGATAAGGTAACAAAAGGCAAGAGAAGACAAGATAAGGCAAGATGAGACAAGACAAGAGAGGAAAGGACAAGATGAGGTAAGATAAGGCAAGATAAGGCGAGATAAGGCGAGGCAAGGCAAGGCAAGACAAGACAAGGCAAGACAAGACAAGACAAGACAAGACAAGACAAGACAAGACAAGACAAGACAAGACAAGACAAGACAAGACAAGACAAGACAAGACAAGACAAGATAAGATAAGATAAGATAAGATAAGATGGGACGTGACAGGACAAGATAAGGTAAGAAAAGTCAAGACAAGACAAGATGAGAGAAGATGAGACAAGACAAGATTAGATAGGGCAGGACAGGACAACAAAAGGTAAGATAAGGTAAGATAAGGAGGATAAGGCAAGATGAGATGAGATGAGATAATACAGGACAAGATAAGGTAAGAAAAGGCAATACAACACAAGATATGGCAAGATGAGATAAGACAAGAGAAGACAAGACAAGATAGGACAGGACAGGACAAGACAGGACAAGGCAAGATAGGACAGGGCAGGACAAGATAAGGTAAGGTAAGGCAAGATGAGATGAGATGAGATGAGATGAGACGATATGAGACGAGACAAAATAAGACGAGACAAGACAAGACAAGAGATAAGACAAGACAAGACAAGACAAGACAAGACAAGACAAGACAAGACAAGACAAGATAAGTTAAGATAAGATAAGATAAGATAGGACGAGACAGGACAAGATAAAGTAAGAAAAGGCAAGACAAGACAAGATGAGAGAAGATTAGATAGGACGGGACAGGACAAGATAACGTAAGATTAGCTAAGATAAGGTAAGAAAAGGCAAGACAAGACAAGATAAGGCAAGATGAGACAAGATGAGACAAGACAAGACAAGACAGGACAGGGCAAGATGAGGTAAGATAAGGCAAGATAAGACATGATAAGGCAAGGCAAGGCAAGGCAAGGCAAGGCAAGGCAAGGCAAGGCAAGGCAAGGCAAGGCAAGGCAAGGCAAGACAAGACAAGACAAGACAAGATAAGATAATAAGACCAGAGAAGACAAGACAAGACAAGACAAGATAAGACAAGAGAAGATAAGATAAGATAAGATAAGTTAAGATAGGACATGACAGGACAAGATAAGGTAAGAAAAGACAAGACAAGACAATATGAGAGAAGATGAGACAAGACAAGACAAGACAAGATTAGATAGGACAGGACAGGACAGGACACGACAGGACAGGACAACATAAGGTAAGATAAGGTAAGATAAGGAGGATAAGGCAAGATGAGATGAGATGAGATAATAGAGGACAAGTTAAGGTAAGAAAAGGCAATACAACACAAGATATGGCAAGATGAGATAAGACAAGAGAAGACAAGACAAGATAGGACAGGACAGGACAAGATAAGGTAAGATAGGATAAGGCACGATAAGATGAGATGAGATGAGACGAGACGATACGATACGAGACGAAATAAGACGAGACAAGACAAGAGAAAAGATAAGCTAAGGTAACGTAAGGTAAGGTAAGGAAAGACAAGGTAAGATAAGGTAAGGTAAGGTAAGGTAAGATAAAATAAGGTAAGATAATGTAAGAAAAGGCAAGACAAGAAAAGATGAGAGAAGATTAGATAAGACGGGACAGGACAAGAAAAGGTAAGATAAGGTAAGATTAGGTAAGATAACGAGGATAAGGCAAGATTAGATGAGATGAGATAAGACAGGACAAGATAAGGCAAGATGAGACAAGATAAAGCAAGATGAGACAACATGTGACAAGACAAGAGAAGAAAAGGCAAAATAAGAAAGGACAGGAGAAGATTAGGTAAGATAAGATGAGATGAGATGAGATGAGACGAGACGACATAAGACAAGACAAGATATATGGTAAGATAAGATAAGATGATAAGTCAAGAGAAGACAAGACAAGATTAGATAGGACAGGAGAGGACATGATAAGGTAAGATAAGGTAAGATTAGCTAAGATAAGGTAACAAAAGGCAAGACAAGACAAGATAAGGCAAGATGAGACAAGACAAGAGAGGACCGGACAAGATGAGGTAAGATAAGGCAAGATAAGGCGAGATAAAGCGAGGCAAGGCAAGGCAAGGCAAGGCAAGGCAAGGAAAGGCAAGAGAAGACAAGACAAGACAAGAGAAGACAAGACAAGACAAGACAAGACAAGACAAGACAAGACAAGACAAGACAAGACAAGACAAGACAAGACAAGACAAGACAAGACAAGACAAGACAAGATAAGATAAGATAAGATAAGATAAGATAAGATAAGATAGGATGAGAATGGACAAGATAAGGTAAGAAAAGGAAAGAGAAGACAAGATAAGGAGAGAAGAGACACGATGAGACAAGACAAGACAAGTCAAGACAAGACAAGGTAAGACAAGAGAAGACAAGACAAGAAAAGATAAGATAAGTAAAGATAAGATAAGATAGGACGAGACAGGACAAGATAAAGTAAGAAAAGGCAAGACAAGACAAGATGAGAGAAGATTAGATAGGACGGGACAGGAAAAGATAACGTAAGATTAGCTAAGATAAGGTCAGAAAAGGCAAGACAAGACAAGATAAGGCAAGATGAGACAAGATGAGACAAGACAAAACAGGAGAGGACAAGATGAGGTAAGATAAGGCAAGATAAGGCAAGATAAGGCAAGGCAAGGCAAGGCAAGGCAAGACAAGACAAGACAAGACAAGACAAGACAAGACAAGACAAGACAAGACAAGACAAGACAAGACAAGACAAGACAAGACAAGACAAGACAAGACAAGATAAGATAAGATAAGATAAGATAAGATAAGATAAGATAAGATAAGATAAGATAAGATAAGATAAGTTAAGATAGGACGTGACAGGACAAGATAAGGTAAGAAAAGACAAGAGAAGACAATATGAGAGAAGATGAGACAAGACAAGACAAGACAAGATTAGATAGGACAGGACAGGACAGGACAGGACAACATAAGGTAAGATAAGGTAAGATAAGGAGGATAAGGCAAGATGAGATGAGATGAGATAATAGAAGACAAGATAAGGTAAGAAAAGGCAATACAACACAAGATATGGCAAGATGAGATAAGACAAGAGAAGACAAGACAAGACAAGATAGGACAGGACAGGACAAGATAAGGTAAGATAGGATAAGGCAAGATAAGATAAGATGAGATGAGATGAGACGATACGAGACGAAATAAGACGAGACAAGACAAGAGATAAGATAAGGCAAGGCAAGGCAAGGCAAGGCAAGGCAAGGCAAGGCAAGGCAAGGCAAGACAAGACAAGACAAGACAAGATAAGATAATAAGACCAGAGAAGACAAGACAAGACAAGACAAGATAAGACAAGAGAAGATAAGATAAGATAAGATAAGTTAAGATAGGACATGATAGGACAAGATAAGGTAAGAAAAGACAAGACAAGACAATATGAGAGAAGATGAGACAAGACAAGACAAGACAAGATTAGATAGGACAGGACAGGACAGGACACGACAGGACAGGACAACATAAGGTAAGATAAGGTAAGATAAGGAGGATAAGGCAAGATGAGATGAGATGAGATAATAGAGGACAAGATAAGGTAAGAAAAGGCAATACAACACAAGATATGGCAAGATGAGATAAGACAAGAGAAGACAAGACAAGATAGGACAGGACAGGACAAGATAAGGTAAGATAGGATAAGGCACGATAAGATGAGATGAGATGAGACGAGACGATACGATACGAGACGAAATAAGACGAGACAAGACAAGAGAAAAGATAAGCTAAGGTAACGTAAGGTAAGGTAAGGAAAGACAAGGTAAGATAAGGTAAGGTAAGGTAAGGTAAGATAAAATAAGGTAAGATAAAGTAAGAAAAGGCAAGACAAGAAAAGATGAGAGAAGATTAGATAAGACGGGACAGGACAAGAAAAGGTAAGACAAGACAAGATTAGATAGGACAGGATAGGACAGGACAGGACAGGACAACATAAGGTAAGATAAGGTAAGATAAGGAGGATAAGGCAAGATGAGATGAGATGAGATAATAGAGGACAAGATAAGGTAAGAAAAGGCAATACAACACAAGATATGGCAAGATGAGATAAGACAAGAGAAGACAAGACAAGATAGGACAGGACAGGACAAGACAGGACAAGGCAAGATAGGACAGGGCAGGACAAGATAAGGTAAGGTAAGGCAAGATGAGATGAGATGAGACGATATGAGACGAGACGAAATAAGACGAGACAAGACAAGACAAGAGACAAGACAAGACAAGACAAGACAAGACAAGACAAGACAAGACAAGACAAGACAAGACAAGACAAGACAAGACAAGACAAGACAAGTTAAGATAAGATAAGATAAGATAAGAAGATGAGATGAGATAAGATAAGATAAGATAAGATAAGATAAGATAAGATAAGATAAGATAAGATAAGATAAGATAAGATAAGGACGAGATAAGATAAGATAAGATAAGTTAAGATAAGATAAGATAGGACGAGACAGGACAAGATAAACTAAGAAAAGGCAAGACAAGACAAGATAAGAGAAGATTAGATAGGACGGGACAGGACAAGGTAATGTAAGATTAGCTTAGATAAGGTAAGAAAAGACAAGATGAGACAAGAGAGGACAGGACAAGGTGAGGTAAGATAAGGCAAGATAAGGCGAGGCAAGGCAAGACAAGACAAGACAAGAGAAGACAAGACAAGACAAGAGAAGACAAGATAAGATAATAAGACCAGAGAAGACAAGACAAGACAAGATAAGTTAAGATAGGATAAGATAAGATAGGACGTGACAGGACAAGATAAGGTAAGAAAAGACAAGACAAGACAAGATGAGAGAAGATGAGACAAGACAAGACAAGATTAGATAGGACAGGACAGGATTAGGTAAGATTAGGTAAGATTAGGTAAGATAAGGAGGATAAGGCAAGATGAGATGAGATGAGATAAGACAGGATAAGATAAGGCAAGATGAGACAAGATAAAGAAAGATGAGACAACATGTGACAAGAGAAGAGAAGAAAAGGCAAAATAAGAAAGGACAGGAGAAGATTAGGTAAGATAAGATGAGATGAGATGAGATGAGACGAGACGAGACGACCTGAGACAAGACAAGATATAAGGTAAGATAAGATAAGATGATAAGTCAAGAGAAGACAAGTCAAGATTAGATAGGACAGGACAGGACAAGATAAGGTAAGATAAGGTAAGATTAGCTAAGATAACGTAACAAAAGGCAAGAGAAGACAAGATAAGGCAAGATGAGACAAGACAAGAGAGGAAAGGACAAGATGAGGTAAGATAAGGCAAGATAAGGCGAGATAAGGCGAGGCAAGGCAAGGCAAGACAAGACAAGACAAGACAAGACAAGACAAGACAAGACAAGACAAGACAAGATAAGATAAGAAGATGAGATGAGATGAGATAAGATAAGATAAGATAAGATAGGACAAGACAAGACAAGACAAGACAAGACAAGACAAGACAAGACAAGATAAGATAAGATAAGATAAGATTTTAAGATAAGATAAGTTAAGATAGGACGTGACAGGACAAGATAAGGTAAGAAAAGACAAGACAAGACAAGATGAGAGAAGATGAGACAAGACAAGACAAGACAAGATTAGATAGGACAGGACAGGACAACATAAGGTAAGATAAGGTAAGATAAGGAGGATAAGGCAAGATGAGATAATAGAGGACAAGATAAGATAAGAAAAGGCAATACAACACAAGATATGGCAAGATGAGATAAGACAAGAGAAGACAAGACAAGATAGGACAGGACAGGACAAGACAGGACAAGGCAAGATAGGACAGGGCAGGACAAGATAAGGTAAGATAAGGCAAGATAAGATGAGATGAGATGAGAAGATACGAGACGATACGAGACGCAATAAGATGAGACAAGACAAGAGATAAGGTAACGTAAGGTAAGGTAAGGTAAGGAAAGACAAGACAAGGCAAGGCAAGGCAAGGAAAGGCAAGGCAAGGCAAGGCAAGGCAAGGCAAGACAAGACAAGATAAGATAAGATAAGATAAGACAGGACAAGATAAGGTAAGAAAAGGAAAGAGAAGACAAGATAAGGAGAGATGAGACACAATGAGACAAGACAAGTCAAGTCAAGACAAGACAAGTTAAGACAAGAGAAGACAAGACAAGAAAAGATAAGATAAGTTAAGATGAGATAAGATAGGACGAGAAAGTAGAAGATAAAGTAAGAAAAGGCAAGACAAGAAAAGATGAGAGAAGATTAGATAAGACGGGACAGGACAAGAAAAGGTAAGATAAGGTAAGATTAGGTAAGATAAGGAGGATAAGGCAAGATTAGATGAGATGAGATAAGACAGGACAAGATAAGGCAAGATGAGACAAGATAAAGCAAGATGAGACAACATGTGACAAGACAAGAGAAGAAAAGGCAAAATAAGAAAGGACAGGAGAAGATTAGGTAAGATAAGATGAGATGAGATGAGATGAGACGAGACGACATAAGACAAGACAAGATATAAGGTAAGATAAGATAAGATAAGATGATAAGTCAAGAGAAGACAAGACAAGATTAGATAGGACAGGACAGGACAAGATAAGGTAAGATAAGGTAAGATTAGCTAAGATAAGGTAACAAAAGGCAAGACAAGACAAGATAAGGCAAGATGAGACAAGACAAGAGAGGACTGGACAAGATGAGGCAAGATAAGGCGAGATAAGGCGAGGCAAGGCAAGTCGAGGCAAGGCAAGGCAAGGCAAGGCAAGGCAAGGCAAGGCAAGGCAAGGCAAGGCAAGGCAAGGCAAGACAAGACAAGACAAGACAAGATAAGATAGGATGAGACAGGACAAGATAAGGTAAGAAAGGGAAAGAGAAGACAAGATAAGGAGAGAAGAGACACGATGAGACAAGACAAGACAAGTCAAGACAAGACAAGGTAAGACAAGAGAAGACAAGACAAGAAAAGATAAGTAAAGATAAGATAAGATAGGACGAGACAGGACAAGATAAAGTAAGAAAAGGCAAGACAAGACAAGATGAGAGAAGATTAGATAGGACGG
Organism: Bothrops alternatus; assembly: GCA_034064705.1. Lineage (NCBI taxonomy): Eukaryota > Metazoa > Chordata > Lepidosauria > Squamata > Viperidae > Bothrops > Bothrops alternatus. Next base: position 1,291,217 of record JARGCV010000207.1, read on the forward strand.
GACAGGAAAAGATAACGTAAGATTAGCTAAGATAAGGTAAGAAAAGGCAAGACAAGACAAGATAAGGCAAGATGAGACAAGATGAGACAAGACAAGACAGGACAGGAAAAGATGAGGTAAGATAAGGCAAGGCAAGGCAAGGCAAGGCAAGGCAAGGCAAGGCAAGGCAAGGCAAGGCAAGGCAAGGCAAGACAAGACAAGACAAGACAAGACAAGACAAGACAAGACAAGACAAGATAAGATAAGTTAAGATAGGACGTGACAGGACAAGATAAGGTAAGAAAAGTCAAGACAATACAAGACAAGATGAGAGAAGATGAGACAAGAAAAGACAAGATTAGATAGGACAGGACAGGACAAGATAAGGTAAGATAAGGTAAGATTAGCTAAGATAAGGTAACAAAAGGCAAGACAAGACAAGATAAGGCAAGATGAGACAAGACAAGAGAGGACCGGACAAGATGAGGTAAGATAAGGCAAGATAAGATGAGATGAGATGAGATGAGACATACGAAACGAAATAAGATGAGACAAGACAAGAGATAAGGCAAGGCAAGGCAAGGCAAGGCAAGGCAAGGCAAGGCAAGGCAAGGCAAGGCAAGGCAAGGCAAGGCAAGGCAAGGCAAGGCAAGGCAAGGCAAGGCAAGGCAAGGCAAGGCAAGGCAAGGCAAGACAAGACAAGACAAGACAAGATAAGATAAGATAAGTTAAGATAAGATAAGATAAGATAGGACGAGACAGGACAAGATAAAGTAAGAAAAGGCAAGACAAGACAAGATGAGAGAAGATTAGATAGGACGGGACAGGACAAGATAACGTAAGATTAGCTAAGATAAGGTAAGAAAAGGCAAGACAAGACAAGATAAGGCAAGATGAGACAAGATGAGACAAGACAAGACAAGACAGGACAGGGCAAGATGAGGTAAGATAAGGCAAGATAAGACATGATAAGGCAAGGCAAGGCAAGGCAAGGCAAGGCAAGGCAAGGCAAGGCAAGGCAAGGCAAGGCAAGGCAAGGCAAGGCAAGGCAAGACAAGACAAGACAAGATAACATAATAAGACCAGAGAAGACAAGACAAGACAAGATAAGACAAGAGAAGATAAGATAAGATAAGATAAGTTAAGATAGGACATGACAGGACAAGATAAGGTAAGAAAAGACAAGACAAGACAGGAGAGGACAAGAGGAGGTAAGATAAGGCAAGATAAGGCAAGATAAGGCAAGGCAAGGCAAGGCAAGGCAAGACAAGACAAGACAAGACAAGATAAGACAAGACAAGACAAGACAAGACAAGACAAGATAAGATAAGATAAGATAAGATAAGATAAGATAAGATAAGATAAGATAAGTTAAGATAGGACGTGACAGGACAAGATAAGGTAAGAAAAGACAAGAGAAGACAATATGAGAGAAGATGAGACAAGACAAGACAAGACAAGATTAGATAGGACAGGACAGGACAGGACAGGACAACATAAGGTAAGATAAGGTAAGATAAGGAGGATAAGGCAAGATGAGATGAGATGAGATAATAGAAGACAAGATAAGGTAAGAAAAGGCAATACAACACAAGATATGGCAAGATGAGATAAGACAAGAGAAGACAAGACAAGATAGGACAGGACAGGACAAGATAAGGTAAGATAGGATAAGGCAAGATAAGATAAGATGAGATGAGATGAGACGATACGAGACGAAATAAGACGAGACAAGACAAGAGATAAGATAAGGCAAGGCAAGGCAAGGCAAGGCAAGGCAAGGCAAGGCAAGGCAAGGCAAGACAAGACAAGACAAGACAAGATAAGATAATAAGACCAGAGAAGACAAGACAAGACAAGACAAGATAAGACAAGAGAAGATAAGATAAGATAAGATAAGTTAAGATAGGACATGACAGGACAAGATAAGGTAAGAAAAGACAAGACAAGACAATATGAGAGAAGATGAGACAAGACAAGACAAGACAAGATTAGATAGGACAGGACAGGACAGGACAGGACACGACAGGACAGGACAACATAAGGTAAGATAAGGTAAGATAAGGAGGATAAGGCAAGATGAGATGAGATGAGATAATAGAGGACAAGATAAGGTAAGAAAAGGCAATACAACACAAGATATGGCAAGATGAGATAAGACAAGAGAAGACAAGACAAGATAGGACAGGACAGGACAAGATAAGGTAAGATAGGATAAGGCACGATAAGATGAGATGAGATGAGACGAGACGATACGATACGAGACGAAATAAGACGAGACAAGACAAGAGAAAAGATAAGCTAAGGTAACGTAAGGTAAGGTAAGGAAAGACAAGGTAAGATAAGGTAAGGTAAGGTAAGGTAAGATAAAATAAGGTAAGATAAAGTAAGAAAAGGCAAGACAAGAAAAGATGAGAGAAGATTAGATAAGACGGGACAGGACAAGAAAAGGTAAGATAAGGTAAGATTAGGTAAGATAACGAGGATAAGGCAAGATTAGATGAGATGAGATAAGACAGGACAAGATAAGGCAAGATGAGACAAGATAAAGCAAGATGAGACAACATGTGACAAGACAAGAGAAGAAAAGGCAAAATAAGAAAGGACAGGAGAAGATTAGGTAAGATAAGATGAGATGAGATGAGATGAGACGAGACGACATAAGACAAGACAAGATATAAGGTAAGATAAGATAAGATGATAAGTCAAGAGAAGACAAGACAAGATTAGATAGGACAGGAGAGGACAAGATAAGGTAAGATAAGGTAAGATTAGCTAAGATAAGGTAACAAAAGGCAAGACAAGACAAGATAAGGCAAGATGAGACAAGACAAGAGAGGACCGGACAAGATGAGGTAAGATAAGGCAAGATAAGGCGAGATAAAGCGAGGCAAGGCAAGGCAAGGCAAGGCAAGGCAAGGCAAGGCAAGAGAAGACAAGACAAGACAAGACAAGACAAGACAAGACAAGACAAGACAAGACAAGACAAGACAAGACAAGACAAGACAAGACAAGACAAGACAAGACAAGACAAGATAAGATAAGATAAGATAAGATAAGATAAGATAGGATGAGAATGGACAAGATAAGGTAAGAAAAGGAAAGAGAAGACAAGATAAGGAGAGAAGAGACACGATGAGACAAGACAAGACAAGTCAAGACAAGACAAGGTAAGACAAGAGAAGACAAGACAAGAAAAGATAAGATAAGTAAAGATAAGATAAGATAGGACGAGACAGGACAAGATAAAGTAAGAAAAGGCAAGACAAGACAAGATGAGAGAAGATTAGATAGGACGGGACAGGAAAAGATAACGTAAGATTAGCTAAGATAAGGTCAGAAAAGGCAAGACAAGACAAGATAAGGCAAGATGAGACAAGATGAGACAAGACAAGACAGGAGAGGACAAGATGAGGTAAGATAAGGCAAGATAAGGCAAGGCAAGGCAAGGCAAGGCAAGGCAAGGCAAGGCAAGGCAAGGCAAGGCAAGGCAAGGCAAGACAAGACAAGACAAGACAAGACAAGACAAGACAAGACAAGATAAGATAAGATAAGATAAGATAAGATAAGATAAGATAAGATAAGATAAGATAAGATAAGATAAGATAAGATAAGTTAAGATAGGACGTGACAGGACAAGATAAGGTAAGAAAAGACAAGAGAAGACAATATGAGAGAAGATGAGACAAGACAAGACAAGACAAGATTAGATAGGACAGGACAGGACAGGACACGACAGGACAGGACAACATAAGGTAAGATGATAAGTCAAGAGAAGACAAGACAAGATTAGATAGGACAGGACAAGCAAGATGAGACAACATGTGACAAGACAAGAGAAGAAAAGGCAAAATAAGAAAGGACAGGAGAAGATTAGGTAAGATAAGATGAGATGAGATGAGATGAGATGAGACGAGACGACATAAGACAAGACAAGATATAAGGTAAGATAAGATAAGATAAGATGATAAGTCAAGAGAAGACAAGACAAGATTAGATAGGACAGGACAGGACAAGATAAGGTAAGATAAGGTAAGATTAGCTAAGATAAGGTAACAAAAGGCAAGACAAGACAAGATAAGGCAAGATGAGACAAGACAAGAGAGGACTGGACAAGATGAGGCAAGATAAGGCGAGGCAAGGCAAGGCGAGGCGAGGCAAGGCAAGGCAAGGCAAGGCAAGGCAAGGCAAGACAAGACAAGACAAGACAAGATAAGATAGGATGAGACAGGACAAGATAAGGTAAGAAAGGGAAAGAGAAGACAAGATAAGGAGAGAAGAGACACGATGAGACAAGACAAGACAAGTCAAGACAAGACAAGGTAAGACAAGAGAAGACAAGACAAGAAAAGATAAGATAAGTAAAGATAAGATAAGATAGAACGAGACAGGACAAGATAAAGTAAAAAAAGGCAAGACAAGACAAGATGAGAGAAGATTAGATAGGACGGGACAGGAAAAGATAACGTAAGATTAGCTAAGATAAGGTAAGAAAAGGCAAGACAAGACAAGATAAGGCAAGATGAGACAAGATGAGACAAGACAAGACAGGACAGGAAAAGATGAGGTAAGATAAGGCAAGGCAAGGCAAGGCAAGGCAAGGCAAGGCAAGGCAAGGCAAGGCAAGGCAAGGCAAGGCAAGGCAAGGCAAGGCAAGGCAAGGCAAGGCAAGGCAAGGCAAGGCAAGGCAAGGCAAGGCAAGGCAAGGCAAGGCAAGGCAAGGCAAGGCAAGGCAAGGCAAGGCAAGGCAAGGCAAGGCAAGGCAAGGCAAGGCAAGACAAGACAAGACAAGACAAGACAAGATAAGATAAGTTAAGATAGGACGTGACAGGACAAGATAAGGTAAGAAAAGTCAAGACAATACAAGACAAGATGAGAGAAGATGAGACAAGAAAAGACAAGATTAGATAGGACAGGACAGGACAAGATAAGGTAAGATAAGGTAAGATTAGCTAAGATAAGGTAACAAAAGGCAAGACAAGACAAGATAAGGCAAGATGAGACAAGACAAGAGAGGACCGGACAAGATGAGGTAAGATAAGGCAAGATAAGGCGAGATAAGGCGAGGCAAGGCAAGACAAGACAAGACAAGGCAAGGCAAGGCAAGACAAGACAAGACAAGACGAGACGAGACAAGACAAGACAAGACAAGACAAGACAAGACAAGACAAGACAAGACAAGACAAGACAAGACAAGACAAGACAAGACAAGATAAGATAAGATAAGATAAGATGGGACGTGACAGGACAAGATAAGGTAAGAAAAGTCAAGACAAGACAAGATGAGAGAAGATGAGACAAGACAAGACAAGATTAGATAGGACAGGACAGGACAGGACAACATAAGGTAAGATAAGGTAAGATAAGGAGAATAAGGCAAGATGAGATAATAGAGGACAAGATAAGGTAAGAAAAGGCAATACAACACAAGATATGGCAAGATGAGATAAGACAAGAGAAGACAAGACAAGACAAGACAAGATAGGACAGGACAGGACAAGATAAGGTAAGATAAGGCAAGATAAGATGAGATGAGATGAGATGAGACAAACGAGACGAAATAAGACGAGACAAGGCAAGGCAAGGCAAGGCAAGGCAAGGCAAGGCAAGGCAAGGCAAGGCAAGGCAAGGCAAGGCAAGGCAAGGCAAGGCAAGGCAAGGCAAGGCAAGGCAAGGCAAGGCAAGGCAAGGCAAGGCAAGATAAGATAAGATAAGATAAGATAAGATAAGATAAGATAAGATAAGATAAGATAAGATAAGATAAGATAGGACGAGACAGGACAAGATAAAGTAAGAAAAGGCAAGACAAGACAAGATGAGAGAAGATTAGATAGGACGGGACAGGACAAGATAACGTAAGATTAGCTAAGATAAGGTAAGAAAAGGCAAGACAAGACAAGATAAGGCAAGATGAGACAAGATGAGACAAGACAAGACAAGACAAGACAAGACAAGACAAGACAAGACAAGACAAGACAAGACAAGACAAGACAAGATAAGATAAGATAAGATAAGATAAGATAAGATAAGATAAGATAAGATAAGATAAGATAAGATAAGATAAGATAGGACGAGACAGGACAAGATAAAGTAAGAAAAGGCAAGACAAGAAAAGATGAGAGAAGATTAGATAAGACGGGACAGGACAAGAAAAGGTAAGATAAGGTAAGATTAGGTAAGATAAGGAGGATAAGGCAAGATTAGATGAGATGAGATAAGACAGGACAAGATAAGGCAAGATGAGACAAGATAAAGCAAGATGAGACAACATGTGACAAGACAAGAGAAGAAAAGGCAAAATAAGAAAGGACAGGAGAAGATTAGGTAAGATAAGATGAGATGAGATGAGATGAGATGAGACGAGACGACATAAGACAAGACAAGATATAAGGTAAGATAAGATAAGATAAGATGATAAGTCAAGAGAAGACAAGACAAGATTAGATAGGACAGGACAGGACAAGATAAGGTAAGATAAGGTAAGATTAGCTAAGATAAGGTAACAAAAGGCAAGACAAGACAAGATAAGGCAAGATGAGACAAGACAAGAGAGGACTGGACAAGATGAGGCAAGATAAGGCGAGGCAAGGCGAGGCGAGGCGAGGCGAGGCGAGGCAAGGCAAGGCAAGGCAAGGCAAGGCAAGGCAAGGCAAGGCAAGGCAAGGCAAGGCAAGGCAAGGCAAGGCAAGGCAAGACAAGACAAGACAAGATAAGATAGGATGAGACAGGACAAGATAAGGTAAGAAAGGGAAAGAGAAGACAAGATAAGGAGAGAAGAGACACGATGAGACAAGACAAGACAAGTCAAGACAAGACAAGGTAAGACAAGAGAAGACAAGACAAGAAAAGATAAGATAAGTAAAGATAAGATAAGATAGGACGAGACAGGACAAGATAAAGTAAGAAAAGGCAAGACAAGACAAGATGAGAGAAGATTAGATAGGACGGGACAGGAAAAGATAACGTAAGATTAGCTAAGATAAGGTAAGAAAAGGCAAGACAAGACAAGATAAGGCAAGATGAGACAAGATGAGACAAGACAAGACAGGACAGGACAAGATGAGGTAAGATAAGACATGATAAGGCAAGGCAAGGCAAGGCAAGGCAAGGCAAGGCAAGGCAAGGCAAGGCAAGGCAAGGCAAGACAAGACAAGACAAGACAAGACAAGATAAGATAATAAGACCAGAGAAGACAAGACAAGACAAGACAAGATAAGACAAGATAAGATAAGATAAGATAAGATAAGATAAGATAAGTTAAGATAGGACGTGACAGGACAAGATAAGGTAAGAAAAGACAAGACAAGACAATATGAGAGAAGATGAGACAAGACAAGACAAGACAAGATTAGATAGGACAGGACAGGACAGGACATGACAGGACAGGACAACATAAGGTAAGATAAGGTAAGATAAGGAGGATAAGGCAAGATGAGATGAGATGAGATAATAGAGGACAAGATAAGGTAAGAAAAGGCAATACAACACAAGATATGGCAAGATGAGATAAGACAAGAGAAGACAAGACAAGATAGGACAGGACAGGACAAGATAAGGTAAGATAGGATAAGGCAAGATAAGATGAGATGAGATGAGACGAGACGATACGATACGAGACGAAATAAGACGAGACAAGACAAGAGAAAAGATAAGCTAAGGTAACGTAAGGTAAGGTAAGGAAAGACAAGGTAAGATAAGGTAAGGTAAGGTAAGGTAAGATAAAATAAGGTAAGAAAAGATAAGATAGGACGAGAATGGACAAGATAAGGTAAGAAAAGGAAAGAGAAGACAAGATAAGGAGAGAAGAGACACGATGACAAGACAAGACAAGACAGGATGAGAGAAGATGAGACAAGACAAGACAAGATTAGATAGGACAGGACAGGACAGGACAACATAAGGTAAGATAAGGTAAGATAAGGAGAATAAGGCAAGATGAGATAATAGAGGACAAGATAAGGTAAGAAAAGGCAATACAACACAAGATATGGCAAGATGAGATAAGACAAGAGAAGACAAGACAAGATAGGACAGGACAGGACAAGATAAGGTAAGATAAGGCAAGATAAGATGAGATGAGATGAGATGAGACATACGAGACGAAATAAGACGAGACAAGACAAGAGATAAGTCAAGTCAAGTCAAGTCAAGTCAAGTCAAGGCAAGGCAAGGCAAGGCAAGACAAGACAAGACAAGACAAGACAAGACAAGACAAGACAAGACAAGACAAGACAAGACAAGACAAGACAAGATAAGATAAGATAAGATAAGATAAGATAAGATAGGATGAGAATGGACAAGATAAGGTAAGAAAAGGAAAGAGAAGACAAGATAAGGAGAGAAGAGACACGATGAGACAAGACAAGACAAGTCAAGACAAGACAAGGTAAGACAAGAGAAGACAAGACAAGAAAAGATAAGATAAGTAAAGATAAGATAAGATAGGACGAGACAGGACAAGATAAAGTAAGAAAAGGCAAGACAAGACAAGATGAGAGAAGATTAGATAGGACGGGACAGGAAAAGATAACGTAAGATTAGCTAAGATAAGGTCAGAAAAGGCAAGACAAGACAAGATAAGGCAAGATGAGACAAGATGAGACAAGACAAGACAGGAGAGGACAAGATGAGGTAAGATAAGGCAAGATAAGGCAAGATAAGGCAAGGCAAGGCAAGGCAAGGCAAGGCAAGACAAGACAAGACAAGACAAGACAAGACAAGACAAGACAAGACAAGACAAGACAAGACAAGACAAGACAAGACAAGATAAGATAAGATAAGATAAGATAAGATAAGATAAGATAAGATAAGATAAGTTAAGATAGGACGTGACAGGACAAGATAAGGTAAGAAAAGACAAGAGAAGACAATATGAGAGAAGATGAGACAAGACAAGACAAGACAAGATTAGATAGGACAGGACAGGACAGGACAACATAAGGTAAGATAAGGTAAGATAAGGAGGATAAGGCAAGATGAGATGAGATGAGATAATAGAAGACAAGATAAGGTAAGAAAAGGCAATACAACACAAGATATGGCAAGATGAGATAAGACAAGAGAAGACAAGACAAGACAAGATAGGACAGGACAGGACAAGATAAGGTAAGATAGGATAAGGCAAGATAAGATAAGATGAGATGAGATGAGACGATACGAGACGAAATAAGACGAGACAAGACAAGAGATAAGATAAGGCAAGGCAAGGCAAGGCAAGGCAAGGCAAGGCAAGGCAAGGCAAGGCAAAACAAGACAAGACAAGACAAGATAAGATAATAAGACCAGAGAAGACAAGACAAGACAAGACAAGATAAGACAAGAGAAGATAAGATAAGATAAGATAAGATAAGTTAAGATAGGACATGACAGGACAAGATAAGGTAAGAAAAGACAAGACAAGACAATATGATAGAAGATGAGACAAGACAAGACAAGACAAGATTAGATAGGACAGGACAGGACAGGACACGACAGGACAGGACAACATAAGGTAAGATAAGGTAAGATAAGGAGGATAAGGCAAGATGAGATGAGATGAGATAATAGAGGACAAGATAAGGTAAGAAAAGGCAATACAACACAAGATATGGCAAGATGAGATAAGACAAGAGAAGATGAGACAAGATGAGACAAGACAAGACAGGACAGGACAAGATGAGGTAAGATAAGGCAAGATAAGGCATGATAAGGCAAGGCAAGGCAAGGCAAGGCAAGGCAAGGCAAGGCAAGGCAAGGCAAGGCAAGGCAAGGCAAGGCAAGGCAAGGCAAGGCAAGGCAAGGCAAGGCAAGGCAAGGCAAGGCAAGGCAAGGCAAGGCAAGGCAAGGCAAGACAAGACAAGACAAGATAAGATAATAAGACCAGAGAAGACAAGACAAGACAAGATAAGACAAGATAAGATAAGATAAGATAAGTTAAGATAGGACGTGACAGGACAAGATAAGGTAAGAAAAGACAAGACAAGACAATATGAGAGAAGATGAGACAAGACAAGACAAGACAAGACAAGATTAGATAGGACAGGATAGGACAGGACAGGACAGGACAACATAAGGTAAGATAAGGTAAGATAAGGAGGATAAGGCAAGATGAGATGAGATGAGATAATAGAGGACAAGATAAGGTAAGAAAAGGCAATACAACACAAGATATGGCAAGATGAGATAAGACAAGAGAAGACAAGACAAGATAGGAAAGGACAGGACAAGACAAGACAGGACAAGGCAAGATAGGACAGGGCAGGACAAGATAAGGTAAGGTAAGGCAAGATGAGATGAGATGAGACGATATGAGACGAGACGAAATAAGACGAGACAAGACAAGACAAGAGACAAGACAAGACAAGACAAGACAAGACAAGACAAGACAAGACAAGACAAGACAAGTTAAGATAAGATAAGATAAGAAGATGAGATGAGATGAGATAAGATAAGATAAGATAAGATAAGATAAGGACGAGATAAGATAAGATAAGATAAGTTAAGATAAGATAAGATAGGACGAGACAGGACAAGATAAACTAAGAAAAGGCAAGACAAGACAAGATAAGAGAAGATTAGATAGGACGGGACAGGACAAGGTAATGTAAGATTAGCTAAGATAAGGTAAGGAAAGACAAGATGAGACAAGAGAGGACAGGACAAGGTGAGGTAAGATAAGGCAAGATAAGGCGAGGCAAGGCAAGACAAGACAAGACAAGAGAAGACAAGACAAGACAAGAGAAGACAAGATAAGATAATAAGACCAGAGAAGACAAGACAAGACAAGATAAGTTAAGATAGGATAAGATAAGATAGGACGTGACAGGACAAGATAAGGTAAGAAAAGACAAGACAAGACAAGATGAGAGAAGATGAGACAAGACAAGACAAGATTAGATAGGACAGGACAGGATTAGGTAAGATTAGGTAAGATTAGGTAAGATAAGGAGGATAAGGCAAGATGAGATGAGATGAGATAAGACAGGATAAGATAAGGCAAGATGAGACAAGATAAAGCAAGATGAGACAACATGTGACAAGAGAAGAGAAGAAAAGGCAAAATAAGAAAGGACAGGAGAAGATTAGGTAAGATAAGATGAGATGAGATGAGATGAGACGAGACGACATGAGACAAGACAAGATATAAGGTAAGATAAGATAAGATGATAAGTCAAGAGAAGACAAGACAAGATTAGATAGGACAGGACAGGACAAGATAAGGTAAGATAAGGTAAGATTAGCTAAGATAAGGTAACAAAAGGCAAGAGAAGACAAGATAAGGCAAGATGAGACAAGACAAGAGAGGAAAGGACAAGATGAGGTAAGATAAGGCAAGATAAGGCGAGATAAGGCGAGGCAAGGCAAGGCAAGACAAGGCAAGGCAAGGCAAGGCAAGACAAGACAAGACAAGACAAGACAAGGCAAGACAAGACAAGACAAGACAAGACAAGACAAGACAAGACAAGACAAGACAAGACAAGACAAGACAAGACAAGATAAGATAAGATAAGATGGGACGTGACAGGACAAGATAAGGTAAGAAAAGTCAAGACAAGACAAGATGAGAGAAGATGAGACAAGACAAGATTAGATAGGGCAGGACAGGACAACAAAAGGTAAGATAAGGTAAGATAAGGAGGATAAGGCAAGATGAGATGAGATGAGATAATACAGGACAAGATAAGGTAAGAAAAGGCAATACAACACAAGATATGGCAAGATGAGATAAGACAAGAGAAGACAAGACAAGATAGGACAGGACAGGACAAGACAGGACAAGGCAAGATAGGACAGGGCAGGACAAGATAAGGTAAGGTAAGGCAAGATGAGATGAGATGAGATGAGATGAGACGATATGAGACGAGACAAAATAAGACGAGACAAGACAAGACAAGAGATAAGACAAGACAAGACAAGACAAGACAAGACAAGACAAGACAAGTTAAGATAAGATAAGATAAGAAGATGAGATGAGATGAGATAAGATAAGATAAGACAAGACAAGACAGGACAAGACAAGACAAGACAAGACAAGACAAGACAAGACAAGACAAGATAAGATAAGATAAGATTTTAAGATAAGATAAGATAAGATAGGACGTGACAGGACAAGATAAGGTAAGAAAAGACAAGACAAGACAAGATAAGATAATAAGACCAGAGAAGACAAGACAAGACAAGATAAGACAAGATAAGACAAGACAAGATAAGATAAGATAAGATAAGTTAAGATAGGACGTGACAGGACAAGATAAGGTAAGAAAAGACAAGACAAGACAAGATGAGAGAAGATGAGACAAGACAAGACAAGATTAGATAGGACAGGACAGGATTAGGTAAGATTAGGTAAGATTAGGTAAGATAAGGAGGATAAGGCAAGATGAGATGAGATGAGATAAGACAGGATAAGATAAGGCAAGATGAGACAAGATAAAGCAAGATGAGACAACATGTGACAAGAGAAGAGAAGAAAAGGCAAAATAAGAAAGGACAGGAGAAGATTAGGTAAGATAAGATGAGATGAGATGAGATGAGATGAGACGACCGGAGACAAGACAAGATATAAGGTAAGATAAGATAAGATGATAAGTCAAGAGAAGACAAGTCAAGATTAGATAGGACAGGACAGGACAAGATAAGGTAAGATAAGGTAAGATTAGCTAAGATAACGTAACAAAAGGCAAGAGAAGACAAGATAAGGCAAGATGAGACAAGACAAGAGAGGAAAGGACAAGATGAGGTAAGATAAGGCAAGATAAGGCGAGATAAGGCGAGGCAAGGCAAGGCAAGGCAAGACAAGACAAGACAAGACAAGACAAGACAAGACAAGACAAGACAAGACAAGACAAGATAAGATAAGATAAGATAAGATAAGATAAGATAAGATAAGATAAGATGGGACGTGACAGGACAAGATAAGGTAAGAAAAGTCAAGACAAGACAAGATGAGAGAAGATGAGACAAGACAAGATTAGATAGGGCAGGACAGGACAACAAAAGGTAAGATAAGGTAAGATAAGGAGGATAAGGCAAGATGAGATGAGATGAGATAATAGAAGACAAGATAAGGTAAGAAAAGGCAATACAACACAAGATATGGCAAGATGAGATAAGACAAGAGAAGACAAGACAAGATAGGACAGGACAGGACAAGACAGGACAAGGCAAGATAGGACAGGGCAGGACAAGATAAGGTAAGGTAAGGCAAGATGAGATGAGATGAGATGAGATGAGACGATATGAGACGAGACAAAATAAGACGAGACAAGACAAGACAAGAGATAAGACAAGACAAGACAAGACAAGACAAGACAAGACAAGACAAGACAAGACAAGATAAGATAAGAAGATGAGATGAGATGAGATAAGATAAGATAAGATAAGATAGGACAAGACAAGACAAGACAAGACAAGACAAGACAAGACAAGACAAGACAAGACAAGATAAGATAAGATAAGATTTTAAGATAAGATAAGTTAAGATAGGACGTGACAGGACAAGATAAGGTAAGAAAAGACAAGACAAGACAAGATGAGAGAAGATGAGACAAGACAAGACAAGACAAGATTAGATAGGACAGGACAGGACAACATAAGGTAAGATAAGGTAAGATAAGGAGGATAAGGCAAGATGAGATAATAGAGGACAAGATAAGATAAGAAAAGGCAATACAACACAAGATATGGCAAGATGAGATAAGACAAGAGAAGACAAGACAAGATAGGACAGGACAGGACAAGACAGGACAAGGCAAGATAGGACAGGGCAGGACAAGATAAGGTAAGATAAGGCAAGATGAGATGAGATGAGATGAGATGAGAAGATACGAGACGATACGAGACGCAATAAGATGAGACAAGACAAGAGATAAGGTAAGGTAAGGTAAGGTAAGGTAAGGAAAGACAAGGCAAGGCAAGGCAAGGCAAGGCAAGGCAAGGCAAGGCAAGGCAAGGCAAGGCAAGGCAAGACAAGACAAGACAAGACAAGATAAGATAAGATAAGATAAGACAGGACAGGACAAGATAAGGTAAGAAAAGGAAAGAGAAGACAAGATAAGGAGAGATGAGACACAATGAGACAAGACAAGTCAAGTCAAGACAAGACAAGTTAAGACAAGAGAAGACAAGTTAATACAGTTGGATTATAGATCTTGTATTTTAATGGGAGATTGGAATGGAGTTCTTGATGCTAGTTTGGATAAGAAAAAAATCTTATCTGTTCCTCAAACGCGTTCAATATTGCCTAAATCTTTTTTTGATATTAAAGACGATTTTAATTTGCTAGATATATGGAGAGAAAGACATGGGAGGGACCAAGAATTTACTTTTTTCTCTGATAGACATCAATCATTTTCTAGAATTGATTTTATTTTAACTACGAGTGATTTTATGTTAAGTTTAAAGAAAGTTAAAATTTTACCTAATGTATTGTCTGATCATAACCCAGTTATGATGGAACTAAGGACTGGTCAATATATATGCAGATCCTGGAGACTTAATGAAAATTTGTTTAATTATGAAATGTATGTGGAAGAATGTAAAAAGGCTATCAAGGAATTTTTCAGGTTAAATTTGAATATAGGCTTACCAATAGAAACGGTGTGGGACTCTAGCAAGGCCCATATGCGTGGTGTTTTAATTGAATTGAATGCAAGACATAGACGTAAACAAGAGGAAAAGAGAAGAGTTTTAGAAGCGGAGATAAAAAAGAAAGAGTTATTATTAATAGATAAACCGGATGATAGTAATATTAAAGAAGGGATAAAGGTTTTACGGAAACAATTTGATATTTTGATGACTGATCAGGTTGCCAGGAACATACAATATGCTAAACATAACACTTTTTTTAATGCTAATAAACCTGGCAGATGGTTGGCTTATACATTAAGGAAGAAACAAAAATCCCGTTTAATTGAGAAGGTAGAATATAAGGGGCAAGAAGTATTTCATCAGGATGCTATCAAGAAGGCTTTTCTAGAGTTCTATACCAAATTGTATGCTGAAGAAAAAGTTCAAGAGCAAGAGGTAGATGCCTTTTTCCAAAATCAAAATGTTATGGAAATTACTTTGGAACAAAGAGATAGATTAAATGCTGTGATTAGATCAGAAGAAATTATTGACGCAATTAAGCAATTGAAATTGGGAAAATCTCCAGGAACTGATGGTTTTACTACGATTTATTATAAGTGTCTACAGGAGGAAGTGGTCGAACATTTGAGGGAGTTATTTGTGAATATACAAGAAGGTGGTCCGGTTCCACCCTCCTGGAAAACGGCTAATGTTTGTTTGATTCCTAAAGAGGGCAAAGATAATGTACAAGTAGAAAATTTTAGACCTATCTCATTGTTAAATACGGATTACAAGATTTTTGCAAAAATTTTGGCTAATAGATTAATGACAGTTTTGACACAGAGGATACACCCGGATCAGACTGGTTTTTTACAAGGGAGACAGATGAAAACCAATGTTAGACAACTTGTTAACATACTGGAATACTTGGATAAACATATTCAAGTGCCGGCTGTTTTAATGTTTTTAGATGCAGAAAAAGCTTTTGATAGATTGAATTGGACATTTCTGCAAAGGCTTGTGGTAAGGATGGGAATGGGGGACCAGTTTATTAATTCCATAACAGCTATATATCAGAAACAAACAGGACAGATTATAGTAAATGGTCAATTAACAGATTTGTTTAACATTGAAAAGGGTACTAGACAGGGTTGTCCCTTATCCCCTTTATTGTTTGTCTTAACTTTAGAGGTTTTATTGAATAGGATTAGAGCATCAGAGGAATTAAAGGGGGTACAAATTAGAAAACATGATTATAGATTATGTGCTTTCGCAGATGATTTACTTGTGACATTGACTCAGCCAATGCAATCGGCTCAGAGTTTGATGGAAATTATTCGAAATTATGGAAAAGTATCTGGTTTTAAATTAAATTTATCCAAGACAAAGATGTTGGTCAAAAATTGTGATAATAAATTAAAACAAGATTTGGAAAGAATAACGGGATGTGAGATAGTTAAAAAAGTTAAATATTTAGGAATTTATATAGAAGCCTCAAATGGTAAATTATATAAGAATAATTATGAGTTTTTATGGAGTAAAGTTCAAAAAGAAATGGAGAATTGGAAAAAACTACAATTATCTATCCTGGGTAGGATAGCCGCTATTAAAATGAATGTATTACCGAAATTTTTATTTTTATTTCAAATGTTGCCAATACTTAAAAAGGATGGGAATCTTGATGAATGGCAGAAAGGTATAAATAATTTTATTTGGGATGGCAAGAAACCAAGGGTTAAACTTAAAATTATTCAAGATATAAGAGAGAGAGGTGGAATGAAAGTGCCTAATTTCAAATTATATTATTATGCAGCAGTTCTAGTGGCAATAAGTGATTGGATTAATTTAACAAATGAAAGAATACTGAATATAGAAGGATATGGGTTAGTGTATGGGTTTCACGCCTATTTAGTTTATGATAAAAAATTGGATAGGGGTTTTAAAGAGCATATATTAAGAAACTCTGTGATGCGTGTCTGGAAAAAGTATTATTATAAATTAAATGGTAAAATTCCTTTATGGACTGTTCCCAGACATGCAATACAGAGTGTGGGTATACAACAAATTCAAGACGTGGAGCCCTATGATAAACTCTTGTATAAAGATGGGAATAGCTTAGAATTGAAATCACTAGACAGATTAAGGGAGGAAGGTATAGCTCATAATTGGTATCATCATGCACAACTTCAAGCCAGATGGCAAAAAGATGTTAAGATGGGTTTTTCTTTAAAGGATGAAAAATTGATTACACAGATTAGAGACCAAAGAGCGATGCATATTAAAAGAATATATGACGCTTTAATTGAAATTGATTCTGAAAAGGAATTAGTTAAAGACTGTATGATCAAGTGGGAAGGGAATTTTGGACATTCAATCAGGATGGAAACTTGGAAAAGAATATGGGTGAAAAATGTTAAGTTTACACAAGCTCAGCATTTAAGAGAGAATTTTTATAAAATGTTTTATAGATGGCATTTAGACCCAAAAAAATTGTCGCTTATGTATCCAAATTTGAAACCCAAATGTTGGAGATGCGAATCTTTGGATGCAACTTATTTTCACATTTGGTGGACATGTAAAAAAATTAAGGCTTTTTGGATAAAAATATGGTGGATTCTTCAAAATATTTTGAAAAAGCGTATTGAGTTTGTACCACAGTTATTTTTGTTGGGTATAACAAAGGATTGTTCCACCACAGAGACTAAGTTGATTTTGAACTTGACTACGGCCGCAAGACTGTTGGTGGGTCAATATTGGAAGTCATCTGAAATACCATCTATTGAAGAATGGACATTAAAAGTTACCCATCTGGTTGAGATGGCTAAGATATCAGCCTACCTGAAGAACCACTCAAATGAAACATTTTTGATGGATTGGAAAAAATGGATTGATTATATGCAAAAGAAATATCAATTGAAAGAATTAGATATGATATATAGATAAATAGTTACTAAATAGTAGATTAGTGGGGTTTCTTGCATTTTTTTACTCTGTATTCACTCCGGGAAGCCTGGGGGGGAGGGGGGAGGGAGATAATAAGTAATAGATTATGCTTCTCAACTGTAGTTGGGGATATTAAGGGAATAGATTTTTTCTTCTTTTTTTTTTTCTAAGGTGCTCGGGAAAACTTTACACCGCATTGGATGGCGAGGAAGGTGGTTTGGAGGTTAGGGGTTAGGTTATGGGAGGATGTGGTGGGGGGGGGTTCCGAGCAGCTATTTGTATTGCTTGTTAAATTTGTTATTTCTCTGTTATCAGTTGAGTTATTATATTTTTGTGTTAATATTTGTTAAAACTTTATAAAATTTAATAAAAATAATTAATAAAAAAAAAAAAAAAGACAAGAGAAGACAAGACAAGAAAAGATAAGATAAGTTAAGATGAGATAAGATAGGACGAGAAAGTAGAAGATAAAGTAAGAAAAGGCAAGACAAGAAAAGATGAGAGAAGATTAGATAAGACGGGACAGGACAAGAAAATGTAAGATAAGGTAAGATTAGGTAAGATAAGGAGGATAAGGCAAGATTAGATGAGATGAGATAAGACAGGACAAGATAAGGCAAGATGAGACAAGATAAAGCAAGATGAGACAACATGTGACAAGACAAGAGAAGAAAAGGCAAAATAAGAAAGGACAGGAGAAGATTAGGTAAGATAAGATGAGATGAGATGAGATGAGATGAGACGAGACGACATAAGACAAGACAAGATATAAGGTAAGATAAGATAAGATAAGATGATAAGTCAAGAGAAGACAAGACAAGATTAGATAGGACAGGACAGGACAAGATAAGGTAAGATAAGGTAAGATTAGCTAAGATAAGGTAACAAAAGGCAAGACAAGACAAGATAAGGCAAGATGAGACAAGACAAGAGAGGACTGGACAAGATGAGGCAAGATAAGGCGAGATAAGGCGAGGCAAGGCAAGTCGAGGCAAGGCAAGGCAAGGCAAGGCAAGGCAAGGCAAGGCAAGGCAAGGCAAGGCAAGGCAAGGCAAGGCAAGGCAAGGCAAGACAAGACAAGGCAAGACAAGACAAGATAAGATAGGATGAGACAGGACAAGATAAGGTAAGAAAGGGAAAGAGAAGACAAGATAAGGAGAGAAGAGACACGATGAGACAAGACAAGACAAGTCAAGACAAGACAAGGTAAGACAAGAGAAGACAAGACAAGAAAAGATAAGTAAAGATAAGATAAGATAGGACGAGACAGGACAAGATAAAGTAAGAAAAGGCAAGACAAGACAAGATGAGAGAAGATTAGATAGGACGGGACAGGAAAAGATAACGTAAGATTAGCTAAGATAAGGTAAGAAAAGGCAAGACAAGACAAGATAAGGCAAGATGAGACAAGATGAGACAAGACAAGACAGGACAGGAAAAGATGAGGTAAGATAAGGCAAGGCAAGGCAAGGCAAGGCAAGGCAAGGCAAGGCAAGGCAAGGCAAGGCAAGACAAGACAAGACAAGACAAGACAAGACAAGACAAGACAAGACAAGACAAGACAAGATAAGATAAGTTAAGATAGGACGTGACAGGACAAGATAAGGTAAGAAAAGTCAAGACAATACAAGACAAGATGAGACAAGATGAGACAAGAAAAGACAAGATTAGATAGGACAGGACAGGACAAGATAAGGTAAGATAAGGTAAGATTAGCTAAGATAAGGTAACAAAAGGCAAGACAAGACAAGATAAGGCAAGATGAGACAAGACAAGAGAGGACTGGACAAGATGAGGTAAGATAAGGCAAGATAAGATGAGATGAGATGAGATGAGACATACGAAACGAAATAAGACGAGACAAGACAAGAGATAAGGCAAGGCAAGGCAAGGCAAGGCAAGGCAAGGCAAGGCAAGGCAAGGCAAGGCAAGGCAAGGCAAGGCAAGGCAAGGCAAGGCAAGGCAAGGCAAGACAAGACAAGACAAGACAAGACAAGATAAGATAAGTTAAGATAAGATAAGATAAGATAGGACGAGACAGGACAAGATAAAGTAAGAAAAGGCAAGACAAGACAAGATGAGAGAAGATTAGATAGGACGGGACAGGACAAGATAACGTAAGATTAGCTAAGATAAGGTAAGAAAAGGCAAGACAAGACAAGATAAGGCAAGATGAGACAAGATGAGACAAGACAAGACAAGACAGGACAGGGCAAGATGAGGTAAGATAAGGCAAGATAAGGCAAGATAAGGCAAGGCAAGGCAAGGCAAGGCAAGGCAAGGCAAGGCAAGGCAAGGCAAGGCAAGGCAAGGCAAGGCAAGGCAAGACAAGACAAGACAAGACAAGATAACATAATAAGACCAGAGAAGACAAGACAAGACAAGATAAGACAAGAGAAGATAAGATAAGATAAGATAAGTTAAGATAGGACATGACAGGACAAGATAAGGTAAGAAAAGACAAGACAAGACAATATGAGAGAAGATGAGACAAGACAAGACAAGACAAGATTAGATAGGACAGGACAGGACAGGACACGACAGGACAGGACAACATAAGGTAAGATAAGGTAAGATAAGGAGGATAAGGCAAGATGAGATGAGATGAGATAATAGAGGACAAGATAAGGTAAGAAAAGGCAATACAACACAAGATATGGCAAGATGAGATAAGACAAGAGAAGACAAGACAAGATAGGACAGGACAGGACAAGATAAGGTAAGATAGGATAAGGCAAGATAAGATGAGATGAGATGAGACGAGACGATACGATACGATACGAGATGAAATAAGATGATACAAGACAAGAGAAAAGATAAGCTAAGGTAACGTAAGGTAAGGTAAGGAAAGACAAGGTAAAATAAGGTAAGGTAAGGTAAGGTAAGATAAAATAAGGTAAGATAAAGTAAGAAAAGGCAAGACAAGAAAAGATGAGAGAAGATTAGATAAGACGGGACAGGACAAGAAAAGGTAAGATAAGGTAAGATTAGGTAAGATAACGAGGATAAGGCAAGATTAGATGAGATGAGATAAGACAGGACAAGGTAAGGCAAGATGAGACAAGATAAAGCAAGATGAGACAACATGTGACAAGACAAGAGAAGAAAAGGCAAAATAAGAAAGGACAGGAGAAGATTAGGTAAGATAAGATGAGATGAGATGAGATGAGACGAGACGACATAAGACAAGACAAGATATAAGGTAAGATAAGATAAGATGATAAGTGAAGAGAAGACAAGACAAGATTAGATAGGACAGGAGAGGACAAGATAAGGTAAGATAAGGTAAGATTAGCTAAGATAAGGTAACAAAAGGCAAGACAAGACAAGATAAGGCAAGATGAGACAAGACAAGAGAGGACCGGACAAGATGAGGTAAGATAAGGCAAGATAAGGCGAGATAAAGCGAGGCAAGGCAAGGCAAGGCAAGGCAAGGCAAGGCAAGGCAAGGCAAGGCAAGGCAAGGCAAGGCAAGGCAAGGCAAGGCAAGAGAAGACAAGACAAGACAAGACAAGACAAGACAAGACAAGACAAGACAAGACAAGACAAGACAAGACAAGACAAGACAAGACAAGACAAGACAAGACAAGACAAGACAAGACAAGACAAGACAAGACAAGACAAGACAAGATAAGATAAGTTAAGATAGGACGTGACAGGACAAGATAAGGTAAGAAAAGTCAAGACAATACAAGACAAGATGAGAGAAGATGAGACAAGAAAAGACAAGATTAGATAGGACAGGACAGGACAAGATAAGGTAAGATAAGGTAAGATTAGCTAAGATAAGGTAACAAAAGGCAAGACAAGACAAGATAAGGCAAGATGAGACAAGACAAGAGATGACCGGACAAGATGAGGTAAGATAAGGCAAGATAAGATGAGATGAGATGAGATGAGACATACGAAACGAAATAAGACGAGACAAGACAAGAGATAAGGCAAGGCAAGGCAAGGCAAGGCAAGGCAAGGCAAGGCAAAGCAAGGCAAGGCAAGGCAAGGCAAGGCAAGGCAAGGCAAGGCAAGGCAAGGCAAGACAAGACAAGACAAGACAAGACAAGACAAGACAAGATAAGATAAGATAAGTTAAGATAAGATAAGATAAGATAGGACGAGACAGGACAAGATAAAGTAAGAAAAGGCAAGACAAGACAAGATGAGAGAAGATTAGATAGGACGGGACAGGACAAGATAACGTAAGATTAGCTAAGATAAGGTAAGAAAAGGCAAGACAAGACAAGATAAGGCAAGATGAGACAAGATGAGACAAGACAAGACAAGACAGGACAGGGCAAGATGAGGTAAGATAAGGCAAGATAAGACATGATAAGGCAAGGCAAGGCAAGGCAAGGCAAGGCAAGGCAAGGCAAGGCAAGGCAAGGCAAGACAAGACAAGACAAGACAAGATAACATAATAAGACCAGAGAAGACAAGACAAGACAAGATAAGACAAGAGAAGATAAGATAAGATAAGATAAGTTAAGATAGGACATGACAGGACAAGATAAGGTAAGAAAAGACAAGACAAGACAATATGAGAGAAGATGAGACAAGACAAGACAAGACAAGATTAGATAGGACAGGACAGGACAGGACACGACAGGACAGGACAACATAAGGTAAGATAAGGTAAGATAAGGAGGATAAGGCAAGATGAGATGAGATGAGATAATAGAGGACAAGATAAGGTAAGAAAAGGCAATACAACACAAGATATGGCAAGATGAGATAAGACAAGAGAAGACAAGACAAGATAGGACAGGACAGGACAAGATAAGGTAAGATAGGATAAGGCAAGATAAGATGAGATGAGATGAGACGAGACGATACGATATGATACGAGACGAAATAAGACGATACAAGACAAGAGAAAAGATAAGCTAAGGTAACGTAAGGTAAGGTAAGGAAAGACAAGGTAAAATAAGGTAAGGTAAGGTAAGGTAAGATAAAATAAGGTAAGATAAAGTAAGAAAAGGCAAGACAAGAAAAGATGAGAGAAGATTAGATAAGACGGGACAGGACAAGAAAAGGTAAGATAAGGTAAGATTAGGTAAGATAACGAGGATAAGGCAAGATTAGATGAGATGAGATAAGACAGGACAAGGTAAGGCAAGATGAGACAAGATAAAGCAAGATGAGACAACATGTGACAAGACAAGAGAAGAAAAGGCAAAATAAGAAAGGACAGGAGAAGATTAGGTAAGATAAGATGAGATGAGATGAGATGAGACGAGACGACATAAGACAAGACAAGATATAAGGTAAGATAAGATAAGATGATAAGTGAAGAGAAGACAAGACAAGATTAGATAGGACAGGAGAGGACAAGATAAGGTAAGATAAGGTAAGATTAGCTAAGATAAGGTAACAAAAGGCAAGACAAGACAAGATAAGGCAAGATGAGACAAGACAAGAGAGGACCGGACAAGATGAGGTAAGATAAGGCAAGATAAGGCGAGATAAAGCGAGGCAAGGCAAGGCAAGGCAAGGCAAGGCAAGGCAAGGCAAGGCAAGGCAAGGCAAGGCAAGGCAAGAGAAGACAAGACAAGACAAGACAAGACAAGACAAGACAAGACAAGACAAGACAAGACAAGACAAGACAAGACAAGACAAGACAAGACAAGACAAGACAAGACAAGACAAGACAAGACAAGACAAGACAAGACAAGACAAGACAAGATAAGATAAGATAAGATAAGATAAGATAAGATAAGATAGGATGAGAATGGACAAGATAAGGTAAGAAAAGGAAAGAGAAGACAAGATAAGGAGAGAAGAGACACGATGAGACAAGACAAGACAAGTCAAGACAAGACAAGGTAAGACAAGAGAAGACAAGACAAGAAAAGATAAGATAAGTAAAGATAAGATAAGATAGGACGAGACAGGACAAGATAAAGTAAGAAAAGGCAAGACAAGACAAGATGAGAGAAGATTAGATAGGACGGGACAGGAAAAGATAACGTAAGATTAGCTAAGATAAGGTCAGAAAAGGCAAGACAAGACAAGATAAGGCAAGATGAGACAAGATGAGACAAGACAAGACAGGAGAGGACAAGATGAGGTAAGATAAGGCAAGATAAGGCAAGATAAGGCAAGGCAAGACAAGGCAAGGCAAGGCAAGGCAAGGCAAGGCAAGACAAGACAAGACAAGACAAGACAAGACAAGATAAGACAAGACAAGACAAGATAAGATAAGATAAGATAAGATAAGATAAGATAAGTTAAGATAGGACGTGACAGGACAAGATAAGGTAAGAAAAGACAAGAGAAGACAATATGAGAGAAGATGAGACAAGACAAGACAAGACAAGATTAGATAGGACAGGACAGGACAGGACAGGACAACATAAGGTAAGATAAGGTAAGATAAGGAGGATAAGGCAAGATGAGATGAGATGAGATAATAGAGGACAAGATAAGGTAAGAAAAGGCAATACAACACAAGATATGGCAAGATGAGATAAGACAAGAGAAGACAAGACAAGACAAGATAGGACAGGACAGGACAAGATAAGGTAAGATAGGATAAGGCAAGATAAGATAAGATGAGATGAGATGAGACGATACGAGACGAAATAAGACGAGACAAGACAAGAGATAAGATAAGGCAAGGCAAGGCAAGGCAAGGCAAGGCAAGGCAAGGCAAGGCAAGGCAAGGCAAGGCAAGGCAAGGCAAGGCAAGGCAAGGCAAGGCAAGGCAAGGCAAGGCAAGGCAAGGCAAGATAAGATAAAATAAGATAAGATAAGATAAGATAAGATAAGATAAGATAAGATAAGATAAGATAGGACGAGACAGGACAAGATAAAGTAAGAAAAGGCAAGACAAGACAAGATAAGAGAAGATTAGATAGGACGGGACAGGACAAGGTAAGGTAAGATTAGCTAAGATAAGGTAAGAAAAGACAAGATGAGACAAGATGAGGTAAGATAAGGCAAGATAAGGCGAGGCAAGGCAAGGCAAGGCAAGACAAGACAAGAGAAGACAAGACAAGACAAGACAAGACAAGACAAGACAAGACAAGACAAGACAAGACAAGACAAGACAAGACAAGACAAGATAAGATAATAAGACCAGAGAAGACAAGACAAGACAAGATAAGTTAAGATAGGATAAGATAAGATAGGACATGACAGGACAAGATAAGGTAAGAAAAGACAAGACAAGACAAGATGCTCTCAAGATGAGACAAGACAAGACAAGACAAGATTAGATAGGACAGGACAGGATTAGGTAAGATTAGGTAAGATTAGGTAAGATAAGGAGGATAAGGCAAGATGAGATGAGATGAGAGAAGACAGGATAAGATAAGGCAAGATGAGACAAGATAAAGCAAGATGAGACAACATGTGACAAGAGAAGAGAAGAAAAGGCAAAATAAGAAAGGACAGGAGAAGATTAGGTAAGATAAGATGAGATGAGATGAGATGAGACGAGACGACATGAGACAAGACAAGATATAAGGTAAGATAAGATAAGATGATAAGTCAAGAGAAGACAAGACAAGATTAGATAGGACAGGACAGGACAAGATAAGGTAAGATAACGTAAGATTAGCTAAGATAAGGTAACAAAAGGCAAGAGAAGACAAGATAAGGCAAGATGAGACAAGACAAGAGAGGACAGGACAAGATGAGGTAAGATAAGGCGAGATAAGGCGAGGCAAGGCAAGGCAAGACAAGACAAGGCAAGGCAAGACAAGACAAGACAAGACAAGACAAGACAAGACAAGACAAGACAAGACAAGACAAGACAAGACAAGACAAGACAAGACAAGATAAGATAAGATGGGACGTGACAGGACAAGATAAGGTAAGAAAAGTCAAGACAAGACAAGATGAGAGAAGATGAGACAAGACAAGATTAGATAGGGCAGGACAGGACAACAAAAGGTAAGATAAGGTAAGATAAGGAGGATAAGGCAAGATGAGATGAGATGAGATAATAGAGGACAAGATAAGGTAAGAAAAGGCAATACAACACAAGATATGGCAAGATGAGATAAGACAAGAGAAGACAAGACAAGATAGGACAGGACAGGACAAGACAGGACAAGGCAAGATAGGACAGGGCAGGACAAGATAAGGTAAGGTAAGGCAAGATGAGATGAGATGAGATGAGATGAGACGATATGAGACGAGACGAAATAAGACGAGACAAGACAAGACAAGAGATAAGACAAGACAAGACAAGACAAGACAAGACAAGTTAAGATAAGATAAGATAAGAAGATGAGATGAGATGAGATAAGATAAGATAAGATAAGATAGGATAAGACAAGACAAGACAAGACAAGACAAGACAAGACAAGACAAGACAAGACAAGGCAAGACAAGACAAGACAAGACAAGATAAGATAAGATAAGATAAGATAAGATTTTAAGATAAGATAAGATAGGACGTGACAGGACAAGATAAGGTAAGAAAAGACAAGACAAGACAAGATGAGAGAAGATGAGACAAGACAAGACAAGACAAGATTAGATAGGACAGGACAGGACAACATAAGGTAAGATAAGGTAAGATAAGGAGGATAAGGCAAGATGAGATAATAGAGGACAAGATAAGATAAGAAAAGGCAATACAACACAAGATATGGCAAGATGAGATAAGACAAGAGAAGACAAGACAAGATAGGACAGGACAGGACAAGACAGGACAAGGCAAGATAGGACAGGGCAGGACAAGATAAGGTAAGATAAGGCAAGATAAATTGAGATGAGATGAGAAGATACGAGACGATACGAGACGCAATAAGACGAGACAAGACAAGAGATAAGGTAAGGTAAGGTAAGGTAAGGTAAGGAAAGACAAGACAAGACAAGGCAAGGCAAGGCAAGGCAAGGCAAGGCAAGGCAAGGCAAGGCAAGGCAAGGCAAGGCAAGGCAAGGCAAGACAAGACAAGACAAGACAAGACAAGACAAGATAAGATAAGTTAAGATAGGACGTGACAGGACAAGATAAGGTAAGAAAAGTCAAGACAATACAAGACAAGATGAGAGAAGATGAGACAAGAAAAGACAAGATTAGATAGGACAGGACAGGACAAGATAAGGTAAGATAAGGTAAGATTAGCTAAGATAAGGTAACAAAAGGCAAGACAAGACAAGATAAGGCAAGATGAGACAAGACAAGAGAGGACCGGACAAGATGAGGTAAGATAAGGCAAGATAAGATGAGATGAGATGAGATGAGACATACGAGACGAAATAAGACGAGACAAGACAAGAGATAAGGCAAGGCAAGGCAAGGCAAGGCAAGGCAAGGCAAGGCAAGGCAAGGCAAGGCAAGGCAAGACAAGACAAGACAAGACAAGACAAGACAAGACAAGACAAGACAAGATAAGATAAGATAAGTTAAGATAAGATAAGATAAGATAGGACGAGACAGGACAAGATAAAGTAAGAAAAGGCAAGACAAGACAAGATGAGAGAAGATTAGATAGGACGGGACAGGACAAGATAACGTAAGATTAGCTAAGATAAGGTAAGAAAAGGCAAGACAAGACAAGATAAGGCAAGATGAGACAAGATGAGACAAGACAAGACAAGACAAGACAGGACAGGGCAAGATGAGGTAAGATAAGGCAAGATAAGACATGATAAGGCAAGGCAAGGCAAGGCAAGGCAAGGCAAGGCAAGGCAAGGCAAGGCAAGGCAAGGCAAGGCAAGGCAAGGCAAGGCAAGGCAAGACAAGACAAGACAAGATAAGATAATAAGACCAGAGAAGACAAGACAAGACAAGACAAGACAAGACAAGATAAGACAAGAGAAGATAAGATAAGATAAGATAAGATAAGTTAAGATAGGACATGACAGGACAAGATAAGGTAAGAAAAGACAAGACAAGACAATATGAGAGAAGATGAGACAAGACAAGACAAGACAAGATTAGATAGGACAGGACAGGACAGGACACGACAGGACAGGACAACATAAGGTAAGATAAGGTAAGATAAGGAGGATAAGGCAAGATGAGATGAGATGAGATAATAGAGGACAAGATAAGGTAAGAAAAGGCAATACAACACAAGATATGGCAAGATGAGATAAGACAAGAGAAGACAAGACAAGATAGGACAGGACAGGACAAGATAAGGTAAGATAGGATAAGGCACGATAAGATGAGATGAGATGAGACGAGACGATACGATACGAGACGAAATAAGACGAGACAAGACAAGAGAAAAGATAAGCTAAGGTAACGTAAGGTAAGGTAAGGAAAGACAAGGTAAGATAAGGTAAGGTAAGGTAAGGTAAGATAAAATAAGGTAAGATAAAGTAAGAAAAGGCAAGACAAGAAAAGATGAGAGAAGATTAGATAAGACGGGACAGGACAAGAAAAGGTAAGATAAGGTAAGATTAGGTAAGATAACGAGGATAAGGCAAGATTAGATGAGATGAGATAAGACAGGACAAGATAAGGCAAGATGAGACAAGATAAAGCAAGATGAGACAACATGTGACAAGACAAGAGAAGAAAAGGCAAAATAAGAAAGGACAGGAGAAGATTAGGTAAGATAAGATGAGATGAGATGAGATGAGACGAGACGACATAAGACAAGACAAGATATAAGGTAAGATAAGATAAGATGATAAGTGAAGAGAAGACAAGACAAGATTAGATAGGACAGGAGAGGACAAGATAAGGTAAGATAAGGTAAGATTAGCTAAGATAAGGTAACAAAAGGCAAGACAAGACAAGATAAGGCAAGATGAGACAAGACAAGAGAGGACCGGACAAGATGAGGTAAGATAAGGCAAGATAAGGCAAGATAAGGCGAGATAAAGCGAGGCAAGGCAAGGCAAGGCAAGGCAAGGCAAGGCAAGGCAAGAGAAGACAAGACAAGACAAGACAAGACAAGACAAGACAAGACAAGACAAGACAAGACAAGACAAGACAAGACAAGACAAGACAAGACAAGACAAGACAAGACAAGACAAGACAAGACAAGACAAGACAAGACAAGACAAGATAAGATAAGATAAGATAAGATAAGATTTTAAGATAAGATAAGATAAGATAGGACGTGACAGGACAAGATAAGGTAAGAAAAGACAAGACAAGACAAGATGAGAGAAGATGAGACAAGACAAGACAAGACAAGATTAGATAGGACAGGACAGGACAACATAAGGTAAGATAAGGTAAGATAAGGAGGATAAGGCAAGATGAGATAATAGAGGACAAGATAAGATAAGAAAAGGCAATACAACACAAGATATGGCAAGATGAGATAAGACAAGAGAAGACAAGACAAGATAGGACAGGACAGGACAAGACAGGACAAGGCAAGATAGGACAGGGCAGGACAAGATAAGGTAAGATAAGGCAAGATAAGATGAGATGAGATGAGAAGATACGAGACGATACGAGACGCAATAAGACGAGACAAGACAAGAGATAAGGTAAGGTAAGGTAAGGTAAGGTAAGGAAAGACAAGACAAGACAAGGCAAGGCAAGGCAAGGCAAGGCAAGGCAAGGCAAGGCAAGGCAAGGCAAGGCAAGGCAAGGCAAGGCAAGGCAAGGCAAGGCAAGGCAAGACAAGACAAGACAAGACAAGACAAGACAAGACAAGATAAGATAAGTTAAGATAGGACGTGACAGGACAAGATAAGGTAAGAAAAGTCAAGACAATACAAGACAAGATGAGAGAAGATGAGACAAGAAAAGACAAGATTAGATAGGACAGGACAGGACAAGATAAGGTAAGATAAGGTAAGATTAGCTAAGATAAGGTAACAAAAGGCAAGACAAGACAAGATAAGGCAAGATGAGACAAGACAAGAGAGGACCGGACAAGATGAGGTAAGATAAGGCAAGATAAGATGAGATGAGATGAGATGAGACATACGAGACGAAATAAGACGAGACAAGACAAGAGATAAGGCAAGGCAAGGCAAGGCAAGGCAAGGCAAGGCAAGGCAAGGCAAGGCAAGGCAAGACAAGACAAGACAAGGCAAGACAAGACAAGACAAGACAAGACAAGACAAGACAAGACAAGATAAGATAAGTTAAGATAAGATAAGATAAGATAGGACGAGACAGGACAAGATAAAGTAAGAAAAGGCAAGACAAGACAAGATGAGAGAAGATTAGATAGGACGGGACAGGACAAGATAACGTAAGATTAGCTAAGATAAGGTAAGAAAAGGCAAGACAAGACAAGATAAGGCAAGATGAGACAAGATGAGACAAGACAAGACAAGACAGGACAGGGCAAGATGAGGTAAGATAAGGCAAGATAAGACATGATAAGGCAAGGCAAGGCAAGGCAAGGCAAGGCAAGGCAAGGCAAGGCAAGGCAAGGCAAGGCAAGGCAAGGCAAGGCAAGACAAGACAAGACAAGACAAGACAAGATAAGATAATAAGACCAGAGAAGACAAGACAAGACAAGACAAGACAAGATAAGACAAGATAAGATAAGATAAGATAAGATAAGATAAGTTAAGATAGGACATGACAGGACAAGATAAGGTAAGAAAAGACAAGACAAGACAATATGAGAGAAGATGAGACAAGACAAGACAAGACAAGATTAGATAGGACAGGACAGGACAGGACACGACAGGACAGGACAACATAAGGTAAGATAAGGTAAGATAAGGAGGATAAGGCAAGATGAGATGAGATGAGATAATAGAGGACAAGATAAGGTAAGAAAAGGCAATACAACACAAGATATGGCAAGATGAGATAAGACAAGAGAAGACAAGACAAGATAGGACAGGACAGGACAAGATAAGGTAAGATAGGATAAGGCACGATAAGATGAGATGAGATGAGACGAGACGATACGATACGAGACGAAATAAGACGAGACAAGACAAGAGAAAAGATAAGCTAAGGTAACGTAAGGTAAGGTAAGGAAAGACAAGGTAAGATAAGGTAAGGTAAGGTAAGGTAAGATAAAATAAGGTAAGATAAAGTAAGAAAAGGCAAGACAAGAAAAGATGAGAGAAGATTAGATAAGACGGGACAGGACAAGAAAAGGTAAGATAAGGTAAGATTAGGTAAGATAACGAGGATAAGGCAAGATTAGATGAGATGAGATAAGACAGGACAAGATAAGGCAAGATGAGACAAGATAAAGCAAGATGAGACAACATGTGACAAGACAAGAGAAGAAAAGGCAAAATAAGAAAGGACAGGAGAAGATTAGGTAAGATAAGATGAGATGAGATGAGATGAGACGAGACGACATAAGACAAGACAAGATATAAGGTAAGATAAGATAAGATGATAAGTCAAGAGAAGACAAGACAAGATTAGATAGGACAGGAGAGGACAAGATAAGGTAAGATAAGGTAAGATTAGCTAAGATAAGGTAACAAAAGGCAAGACAAGACAAGATAAGGCAAGATGAGACAAGACAAGAGAGGACCGGACAAGATGAGGTAAGATAAGGCAAGATAAGGCGAGATAAAGCGAGGCAAGGCAAGGCAAGGCAAGGCAAGGCAAGGCAAGGCAAGGCAAGAGAAGACAAGACAAGACAAGACAAGACAAGACAAGACAAGACAAGACAAGACAAGACAAGACAAGACAAGACAAGACAAGACAAGACAAGACAAGACAAGACAAGACAAGACAAGACAAGACAAGACAAGATAAGATAAGATAAGATAAGATAAGATTTTAAGATAAGATAAGATAAGATAGGACGTGACAGGACAAGATAAGGTAAGAAAAGACAAGACAAGACAAGATGAGAGAAGATGAGACAAGACAAGACAAGACAAGATTAGATAGGACAGGACAGGACAACATAAGGTAAGATAAGGTAAGATAAGGAGGATAAGGCAAGACGAGATAATAGAGGACAAGATAAGATAAGAAAAGGCAATACAACACAAGATATGGCAAGATGAGATAAGACAAGAGAAGACAAGACAAGATAGGACAGGACAGGACAAGACAGGACAAGGCAAGATAGGACAGGGCAGGACAAGATAAGGTAAGATAAGGCAAGATAAGATGAGATGAGATGAGAAGATACGAGACGATACGAGACGCAATAAGACGAGACAAGACAAGAGATAAGGTAAGGTAAGGTAAGGTAAGGTAAGGAAAGACAAGACAAGACAAGGCAAGGCAAGGCAAGGCAAGGCAAGGCAAGGCAAGGCAAGGCAAGGCAAGGCAAGGCAAGGCAAGGCAAGGCAAGGCAAGACAAGACAAGACAAGACAAGACAAGACAAGACAAGATAAGATAAGTTAAGATAGGACGTGACAGGACAAGATAAGGTAAGAAAAGTCAAGACAATACAAGACAAGATGAGAGAAGATGAGACAAGAAAAGACAAGATTAGATAGGACAGGACAGGACAAGATAAGGTAAGATAAGGTAAGATTAGCTAAGATAAGGTAACAAAAGGCAAGACAAGACAAGATAAGGCAAGATGAGACAAGACAAGAGAGGACCGGACAAGATGAGGTAAGATAAGGCAAGATAAGGCGAGATAAAGCGAGGCAAGGCAAGGCAAGGCAAGGCAAGGCAAGGCAAGGCAAGGCAAGGCAAGGCAAGGCAAGGCAAGGCAAGGCAAGGCAAGACAAGACAAGACAAGACAAGACAAGACAAGACAAGACAAGACAAGACAAGACAAGACAAGACAAGACAAGACAAGATAAGATAAGATAAGATAAGATAAGATAAGATAAGATAGGATGAGAATGGACAAGATAAGGTAAGAAAAGGAAAGAGAAGACAAGATAAGGAGAGAAGAGACACGATGAGACAAGACAAGACAAGTCAAGACAAGACAAGGTAAGACAAGAGAAGACAAGACAAGAAAAGATAAGATAAGTAAAGATAAGATAAGATAGGACGAGACAGGACAAGATAAAGTAAGAAAAGGCAAGACAAGACAAG
Source organism: Bothrops alternatus (assembly GCA_034064705.1). Classification (NCBI taxonomy): domain Eukaryota; kingdom Metazoa; phylum Chordata; class Lepidosauria; order Squamata; family Viperidae; genus Bothrops; species Bothrops alternatus. The sequence continues at coordinate 1,323,553 of JARGCV010000207.1, forward strand.
ATGAGAGAAGATTAGATAGGACGGGACAGGAAAAGATAACGTAAGATTAGCTAAGATAAGGTAAGAAAAGGCAAGACAAGACAAGATAAGGCAAGATGAGACAAGACAAGAGAGGACTGGACAAGATGAGGCAAGATAAGGCGAGATAAGGCGAGACAAGGCAAGTCGAGGCAAGGCAAGGCAAGGCAAGGCAAGGCAAGGCAAGGCAAGGCAAGGCAAGGCAAGGCAAGACAAGACAAGACAAGACAAGATAAGATAGGATGAGACAGGACAAGATAAGGTAAGAAAGGGAAAGAGAAGACAAGATAAGGAGAGAAGAGACACGATGAGACAAGACAAGACAAGTCAAGACAAGACAAGGTAAGACAAGAGAAGACAAGACAAGAAAAGATAAGTAAAGATAAGATAAGATAGGACGAGACAGGACAAGATAAAGTAAGAAAAGGCAAGACAAGACAAGATGAGAGAAGATTAGATAGGACGGGACAGGAAAAGATAACGTAAGATTAGCTAAGATAAGGTAAGAAAAGGCAAGACAAGACAAGATAAGGCAAGATGAGACAAGATGAGACAAGACAAGACAGGACAGGAAAAGATGAGGTAAGATAAGGCAAGGCAAGGCAAGGCAAGGCAAGGCAAGGCAAGGCAAGGCAAGGCAAGGCAAGGCAAGGCAAGGCAAGGCAAGGCAAGGCAAGGCAAGACAAGACAAGACAAGACAAGACAAGATAAGATAAGTTAAGATAGGACGTGACAGGACAAGATAAGGTAAGAAAAGTCAAGACAATACAAGACAAGATGAGAGAAGATGAGACAAGAAAAGACAAGATTAGATAGGACAGGACAGGACAAGATAAGGTAAGATAAGGTAAGATTAGCTAAGATAAGGTAACAAAAGGCAAGACAAGGCAAGATAAGGCAAGATGAGACAAGACAAGAGAGGACCGGACAAGATGAGGTAAGATAAGGCAAGATAAGATGAGATGAGATGAGATGAGACATACGAGACGAAATAAGACGAGACAAGACAAGAGATAAGGCAAGGCAAGGCAAGGCAAGGCAAGGCAAGGCAAGGCAAGGCAAGGCAAGGCAAGGCAAGACAAGACAAGACAAGACAAGACAAGACAAGACAAGACAAGACAAGACAAGATAAGATAAGATAAGTTAAGATAAGATAAGATAAGATAGGACGAGACAGGACAAGATAAAGTAAGAAAAGGCAAGACAAGACAAGATGAGAGAAGATTAGATAGGACGGGACAGGACAAGATAACGTAAGATTAGCTAAGATAAGGTAAGAAAAGGCAAGACAAGACAAGATAAGGCAAGATGAGACAAGATGAGACAAGACAAGACAAGACAGGACAGGGCAAGATGAGGTAAGATAAGGCAAGATAAGACATGATAAGGCAAGGCAAGGCAAGGCAAGGCAAGGCAAGGCAAGGCAAGGCAAGGCAAGACAAGACAAGACAAGATAAGATAATAAGACCAGAGAAGACAAGACAAGACAAGACAAGACAAGATAAGACAAGAGAAGATAAGATAAGATAAGATAAGATAAGATAAGTTAAGATAGGACATGACAGGACAAGATAAGGTAAGAAAAGACAAGACAAGACAATATGAGAGAAGATGAGACAAGACAAGACAAGACAAGATTAGATAGGACAGGACAGGACAGGACACGACAGGACAGGACAACATAAGGTAAGATAAGGTAAGATAAGGAGGATAAGGCAAGATGAGATGAGATGAGATAATAGAGGACAAGATAAGGTAAGAAAAGGCAATACAACACAAGATATGGCAAGATGAGATAAGACAAGAGAAGACAAGACAAGATAGGACAGGACAGGACAAGATAAGGTAAGATAGGATAAGGCACGATAAGATGAGATGAGATGAGACGAGACGATACGATACGAGACGAAATAAGACGAGACAAGACAAGAGAAAAGATAAGCTAAGGTAACGTAAGGTAAGGTAAGGAAAGACAAGGTAAGATAAGGTAAGGTAAGGTAAGGTAAGATAAAATAAGGTAAGATAAAGTAAGAAAAGGCAAGACAAGAAAAGATGAGAGAAGATTAGATAAGACGGGACAGGACAAGAAAAGGTAAGATAAGGTAAGATTAGGTAAGATAACGAGGATAAGGCAAGATTAGATGAGATGAGATAAGACAGGACAAGATAAGGCAAGATGAGACAAGATAAAGCAAGATGAGACAACATGTGACAAGACAAGAGAAGAAAAGGCAAAATAAGAAAGGACAGGAGAAGATTAGGTAAGATAAGATGAGATGAGATGAGATGAGACGAGACGACATAAGACAAGACAAGATATAAGGTAAGATAAGATAAGATGATAAGTCAAGAGAAGACAAGACAAGATTAGATAGGACAGGAGAGGACAAGATAAGGTAAGATAAGGTAAGATTAGCTAAGATAAGGTAACAAAAGGCAACACAAGACAAGATAAGGCAAGATGAGACAAGACAAGAGAGGACCGGACAAGATGAGGTAAGATAAGGCAAGATAAGGCGAGATAAAGCGAGGCAAGGCAAGGCAAGGCAAGGCAAGGCAAGGCAAGGCAAGGCAAGGCAAGGCAAGGCAAGGCAAGGCAAGAGAAGACAAGACAAGACAAGACAAGACAAGACAAGACAAGACAAGACAAGACAAGACAAGACAAGACAAGACAAGACAAGACAAGATAAGATAAGATAAGATAAGATAAGATAGGATGAGAATGGACAAGATAAGGTAAGAAAAGGAAAGAGAAGACAAGATAAGGAGAGAAGAGACACGATGAGACAAGACAAGACAAGTCAAGACAAGACAAGGTAAGACAAGAGAAGACAAGACAAGAAAAGATAAGATAAGTAAAGATAAGATAAGATAGGACGAGACAGGACAAGATAAAGTAAGAAAAGGCAAGACAAGACAAGATGAGAGAAGATTAGATAGGACGGGACAGGAAAAGATAACGTAAGATTAGCTAAGATAAGGTCAGAAAAGGCAAGACAAGACAAGATAAGGCAAGATGAGACAAGATGAGACAAGACAAGACAGGAGAGGACAAGAGGAGGTAAGATAAGGCAAGATAAGGCAAGATAAGGCAAGGCAAGGCAAGGCAAGGCAAGGCAAGGCAAGACAAGACAAGACAAGACAAGACAAGACAAGACAAGACAAGACAAGATAAGACAAGACAAGACAAGACAAGACAAGATAAGATAAGATAAGTTAAGATAAGATAAGATAAGATAGGACGAGACAGGACAAGATAAAGTAAGAAAAGGCAAGACAAGACAAGATGAGAGAAGATTAGATAGGACGGGACAGGACAAGATAACGTAAGATTAGCTAAGATAAGGTAAGAAAAGGCAAGACAAGACAAGATAAGGCAAGATGAGACAAGATGAGACAAGACAAGACAAGACAGGACAGGGCAAGATGAGGTAAGATAAGGCAAGATAAGACATGATAAGGCAAGGCAAGGCAAGGCAAGGCAAGGCAAGGCAAGGCAAGGCAAGGCAAGGCAAGGCAAGGCAAGGCAAGGCAAGGCAAGGCAAGGCAAGGCAAGACAAGACAAGACAAGATAACATAATAAGACCAGAGAAGACAAGACAAGACAAGATAAGACAAGATAAGATAAGATAAGATAAGATAAGTTAAGATAGGACGTGACAGGACAAGATAAGGTAAGAAAAGACAAGAGAAGACAATATGAGAGAAGATGAGACAAGACAAGACAAGACAAGATTAGATAGGACAGGACAGGACAGGACACGACAGGACAGGACAACATAAGGTAAGATGATAAGTCAAGAGAAGACAAGACAAGATTAGATAGGACAGGACAGGACAAGATAAGGTAAGATAAGGTAAGATTAGCTAAGATAAGGTAACAAAAGGCAAGACAAGACAAGATAAGGCAAGATGAGACAAGACAAGAGAGGACTGGACAAGATGAGGCAAGATAAGGCGAGATAAGGCGAGGCAAGGCAAGTCGAGGCAAGGCAAGGCAAGGCAAGGCAAGGCAAGGCAAGGCAAGGCAAGGCAAGGCAAGGCAAGGCAAGGCAAGGCAAGGCAAGGCAAGGCAAGGCAAGGCAAGGCAAGGCAAGGCAAGGCAAGGCAAGGCAAGACAAGACAAGATAAGATAGGATGAGACAGGACAAGATAAGGTAAGAAAGGGAAAGAGAAGACAAGATAAGGAGAGAAGAGACACGATGAGACAAGACAAGACAAGTCAAGACAAGACAAGGTAAGACAAGAGAAGACAAGACAAGAAAAGATAAGTAAAGATAAGATAAGATAGGACGAGACAGGACAAGATAAAGTAAGAAAAGGCAAGACAAGACAAGATGAGAGAAGATTAGATAGGACGGGACAGGAAAAGATAACGTAAGATTAGCTAAGATAAGGTAAGAAAAGGCAAGACAAGACAAGATAAGGCAAGATGAGACAAGATGAGACAAGACAAGACAGGACAGGAAAAGATGAGGTAAGATAAGGCAAGGCAAGGCAAGGCAAGGCAAGGCAAGGCAAGGCAAGGCAAGGCAAGGCAAGGCAAGGCAAGACAAGACAAGACAAGACAAGACAAGACAAGACAAGACAAGACAAGACAAGACAAGACAAGATAAGATAAGTTAAGATAGGACGTGACAGGACAAGATAAGGTAAGAAAAGTCAAGACAATACAAGACAAGATGAGAGAAGATGAGACAAGAAAAGACAAGATTAGATAGGACAGGACAGGACAAGATAAGGTAAGATAAGGTAAGATTAGCTAAGATAAGGTAACAAAAGGCAAGACAAGACAAGATAAGGCAAGATGAGACAAGACAAGAGAGGACCGGACAAGATGAGGTAAGATAAGGCAAGATAAGATGAGATGAGATGAGATGAGACATACGAAACGAAATAAGATGAGACAAGACAAGAGATAAGGCAAGGCAAGGCAAGGCAAGGCAAGGCAAGGCAAGGCAAGGCAAGGCAAGGCAAGGCAAGGCAAGGCAAGGCAAGGCAAGACAAGGCAAGACAAGACAAGACAAGACAAGATAAGATAAGATAAGTTAAGATAAGATAAGATAAGATAGGACGAGACAGGACAAGATAAAGTAAGAAAAGGCAAGACAAGACAAGATGAGAGAAGATTAGATAGGACGGGACAGGACAAGATAACGTAAGATTAGCTAAGATAAGGTAAGAAAAGGCAAGACAAGACAAGATAAGGCAAGATGAGACAAGATGAGACAAGACAAGACAAGACAGGACAGGGCAAGATGAGGTAAGATAAGGCAAGATAAGACATGATAAGGCAAGGCAAGGCAAGGCAAGGCAAGGCAAGGCAAGGCAAGGCAAGGCAAGGCAAGGCAAGGCAAGGCAAGGCAAGGCAAGGCAAGGCAAGACAAGACAAGACAAGACAAGATAACATAATAAGACCAGAGAAGACAAGACAAGACAAGATAAGACAAGAGAAGATAAGATAAGATAAGATAAGTTAAGATAGGACATGACAGGACAAGATAAGGTAAGAAAAGACAAGACAAGACAAGACAATATGAGAGAAGATGAGACAAGACAAGACAAGACAAGATTAGATAGGACAGGACAGGACAGGACACGACAGGACAGGACAACATAAGGTAAGATAAGGTAAGATAAGGAGGATAAGGCAAGATGAGATGAGATGAGATAATAGAGGACAAGATAAGGTAAGAAAAGGCAATACAACACAAGATATGGCAAGATGAGATAAGACAAGAGAAGACAAGACAAGATAGGACAGGACAGGACAAGATAAGGTAAGATAGGATAAGGCAAGATAAGATGAGATGAGATGAGACGAGACGATACGATACGATACGAGACGAAATAAGACGAGACAAGACAAGAGAAAAGATAAGCTAAGGTAACGTAAGGTAAGGTAAGGAAAGACAAGGTAAGATAAGGTAAGGTAAGGTAAGGTAAGATAAAATAAGGTAAGATAAAGTAAGAAAAGGCAAGACAAGAAAAGATGAGAGAAGATTAGATAAGACGGGACAGGACAAGAAAAGGTAAGATAAGGTAAGATTAGGTAAGATAACGAGGATAAGGCAAGATGAGATGAGATGAGATAAGACAGGACAAGATAAGGCAAGATGAGACAAGATAAAGCAAGATGAGACAACATGTGACAAGACAAGAGAAGAAAAGGCAAAATAAGAAAGGACAGGAGAAGATTAGGTAAGATAAGATGAGATGAGATGAGATGAGATGAGACGAGACGACATAAGACAAGACAAGATATAAGGTAAGATAAGATAAGATGATAAGTGAAGAGAAGACAAGACAAGATTAGATAGGACAGGAGAGGACAAGATAAGGTAAGATAAGGTAAGATTAGCTAAGATAAGGTAACAAAAGGCAACACAAGACAAGATAAGGCAAGATGAGACAAGACAAGAGAGGACCGGACAAGATGAGGTAAGATAAGGCAAGATAAGGCGAGATAAAGCGAGGCAAGGCAAGGCAAGGCAAGGCAAGGCAAGGCAAGGCAAGGCAAGGCAAGGCAAGGCAAGGCAAGGCAAGGCAAGGCAAGGCAAGGCAAGGCAAGAGAAGGCAAGACAAGACAAGACAAGACAAGACAAGACAAGACAAGACAAGACAAGACAAGACAAGACAAGATAAGATAAGATAAGATAAGATAAGATAAGATAAGATAGGATGAGAATGGACAAGATAAGGTAAGAAAAGGAAAGAGAAGACAAGATAAGGAGAGAAGAGACACGATGAGACAAGACAAGACAAGTCAAGACAAGACAAGGTAAGACAAGAGAAGACAAGACAAGAAAAGATAAGATAAGTAAAGATAAGATAAGATAGGACGAGACAGGACAAGATAAAGTAAGAAAAGGCAAGACAAGACAAGATGAGAGAAGATTAGATAGGACGGGACAGGAAAAGATAACGTAAGATTAGCTAAGATAAGGTCAGAAAAGGCAAGACAAGACAAGATAAGGCAAGATGAGACAAGATGAGACAAGACAAGACAGGAGAGGACAAGATGAGGTAAGATAAGGCAAGATAAGGCAAGATAAGGCAAGGCAAGACAAGGCAAGGCAAGGCAAGACAAGACAAGACAAGACAAGACAAGACAAGACAAGACAAGACAAGACAAGACAAGACAAGACAAGACAAGATAAGATAAGATAAGATAAGATAAGATAAGATAAGATAAGTTAAGATAGGACATGACAGGACAAGATAAGGTAAGAAAAGACAAGAGAAGACAATATGAGAGAAGATGAGACAAGACAAGACAAGATTAGATAGGACAGGACAGGACAGGACAGGACAACATAAGGTAAGATAAGGTAAGATAAGGAGGATAAGGCAAGATGAGATGAGATGAGATAATAGAGGACAAGATAAGGTAAGAAAAGGCAATACAACACAAGATATGGCAAGATGAGATAAGACAAGAGAAGACAAGACAAGACAAGATAGGACAGGACAGGACAAGATAAGGTAAGATAGGATAAGGCAAGATAAGATAAGATGAGATGAGATGAGACGATACGAGACGAAATAAGACGAGACAAGACAAGAGATAAGATAAGGCAAGGCAAGGCAAGGCAAGGCAAGGCAAGGCAAGGCAAGGCAAGGCAAGGCAAGGCAAGGCAAGACAAGACAAGACAAGACAAGATAAGATAATAAGACCAGAGAAGACAAGACAAGACAAGACAAGATAAGACAAGAGAAGATAAGATAAGATAAGATAAGTTAAGATAGGACATGACAGGACAAGATAAGGTAAGAAAAGACAAGACAAGACAATATGAGAGAAGATGAGACAAGACAAGACAAGACAAGATTAGATAGGACAGGACAGGACAGGACAGGACACGACAGGACAGGACAACATAAGGTAAGATAAGGTAAGATAAGGAGGATAAGGCAAGATGAGATGAGATGAGATAATAGAGGACAAGATAAGGTAAGAAAAGGCAATACAACACAAGATATGGCAAGATGAGATAAGACAAGAGAAGACAAGACAAGATAGGACAGGACAGGACAAGATAAGGTAAGATAGGATAAGGCACGATAAGATGAGATGAGATGAGACGAGACGATACGATACGAGACGAAATAAGACGAGACAAGACAAGAGAAAAGATAAGCTAAGGTAACGTAAGGTAAGGTAAGGAAAGACAAGGTAAGATAAGGTAAGGTAAGGTAAGGTAAGATAAAATAAGGTAAGATAAAGTAAGAAAAGGCAAGACAAGAAAAGATGAGAGAAGATTAGATAAGACGGGACAGGACAAGAAAAGGTAAGATAAGGTAAGATTAGGTAAGATAACGAGGATAAGGCAAGATTAGATGAGATGAGATAAGACAGGACAAGATAAGGCAAGATGAGACAAGATAAAGCAAGATGAGACAACATGTGACAAGACAAGAGAAGAAAAGGCAAAATAAGAAAGGACAGGAGAAGATTAGGTAAGATAAGATGAGATGAGATGAGATGAGACGAGACGACATAAGACAAGACAAGATATAAGGTAAGATAAGATAAAGTAAGAAAAGGCAAGACAAGACAAGATGAGAGAAGATTAGATAGGACGGGACAGGACAAGATAACGTAAGATTAGCTAAGATAAGGTAAGAAAAGGCAAGACAAGACAAGATAAGGCAAGATGAGACAAGATGAGACAAGACAAGACAAGACAGGACAGGGCAAGATGAGGTAAGATAAGGCAAGATAAGGCAAGATAAGGCAAGGCAAGGCAAGGCAAGGCAAGGCAAGGCAAGGCAAGGCAAGGCAAGGCAAGGCAAGACAAGACAAGACAAGATAACATAATAAGACCAGAGAAGACAAGACAAGACAAGACAAGATAAGACAAGAGAAGATAAGATAAGATAAGATAAGTTAAGATAGGACATGACAGGACAAGATAAGGTAAGAAAAGACAAGACAAGACAATATGAGAGAAGATGAGACAAGACAAGACAAGACAAGATTAGATAGGACAGGACAGGACAGGACACGACAGGACAGGACAACATAAGGTAAGATAAGGTAAGATAAGGAGGATAAGGCAAGATGAGATGAGATGAGATAATAGAGGACAAGATAAGGTAAGAAAAGGCAATACAACACAAGATATGGCAAGATGAGATAAGACAAGAGAAGACAAGACAAGATAGGACAGGACAGGACAAGATAAGGTAAGATAGGATAAGGCAAGATAAGATGAGATGAGATGAGACGAGACGATACGATACGATACGAGATGAAATAAGACGATACAAGACAAGAGAAAAGATAAGCTAAGGTAACGTAAGGTAAGGTAAGGAAAGACAAGGTAAAATAAGGTAAGGTAAGGTAAGGTAAGATAAAATAAGGTAAGATAAAGTAAGAAAAGGCAAGACAAGAAAAGATGAGAGAAGATTAGATAAGACGGGACAGGACAAGAAAAGGTAAGATAAGGTAAGATTAGGTAAGATAACGAGGATAAGGCAAGATTAGATGAGATGAGATAAGACAGGACAAGGTAAGGCAAGATGAGACAAGATAAAGCAAGATGAGACAACATGTGACAAGACAAGAGAAGGCAAAATAAGAAAGGACAGGAGAAGATTAGGTAAGATAAGATGAGATGAGATGAGATGAGACGAGACGACATAAGACAAGACAAGATATAAGGTAAGATAAGATAAGATGATAAGTGAAGAGAAGACAAGACAAGATTAGATAGGACAGGAGAGGACAAGATAAGGTAAGATAAGGTAAGATTAGCTAAGATAAGGTAACAAAAGGCAAGACAAGACAAGATAAGGCAAGATGAGACAAGACAAGAGAGGACCGGACAAGATGAGGTAAGATAAGGCAAGATAAGGCGAGATAAAGCGAGGCAAGGCAAGGCAAGGCAAGGCAAGGCAAGGCAAGGCAAGGCAAGGCAAGGCAAGGCAAGGCAAGGCAAGAGAAGACAAGACAAGACAAGACAAGACAAGACAAGACAAGACAAGACAAGACAAGACAAGACAAGACAAGACAAGACAAGACAAGACAAGACAAGACAAGACAAGACAAGACAAGACAAGACAAGATAAGATAAGTTAAGATAGGACGTGACAGGACAAGATAAGGTAAGAAAAGTCAAGACAATACAAGACAAGATGAGAGAAGATGAGACAAGAAAAGACAAGATTAGATAGGACAGGACAGGACAAGATAAGGTAAGATAAGGTAAGATTAGCTAAGATAAGGTAACAAAAGGCAAGACAAGACAAGATAAGGCAAGATGAGACAAGACAAGAGAGGACCGGACAAGATGAGGTAAGATAAGGCAAGATAAGATGAGATGAGATGAGATGAGACATACGAAACGAAATAAGACGAGACAAGACAAGAGATAAGGCAAGGCAAGGCAAGGCAAGGCAAGGCAAGGCAAGGCAAGGCAAGGCAAGGCAAGGCAAGGCAAGGCAAGGCAAGGCAAGGCAAGACAAGACAAGACAAGACAAGACAAGATAAGATAAGATAAGTTAAGATAAGATAAGATAAGATAAGTTAAGATAGGACGTGACAGGACAAGATAAGGTAAGAAAAGACAAGAGAAGACAATATGAGAGAAGATGAGACAAGACAAGACAAGACAAGATTAGATAGGACAGGACAGGACAGGACAGGACAACATAAGGTAAGATAAGGTAAGATAAGGAGGATAAGGCAAGATGAGATGAGATGAGATAATAGAGGACAAGATAAGGTAAGAAAAGGCAATACAACACAAGATATGGCAAGATGAGATAAGACAAGAGAAGACAAGACAAGACAAGATAGGACAGGACAGGACAAGATAAGGTAAGATAGGATAAGGCAAGATAAGATAAGATGAGATGAGATGAGACGATACGAGACGAAATAAGACGAGACAAGACAAGAGATAAGATAAGGCAAGGCAAGGCAAGGCAAGGCAAGGCAAGGCAAGGCAAGGCAAGGCAAGGCAAGGCAAGGCAAGGCAAGGCAAGATAAGATAAAATAAGATAAGATAAGATAAGATAAGATAAGATAAGATAAGATAGGACGAGACAGGACAAGATAAAGTAAGAAAAGGCAAGACAAGACAAGATAAGAGAAGATTAGATAGGACGGGACAGGACAAGGTAAGGTAAGATTAGCTAAGATAAGGTAAGAAAAGACAAGATGAGACAAGATGAGGTAAGATAAGGCAAGATAAGGCGAGGCAAGGCAAGGCAAGGCAAGACAAGACAAGAGAAGACAAGACAAGACAAGACAAGACAAGACAAGACAAGACAAGACAAGACAAGACAAGACAAGACAAGACAAGACAAGACAAGACAAGACAAGATAAGATAAGATAATAAGACCAGAGAAGACAAGACAAGACAAGATAAGTTAAGATAGGATAAGATAAGATAGGACATGACAGGACAAGATAAGGTAAGAAAAGACAAGACAAGACAAGATGCTCTCAAGATGAGACAAGACAAGACAAGACAAGATTAGATAGGACAGGACAGGATTAGGTAAGATTAGGTAAGATTAGGTAAGATAAGGAGGATAAGGCAAGATGAGATGAGATGAGAGAAGACAGGATAAGATAAGGCAAGATGAGACAAGATAAAGCAAGATGAGACAACATGTGACAAGAGAAGAGAAGAAAAGGCAAAATAAGAAAGGACAGGAGAAGATTAGGTAAGATAAGATGAGATGAGATGAGATGAGACGAGACGACATGAGACAAGACAAGATATAAGGTAAGATAAGATAAGATGATAAGTCAAGAGAAGACAAGACAAGATTAGATAGGACAGGACAGGACAAGATAAGGTAAGATAACGTAAGATTAGCTAAGATAAGGTAACAAAAGGCAAGAGAAGACAAGATAAGGCAAGATGAGACAAGACAAGAGAGGACAGGACAAGATGAGGTAAGATAAGGCAAGATAAGGCGAGATAAGGCGAGGCAAGGCAAGGCAAGACAAGACAAGACAAGGCAAGACAAGACAAGACAAGACAAGACAAGACAAGACAAGACAAGACAAGACAAGACAAGACAAGACAAGACAAGACAAGACAAGACAAGATAAGATAAGATAAGATGGGACGTGACAGGACAAGATAAGGTAAGAAAAGTCAAGACAAGACAAGATGAGAGAAGATGAGACAAGACAAGATTAGATAGGGCAGGACAGGACAACAAAAGGTAAGATAAGGTAAGATAAGGAGGATAAGGCAAGATGAGATGAGATGAGATAATAGAGGACAAGATAAGGTAAGAAAAGGCAATACAACACAAGATATGGCAAGATGAGATAAGACAAGAGAAGACAAGACAAGATAGGACAGGACAGGACAAGACAGGACAAGGCAAGATAGGACAGGGCAGGACAAGATAAGGTAAGGTAAGGCAAGATGAGATGAGATGAGATGAGATGAGATGAGACGATATGAGACGAGACGAAATAAGACGAGACAAGACAAGAAAAGAGATAAGACAAGACAAGACAAGACAAGACAAGACAAGTTAAGATAAGATAAGATAAGAAGATGAGATGAGATGAGATAAGATAAGATAAGATAAGATAGGATAAGACAAGACAAGACAAGACAAGACAAGACAAGACAAGACAAGACAAGACAAGACAAGACAAGACAAGACAAGACAAGACAAGACAAGACAAGACAAGACAAGACAAGACAAGACAAGATAAGATAAGATAAGATAAGATAAGATAAGATAAGATTTTAAGATAAGATAAGATAAGATAGGACGTGACAGGACAAGATAAGGTAAGAAAAGACAAAACAAGACAAGATGAGAGAAGATGAGACAAGACAAGACAAGACAAGATTAGATAGGACAGGACAGGACAACATAAGGTAAGATAAGGTAAGATAAGGAGGATAAGGCAAGATGAGATAATAGAGGACAAGATAAGATAAGAAAAGGCAATACAACACAAGATATGGCAAGATGAGATAAGACAAGAGAAGACAAGACAAGATAGGACAGGACAGGACAAGACAGGACAAGGCAAGATAGGACAGGGCAGGACAAGATAAGGTAAGATAAGGCAAGATAAGATGAGATGAGATGAGAAGATACGAGACGATACGAGACGCAATAAGACGAGACAAGACAAGAGATAAGGTAAGGTAAGGTAAGGTAAGGAAAGACAAGACAAGACAAGGCAAGGCAAGGCAAGGCAAGGCAAGGCAAGGCAAGGCAAGGCAAGGCAAGGCAAGGCAAGGCAAGGCAAGGCAAGGCAAGGCAAGGCAAGGCAAGGCAAGGCAAGGCAAGACAAGATAAGATAAGTTAAGATAGGACGTGACAGGACAAGATAAGGTAAGAAAAGTCAAGACAATACAAGACAAGATGAGAGAAGATGAGACAAGAAAAGACAAGATTAGATAGGACAGGACAGGACAAGATAAGGTAAGATAAGGTAAGATTAGCTAAGATAAGGTAACAAAAGGCAAGACAAGACAAGACAAGGCAAGATGAGACAAGACAAGAGAGGACCGGACAAGATGAGGTAAGATAAGGCAAGATAAGATGAGATGAGATGAGATGAGACATACGAAACGAAATAAGACGAGACAAGACAAGAGATAAGGCAAGGCAAGGCAAGGCAAGGCAAGGCAAGGCAAGGCAAGGCAAGGCAAGGCAAGGCAAGGCAAGGCAAGGCAAGGCAAGGCAAGGCAAGGCAAGACAAGACAAGACAAGACAAGACAAGACAAGATAAGATAAGATAAGTTAAGATAAGATAAGATAAGATAGGACGAGACAGGACAAGATAAAGTAAGAAAAGGCAAGACAAGACAAGATGAGAGAAGATTAGATAGGACGGGACAGGACAAGATAACGTAAGATTAGCTAAGATAAGGTAAGAAAAGGCAAGACAAGACAAGATAAGGCAAGATGAGACAAGATGAGACAAGACAAGACAAGACAGGACAGGGCAAGATGAGGTAAGATAAGGCAAGATAAGGCAAGATAAGGCAAGGCAAGGCAAGGCAAGGCAAGGCAAGGCAAGGCAAGGCAAGGCAAGGCAAGGCAAGACAAGACAAGACAAGACAAGATAACATAATAAGACCAGAGAAGACAAGACAAGACAAGATAAGACAAGAGAAGATAAGATAAGATAAGATAAGTTAAGATAGGACATGACAGGACAAGATAAGGTAAGAAAAGACAAGACAAGACAATATGAGAGAAGATGAGACAAGACAAGACAAGACAAGATTAGATAGGACAGGACAGGACAGGACACGACAGGACAGGACAACATAAGGTAAGATAAGGTAAGATAAGGAGGATAAGGCAAGATGAGATGAGATGAGATAATAGAGGACAAGATAAGGTAAGAAAAGGCAATACAACACAAGATATGGCAAGATGAGATAAGACAAGAGAAGACAAGACAAGATAGGACAGGACAGGACAAGATAAGGTAAGATAGGATAAGGCAAGATAAGATGAGATGAGATGAGACGAGACGATACGATACGATACGAGATGAAATAAGACGATACAAGACAAGAGAAAAGATAAGCTAAGGTAACGTAAGGTAAGGTAAGGAAAGACAAGGTAAAATAAGGTAAGGTAAGGTAAGGTAAGATAAAATAAGGTAAGATAAAGTAAGAAAAGGCAAGACAAGAAAAGATGAGAGAAGATTAGATAAGACGGGACAGGACAAGAAAAGGTAAGATAAGGTAAGATTAGGTAAGATAACGAGGATAAGGCAAGATTAGATGAGATGAGATAAGACAGGACAAGGTAAGGCAAGATGAGACAAGATAAAGCAAGATGAGACAACATGTGACAAGACAAGAGAAGGCAAAATAAGAAAGGACAGGAGAAGATTAGGTAAGATAAGATGAGATGAGATGAGATGAGACGAGACGACATAAGACAAGACAAGATATAAGGTAAGATAAGATAAGATGATAAGTGAAGAGAAGACAAGACAAGATTAGATAGGACAGGAGAGGACAAGATAAGGTAAGATAAGGTAAGATTAGCTAAGATAAGGTAACAAAAGGCAAGACAAGACAAGATAAGGCAAGATGAGACAAGACAAGAGAGGACCGGACAAGATGAGGTAAGATAAGGCAAGATAAGGCGAGATAAAGCGAGGCAAGGCAAGGCAAGGCAAGGCAAGGCAAGGCAAGGCAAGGCAAGGCAAGGCAAGGCAAGGCAAGGCAAGGCAAGAGAAGACAAGACAAGACAAGACAAGACAAGACAAGACAAGACAAGACAAGACAAGACAAGACAAGACAAGACAAGACAAGACAAGACAAGACAAGACAAGACAAGATAAGATAAGATAAGTTAAGATAGGACGTGACAGGACAAGATAAGGTAAGAAAAGTCAAGACAATACAAGACAAGATGAGAGAAGATGAGACAAGAAAAGACAAGATTAGATAGGACAGGACAGGACAAGATAAGGTAAGATAAGGTAAGATTAGCTAAGATAAGGTAACAAAAGGCAAGACAAGACAAGATAAGGCAAGATGAGACAAGACAAGAGAGGACCGGACAAGATGAGGTAAGATAAGGCAAGATAAGATGAGATGAGATGAGATGAGACATACGAAACGAAATAAGACGAGACAAGACAAGAGATAAGGCAAGGCAAGGCAAGGCAAGGCAAGGCAAGGCAAGGCAAGGCAAGGCAAGGCAAGGCAAGGCAAGGCAAGGCAAGGCAAGGCAAGACAAGACAAGACAAGACAAGACAAGACAAGATAAGATAAGATAAGTTAAGATAAGATAAGATAAGATAAGTTAAGATAGGACGTGACAGGACAAGATAAGGTAAGAAAAGACAAGAGAAGACAATATGAGAGAAGATGAGACAAGACAAGACAAGACAAGATTAGATAGGACAGGACAGGACAGGACAGGACAACATAAGGTAAGATAAGGTAAGATAAGGAGGATAAGGCAAGATGAGATGAGATGAGATAATAGAGGACAAGATAAGGTAAGAAAAGGCAATACAACACAAGATATGGCAAGATGAGATAAGACAAGAGAAGACAAGACAAGACAAGATAGGACAGGACAGGACAAGATAAGGTAAGATAGGATAAGGCAAGATAAGATAAGATGAGATGAGATGAGACGATACGAGACGAAATAAGACGAGACAAGACAAGAGATAAGATAAGGCAAGGCAAGGCAAGGCAAGGCAAGGCAAGGCAAGGCAAGGCAAGGCAAGGCAAGGCAAGGCAAGGCAAGGCAAGGCAAGGCAAGGCAAGGCAAGGCAAGATAAGATAAAATAAGATAAGATAAGATAAGATAAGATAAGATAAGATAAGATAGGACGAGACAGGACAAGATAAAGTAAGAAAAGGCAAGACAAGACAAGATAAGAGAAGATTAGATAGGACGGGACAGGACAAGGTAAGGTAAGATTAGCTAAGATAAGGTAAGAAAAGACAAGATGAGACAAGATGAGGTAAGATAAGGCAAGATAAGGCGAGGCAAGGCAAGGCAAGGCAAGGCAAGACAAGACAAGAGAAGACAAGACAAGACAAGACAAGACAAGACAAGACAAGACAAGACAAGACAAGACAAGACAAGATAAGATAAGATAATAAGACCAGAGAAGACAAGACAAGACAAGATAAGTTAAGATAGGATAAGATAAGATAGGACATGACAGGACAAGATAAGGTAAGAAAAGACAAGACAAGACAAGATGCTCTCAAGATGAGACAAGACAAGACAAGACAAGATTAGATAGGACAGGACAGGATTAGGTAAGATTAGGTAAGATTAGGTAAGATAAGGAGGATAAGGCAAGATGAGATGAGATGAGAGAAGACAGGATAAGATAAGGCAAGATGAGACAAGATAAAGCAAGATGAGACAACATGTGACAAGAGAAGAGAAGAAAAGGCAAAA
Organism: Bothrops alternatus; assembly: GCA_034064705.1. NCBI lineage: Eukaryota > Metazoa > Chordata > Lepidosauria > Squamata > Viperidae > Bothrops > Bothrops alternatus. The sequence goes on from JARGCV010000207.1 coordinate 1,340,474, forward strand.
TAAGAAAGGACAGGAGAAGATTAGGTAAGATAAGATGAGATGAGATGAGATGAGACGAGACGACATGAGACAAGACAAGATATAAGGTAAGATAAGATAAGATGATAAGTCAAGAGAAGACAAGACAAGATTAGATAGGACAGGACAGGACAAGATAAGGTAAGATAACGTAAGATTAGCTAAGATAAGGTAACAAAAGGCAAGAGAAGACAAGATAAGGCAAGATGAGACAAGACAAGAGAGGACAGGACAAGATGAGGTAAGATAAGGCAAGATAAGGCGAGATAAGGCGAGGCAAGGCAAGGCAAGACAAGACAAGGCAAGGCAAGACAAGACAAGACAAGACAAGACAAGACAAGACAAGACAAGACAAGACAAGACAAGACAAGATAAGATAAGATGGGACGTGACAGGACAAGATAAGGTAAGAAAAGTCAAGACAAGACAAGATGAGAGAAGATGAGACAAGACAAGATTAGATAGGGCAGGACAGGACAACAAAAGGTAAGATAAGGTAAGATAAGGAGGATAAGGCAAGATGAGATGAGATGAGATAATAGAGGACAAGATAAGGTAAGAAAAGGCAATACAACACAAGATATGGCAAGATGAGATAAGACAAGAGAAGACAAGACAAGATAGGACAGGACAGGACAAGACAGGACAAGGCAAGATAGGACAGGGCAGGACAAGATAAGGTAAGGTAAGGCAAGATGAGATGAGATGAGATGAGATGAGACGATATGAGACGAGACGAAATAAGACGAGACAAGACAAGAAAAGAGATAAGACAAGACAAGACAAGACAAGACAAGACAAGTTAAGATAAGATAAGATAAGAAGATGAGATGAGATGAGATAAGATAAGATAAGATAAGATAGGACAAGACAAGACAAGACAAGACAAGACAAGACAAGACAAGACAAGACAAGACAAGACAAGACAAGACAAGACAAGATAAGATAAGATAAGATAAGATAAGATAAGATAAGATTTTAAGATAAGATAAGATAAGATAGGACGTGACAGGACAAGATAAGGTAAGAAAAGACAAGACAAGACAAGATGAGAGAAGATGAGACAAGACAAGACAAGACAAGATTAGATAGGACAGGACAGGACAACATAAGGTAAGATAAGGTAAGATAAGGAGGATAAGGCAAGATGAGATAATAGAGGACAAGATAAGATAAGAAAAGGCAATACAACACAAGATATGGCAAGATGAGATAAGACAAGAGAAGACAAGACAAGATAGGACAGGACAGGACAAGACAGGACAAGGCAAGATAGGACAGGGCAGGACAAGATAAGGTAAGATAAGGCAAGATAAGATGAGATGAGATGAGAAGATACGAGACGATACGAGACGCAATAAGACGAGACAAGACAAGAGATAAGGTAAGGTAAGGTAAGGTAAGGTAAGGAAAGACAAGACAAGACAAGGCAAGGCAAGGCAAGGCAAGGCAAGGCAAGGCAAGGCAAGGCAAGGCAAGGCAAGGCAAGGCAAGGCAAGGCAAGGCAAGGCAAGGCAAGGCAAGGCAAGGCAAGACAAGGCAAGACAAGACAAGACAAGGCAAGGCAAGGCAAGGCAAGGCAAGGCAAGAGAAGACAAGACAAGACAAGACAAGACAAGACAAGACAAGACAAGACAAGACAAGACAAGACAAGACAAGACAAGACAAGACAAGACAAGACAAGACAAGACAAGACAAGACAAGACAAGACAAGACAAGACAAGACAAGACAAGATAAGATAAGTTAAGATAGGACGTGACAGGACAAGATAAGGTAAGAAAAGTCAAGACAATACAAGACAAGATGAGAGAAGATGAGACAAGAAAAGACAAGATTAGATAGGACAGGACAGGACAAGATAAGGTAAGATAAGGTAAGATTAGCTAAGATAAGGTAACAAAAGGCAAGACAAGACAAGATAAGGCAAGATGAGACAAGACAAGAGAGGACCGGACAAGATGAGGTAAGATAAGGCAAGATAAGATGAGATGAGATGAGATGAGACATACGAAACGAAATAAGACGAGACAAGACAAGAGATAAGGCAAGGCAAGGCAAGGCAAGGCAAGGCAAGGCAAGGCAAGGCAAGGCAAGGCAAGGCAAGGCAAGGCAAGGCAAGGCAAGGCAAGACAAGACAAGACAAGACAAGACAAGATAAGATAAGATAAGTTAAGATAAGATAAGATAAGATAAGTTAAGATAGGACGTGACAGGACAAGATAAGGTAAGAAAAGACAAGAGAAGACAATATGAGAGAAGATGAGACAAGACAAGACAAGACAAGATTAGATAGGACAGGACAGGACAGGACAGGACAACATAAGGTAAGATAAGGTAAGATAAGGAGGATAAGGCAAGATGAGATGAGATGAGATAATAGAGGACAAGATAAGGTAAGAAAAGGCAATACAACACAAGATATGGCAAGATGAGATAAGACAAGAGAAGACAAGACAAGACAAGATAGGACAGGACAGGACAAGATAAGGTAAGATAGGATAAGGCAAGATAAGATAAGATGAGATGAGATGAGACGATACGAGACGAAATAAGACGAGACAAGACAAGAGATAAGATAAGGCAAGGCAAGGCAAGGCAAGGCAAGGCAAGGCAAGGCAAGGCAAGGCAAGGCAAGGCAAGGCAAGGCAAGGCAAGATAAGATAAAATAAGATAAGATAAGATAAGATAAGATAAGATAAGATAGGACGAGACAGGACAAGATAAAGTAAGAAAAGGCAAGACAAGACAAGATAAGAGAAGATTAGATAGGACGGGACAGGACAAGGTAAGGTAAGATTAGCTAAGATAAGGTAAGAAAAGACAAGATGAGACAAGATGAGGTAAGATAAGGCAAGATAAGGTGAGGCAAGGCAAGGCAAGGCAAGACAAGACAAGAGAAGACAAGACAAGACAAGACAAGACAAGACAAGACAAGACAAGACAAGACAAGACAAGACAAGATAAGATAAGATAATAAGACCAGAGAAGACAAGACAAGACAAGATAAGTTAAGATAGGATAAGATAAGATAGGACATGACAGGACAAGATAAGGTAAGAAAAGACAAGACAAGACAAGATGCTCTCAAGATGAGACAAGACAAGACAAGACAAGATTAGATAGGACAGGACAGGATTAGGTAAGATTAGGTAAGATTAGGTAAGATAAGGAGGATAAGGCAAGATGAGATGAGATGAGAGAAGACAGGATAAGATAAGGCAAGATGAGACAAGATAAAGCAAGATGAGACAACATGTGACAAGAGAAGAGAAGAAAAGGCAAAATAAGAAAGGACAGGAGAAGATTAGGTAAGATAAGATGAGATGAGATGAGATGAGACGAGACGACATGAGACAAGACAAGATATAAGGTAAGATAAGATAAGATGATAAGTCAAGAGAAGACAAGACAAGATTAGATAGGACAGGACAGGACAAGATAAGGTAAGATAACGTAAGATTAGCTAAGATAAGGTAACAAAAGGCAAGAGAAGACAAGATAAGGCAAGATGAGACAAGACAAGAGAGGACAGGACAAGATGAGGTAAGATAAGGCAAGATAAGGCGAGATAAGGCGAGGCAAGGCAAGGCAAGACAAGACAAGGCAAGGCAAGACAAGACAAGACAAGACAAGACAAGACAAGACAAGACAAGACAAGACAAGATAAGATAAGATGGGACGTGACAGGACAAGATAAGGTAAGAAAAGTCAAGACAAGACAAGATGAGAGAAGATGAGACAAGACAAGATTAGATAGGGCAGGACAGGACAACAAAAGGTAAGATAAGGTAAGATAAGGAGGATAAGGCAAGATGAGATGAGATGAGATAATAGAGGACAAGATAAGGTAAGAAAAGGCAATACAACACAAGATATGGCAAGATGAGATAAGACAAGAGAAGACAAGACAAGATAGGACAGGACAGGACAAGACAGGACAAGGCAAGATAGGACAGGGCAGGACAAGATAAGGTAAGGTAAGGCAAGATGAGATGAGATGAGATGAGATGAGACGATATGAGACGAGACGAAATAAGACGAGACAAGACAAGAAAAGAGATAAGACAAGACAAGACAAGACAAGACAAGACAAGTTAAGATAAGATAAGATAAGAAGATGAGATGAGATGAGATAAGATAAGATAAGATAAGATAGGATAAGACAAGACAAGACAAGACAAGACAAGACAAGACAAGACAAGACAAGACAAGACAAGACAAGACAAGACAAGACAAGACAAGATAAGATAAGATAAGATAAGATAAGATAAGATTTTAAGATAAGATAAGATAAGATAGGACGTGACAGGACAAGATAAGGTAAGAAAAGACAAGACAAGACAAGATGAGAGAAGATGAGACAAGACAAGACAAGACAAGATTAGATAGGACAGGACAGGACAACATAAGGTAAGATAAGGTAAGATAAGGAGGATAAGGCAAGATGAGATAATAGAGGACAAGATAAGATAAGAAAAGGCAATACAACACAAGATATGGCAAGATGAGATAAGACAAGAGAAGACAAGACAAGATAGGACAGGACAGGACAAGACAGGACAAGGCAAGATAGGACAGGGCAGGACAAGATAAGGTAAGATAAGGCAAGATAAGATGAGATGAGATGAGAAGATACGAGACGATACGAGACGCAATAAGACGAGACAAGACAAGAGATAAGGTAAGGTAAGGTAAGGTAAGGTAAGGAAAGACAAGACAAGACAAGGCAAGGCAAGGCAAGGCAAGGCAAGGCAAGGCAAGGCAAGGCAAGGCAAGGCAAGGCAAGGCAAGGCAAGGCAAGGCAAGGCAAGGCAAGGCAAGGCAAGACAAGGCAAGACAAGACAAGACAAGACAAGACAAGATAAGATAAGATAAGACAGGACAAGATAAGGTAAGAAAAGGAAAGAGAAGACAAGATAAGGAGAGATGAGACACAATGAGACAAGACAAGTCAAGTCAAGACAAGACAAGTTAAGACAAGAGAAGACAAGAAAAGATAAGATAAGTTAAGATGTGATAAGATAGGACGAGAAAGTACAAGATAAAGTAAGAAAAGGCAAGACAAGAAAAGATGAGAGAAGATTAGATAAGACGGGACAGGACAAGAAAAGGTAAGATAAGGTAAGATTAGGTAAGATAACGAGGATAAGGCAAGATTAGATGAGATGAGATAAGACAGGACAAGATAAGGCAAGATGAGACAAGATAAAGCAAGATGAGACAACATGTGACAAGACAAGAGAAGAAAAGGCAAAATAAGAAAGGACAGGAGAAGATTAGGTAAGATAAGATGAGATGAGATGAGATGAGACGAGACGACATAAGACAAGACAAGATATAAGGTAAGATAAGATAAGATAAGATGATAAGTCAAGAGAAGACAAGACAAGATTAGATAGGACAGGACAGGACAGGACAAGATAAGGTAAGATAAGGTAAGATTAGCTAAGATAAGGTAACAAAAGGCAAGACAAGACAAGATAAGGCAAGATGAGACAAGACAAGAGAGGACTGGACAAGATGAGGCAAGATAAGGCGAGATAAGGCGAGACAAGGCAAGTCGAGGCAAGGCAAGGCAAGGCAAGGCAAGGCAAGGCAAGGCAAGGCAAGGCAAGGCAAGACAAGACAAGACAAGACAAGATAAGATAGGATGAGACAGGACAAGATAAGGTAAGAAAGGGAAAGGGAAGACAAGATAAGGAGAGAAGAGACACGATGAGACAAGACAAGACAAGTCAAGACAAGACAAGGTAAGACAAGAGAAGACAAGACAAGAAAAGATAAGTAAAGATAAGATAAGATAGGACGAGACAGGACAAGATAAAGTAAGAAAAGGCAAGACAAGACAAGATGAGAGAAGATTAGATAGGACGGGACAGGAAAAGATAACGTAAGATTAGCTAAGATAAGGTAAGAAAAGGCAAGACAAGACAAGATAAGGCAAGATGAGACAAGATGAGACAAGACAAGACAGGACAGGAAAAGATGAGGTAAGATAAGGCAAGATAAGGCAAGGCAAGGCAAGGCAAGGCAAGGCAAGGCAAGGCAAGACAAGACAAGACAAGACAAGACAAGACAAGACAAGATAAGATAAGTTAAGATAGGACGTGACAGGACAAGATAAGGTAAGAAAAGACAAGACAAGACAATATGAGAGAAGATGAGACAAGACAAGACAAGACAAGATTAGATAGGATAGGACAGGACAGGACAGGAAATGACAACATAAGGTAAGATAAGGTAAGATAAGGAGGATAAGGCAAGATGAGATGAGATGAGATAATAGAGGACAAGATAAGGTAAGAAAAGGCAATACAACACAAGATATGGCAAGATGAGATAAGACAAGAGAAGACAAGACAAGATAGGACAGGACAGGACAAGATAAGGTAAGATAAGGCAAGATAAGGTGAGATGAGATGAGATGAGACGATACGAGACGAAATAAGACGAGACAAGACAAGACAAGACAAGACAAGACAAGACAAGACAAGAGATAAGATAAGGCAAGGCAAGGCAAGGCAAGGCAAGGCAAGGCAAGGCAAGGCAAGGCAAGGCAAGGCAAGGCAAGGCAAGGCAAGGCAAGGCAAGGCAAGGCAAGGCAAGGCAAGGCAAGGCAAGGCAAGGCAAGGCAAGGGATAAGGCAAGGCAAGGCAAGGCAAGGCAAGGCAAGGCAAGGCAAGGCAAGGCAAGGCAAGGCAAGGCAAGGCAAGGCAAGGCAAGGCAAGGCAAGGCAAGGCAAGGCAAGGCAAGGCAAGGCAAGGCAAGGCAAGGCAAGGCAAGGCAAGGCAAGGCAAGGGATAAGGCAAGGCAAGGGATAAGGCAAGGCAAGGCAAGGCAAGGCAAGGGATAAGGCAAGGCAAGGCAAGGCAAGGCAAGGCAAGGCAAGGCAAGGCAAGGCAAGGCAAGGCAAGGCAAGGCAAGGCAAGGGATAAGGCAAGGCAAGGCAAGGGATAAGGCAAGGCAAGGCAAGGGATAAGGCAAGGCAAGGCAAGGCAAGGCAAGGGATAAGGCAAGGCAAGGCAAGGCAAGGCAAGGGATAAGGCAAGGCAAGGCAAGGCAAGGCAAGGCAAGGCAAGGGATAAGGCAAGGCAAGGCAAGGGATAAGGCAAGGCAAGGCAAGGCAAGGCAAGGGATAAGGCAAGGGATAAGGCAAGGCAAGGCAAGGGATAAGGCAAGGAAAGGCAAGGGATAAGGCAAGGCAAGGCAAGGGATAAGGCAAGGCAAGGCAAGGGATAAGGCAAGGCAAGGCAAGGGATAAGGCAAGGCAAGGCAAGGGATAAGGCAAGGCAAGGCAAGGGATAAGGCAAGGCAAGGCAAGGGATAAGGCAAGGCAAGGCAAGGGATAAGGCAAGGCAAGGCAAGGGATAAGGCAAGGCAAGGCAAGGGATAAGGCAAGGCAAGGCAAGGGATAAGGCAAGGCAAGGCAAGGGATAAGGCAAGGCAAGGCAAGGGATAAGGCAAGGCAAGGCAAGGGATAAGGCAAGGCAAGGCAAGGGATAAGGCAAGGCAAGGCAAGGGATAAGGCAAGGCAAGGCAAGGGATAAGGCAAGGCAAGGCAAGGGATAAGGCAAGGCAAGGCAAGGGATAAGGCAAGGCAAGGCAAGGGATAAGGCAAGGCAAGGCAAGGGATAAGGCAAGGCAAGGCAAGGGATAAGGCAAGGCAAGGCAAGGGATAAGGCAAGGCAAGGCAAGGGATAAGGCAAGGCAAGGCAAGGGATAAGGCAAGGCAAGGCAAGGGATAAGGCAAGGGATAAGGCAAGGGATAAGGCAAGGGATAAGGCAAGGGATAAGGCAAGGCAAGGCAAGGGATAAGGCAAGGCAAGGCAAGGGATAAGGCAAGGGATAAGGCAAGGGATAAGGCAAGGCAAGGCAAGGGATAAGGCAAGGCAAGGCAAGGGATAAGGCAAGGGATAAGGCAAGGGATAAGGCAAGGGATAAGGCAAGGGATAAGGCAAGGCAAGGCAAGGGATAAGGCAAGGCAAGGCAAGGGATAAGGCAAGGGATAAGGCAAGGGATAAGGCAAGGCAAGGCAAGGGATAAGGCAAGGGATAAGGCAAGGGATAAGGCAAGGCAAGGCAAGGGATAAGGCAAGGGATAAGGCAAGGCAAGGCAAGGGATAAGGCAAGGGATAAGGCAAGGCAAGGCAAGGGATAAGGCAAGGGATAAGGCAAGGCAAGGCAAGGGATAAGGCAAGGGATAAGGCAAGGCAAGGCAAGGGATAAGGCAAGGCAAGGCAAGGGAAGGCAAGGCAAGGGAAGGGAAGGCAAGGGATAAGGCAAGGGATAAGGCAAGGCAAGGCAACGGATAAGGCAAGGCAAGGCAAGGGATAAGGCAAGGCAAGGCAAGGGATAAGGCAAGGCAAGGCAAGGGATAAGGCAAGGCAAGGCAAGGGATAAGGCAAGGCAAGGCAAGGGATAAGGCAAGGCAAGGCAAGGGATAAGGCAAGGCAAGGCAAGGGATAAGGCAAGGCAAGGCAAGGGATAAGGCAAGGCAAGGCAAGGGATAAGGCAAGGCAAGGCAAGGGATAAGGCAAGGCAAGGCAAGGGATAAGGCAAGGCAAGGCAAGGGATAAGGCAAGGCAAGGCAAGGGATAAGGCAAGGCAAGGCAAGGGATAAGGCAAGGCAAGGCAAGGGATAAGGCAAGGCAAGGCAAGGGATAAGGCAAGGCAAGGCAAGGGATAAGGCAAGGCAAGGCAAGGGATAAGGCAAGGCAAGGCAAGGGATAAGGCAAGGCAAGGCAAGGGATAAGGCAAGGCAAGGCAAGGGATAAGGCAAGGCAAGGCAAGGGATAAGGCAAGGCAAGGCAAGGGATAAGGCAAGGCAAGGCAAGGGATAAGGCAAGGCAAGGCAAGGGATAAGGCAAGGCAAGGCAAGGGATAAGGCAAGGCAAGGCAAGGGATAAGGCAAGGCAAGGCAAGGGATAAGGCAAGGCAAGGCAAGGGATAAGGCAAGGCAAGGCAAGGGATAAGGCAAGGCAAGGCAAGGGATAAGGCAAGGCAAGGCAAGGGATAAGGCAAGGCAAGGCAAGGGATAAGGCAAGGCAAGGCAAGGGATAAGGCAAGGCAAGGCAAGGGATAAGGCAAGGCAAGGCAAGGGATAAGGCAAGGCAAGGCAAGGGATAAGGCAAGGCAAGGCAAGGGATAAGGCAAGGCAAGGCAAGGGATAAGGCAAGGCAAGGCAAGGGATAAGGCAAGGCAAGGCAAGGGATAAGGCAAGGCAAGGCAAGGGATAAGGCAAGGCAAGGCAAGGGATAAGGCAAGGCAAGGCAAGGGATAAGGCAAGGCAAGGCAAGGGATAAGGCAAGGCAAGGCAAGGGATAAGGCAAGGCAAGGCAAGGGATAAGGCAAGGCAAGGCAAGGGATAAGGCAAGGCAAGGCAAGGGATAAGGCAAGGCAAGGCAAGGGATAAGGCAAGGCAAGGCAAGGGATAAGGCAAGGCAAGGCAAGGGATAAGGCAAGGCAAGGCAAGGGATAAGGCAAGGCAAGGCAAGGGATAAGGCAAGGCAAGGCAAGGGATAAGGCAAGGCAAGGCAAGGGATAAGGCAAGGCAAGGCAAGGGATAAGGCAAGGCAAGGCAAGGGATAAGGCAAGGCAAGGCAAGGGATAAGGCAAGGCAAGGCAAGGGATAAGGCAAGGCAAGGCAAGGGATAAGGCAAGGCAAGGCAAGGGATAAGGCAAGGCAAGGCAAGGGATAAGGCAAGGCAAGGCAAGGGATAAGGCAAGGCAAGGCAAGGGATAAGGCAAGGCAAGGCAAGGGATAAGGCAAGGCAAGGCAAGGGATAAGGCAAGGCAAGGCAAGGGATAAGGCAAGGCAAGGCAAGGGATAAGGCAAGGCAAGGCAAGGGATAAGGCAAGGCAAGGCAAGGGATAAGGCAAGGCAAGGCAAGGGATAAGGCAAGGCAAGGCAAGGGATAAGGCAAGGCAAGGCAAGGGATAAGGCAAGGCAAGGCAAGGGATAAGGCAAGGCAAGGCAAGGGATAAGGCAAGGCAAGGCAAGGGATAAGGCAAGGCAAGGCAAGGGATAAGGCAAGGCAAGGCAAGGGATAAGGCAAGGCAAGGCAAGGGATAAGGCAAGGCAAGGCAAGGGATAAGGCAAGGCAAGGCAAGGGATAAGGCAAGGCAAGGCAAGGGATAAGGCAAGGCAAGGCAAGGGATAAGGCAAGGCAAGGCAAGGGATAAGGCAAGGCAAGGCAAGGGATAAGGCAAGGCAAGGCAAGGGATAAGGCAAGGCAAGGCAAGGGATAAGGCAAGGCAAGGCAAGGGATAAGGCAAGGCAAGGCAAGGGATAAGGCAAGGCAAGGCAAGGGATAAGGCAAGGCAAGGCAAGGGATAAGGCAAGGCAAGGCAAGGGATAAGGCAAGGCAAGGCAAGGGATAAGGCAAGGCAAGGCAAGGGATAAGGCAAGGCAAGGCAAGGGATAAGGCAAGGCAAGGCAAGGGATAAGGCAAGGCAAGGCAAGGGATAAGGCAAGGCAAGGCAAGGGATAAGGCAAGGCAAGGCAAGGGATAAGGCAAGGCAAGGCAAGGGATAAGGCAAGGCAAGGCAAGGGATAAGGCAAGGCAAGGCAAGGGATAAGGCAAGGCAAGGCAAGGGATAAGGCAAGGCAAGGCAAGGGATAAGGCAAGGCAAGGCAAGGGATAAGGCAAGGCAAGGCAAGGGATAAGGCAAGGCAAGGCAAGGGATAAGGCAAGGCAAGGCAAGGGATAAGGCAAGGCAAGGCAAGGGATAAGGCAAGGCAAGGCAAGGGATAAGGCAAGGCAAGGCAAGGGATAAGGCAAGGCAAGGCAAGGGATAAGGCAAGGCAAGGCAAGGGATAAGGCAAGGCAAGGCAAGGGATAAGGCAAGGCAAGGCAAGGGATAAGGCAAGGCAAGGCAAGGGATAAGGCAAGGCAAGGCAAGGCAAGGGATAAGGCAAGGCAAGGCAAGGGATAAGGCAAGGCAAGGCAAGGCAAGGCAAGGCAAGGCAAGGCAAGGCAAGGGATAAGGCAAGGCAAGGGATAAGGCAAGGCAAGGCAAGGCAAGGCAAGGGATAAGGCAAGGCAAGGCAAGGCAAGGCAAGGCAAGGCAAGGCAAGGCAAGGCAAGGCAAGGCAAGGCAAGGCAAGGGATAAGGCAAGGCAAGGCAAGGGATAAGGCAAGGCAAGGCAAGGGATAAGGCAAGGCAAGGCAAGGGATAAGGCAAGGCAAGGCAAGGGATAAGGCAAGGCAAGGCAAGGGATAAGGCAAGGCAAGGCAAGGGATAAGGCAAGGCAAGGCAAGGGATAAGGCAAGGCAAGGCAAGGGATAAGGCAAGGCAAGGCAAGGGATAAGGCAAGGCAAGGCAAGGGATAAGGCAAGGCAAGGCAAGGGATAAGGCAAGGCAAGGCAAGGCAAGGGATAAGGCAAGGCAAGGGATAAGGCAAGGCAAGGGATAAGGCAAGGCAAGGCAAGGCAAGGCAAGGGATAAGGCAAGGCAAGGCAAGGCAAGGCAAGGGATAAGGCAAGGCAAGGCAAGGGATAAGGCAAGGCAAGGCAAGGGATAAGGCAAGGCAAGGCAAGGCAAGGGATAAGGCAAGGCAAGGCAAGGGATAAGGCAAGGGATAAGGCAAGGGATAAGGCAAGGGATAAGGCAAGGGATAAGGCAAGGGATAAGGCAAGGGATAAGGCAAGGGATAAGGCAAGGGATAAGGCAAGGGATAAGGCAAGGGATAAGGCAAGGGATAAGGCAAGGGATAAGGCAAGGGATAAGGCAAGGGATAAGGCAAGGGATAAGGCAAGGGATAAGGCAAGGGATAAGGCAAGGGATAAGGCAAGGGATAAGGCAAGGGATAAGGCAAGGGATAAGGCAAGGGATAAGGCAAGGGATAAGGCAAGGGATAAGGCAAGGGATAAGGCAAGGGATAAGGCAAGGGATAAGGCAAGGGATAAGGCAAGGGATAAGGCAAGGGATAAGGCAAGGGATAAGGCAAGGGATAAGGCAAGGGATAAGGCAAGGGATAAGGCAAGGGATAAGGCAAGGGATAAGGCAAGGGATAAGGCAAGGGATAAGGCAAGGGATAAGGCAAGGGATAAGGCAAGGGATAAGGCAAGGGATAAGGCAAGGGATAAGGCAAGGGATAAGGCAAGGGATAAGGCAAGGGATAAGGCAAGGGATAAGGCAAGGGATAAGGCAAGGGATAAGGCAAGGGATAAGGCAAGGGATAAGGCAAGGGATAAGGCAAGGGATAAGGCAAGGGATAAGGCAAGGGATAAGGCAAGGGATAAGGCAAGGGATAAGGCAAGGGATAAGGCAAGGGATAAGGCAAGGGATAAGGCAAGGGATAAGGCAAGGGATAAGGCAAGGGATAAGGCAAGGGATAAGGCAAGGGATAAGGCAAGGGATAAGGCAAGGGATAAGGCAAGGGATAAGGCAAGGGATAAGGCAAGGGATAAGGCAAGGGATAAGGCAAGGGATAAGGCAAGGGATAAGGCAAGGGATAAGGCAAGGGATAAGGCAAGGGATAAGGCAAGGGATAAGGCAAGGGATAAGGCAAGGGATAAGGCAAGGGATAAGGCAAGGGATAAGGCAAGGGATAAGGCAAGGGATAAGGCAAGGGATAAGGCAAGGGATAAGGCAAGGGATAAGGCAAGGGATAAGGCAAGGGATAAGGCAAGGGATAAGGCAAGGGATAAGGCAAGGGATAAGGCAAGGGATAAGGCAAGGGATAAGGCAAGGGATAAGGCAAGGGATAAGGCAAGGGATAAGGCAAGGGATAAGGCAAGGGATAAGGCAAGGGATAAGGCAAGGGATAAGGCAAGGGATAAGGCAAGGGATAAGGCAAGGGATAAGGCAAGGGATAAGGCAAGGGATAAGGCAAGGGATAAGGCAAGGGATAAGGCAAGGGATAAGGCAAGGGATAAGGCAAGGGATAAGGCAAGGGATAAGGCAAGGGATAAGGCAAGGGATAAGGCAAGGGATAAGGCAAGGGATAAGGCAAGGGATAAGGCAAGGGATAAGGCAAGGGATAAGGCAAGGGATAAGGCAAGGGATAAGGCAAGGGATAAGGCAAGGGATAAGGCAAGGGATAAGGCAAGGGATAAGGCAAGGGATAAGGCAAGGGATAAGGCAAGGGATAAGGCAAGGGATAAGGCAAGGGATAAGGCAAGGGATAAGGCAAGGGATAAGGCAAGGGATAAGGCAAGGGATAAGGCAAGGGATAAGGCAAGGGATAAGGCAAGGGATAAGGCAAGGGATAAGGCAAGGGATAAGGCAAGGGATAAGGCAAGGGATAAGGCAAGGGATAAGGCAAGGGATAAGGCAAGGGATAAGGCAAGGGATAAGGCAAGGGATAAGGCAAGGGATAAGGCAAGGGATAAGGCAAGGGATAAGGCAAGGGATAAGGCAAGGGATAAGGCAAGGGATAAGGCAAGGGATAAGGCAAGGGATAAGGCAAGGGATAAGGCAAGGGATAAGGCAAGGGATAAGGCAAGGGATAAGGCAAGGGATAAGGCAAGGGATAAGGCAAGGGATAAGGCAAGGGATAAGGCAAGGGATAAGGCAAGGGATAAGGCAAGGGATAAGGCAAGGGATAAGGCAAGGGATAAGGCAAGGGATAAGGCAAGGGATAAGGCAAGGGATAAGGCAAGGGATAAGGCAAGGGATAAGGCAAGGGATAAGGCAAGGGATAAGGCAAGGGATAAGGCAAGGGATAAGGCAAGGGATAAGGCAAGGGATAAGGCAAGGGATAAGGCAAGGGATAAGGCAAGGGATAAGGCAAGGGATAAGGCAAGGGATAAGGCAAGGGATAAGGCAAGGGATAAGGCAAGGGATAAGGCAAGGGATAAGGCAAGGGATAAGGCAAGGGATAAGGCAAGGGATAAGGCAAGGGATAAGGCAAGGGATAAGGCAAGGGATAAGGCAAGGGATAAGGCAAGGGATAAGGCAAGGGATAAGGCAAGGGATAAGGCAAGGGATAAGGCAAGGGATAAGGCAAGGGATAAGGCAAGGGATAAGGCAAGGGATAAGGCAAGGGATAAGGCAAGGGATAAGGCAAGGGATAAGGCAAGGGATAAGGCAAGGGATAAGGCAAGGGATAAGGCAAGGGATAAGGCAAGGGATAAGGCAAGGGATAAGGCAAGGGATAAGGCAAGGGATAAGGCAAGGGATAAGGCAAGGGATAAGGCAAGGGATAAGGCAAGGGATAAGGCAAGGGATAAGGCAAGGGATAAGGCAAGGGATAAGGCAAGGGATAAGGCAAGGGATAAGGCAAGGGATAAGGCAAGGGATAAGGCAAGGGATAAGGCAAGGGATAAGGCAAGGGATAAGGCAAGGGATAAGGCAAGGGATAAGGCAAGGGATAAGGCAAGGGATAAGGCAAGGGATAAGGCAAGGGATAAGGCAAGGGATAAGGCAAGGGATAAGGCAAGGGATAAGGCAAGGGATAAGGCAAGGGATAAGGCAAGGGATAAGGCAAGGGATAAGGCAAGGGATAAGGCAAGGGATAAGGCAAGGGATAAGGCAAGGGATAAGGCAAGGGATAAGGCAAGGGATAAGGCAAGGGATAAGGCAAGGGATAAGGCAAGGGATAAGGCAAGGGATAAGGCAAGGGATAAGGCAAGGGATAAGGCAAGGGATAAGGCAAGGGATAAGGCAAGGGATAAGGCAAGGGATAAGGCAAGGGATAAGGCAAGGGATAAGGCAAGGGATAAGGCAAGGGATAAGGCAAGGGATAAGGCAAGGGATAAGGCAAGGGATAAGGCAAGGGATAAGGCAAGGGATAAGGCAAGGGATAAGGCAAGGGATAAGGCAAGGGATAAGGCAAGGGATAAGGCAAGGGATAAGGCAAGGGATAAGGCAAGGGATAAGGCAAGGGATAAGGCAAGGGATAAGGCAAGGGATAAGGCAAGGGATAAGGCAAGGGATAAGGCAAGGGATAAGGCAAGGGATAAGGCAAGGGATAAGGCAAGGGATAAGGCAAGGGATAAGGCAAGGGATAAGGCAAGGGATAAGGCAAGGGATAAGGCAAGGGATAAGGCAAGGGATAAGGCAAGGGATAAGGCAAGGGATAAGGCAAGGGATAAGGCAAGGGATAAGGCAAGGGATAAGGCAAGGGATAAGGCAAGGGATAAGGCAAGGGATAAGGCAAGGGATAAGGCAAGGGATAAGGCAAGGGATAAGGCAAGGGATAAGGCAAGGGATAAGGCAAGGGATAAGGCAAGGGATAAGGCAAGGGATAAGGCAAGGGATAAGGCAAGGGATAAGGCAAGGGATAAGGCAAGGGATAAGGCAAGGGATAAGGCAAGGGATAAGGCAAGGGATAAGGCAAGGGATAAGGCAAGGGATAAGGCAAGGGATAAGGCAAGGGATAAGGCAAGGGATAAGGCAAGGGATAAGGCAAGGGATAAGGCAAGGGATAAGGCAAGGGATAAGGCAAGGGATAAGGCAAGGGATAAGGCAAGGGATAAGGCAAGGGATAAGGCAAGGGATAAGGCAAGGGATAAGGCAAGGGATAAGGCAAGGGATAAGGCAAGGGATAAGGCAAGGGATAAGGCAAGGGATAAGGCAAGGGATAAGGCAAGGGATAAGGCAAGGGATAAGGCAAGGGATAAGGCAAGGGATAAGGCAAGGGATAAGGCAAGGGATAAGGCAAGGGATAAGGCAAGGGATAAGGCAAGGGATAAGGCAAGGGATAAGGCAAGGGATAAGGCAAGGGATAAGGCAAGGGATAAGGCAAGGGATAAGGCAAGGGATAAGGCAAGGGATAAGGCAAGGGATAAGGCAAGGGATAAGGCAAGGGATAAGGCAAGGGATAAGGCAAGGGATAAGGCAAGGGATAAGGCAAGGGATAAGGCAAGGGATAAGGCAAGGGATAAGGCAAGGGATAAGGCAAGGGATAAGGCAAGGGATAAGGCAAGGGATAAGGCAAGGGATAAGGCAAGGGATAAGGCAAGGGATAAGGCAAGGGATAAGGCAAGGGATAAGGCAAGGGATAAGGCAAGGGATAAGGCAAGGGATAAGGCAAGGGATAAGGCAAGGGATAAGGCAAGGGATAAGGCAAGGGATAAGGCAAGGGATAAGGCAAGGGATAAGGCAAGGGATAAGGCAAGGGATAAGGCAAGGGATAAGGCAAGGGATAAGGCAAGGGATAAGGCAAGGGATAAGGCAAGGGATAAGGCAAGGGATAAGGCAAGGGATAAGGCAAGGGATAAGGCAAGGGATAAGGCAAGGGATAAGGCAAGGGATAAGGCAAGGGATAAGGCAAGGGATAAGGCAAGGGATAAGGCAAGGGATAAGGCAAGGGATAAGGCAAGGGATAAGGCAAGGGATAAGGCAAGGGATAAGGCAAGGGATAAGGCAAGGGATAAGGCAAGGGATAAGGCAAGGGATAAGGCAAGGGATAAGGCAAGGGATAAGGCAAGGGATAAGGCAAGGGATAAGGCAAGGGATAAGGCAAGGGATAAGGCAAGGGATAAGGCAAGGGATAAGGCAAGGGATAAGGCAAGGGATAAGGCAAGGGATAAGGCAAGGGATAAGGCAAGGGATAAGGCAAGGGATAAGGCAAGGGATAAGGCAAGGGATAAGGCAAGGGATAAGGCAAGGGATAAGGCAAGGGATAAGGCAAGGGATAAGGCAAGGGATAAGGCAAGGGATAAGGCAAGGGATAAGGCAAGGGATAAGGCAAGGGATAAGGCAAGGGATAAGGCAAGGGATAAGGCAAGGGATAAGGCAAGGGATAAGGCAAGGGATAAGGCAAGGGATAAGGCAAGGGATAAGGCAAGGGATAAGGCAAGGGATAAGGCAAGGGATAAGGCAAGGGATAAGGCAAGGGATAAGGCAAGGGATAAGGCAAGGGATAAGGCAAGGGATAAGGCAAGGGATAAGGCAAGGGATAAGGCAAGGGATAAGGCAAGGGATAAGGCAAGGGATAAGGCAAGGGATAAGGCAAGGGATAAGGCAAGGGATAAGGCAAGGGATAAGGCAAGGGATAAGGCAAGGGATAAGGCAAGGGATAAGGCAAGGGATAAGGCAAGGGATAAGGCAAGGGATAAGGCAAGGGATAAGGCAAGGGATAAGGCAAGGGATAAGGCAAGGGATAAGGCAAGGGATAAGGCAAGGGATAAGGCAAGGGATAAGGCAAGGGATAAGGCAAGGGATAAGGCAAGGGATAAGGCAAGGGATAAGGCAAGGGATAAGGCAAGGGATAAGGCAAGGGATAAGGCAAGGGATAAGGCAAGGGATAAGGCAAGGGATAAGGCAAGGGATAAGGCAAGGGATAAGGCAAGGGATAAGGCAAGGGATAAGGCAAGGGATAAGGCAAGGGATAAGGCAAGGGATAAGGCAAGGGATAAGGCAAGGGATAAGGCAAGGGATAAGGCAAGGGATAAGGCAAGGGATAAGGCAAGGGATAAGGCAAGGGATAAGGCAAGGGATAAGGCAAGGGATAAGGCAAGGGATAAGGCAAGGGATAAGGCAAGGGATAAGGCAAGGGATAAGGCAAGGGATAAGGCAAGGGATAAGGCAAGGGATAAGGCAAGGGATAAGGCAAGGGATAAGGCAAGGGATAAGGCAAGGGATAAGGCAAGGGATAAGGCAAGGGATAAGGCAAGGGATAAGGCAAGGGATAAGGCAAGGGATAAGGCAAGGGATAAGGCAAGGGATAAGGCAAGGGATAAGGCAAGGGATAAGGCAAGGGATAAGGCAAGGGATAAGGCAAGGGATAAGGCAAGGGATAAGGCAAGGGATAAGGCAAGGGATAAGGCAAGGGATAAGGCAAGGGATAAGGCAAGGGATAAGGCAAGGGATAAGGCAAGGGATAAGGCAAGGGATAAGGCAAGGGATAAGGCAAGGGATAAGGCAAGGGATAAGGCAAGGGATAAGGCAAGGGATAAGGCAAGGGATAAGGCAAGGGATAAGGCAAGGGATAAGGCAAGGGATAAGGCAAGGGATAAGGCAAGGGATAAGGCAAGGGATAAGGCAAGGGATAAGGCAAGGGATAAGGCAAGGGATAAGGCAAGGGATAAGGCAAGGGATAAGGCAAGGGATAAGGCAAGGGATAAGGCAAGGGATAAGGCAAGGGATAAGGCAAGGGATAAGGCAAGGGATAAGGCAAGGGATAAGGCAAGGGATAAGGCAAGGGATAAGGCAAGGGATAAGGCAAGGGATAAGGCAAGGGATAAGGCAAGGGATAAGGCAAGGGATAAGGCAAGGGATAAGGCAAGGGATAAGGCAAGGGATAAGGCAAGGGATAAGGCAAGGGATAAGGCAAGGGATAAGGCAAGGGATAAGGCAAGGGATAAGGCAAGGGATAAGGCAAGGGATAAGGCAAGGGATAAGGCAAGGGATAAGGCAAGGGATAAGGCAAGGGATAAGGCAAGGGATAAGGCAAGGGATAAGGCAAGGGATAAGGCAAGGGATAAGGCAAGGGATAAGGCAAGGGATAAGGCAAGGGATAAGGCAAGGGATAAGGCAAGGGATAAGGCAAGGGATAAGGCAAGGGATAAGGCAAGGGATAAGGCAAGGGATAAGGCAAGGGATAAGGCAAGGGATAAGGCAAGGGATAAGGCAAGGGATAAGGCAAGGGATAAGGCAAGGGATAAGGCAAGGGATAAGGCAAGGGATAAGGCAAGGGATAAGGCAAGGGATAAGGCAAGGGATAAGGCAAGGGATAAGGCAAGGGATAAGGCAAGGGATAAGGCAAGGGATAAGGCAAGGGATAAGGCAAGGGATAAGGCAAGGGATAAGGCAAGGGATAAGGCAAGGGATAAGGCAAGGGATAAGGCAAGGGATAAGGCAAGGGATAAGGCAAGGGATAAGGCAAGGGATAAGGCAAGGGATAAGGCAAGGGATAAGGCAAGGGATAAGGCAAGGGATAAGGCAAGGGATAAGGCAAGGGATAAGGCAAGGGATAAGGCAAGGGATAAGGCAAGGGATAAGGCAAGGGATAAGGCAAGGGATAAGGCAAGGGATAAGGCAAGGGATAAGGCAAGGGATAAGGCAAGGGATAAGGCAAGGGATAAGGCAAGGGATAAGGCAAGGGATAAGGCAAGGGATAAGGCAAGGGATAAGGCAAGGGATAAGGCAAGGGATAAGGCAAGGGATAAGGCAAGGGATAAGGCAAGGGATAAGGCAAGGGATAAGGCAAGGGATAAGGCAAGGGATAAGGCAAGGGATAAGGCAAGGGATAAGGCAAGGGATAAGGCAAGGGATAAGGCAAGGGATAAGGCAAGGGATAAGGCAAGGGATAAGGCAAGGGATAAGGCAAGGGATAAGGCAAGGGATAAGGCAAGGGATAAGGCAAGGGATAAGGCAAGGGATAAGGCAAGGGATAAGGCAAGGGATAAGGCAAGGGATAAGGCAAGGGATAAGGCAAGGGATAAGGCAAGGGATAAGGCAAGGGATAAGGCAAGGGATAAGGCAAGGGATAAGGCAAGGGATAAGGCAAGGGATAAGGCAAGGGATAAGGCAAGGGATAAGGCAAGGGATAAGGCAAGGGATAAGGCAAGGGATAAGGCAAGGGATAAGGCAAGGGATAAGGCAAGGGATAAGGCAAGGGATAAGGCAAGGGATAAGGCAAGGGATAAGGCAAGGGATAAGGCAAGGGATAAGGCAAGGGATAAGGCAAGGGATAAGGCAAGGGATAAGGCAAGGGATAAGGCAAGGGATAAGGCAAGGGATAAGGCAAGGGATAAGGCAAGGGATAAGGCAAGGGATAAGGCAAGGGATAAGGCAAGGGATAAGGCAAGGGATAAGGCAAGGGATAAGGCAAGGGATAAGGCAAGGGATAAGGCAAGGGATAAGGCAAGGGATAAGGCAAGGGATAAGGCAAGGGATAAGGCAAGGGATAAGGCAAGGGATAAGGCAAGGGATAAGGCAAGGGATAAGGCAAGGGATAAGGCAAGGGATAAGGCAAGGGATAAGGCAAGGGATAAGGCAAGGGATAAGGCAAGGGATAAGGCAAGGGATAAGGCAAGGGATAAGGCAAGGGATAAGGCAAGGGATAAGGCAAGGGATAAGGCAAGGGATAAGGCAAGGGATAAGGCAAGGGATAAGGCAAGGGATAAGGCAAGGGATAAGGCAAGGGATAAGGCAAGGGATAAGGCAAGGGATAAGGCAAGGGATAAGGCAAGGGATAAGGCAAGGGATAAGGCAAGGGATAAGGCAAGGGATAAGGCAAGGGATAAGGCAAGGGATAAGGCAAGGGATAAGGCAAGGGATAAGGCAAGGGATAAGGCAAGGGATAAGGCAAGGGATAAGGCAAGGGATAAGGCAAGGGATAAGGCAAGGGATAAGGCAAGGGATAAGGCAAGGGATAAGGCAAGGGATAAGGCAAGGGATAAGGCAAGGGATAAGGCAAGGGATAAGGCAAGGGATAAGGCAAGGGATAAGGCAAGGGATAAGGCAAGGCAAGGCAAGGCAAGGCAAGGCAAGGCAAGGCAAGGCAAGGCAAGGCAAGGCAAGGCAAGGCAAGGCAAGGCAAGGCAAGGCAAGGCAAGGCAAGGCAAGGCAAGGCAAGGCAAGGCAAGGCAAGGCAAGGCAAGGCAAGGCAAGGCAAGGCAAGGCAAGGCAAGGCAAGGCAAGGCAAGGCAAGGCAAGGCAAGGCAAGGCAAGGCAAGGCAAGGCAAGGCAAGGCAAGGCAAGGCAAGGCAAGGCAAGGCAAGGCAAGGCAAGGCAAGGCAAGGCAAGGCAAGGCAAGGCAAGGCAAGGCAAGGCAAGGCAAGGCAAGGCAAGGCAAGGCAAGGCAAGGCAAGGCAAGGCAAGGCAAGGCAAGGCAAGGCAAGGCAAGGCAAGGCAAGGCAAGGCAAGGCAAGGCAAGGCAAGGCAAGGCAAGGCAAGGCAAGGCAAGGCAAGGCAAGGCAAGGCAAGGCAAGGCAAGGCAAGGCAAGGCAAGGCAAGGCAAGGCAAGGCAAGGCAAGGCAAGGCAAGGCAAGGCAAGGCAAGGCAAGGCAAGGCAAGGCAAGGCAAGGCAAGGCAAGGCAAGGCAAGGCAAGGCAAGGCAAGGCAAGGCAAGGCAAGGCAAGGCAAGGCAAGGCAAGGCAAGGCAAGGCAAGGCAAGGCAAGGCAAGGCAAGGCAAGGCAAGGCAAGGCAAGGCAAGGCAAGGCAAGGCAAGGCAAGGCAAGGCAAGGCAAGGCAAGGCAAGGCAAGGCAAGGCAAGGCAAGGCAAGGCAAGGCAAGGCAAGGCAAGGCAAGGCAAGGCAAGGCAAGGCAAGGCAAGGCAAGGCAAGGCAAGGCAAGGCAAGGCAAGGCAAGGCAAGGCAAGGCAAGGCAAGGCAAGGCAAGGCAAGGCAAGGCAAGGCAAGGCAAGGCAAGGCAAGGCAAGGCAAGGCAAGGCAAGGCAAGGCAAGGCAAGGCAAGGCAAGGCAAGGCAAGGCAAGGCAAGGCAAGGCAAGGCAAGGCAAGGCAAGGCAAGGCAAGGCAAGGCAAGGCAAGGCAAGGCAAGGCAAGGCAAGGCAAGGCAAGGCAAGGCAAGGCAAGGCAAGGCAAGGCAAGGCAAGGCAAGGCAAGGCAAGGCAAGGCAAGGCAAGGCAAGGCAAGGCAAGGCAAGGCAAGGCAAGGCAAGGCAAGGCAAGGCAAGGCAAGGCAAGGCAAGGCAAGGCAAGGCAAGGCAAGGCAAGGCAAGGCAAGGCAAGGCAAGGCAAGGCAAGGCAAGGCAAGGCAAGGCAAGGCAAGGCAAGGCAAGGCAAGGCAAGGCAAGGCAAGGCAAGGCAAGGCAAGGCAAGGCAAGGCAAGGCAAGGCAAGGCAAGGCAAGGCAAGGCAAGGCAAGGCAAGGCAAGGCAAGGCAAGGCAAGGCAAGGCAAGGCAAGGCAAGGCAAGGCAAGGCAAGGCAAGGCAAGGCAAGGCAAGGCAAGGCAAGGCAAGGCAAGGCAAGGCAAGGCAAGGCAAGGCAAGGCAAGGCAAGGCAAGGCAAGGCAAGGCAAGGCAAGGCAAGGCAAGGCAAGGCAAGGCAAGGCAAGGCAAGGCAAGGCAAGGCAAGGCAAGGCAAGGCAAGGCAAGGCAAGGCAAGGCAAGGCAAGATTAGAGAAGATTAGATAAGACAAGATAAGGTAAGATAAGGTAAGATAAGGCAAGACAAGACAGGATAAGGCAAGGCAAGGCAAGGCAAGATTAGAGAAGATTAGATAAGACAAGATAAGGTAAGATAAGGTAAGATAAGGCAAGACAAGACAGGATAAGGCAAGGCAAGGCAAGGCAAGATTAGAGAAGATTAGATAAGACAAGATAAGGTAAGATAAGGTAAGATAAGGCAAGACAAGACAGGATAAGGCAAGATTAGAGAAGATGAGACAAGACAAAACAAGGTAAGACAGGGCAAGACAAGAAGAGTCAAGACAAGACTAGACAAGGTAAGATAAGATAAGATAAGATAAGATAAGATAAGATAAGATAAGATAAGATAGAATGAGACAGGACAAGATAAGGTAAGATAAGGCAAGACAAGACAGGATAAGGCAAGATTAGAGAAGATTAGATAAGACAAGATAAGGTAAGATAAGGCAAGACAAGACAGGATAAGGCAAGATTAGAGAAGATGAGACAAGACAAAACAAGGTAAGACAGGGCAAGACAAGAAGAGTCAAGACAAGACTAGACAAGGTAAGACAAGACAAGACAACAAGACAAGAAAAAACAAGCCAAGACAAGTAAAGACGAGACAAGACGAGAAGAGACAAGACGAGACGAGACAAGACAAGACAAGACATGAGAAGACGAGACAAGACAAGACAAGACAAGACAACAAGACAAGATAAGGTAAGATAAGGTAAGATAAGGCAAGACAAGACAGGATAAGGCAAGGCAAGGCAAGGCAAGATTAGAGAAGATTAGATAAGACAAGATAAGGTAAGATAAGGTAAGATAAGGCAAGACAAGACAGGATAAGGCAAGATTAGAGAAGATGAGACAAGACAAAACAAGGTAAGACAGGGCAAGACAAGAAGAGTCAAGACAAGACTAGACAAGGTAAGATAAGATAAGATAAGATAAGATAAGATAAGATAAGATAGAATGAGACAGGACAAGATAAGGTAAGATAAGGCAAGACAAGACAGGATAAGGCAAGATTAGAGAAGATTAGATAAGACAAGATAAGGTAAGATAAGGCAAGACAAGAAGAGTCAAGACAAGACTAGACAAGGTAAGACAAGACAAGACAACAAGACAAGAAAAAACAAGCCAAGACAAGTAAAGACGAGACAAGACGAGAAGAGACAAGACGAGACGAGACAAGACAAGACAAGACATGAGAAGACGAGACAAGACAAGACAAGACAACAAGACAAGAAAAAACAAGCCAAGACAAGTAAAGACGAGACGAGACGAGAAGAGACAAGACGAGACGAGACAAGACATGAGAAGACAAGACGAGACGAGACAAGACAAGACAACAAGACAAGAAAAAACAAGCCAAGACAAGTAAAGACGAGACGAGACGAGAGGAGACAAGACGAGACGAGACAAGACATGAGAAGACAAGACGAGACGAGACAAGACAAGACAACAAGACAAGAAAAAACAAGCCAAGACAAGTAAAGACGAGACGAGACGAGAAGAGACAAGACGAGACGAGACAAGACATGAGAAGACAAGATGAGACGAGACAAGACAAGACAAGACATGAGAAGACAAGACAAGAAAGGAGAAGACGAGGCGAGGCGAGGCGAGGCGAGGCGAGGCGAGGCGAGGCGAGGCAAGGCAAGGCAAGGCACGATAAGATAAGATAAGATAAGATAAGATAAGATAAGATAAGATAAGATAAGATAAGATAAGATAAGATAAGATAAGATAAGATAAGATAAGATAAGATAAGATAAGATAAGATAAGATAAGATAAGATAAGATAAGATAAGATAGGATAAGATAGGATAAGATAGGATAAGATAGGATAAGATAGGATAAGATAGGATAAGATAAGATAGGATAAGATAGGATAAGATAGGATAAGAAAAGGCAAGACAAGTTTGGATAAGAGGGGACAGGACAAGATAAGGTAACATAAGGCAAGACAAGACAGGATAAGGCAAGATTAGAGAAGATGAGACAAGACAAGACAAGGTAAGACAGGACAAGACAAGAAGAGTCAAGACAAGACTAGACAAGGAAAGACAAGACAAGACAAGTCAACAAGACAAGACAAGACATGATGAGACGAGACGAGACGAGACGAGACAAGACAAGATAAGATAACATAAGATAAGATAACATAAGATAGGATGAGACAGGACAAGATAAGGTAAGAAAAAGCAAGAAAAGACAAGATAAGGCTAGATGAGACAAGACGAGACAAGACAAGAAGAGAAAGGAGAAGGTAAGAAATGACAAGACAAGACAAGGCAAGATAAGACAAGATAGGACGAAACAGGACAAGATAAGGTAAGAAAAGGCAAGATGAGAGAAGACGAGACAAGACAAGACAAGACAAGACAAGACAAGACAAGACAAGACAAGACAAGACAAGACAAGACAAGACAAGACAAGACAAGATAAGATAACATAAGATAGGGTGAGAAAGGACAAGATAAGGTAAGAAAAAGCAAGAAAAGACAAGATAAGGCAAGATGAGACAAGACGAGACAAGACAAGACAAGAAAAGAGAAGGTAAGACATGACAAGACAAGACAAGGCAAGATAAGACAAGATAGGATGAGACAGCACAAGATAAGGTAAGAAAAGGCAAGACAAGGCACGCCAAGACACGTTTTGATAAGACGGGACAGGACAAGAAAGGGTAAGAAAAGACAAGACAAGAAAAGACAAGAAAAGACATGACAATAGAAGACAAGACAAGAGAAGGCGAGACGAGACGAGACAAGACAAGACATGACAATACAAGACAAGACAAGACAAGAGAAGACGAGACGAGATGAGACAAGACAAGACAAGAAATGACAAGACAAGAAATGACAAGACAAGAAATGACAAGACAAGATAAGATAAGATAAGATAAGATAAGATAAGATAAGATAAGGTAAGATAAGATAAGACAAGATAAGATACAATAAGATAGGACGAGAATGGACAAGATAAGGTAACAAAAGGCAAGACAAGTCAAGACAACACAATACAAGTCAAGACAAGACAAGACAAGACAAGACAAGACAAGACAAGACAAGACAAGACAAGACAAGACAAGATAAGATAGGATGAGACAGGACAACATAAGGTAAGAAAAAGCAAGAAAAGACAAGATAAGGCAAGATGAGACAAGACGAGACAAGACAAGACAAGACAAGAAAAGACAAGACATGAGAAGACAAGAAAAGAGAAGACAAGATAAGATAAAATAAGATAAGATAAGATAAGACAAGATAAGATACAATAAGATAGGACGAGAATGGACAAGATAAGGTAACAAAAGGCAAGACAAGTCAAGACAACACAATACAAGTCAAGTCAAGTCAAGACAAGACAAAACAAGATAAGATAAGATAGGATGAGACAGGACAAGATAAGGTAAGATAAGGCAAGACAAGACAGGAAAAGGCAAGATTAGAGAAGATGAGATAAGACAAGATAAGGTAAGATAAGGCAAGACAAGACAGGATAAGGCAAGATTAGAGAAGATGAGACAAGACAAGACAAGGTAAGACAGGGCAAGACAAGAAGAGTCAAGACAAGACTAGACAAGGTAAGACAAGACAAGACAACAAGACAAGAAAAAACAAGACAAGATGAGAAGAGACGAGACAAGAAAAGAGAAGAAAAGACAAGACGAGACAAGACATGACATGACAATACAAGACAAGACAAGACAAGAGAAGACGAGACGAGACGAGATGAGACAAGACAAGACAAGACAAGACAAGAAATGATAAGAGAAGAAATGACAAGACAAGAAATGACAAGAGAAGATAAGATAAGATAAGATAAGATAAGGTAAGGTAAGGTAAGGTAAGGTAAGATAAGATAAGATAAGATAAGATAAGATAAGATAGGATGAGAAAGGACAAGATAAGGTAAGAAAATACAAGACAAGTCAACACAAGACAAAACTGTATAAGACGGGACAGGACAAGATAAGGTAAGATAAGGCAAGACAAGACAGGATAAGGCAAGATTAGAGAAGATGAGACAAGACAAGACAAGACAAGACAAGTCAAGACAAGACAAGACAAGACAAGACAAGTCAAGTCAAGTCAAGTCAAGTCAAGTCAAGTCAAGTCAAGACAAGACAAGACAAGACAAGACAAGACAAGACAAGACAAGACAAGACAAGACAAGACAAGACAAGACAAGACAAGACAAGACAAGACAAGACAAGACAAGATAAGATAAGATAAGATAAGATAAGATAAGATAAGATAAGATAAGATAAGATAAGATAAGATAGGATGAGAAAGGACAAGATAAGGTAACAAAAGGCAAGACAAGTCAAGACAACACAATACAAGTCAAGTCAAGACAAGACAAGACAAGACAAGACAAGACAAGACAAGATAAGATAAGATAAGATAAGATAAGATAAGATAAGATAGAATGAGACAGGACAAGATAAGGTAAGATAAGGCAAGACAAGACAGGATAAGGCAAGATTAGAGAAGATTAGATAAGACAAGATAAGGTAAGACAGGGCAAGACAAGAAGAGTCAAGACAAGACAAGACTAGACAAGGTAAGATAAGATAAGATAAGATAAGATAAGATAAGATAAGATAAGATAAGATAAGATAAGATAAGATAAGATAAGATAAGATAAGATAAGATAAGATAAGATAAGATAAGATAAGATAAGATAAGATAAGATAAGATAAGATAAGATAAGATAAGATAAGATAAGATAGAATGAGACAGGACAAGATAAGGTAAGATAAGGCAAGACAAGACAGGATAAGGCAAGATTAGAGAAGATTAGATAAGACAAGATAAGGTAAGATAAGGCAAGACAAGACAGGATAAGGCAAGATTAGAGAAGATGAGACAAGACAAAACAAGGTAAGACAGGGCAAGACAAGAAGAGTCAAGACAAGACTAGACAAGGTAAGACAAGACAAGACAACAAGACAAGAAAAAACAAGCCAAGACAAGTAAAGACGAGACAAGACGAGAAGAGACAAGACGAGACGAGACGAGACAAGACAAGACAAGACATGAGAAGACGAGACAAGACAAGACAAGACAAGACAACAAGACAAGAAAAAACAAGCCAAGACAAGTAAAGACGAGACGAGACGAGAAGAGAGAAGACGAGACGAGACAAGACATGAGAAGACAAGACGAGACAAGACAAGACAAGACAACAAGACAAGAAAAAACAAGCCAAGACAAGTAAAGACGAGACGAGACGAGAAGAGACAAGACGAGACGAGACAAGACATGAGAAGACAAGACGAGACGAGACAAGACAAGACAACAAGACAAGAAAAAACAAGCCAAGACAAGTAAAGACGAGACGAGACGAGAAGAGACAAGACGAGACGAGACAAGACATGAGAAGACAAGACGAGACGAGACAAGACAAGACAAGACATGAGAAGACAAGACAAGAAAGGAGAAGACGAGGCGAGGCGAGGCGAGGCGAGGCGAGGCGAGGCGAGGCGAGGCAAGGCAAGGCACGATAAGATAAGATAAGATAAGATAAGATAAGATAAGATAAGATAAGATAAGATAAGATAAGATAAGATAAGATAAGATAAGATAAGATAAGATAAGATAAGATAAGATAAGATAAGATAAGATAAGATAAGATAGGATAAGATAGGATAAGATAGGATAAGATAGGATAAGATAGGATAAGATAGGATAAGATAGGATAAGATAGGATAAGATAGGATAAGATAAGATAAGATAAGATAAGATAGGATAAGATAGGATAAGATAGGATAAGAAAAGGCAAGACAAGTTTGGATAAGAGGGGACAGGACAAGATAAGGTAACATAAGGCAAGACAAGACAGGATAAGGCAAGATTAGAGAAGATGAGACAAGACAAGACAAGGTAAGACAGGACAAGACAAGAAGAGTCAAGACAAGACTAGACAAGGAAAGACAAGACAAGACAAGTCAACAAGACAAGACAAGACATGATGAGACGAGACGAGACGAGACGAGACGAGACGAGACAAGACAAGATAAGATAACATAAGATAAGATAACATAAGATAACATAAGATAACATAAGATAGGATGAGACAGGACAAGATAAGGTAAGAAAAAGCAAGAAAAGACAAGATAAGGCTAGATGAGACAAGACGAGACAAGACAAGAAGAGAAAGGAGAAGGTAAGAAATGACAAGACAAGACAAGGCAAGATAAGACAAGATAGGACGAAACAGGACAAGATAAGGTAAGAAAAGGCAAGATGAGAGAAGATGAGACAAGAGAAGACAAGACAAGAGAAGACAAGACAAGACAAGACAAGACAAGACAAGACAAGACAAGACAAGATAACATAAGATAGGGTGAGAAAGGACAAGATAAGGTAAGAAAAAGCAAGAAAAGACAAGATAAGGCAAGATGAGACAAGACGAGACAAGACAAGACAAGAAAAGAGAAGGTAAGACATGACAAGACAAGACAAGGCAAGATAAGACAAGATAGGATGAGACAGCACAAGATAAGGTAAGAAAAGGCAAGACAAGGCACGCCAAGACACGTTTTGATAAGACGGGACAGGACAAGAAAGGGTAAGAAAAGACAAGACAAGAAAAGACAAGAAAAGACATGACAATAGAAGACAAGACAAGAGAAGGCGAGACGAGACGAGACAAGACAAGACATGACAATACAAGACAAGACAAGACAAGAGAAGACGAGACGAGATGAGACAAGACAAGACAAGAAATGACAAGACAAGAAATGACAAGACAAGAAATGACAAGACAAGATAAGATAAGATAAGATAAGATAAGATAAGGTAAGATAAGATAAGACAAGATAAGATACAATAAGATAGGACGAGAATGGACAAGATAAGGTAACAAAAGGCAAGACAAGTCAAGACAACACAATACAAGTCAAGACAAGACAAGACAAGACAAGACAAGACAAGACAAGACAAGACAAGACAAGACAAGACAAGACAAGACAAGACAAGACAAGACAAGACAAGACAAGACAAGACAAGATAAGATAGGATGAGACAGGACAACATAAGGTAAGAAAAAGCAAGAAAAGACAAGATAAGGCAAGATGAGACAAGACGAGACAAGACAAGACAAGAAAAGACAAGACATGAGAAGACAAGAAAAGAGAAGACAAGATAAGATAAAATAAGATAAGATAAGATAAGACAAGATAAGATACAATAAGATAGGACGAGAATGGACAAGATAAGGTAACAAAAGGCAAGACAAGTCAAGACAACACAATACAAGTCAAGTCAAGTCAAGACAAGACAAAACAAGATAAGATAAGATAGGATGAGACAGGACAAGATAAGGTAAGATAAGGCAAGACAAGACAGGAAAAGGCAAGATTAGAGAAGATGAGATAAGACAAGATAAGGTAAGATAAGGCAAGACAAGACAGGATAAGGCAAGATTAGAGAAGATGAGACAAGACAAGACAAGGTAAGACAGGGCAAGACAAGAAGAGTCAAGACAAGACTAGACAAGGTAAGACAAGACAAGACAACAAGACAAGAAAAAACAAGACAAGATGAGAAGAGACGAGACAAGAAAAGAGAAGAAAAGACAAGACGAGACAAGACATGACATGACAATACAAGACAAGACAAGACAAGAGAAGACGAGACGAGATGAGACAAGACAAGACAAGACAAGACAAGAAATGATAAGAGAAGAAATGACAAGACAAGAAATGACAAGAGAAGAAATGACAAGACAAGATAAGATAAGATAAGATAAGATAAGGTAAGGTAAGGTAAGATAAGATAAGATAAGATAAGATAAGATAAGATAAGATAAGATAAGATAAGATAAGATAAGATAAGATAGGATGAGAAAGGACAAGATAAGGTAAGAAAATACAAGACAAGTCAACACAAGACAAAATTGTATAAGACGGGACAGGACAAGATAAGGTAAGATAAGGCAAGACAAGACAGGATAAGGCAAGATTAGAGAAGATGAGACAAGACAAGACAAGACAAGTCAAGACAAGACAATACAAGTCAAGTCAAGACAAGACAAGACAAGACAAGACAAGACAAGACAAGACAAGACAAGACAAGACAAGACAAGACAAGACAAGACAAGACAAGACAAGACAAGACAAGACAAGACAAGACAAGACAAGACAAGACAAGACAAGATAAGATAAGATAAGATAAGATAAGATAAGATAGGATGAGAAAGGACAAGATAAGGTAAGAAAATACAAGACAAGTCGAGACAAGACAAAATTGGATAAGACCGGACAGGACAAGAAGAAATGACAAGACGAGACGAGACGAGACGAGACGAGACAAGACAAGACAAGACAAGACAAGACAAGACAAGACAAGATAAGATAGGATGAGACAGGACAACATAAGGTAAGAAAAAGCAAGAAAAGACAAGATAAGGCAAGATGAGACAAGACGAGACAAGACAAGACAAGAAAAGACAAGACATGAGAAGACAAGAAAAGAGAAGACAAGATAAGATAAAATAAGATAAGATAAGATAAGACAAGATAAGATACAATAAGATAGGACGAGAATGGACAAGATAAGGTAACAAAAGGCAAGACAAGTCAAGACAACACAATACAAGTCAAGTCAAGTCAAGACAAGACAAAACAAGATAAGATAAGATAGGATGAGACAGGACAAGATAAGGTAAGATAAGGCAAGACAAGACAGGAAAAGGCAAGATTAGAGAAGATGAGATAAGACAAGATAAGGTAAGATAAGGCAAGACAAGACAGGATAAGGCAAGATTAGAGAAGATGAGACAAGACAAGACAAGGTAAGACAGGGCAAGACAAGAAGAGTCAAGACAAGACTAGACAAGACAAGACAAGACAAGACAAGACAAGACAAGACAAGACAAGACAAGATAACATAAGATAGGGTGAGAAAGGACAAGATAAGGTAAGAAAAAGCAAGAAAAGACAAGATAAGGCAAGATGAGACAAGACGAGACAAGACAAGACAAGAAAAGAGAAGGTAAGACATGACAAGACAAGACAAGGCAAGATAAGACAAGATAGGATGAGACAGCACAAGATAAGGTAAGAAAAGGCAAGACAAGGCACGCCAAGACACGTTTTGATAAGACGGGACAGGACAAGAAAGGGTAAGAAAAGACAAGACAAGAAAAGACAAGAAAAGACATGACAATAGAAGACAAGACAAGAGAAGGCGAGACGAGACGAGACAAGACAAGACATGACAATACAAGACAAGACAAGACAAGAGAAGACGAGACGAGATGAGACAAGACAAGACAAGAAAAGACAAGACAAGAAATGACAAGACAAGAAATGACAAGACAAGATAAGATAAGATAAGATAAGGTAAGATAAGATAAGATAAGACAAGATAAGATACAATAAGATAGGACGAGAATGGACAAGATAAGGTAACAAAAGGCAAGACAAGTCAAGACAACACAATACAAGTCAAGACAAGACAAGACAAGACAAGACAAGACAAGACAAGACAAGACAAGACAAGACAAGACAACACCAGACAACACCAGACAAGATAAGACAAGACAAGACAAGACAAGACAAGACAAGACAAGACAAGACAAGACAAGACAAGACAAGACAAGACAAGACAAGACAAGACAAGACAAGACAAGATAAGATAAGATAAGATAAGATAGGATGAGAAAGGACAAGATAAGGTAAGAAAATACAAGACAAGTCGAGACAAGACAAAATTGGATAAGACCGGACAGGACAAGAAGAAATGACAAGACGAGACGAGACGAGACGAGACAAGACAAGACAAGACAAGACAAGACAAGACAAGATAAGATAGGATGAGACAGGACAACATAAGGTAAGAAAAAGCAAGAAAAGACAAGATAAGGCAAGATAAGACAAGACGAGACAAGACAAGACAAGAAAAGACAAGACATGAGAAGACAAGAAAAGAGAAGACAAGATAAGATAAAATAAGATAAGATAAGATAAGACAAGATAAGATACAATAAGATAGGACGAGAATGGACAAGATAAGGTAACAAAAGGCAAGACAAGTCAAGACAACACAATACAAGTCAAGTCAAGTCAAGACAAGACAAAACAAGATAAGATAAGATAGGATGAGACATGACAAGATAAGGTAAGATAAGGCAAGACAAGACAGGAAAAGGCAAGATTAGAGAAGATGAGATAAGACAAGATAAGGTAAGATAAGGCAAGACAAGACAGGATAAGGCAAGATTAGAGAAGATGAGACAAGACAAGACAAGGTAAGACAGGGCAAGACAAGAAGAGTCAAGACAAGACTAGACAAGGTAAGACAAGACAAGACAACAAGACAAGAAAAAACAAGACAAGATGAGAAGAGACGAGACAAGAAAAGAGAAGAAAAGACAAGACGAGACAAGACATGACATGACAATACAAGACAAGACAAGACAAGAGAAGACGAGACGAGATGAGACAAGACAAGACAAGACAAGAAATGATAAGAGAAGAAATGACAAGACAAGAAATGACAAGAGAAGAAATGACAAGACAAGATAAGATAAGATAAGATAAGATAAGATAAGATAAGGTAAGGTAAGGTAAGATAAGATAAGATAAGATAAGATAAGATAAGATAAGATAGGATGAGAAAGGACAAGATAAGGTAAGAAAATACAAGACAAGTCAACACAAGACAAAATTGTATAAGACGGGACAGGACAAGATAAGGTAAGATAAGGCAAGACAAGACAGGATAAGGCAAGATTAGAGAAGATGAGACAAGACAAGACAAGACAAGTCAAGACAAGACAAGACAAGACAAGACAAGACAAGACAAGACAATACAAGTCAAGTCAAGTCAAGTCAAGTCAAGTCAAGTCAAGACAAGACAAGACAAGACAAGACAAGACAAGACAAGACAAGACAAGACAAGACAAGACAAGACAAGACAAGACAAGACAAGACAAGGTAAGACAAGACAAGACAAGACAAGATAAGATAAGATAAGATAAGATAAGATAGGATGAGAAAGGACAAGATAAGGTAACAAAAGGCAAGACAAGTCAAGACAACACAATACAAGTCAAGTCAAGACAAGACAAGACAACACCAGACAACACCAGACAAGACAAGACAAGACAAGACAAGACAAGACAAGACAAGACAAGACAAGACAAGACAAGACAAGACAAGACAAGACAAGACAAGACAAGACAAGACAAGACAAGACAAGACAAGACAAGACAAGACAAGACAAGACAAGACAAGACAAGACAAGACAAGATAAGATAAGATAAGATAGGATGAGAAAGGACAAGATAAGGTAAGAAAATACAAGACAAGTCGAGACAAGACAAAATTGGATAAGACCGGACAGGACAAGAAGAAATGACAAGACGAGACGAGACGAGACGAGACGAGACGAGACGAGACGAGACGAGACGAGACGAGACGAGACAAGACAAGACAAGACAAGACAAGACAAGACAAGACAAGGCAAGGTAAGGTAAGGTAAGGTAAGGTAAGGTAAGGTAAGGTAAGGTAAGGTAAGACAAGAAGAGACAAGACAAAGTAAAACAAGACAAGACAAGACAAGGTAAGGTAAGGTAAGGTAAGGTAAGGTAAGGTAAGGTAAGGTAAGGTAAGGTAAGGTAAGACAAGACAAGAAGAGACAATACAAGGTAAGACAAGGCAAGACAAGACGAGACGAGACGAGACGAGACGAGACGAGACGAGACGAGACGAGACGAGACGAGACGAGACGAGATGAGATAAGATAAGATAAGATAAGATAGGATGAGAAAGGACAAGATAAGGTAAGAAAATACAAGACAAGTCGAGACAAGACAAAATTGGATAACACCGGACAGGACAAGAAGAAATGACAAGACGAGACGAGACGAGACGAGACGAGACGAGACGAGACGAGACGAGACGAGACGAGACGAGACGAGACGAGACGAGACGAGACAAGACAAGACAAGACAAGACAAGACAAGACAAGGTAAGGTAAGGTAAGGTAAGGTAAGGTAAGGTAAGGTAAGGTAAGGTAAGGTAAGGTAAGACAAGAAGAGACAAGACAAAGTAAGACAAGACAAGACAAGACAAGACAAGACAAGACAAGGTAAGGTAAGGTAAGGTAAGGTAAGGTAAGGTAAGGTAAGGTAAGGTAAGGTAAGACAAGACAAGAAGAGACAATACAAGGTAAGACAAGGCAAGACAAGACGAGACGAGACGAGACGAGACGAGACGAGACGAGACGAGACGAGACGAGACGAGACGAGACGAGACGAGACAAGATAAGAGAAGAGAAGACAAGACAAGACAAGACAAGACAAGACAAGACAAGACAAGACAAGATAAGATAAGATAAGATAAGATAAGATAAGATAGGATGAGAAAGGACAAGATAAGGTAAGAAAATACAAGACAAGTCAACACAAGACAAAATTGTATAAGACGGGACAGGACAAGATAAGGTAAGATAAGGCAAGACAAGACAGGATAAGGCAAGATTAGAGAAGATGAGACAAGACAAGACAAGTCAAGTCAAGACAAGACAATACAAGTCAAGTCAAGTCAAGTCAAGTCAAGTCAAGTCAAGACAAGACAAGACAAGACAAGACAAGACAAGACAAGACAAGACAAGACAAGACAAGACAAGACAAGACAAGACAAGACAAGACAAGACAAGGTAAGACAAGACAAGACAAGACAAGACAAGATAAGATAAGATAAGATAAGATAAGATAGGATGAGAAAGGACAAGATAAGGTAACAAAAGGCAAGACAAGTCAAGACAACACAATACAAGTCAAGTCAAGACAAGACAAGGCAAGACAAGACAACACCAGACAACACCAGACAACACCAGACAAGATAAGATAAGATAAGATAAGACAAGACAAGACAAGACAAGACAAGACTAGACAAGACAAGACAAGACAAGACAAGACAAGACAAGACAAGACCAGATAAGATAAGATAAGATAAGATAAGATAAGATAGGATGAGAAAGGACAAGATAAGGTAAGAAAATACAAGACAAGTCAAGACAAGACAAAATTGGATAAGACCGGACAGGACAAGAAGAAATGACAAGACGAGACGAGACGAGACGAGACGAGACGAGACAAGACAAGACAAGACAAGACAAGACAAGACAAGACAAGACAAGACAAGACAAGACAAGACAAGACAAGACAAGACAAGACAAGACAAGACAAGACAAGATAAGATAAGATAAGATAAGATAAGATAGAATGAGACAGGACAAGATAAGGTAAGATAAGGCAAGACAAGACAGGATAAGGCAAGATTAGAGAAGATTAGATAAGACAAGATAAGGTAAGATAAGGCAAGACAAGACAGGATAAGGCAAGATTAGAGAAGATGAGACAAGACAAAACAAGGTAAGACAGGGCAAGACAAGAAGAGTCAAGACAAGACTAGACAAGGTAAGACAAGACAAGACAACAAGACAAGAAAAAACAAGCCAAGACAAGTAAAGACGAGACAAGACGAGAAGAGACAAGACGAGACGAGTCAAGACAAGACAAGACATGAGAAGACGAGACAAGACAAGACAAGACAAGACAACAAGACAAGAAAAAACAAGCCAAGACAAGTAAAGACGAGACGAGACGAGAAGAGACAAGACGAGACGAGACAAGACATGAGAAGACAAGACGAGACGAGACAAGACAAGACAACAAGACAAGAAAAAACAAGCCAAGACAAGTAAAGACGAGACGAGACGAGAAGAGACAAGACGAGACGAGACAAGACATGAGAAGACAAGACGAGACGAGACAAGACAAGACAAGACATGAGAAGACAAGACAAGAAAGGAGAAGACGAGGCGAGGCGAGGCGAGGCGAGGCGAGGCGAGGCGAGGCGAGGCAAGGCAAGGCAAGGCACGATAAGATAAGATAAGATAAGATAAGATAAGATAAGATAAGATAAGATAAGATAAGATAAGATAAGATAAGATAAGATAAGATAAGATAAGATAAGATAAGATAAGATAAGATAAGATAAGATAAGATAAGATAAGATAAGATAAGATAAGATAAGATAAGATAAGATAAGATAAGATAAGATAAGATAAGATAAGATAAGATAAGATAAGATAGGATAAGATAAGATAAGATAGGATAAGCTAGGATAAGCTAGGATAAGATAGGATAAGATAGGATAAGATAGGATAAGATAGGATAAGATAGGATAAGATAAGATAAGAAGACAATAGAAGACAAGACAAGAGAAGGCGAGACGAGACGAGACAAGACAAGACATGACAATACAAGACAAGACAAGACAAGAGAAGACGAGACGAGATGAGACAAGACAAGACAAGAAATGACAAGACAAGAAATGACAAGACAAGAAATGACAAGACAAGATAAGATAAGATAAGATAAGATAAGATAAGGTAAGATAAGATAAGATAAGACAAGATAAGATACAATAAGATAGGACGAGAATGGACAAGATAAGGTAACAAAAGGCAAGACAAGTCAAGACAACACAATACAAGTCAAGACAAGACAAGACAAGACAAGACAAGACAAGACAAGAGAAGACAAGACAAGACAAGACAAGACAAGACAAGACAAGACAAGGTAAGGTAAGGTAAGGTAAGGTAAGGTAAGGTAAGGTAAGGTAAGGTAAGGTAAGGTAAGACAAGAAGAGACAAGACAAAGTAAGACAAGACAAGACAAGACAAGACAAGACAAGACAAGGTAAGGTAAGGTAAGGTAAGGTAAGGTAAGGTAAGGTAAGGTAAGGTAAGGTAAGGTAAGGTAAGGTAAGGTAAGACAAGACAAGAAGAGACAATACAAGGTAAGACAAGGCAAGACAAGACAAGACGAGACGAGACGAGACGAGACGAGACGAGACGAGACGAGACGAGACGAGACGAGACGAGACGAGACGAGACAAGATAAGAGAAGAGAAGACAAGAGAAGACAAGACAAGACAAGACAAGACAAGACAAGACAAGACAAGATAAGATAAGATAAGATAAGATAAGATAAGATAGGATGAGAAAGGACAAGATAAGGTAAGAAAATACAAGACAAGTCAACACAAGACAAAATTGTATAAGACGGGACAGGACAAGATAAGGTAAGATAAGGCAAGACAAGACAGGATAAGGCAAGATTAGAGAAGATGAGACAAGACAAGACAAGTCAAGTCAAGACAAGACAATACAAGTCAAGTCAAGTCAAGTCAAGTCAAGACAAGACAAGACAAGACAAGACAAGACAAGACAAGACAAGACAAGACAAGACAAGACAAGACAAGACAAGACAAGATAAGATAAGATAAGATAGGATGAGAAAGGACAAGATAAGGTAACAAAAGGCAAGACAAGTCAAGACAACACAATACAAGTCAAGTCAAGACAAGACAAGACAAGACAAGACAACACCAGACAACACCAGACAACACCAGACAAGATAAGATAAGATAAGATAAGATAAGACAAGACAAGACAAGACAAGACAAGACAAGACAAGACAAGACAAGACTAGACAAGACAAGACAAGACAAGACAAGACAAGACAAGACAAGACAAGACAAGACCAGACAAGACAAGACAAGATAAGATAAGATAAGATAAGATAAGATAAGATAAGATAAGATAAGATAAGATAAGATAGGATAGGATGAGAAAGGACAAGATAAGGTAAGAAAATACAAGACAAGTCAAGACAAGACAAAATTGGATAAGACCGGACAGGACAAGAAGAAATGACAAGACGAGACGAGACGAGACGAGACGAGACGAGACAAGACAAGACAGGACAGGACAAGACAAGACAAGACAAGACAAGACAAGACAAGACAAGACAAGACAAGACAAGACAAGACAAGATAAGATAAGATAAGATAAGATAAGATAAGATAAGATAGAATGAGACAGGACAAGATAAGGTAAGATAAGGCAAGACAAGACAGGATAAGGCAAGATTAGAGAAGATTAGATAAGACAAGATAAGGTAAGATAAGGCAAGACAAGACAGGATAAGGCAAGATTAGAGAAGATGAGACAAGACAAAACAAGGTAAGACAGGGCAAGACAAGAAGAGTCAAGACAAGACTAGACAAGGTAAGACAAGACAAGACAACAAGACAAGAAAAAACAAGCCAAGACAAGTAAAGATAAGACAAGATAGGATGAGACAGCACAAGATAAGGTAAGAAAAGGCAAGACAAGTCAAGACAACACAATACAAGTCAAGACAAGACAAGACAAGACAAGACAAGATAAGATAGGATGAGACAGGACAACATAAGGTAAGAAAAAGCAAGAAAAGACAAGATAAGGCAAGATGAGACAAGAAGAGTCAAGACAAGACTAGACAAGGTAAGACAAGACAAGACAACAAGACAAGAAAAAACAAGCCAAGACAAGTAAAGACGAGACGAGACGAGAAGAGACAAGACGAGACGAGACAAGACAAGACAAGACATGAGAAGACAAGACAAGAAAAGAGAAGACGAGCCAAGACAAGACAAGACATGACATGACAATACAAGAAATGACAAGAGAAGAAATCACAAGATAAGGTAAGGTAAGGTAAGGTAAGGTAAGGCAAGGCAAGGCAAGGCAAGGCAAGGCAAGGCAAGGCAAGGCAAGGCAAGGCAAGGCAAGGCAAGGCAAGGCAAGGCAAGGGAAGACAAGACAAGACAAGACAAGACAAGACAAGACAAGACAAGATAAGATAAGATAAGATAAGACAAGATAAGATAAGATAAGATAAGATAAGATAAGATAAGACAAGACAAGACAAGACAAGACAAGACAAGACAAGACAAGACAAGAAAAGAAAAGACAAGAAAAGACAAGACAAGACAAGACAAGACAAGACAAGACAAGACAAGGTAAGGTAAGGTAAGGTAAGGTAAGGTAAGGTAAGGTAAGGTAAGGTAAGGTAAGGTAAGGTAAGGTAAGGTAAGGTAAGGTAAGACAAGAAGAGACAAGACGAGACAAGACGAGACAAGACAAGGCCAGGCCAGGCCAGGCCAGACCAGGCCAGACCAGACCAGACAAGACAAGACAAGACAAGACAAGACAAGACAAGACAAGACAGGATGAGACAGGACAAGACAAGACAAGGCAAGGCAAGGCAAGGCAAGGCAAGGCAAGGCAAGGCAAGGCAAGGCAAGGCAAGGCAAGACAAGACAAGACAAGACAAGACAAGACAAGACAAGACAAGACAAGACAAGACAAGACAAGACAAGACAAGACAAGACAAGACAAGACAAGACAAGACAAGACAAGACAAGACAAGACAAGACAAGACAAGACAAGACAAGACAAGACAAGACAAGACAAGACAAGACAAGACAAGACAAGACAAGACAAGACAAGACAAGACAAGACAAGACAAGACAAGACAAGACAAGACAAGACAAGACAAGACAAGACAAGACAAGATAAGATAAGATAGAATGAGACAGGACAAGATAAGGTAAGATAAGGCAAGACAAGACAGGATAAGGCAAGATTAGAGAAGATTAGATAAGACAAGATAAGGTAAGATAAGGCAAGACAAGACAGGATAAGGCAAGATTAGAGAAGATGAGACAAGACAAAACAAGGTAAGACAGGGCAAGACAAGATGAGTCAAGACAAGACTAGACAAGGTAAGACAAGACAAGACAACAAGACAAGAAAAAACAAGCCAAGACAAGTAAAGACGAGACGAGACGAGAAGAGACAAGACGAGACGAGACAAGACATGAGAAGACAAGACGAGACGAAACAAGACAAGACAAGACATGAGAAGACAAGACAAGAAAGGAGAAGACGAGGCGAGGCGAGGCGAGGCGAGGCGAGGCGAGGCAAGGCAAGGCAAGGCAAGGCAAGGCAAGGCAAGGCAAGGCACGATAAGATAAGATAAGATAAGATAAGATAAGATAAGATAAGATAAGATAAGATAAGATAAGATAAGATAAGATAAGATAAGATAAGATAAGATAAGATAAGATAAGATAAGATAAGATAAGATAAGATAAGATAAGATAAGATAAGATAAGATAAGATAAGATAAGATAAGATAAGATAAGATAAGATAAGGTAAGATAAGATAAGGTAAGACAGGACAAGACAAGAAGAGTCAAGACAAGACTAGACAAGGAAAGACAAGACAAGACAAGTCAACAAGACAAGACAAGACATGATGAGACGAGACGAGACGAGACGAGACAAGACAAGATAAGATAAGATAACATAAGATAAGATAACATAAGATAACATAAGATAACATAAGATAGGATGAGACAGGACAAGATAAGGTAAGAAAAAGCAAGAAAAGACAAGATAAGGCTAGATGAGACAAGACGAGACAAGACAAGAAGAGAAAGGAGAAGGTAAGACATGACAAGACAAGACAAGGCAAGATAAGACAAGATAGGACGAAACAGGACAAGATAAGGTAAGAAAAGGCAAGATGAGAGAAGATGAGACAAGACAAGACAAGACAAGACAAGACAAGACAAGACAAGACAAGACAAGACAAGACAAGACAAGACAAGACAAGACAAGACAAGACAAGATAAGATAACATAAGATAGGGTAAGAAAGGACAAGATTAGGTAAGAAAAAGCAAGAAAAGACAAGATAAGGCAAGATGAGACAAGACGAGACAAGACAAGACAAGACAAGACAAGACAAGACAAGACAAGACAAGACAAGACAAGACAAGACAAGACAAGATAAGATAACATAAGATAGGGTGAGAAAGGACAAGATAAGGTAAGAAAAAGCAAGAAAAGACAAGATAAGGCAAGATGAGACAAGACGAGACAAGACAAGACAAGAAAAGAGAAGGTAAGACATGACAAGACAAGACAAGGCAAGATAAGACAAGATAGGATGAGACAGCACAAGATAAGGTAAGAAAAGGCAAGACAAGGCACGCCAAGACACGTTTTGATAAGACGGGACAGGACAAGAAAGGGTAAGAAAAGACAAGACAAGAAAAGACAAGAAAAGACATGACAATAGAAGACAAGACAAGAGAAGGCGAGACGAGACGAGACAAGACAAGACATGACAATACAAGACAAGACAAGACAAGAGAAGACGAGACGAGATGAGACAAGACAAGACAAGAAATGACAAGACAAGAAATGACAAGACAAGAAATGACAAGACAAGACAAGATAAGATAAGATAAGATAAGATAAGATAAGGTAAGATAAGATAAGATAAGATAAAATAAAATAAGATAAGATAAGACAAGATAAGATACAATAAGATAGGACGAGAATGGACAAGATAAGGTAACAAAAGGCAAGACAAGTCAAGACAACACAATACAAGTCAAGACAAGACAAGACAAGACAAGACAAGACAAGACAAGATAAGATAGGATGAGACAGGACAACATAAGGTAAGAAAAAGCAAGAAAAGACAAGATAAGGCAAGATGAGACAAGACGAGACAAAACAAGACAAGAAAAGACAAGACATGAGAAGACAAGAAAAGAGAAGACAAGATAAGATAAAATAAGATAAGATAAGATAAGACAAGATAAGATACAATAAGATAGGACGAGAATGGACAAGATAAGGTAACAAAAGGCAAGACAAGTCAAGACAACACAATACAAGTCAAGTCAAGTCAAGACAAGACAAAACAAGATAAGATAAGATAGGATGAGACAGGACAAGATAAGGTAAGATAAGGCAAGACAAGACAGGAAAAGGCAAGATTAGAGAAGATGAGATAAGACAAGATAAGGTAAGATAAGGCAAGACAAGACAGGATAAGGCAAGATTAGAGAAGATGAGACAAGACAAGACAAGGTAAGACAGGGCAAGACAAGAAGAGTCAAGACAAGACTAGACAAGGTAAGACAAGACAAGACAACAAGACAAGAAAAAACAAGACAAGACGAGAAGAGACGAGACAAGAAAAGAGAAGAAAAGACAAGACGAGACAAGACATGACATGACAATACAAGACAAGACAAGACAAGACGAGACGAGATGAGACAAGACAAGACAAGACAAGACAAGAAATGATAAGAGAAGAAATGACAAGACAAGATAAGATAAGATAAGATAAGGTAAGGTAAGGTAAGGTAAGGTAAGATAAGATAAGATAAGATAAGATAAGATAAGATAAGATAAGATAAGATAAGGTAAGGTAAGATAAGATAAGATAAGATAAGATAAGATAAGATAAGATAAGATAAGATAAGATAAGATAAGATAAGATAAGATAAGATAAGATAAGATAAGATAAGGTAAGACAGGACAAGACAAGAAGAGTCAAGACAAGACTAGACAAGGAAAGACAAGACAAGACAAGTCAACAAGACAAGACAAGACATGATGAGACGAGACGAGACAAGACAAGACAAGATAAGATAAGATAACATAAGATAAGATAACATAAGATAACATAAGATAACATAAGATAGGATGAGACAGGACAAGATAAGGTAAGAAAAAGCAAGAAAAGACAAGATAAGGCTAGATGAGACAAGACGAGACAAGACAAGAAGAGAAAGGAGAAGGTAAGACATGACAAGACAAGACAAGGCAAGATAAGACAAGATAGGACGAAACAGGACAAGATAAGGTAAGAAAAGGCAAGATGAGAGAAGATGAGACAAGACAAGACAAGACAAGACAAGACAAGACAAGACAAGACAAGACAAGACAAGATAAGATAACATAAGATAGGGTGAGAAAGGACAAGATAAGGTAAGAAAAAGCAAGAAAAGACAAGATAAGGCAAGATTAGAGAAGATGAGATAAGACAAGATAAGGTAAGATAAGGCAAGACAAGACAGGATAAGGCAAGATTAGAGAAGATGAGACAAGACAAGACAAGGTAAGACAGGGCAAGACAAGAAGAGTCAAGACAAGACTAGACAAGGTAAGACAAGACAAGACAACAAGACAAGAAAAAACAAGACAAGACGAGAAGAGACGAGACAAGAAAAGAGAAGAAAAGACAAGACGAGACAAGACATGACATGACAATACAAGACAAGACAAGACAAGACAAGACGAGACGAGATGAGACAAGACAAGACAAGACAAGACAAGAAATGATAAGAGAAGAAATGACAAGACAAGACAAGATAAGATAAGATAAGATAAGATAAGATAAGATAAGGTAAGGTAAGATAAGATAAGATAAGATAAGATAAAATAAAATAAGATAAGATAAGACAAGATAAGATACAATAAGATAGGACGAGAATGGACAAGATAAGGTAACAAAAGGCAAGACAAGTCAAGACAACACAATACAAGTCAAGACAAGACAAGACAAGACAAGACAAGACAAGACAAGACAAGACAAGACAAGACAAGACAAGACAAGACAAGACAAGACAAGACAAGAC
Source organism: Bothrops alternatus (assembly GCA_034064705.1). Taxonomy (NCBI): domain Eukaryota; kingdom Metazoa; phylum Chordata; class Lepidosauria; order Squamata; family Viperidae; genus Bothrops; species Bothrops alternatus. The sequence continues at coordinate 1,383,853 of JARGCV010000207.1, forward strand.
AAGACAAGACAAGACAAGACAAGACAAGACAAGACAAGACAAGACAAGACAAGACAAGATAGGATGAGACAGGACAAGATAAGGTAAGAAAAAGCAAGAAAAGACAAGATAAGGCAAGATGAGACAAGACGAGACAAGACAAGACAAGAATAGACAAGACATGAGAAGACAAGACAATAGAAGACAAGATAAGATAAAATAAGATAAGATAAGATAAGATAAGATAAGACAAGATAAGATAGGATGAGAAAGGACAAGTTAAGGTAAGAAAATACAAGACAAGTCAAGACAAGACAAAATTGGATAAGACGGGACAGGACAAGATAAGGTAAGATAAGACAGGAAAATGACAAGAAATGACAAGACAAGATAAGATTAGATAAGATAAGATAAGATAAGATAAGACAAGATAAGACAAGATAAGACAAGAAGAGAAAAGATAAGGTAAGACAAGACAAGACGAGACAAGACGAGACAGATAAGATAAGATAAGATAGGATAAGATAAGATAAGATAGGATAAGCTAGGATAAGATAGGATAAGATAGGATAAGATAGGATAAGATAGGATAAGATAGGATAAGATAGGATAAGATAAGATAAGATAAGATAAGATAGGATAAGATAGGATAAGATAGGATAAGAAAAGGCAAGACAAGTTTGGATAAGAGGGGACAGGACAAGATAAGGTAACATAAGGCAAGACAAGACAGGATAAGGCAAGATTAGAGAAGATGAGACAAGACAAGACAAGGTAAGACAGGACAAGACAAGAAGAGTCAAGACAAGACTAGACAAGGAAAGACAAGACAAGACAAGTCAACAAGACAAGACAAGACATGATGAGACGAGACGAGACGAGACGAGACGAGACGAGACAAGACAAGATAAGATAACATAAGATAAGATAACATAAGATAACATAAGATAACATAAGATAGGATGAGACAGGACAAGATAAGGTAAGAAAAAGCAAGAAAAGACAAGATAAGGCTAGATGAGACAAGACGAGACAAGACAAGAAGAGAAAGGAGAAGGTAAGACATGACAAGACAAGACAAGGCAAGATAAGACAAGATAGGACGAAACAGGACAAGATAAGGTAAGAAAAGGCAAGATGAGAGAAGATGAGACAAGACAAGACAAGACAAGACAAGACAAGACAAGACAAGACAAGACAAGACAAGACAAGACAAGACAAGACAAGACAAGACAAGACAAGGCAAGACAAGACAAGACAAGACAAGACAAGACAAGACAAGATAAGATAACATAAGATAGGGTGAGAAAGGACAAGATAAGGTAAGAAAAAGCAAGAAAAGACAAGATAAGGCAAGATGAGACAAGACGAGACAAGACAAGACAAGAAAAGAGAAGGTAAGACATGACAAGACAAGACAACGCAAGATAAGACAAGATAGGATGAGACAGCACAAGATAAGGTAAGAAAAGGCAAGACAAGGCACGCCAAGACACGTTTTGATAAGATGGGACAGGACAAGAAAGGGTAAGAAAAGACAAGACAAGAAAAGACAAGAAAAGACATGACAATAGAAGACAAGACAAGAGAAGGCGAGACGAGACGAGACAAGACAAGACATGACAATACAAGACAAGACAAGACAAGAGAAGACGAGACGAGATGAGACAAGACAAGACAAGAAATGACAAGACAAGAAATGACAAGACAAGAAATGACAAGACAAGATAAGATAAGATAAGATAAGATAAGATAAGGTAAGGTAAGATAAGATAAGATAAGATAAAATAAAATAAGATAAGATAAGACAAGATAAGATACAATAAGATAGGACGAGAATGGACAAGATAAGGTAACAAAAGGCAAGACAAGTCAAGACAACACAATACAAGTCAAGACAAGACAAGACAAGACAAGACAAGACAAGACAAGACAAGACAAGATAAGATAGGATGAGACAGGACAACATAAGGTAACAAAAAGCAAGAAAAGACAAGATAAGGCAAGATGAGACAAGACGAGACAAGACAAGACAAGAAAAGACAAGACATGAGAAGACAAGAAAAGAGAAGACAAGATAAGATAAAATAAGATAAGATAAGATAAGACAAGATAAGATACAATAAGATAGGACGAGAATGGACAAGATAAGGTAACAAAAGGCAAGACAAGTCAAGACAACACAATACAAGTCAAGTCAAGTCAAGACAAGACAAAACAAGATAAGATAAGATAGGATGAGACAGGACAAGATAAGGTAAGATAAGGCAAGACAAGACAGGAAAAGGCAAGATTAGAGAAGATGAGATAAGACAAGACAGGATAAGGCAAGATTAGAGAAGATGAGACAAGACAAGACAAGGTAAGACAGGGCAAGACAAGAAGAGTCAAGACAAGACTAGACAAGGTAAGACAAGACAAGACAACAAGACAAGAAAAAACAAGACAAGACGAGAAGAGACGAGACAAGAAAAGAGAAGAAAAGACAAGACGAGACAAGACATGACATGACATGACAATACAAGACAAGACAAGACAAGACAAGACGAGACGAGATGAGATGAGACAAGACAAGACAAGACAAGAAATGATAAGAGAAGAAATGACAAGACAAGACAAGACAAGACAAGACAAGACAAGGTAAGGTAAGGTAAGGTAAGGTAAGGTAAGGTAAGGTAAGGTAAGGTAAGGTAAGGTAAGGTAAGGTAAGATAAGATAAGATAAGATAAGATAAGATAAGATAAGATAAGATAAGATAAGATAAGATAAGATAAGATAAGATAAGATAAGATAAGATAAGATAAGATAAGATAAGATAAGATAAGATAAGATAAGATAAGATAAGATAAGGTAAGACAGGACAAGACAAGAAGAGTCAAGACAAGACTAGACAAGGAAAGACAAGACAAGACAAGTCAACAAGACAAGACAAGACATGATGAGACGAGACGAGACGAGACGAGACAAGACAAGATAAGATAAGATAACATAAGATAAGATAACATAAGATAACATAAGATAGGATGAGACAGGACAAGATAAGGTAAGAAAAAGCAAGAAAAGACAAGATAAGGCTAGATGAGACAAGACGAGACAAGACAAGAAGAGAAAGGAGAAGGTAAGACATGACAAGACAAGACAAGGCAAGATAAGACAAGATAGGACGAAACAGGACAAGATAAGGTAAGAAAAGGCAAGATGAGAGAAGACGAGACAAGACAAGACAAGACAAGACAAGACAAGACAAGACAAGACAAGACAAGACAAGACAAGATAAGATAACATAAGATAGGGTGAGAAAGGACAAGATAAGGTAAGAAAAAGCAAGAAAAGACAAGATAAGGCAAGATTAGAGAAGATGAGATAAGACAAGATAAGGTAAGATAAGGCAAGACAAGACAGGATAAGGCAAGATTAGAGAAGATGAGACAAGACAAGACAAGGTAAGACAGGGCAAGACAAGAAGAGTCAAGACAAGACTAGACAAGGTAAGACAAGACAAGACAACAAGACAAGAAAAAACAAGACAAGACGAGAAGAGACGAGACAAGAAAAGAGAAGAAAAGACAAGACGAGACAAGACATGACATGACAATACAAGACGAGACGAGACGAGACGAGACGAGACAAGACAAGACAAGACAAGACAAGACAAGACAAGACAAGACAAGACAAGACAAGACAAGACAAGACAAGACAAGACAAGACAAGACAAGACAAGACAAGACAAGACAAGACAAGACAAGACAAGACAAGACAAGACAAGACAAGACAAGACAAGACAAGACAAGACAAGACAAGACAAGACAAGACAAGACAAGATAAGATAAGATAAGATAGAATGAGACAGGACAAGATAAGGTAAGATAAGGCAAGACAAGACAGGATAAGGCAAGATTAGAGAAGATTAGATAAGACAAGATAAGGTAAGATAAGGCAAGACAAGACAGGATAAGGCAAGATTAGAGAAGATGAGACAAGACAAAACAAGGTAAGACAGGGCAAGACAAGATGAGTCAAGACAAGACTAGACAAGGTAAGACAAGACAAGACAACAAGACAAGAAAAAACAAGCCAAGACAAGTAAAGACGAGACGAGACGAGAAGAGACAAGACGAGACGAGACAAGACATGAGAAGACAAGACGAGACGAAACAAGACAAGACAAGACATGAGAAGACAAGACAAGAAAGGAGAAGACGAGGCGAGGCGAGGCGAGGCGAGGCGAGGCGAGGCAAGGCAAGGCAAGGCAAGGCAAGGCAAGGCAAGGCAAGGCAAGGCACGATAAGATAAGATAAGATAAGATAAGATAAGATAAGATAAGATAAGATAAGATAAGATAAGATAAGATAAGATAAGATAAGATAAGATAAGATAAGATAAGATAAGATAAGATAAGATAAGATAAGATAAGATAAGATAAGATAAGATAAGATAAGATAAGATAAGATAAGATAAGATAAGATAAGGTAAGATAAGATAAGGTAAGACAGGACAAGACAAGAAGAGTCAAGACAAGACTAGACAAGGAAAGACAAGACAAGACAAGTCAACAAGACAAGACAAGACATGATGAGACGAGACGAGACGAGACGAGACAAGACAAGATAAGATAAGATAACATAAGATAAGATAACATAAGATAACATAAGATAACATAAGATAGGATGAGACAGGACAAGATAAGGTAAGAAAAAGCAAGAAAAGACAAGATAAGGCTAGATGAGACAAGACGAGACAAGACAAGAAGAGAAAGGAGAAGGTAAGACATGACAAGACAAGACAAGGCAAGATAAGACAAGATAGGACGAAACAGGACAAGATAAGGTAAGAAAAGGCAAGATGAGAGAAGATGAGACAAGACAAGACAAGACAAGACAAGACAAGACAAGACAAGACAAGACAAGACAAGACAAGACAAGACAAGACAAGACAAGACAAGACAAGACAAGACAAGATAAGATAACATAAGATAGGGTAAGAAAGGACAAGATTAGGTAAGAAAAAGCAAGAAAAGACAAGATAAGGCAAGATGAGACAAGACGAGACAAGACAAGACAAGACAAGACAAGACAAGACAAGACAAGACAAGACAAGATAAGATAACATAAGATAGGGTGAGAAAGGACAAGATAAGGTAAGAAAAAGCAAGAAAAGACAAGATAAGGCAAGATGAGACAAGACGAGACAAGACAAGACAAGAAAAGAGAAGGTAAGACATGACAAGACAAGACAAGGCAAGATAAGACAAGATAGGATGAGACAGCACAAGATAAGGTAAGAAAAGGCAAGACAAGGCACGCCAAGACACGTTTTGATAAGACGGGACAGGACAAGAAAGGGTAAGAAAAGACAAGACAAGAAAAGACAAGAAAAGACATGACAATAGAAGACAAGACAAGAGAAGGCGAGACGAGACGAGACAAGACAAGACATGACAATACAAGACAAGACAAGACAAGAGAAGACGAGACGAGATGAGACAAGACAAGACAAGAAATGACAAGACAAGAAATGACAAGACAAGAAATGACAAGACAAGACAAGATAAGATAAGATAAGATAAGATAAGATAAGGTAAGATAAGATAAGATAAGATAAAATAAAATAAGATAAGATAAGACAAGATAAGATACAATAAGATAGGACGAGAATGGACAAGATAAGGTAACAAAAGGCAAGACAAGTCAAGACAACACAATACAAGTCAAGTCAAGTCAAGACAAGACAAAACAAGATAAGATAAGATAGGATGAGACAGGACAAGATAAGGTAAGATAAGGCAAGACAAGACAGGAAAAGGCAAGATTAGAGAAGATGAGATAAGACAAGATAAGGTAAGATAAGGCAAGACAAGACAGGATAAGGCAAGATTAGAGAAGATGAGACAAGACAAGACAAGGTAAGACAGGGCAAGACAAGAAGAGTCAAGACAAGACTAGACAAGGTAAGACAAGACAAGACAACAAGACAAGAAAAAACAAGACAAGACGAGAAGAGACGAGACAAGAAAAGAGAAGAAAAGACAAGACGAGACAAGACATGACATGACAATACAAGACAAGACAAGACAAGACGAGACGAGATGAGACAAGACAAGACAAGACAAGACAAGAAATGATAAGAGAAGAAATGACAAGACAAGATAAGATAAGATAAGATAAGGTAAGGTAAGGTAAGGTAAGGTAAGGTAAGATAAGATAAGATAAGATAAGATAAGATAAGATAAGATAAGATAAGATAAGATAAGATAAGATAAGATAAGATAAGATAAGATAAGATAAGATAAGATAAGATAAGATAAGATAAGATAAGATAAGATAAGATAAGATAAGATAAGATAAGATAAGGTAAGACAGGACAAGACAAGAAGAGTCAAGACAAGACTAGACAAGGAAAGACAAGACAAGACAAGTCAACAAGACAAGACAAGACATGATGAGACGAGACGAGACGAGACGAGACAAGACAAGATAAGATAAGATAACATAAGATAAGATAACATAAGATAACATAAGATAACATAAGATAGGATGAGACAGGACAAGATAAGGTAAGAAAAAGCAAGAAAAGACAAGATAAGGCTAGATGAGACAAGACGAGACAAGACAAGAAGAGAAAGGAGAAGGTAAGACATGACAAGACAAGACAAGGCAAGATAAGACAAGATAGGACGAAACAGGACAAGATAAGGTAAGAAAAGGCAAGATGAGAGAAGATGAGACAAGACAAGACAAGACAAGACAAGACAAGACAAGACAAGACAAGACAAGACAAGACAAGACAAGACAAGACAAGACAAGACAAGATAAGATAACATAAGATAGGGTGAGAAAGGACAAGATAAGGTAAGAAAAAGCAAGAAAAGACAAGATAAGGCAAGATGAGACAAGACGAGACAAGACAAGACAAGAAAAGAGAAGGTAAGACATGACAAGACAAGACAAGGCAAGATAAGACAAGATAGGATGAGACAGCACAAGATAAGGTAAGAAAAGGCAAGACAAGGCACGCCAAGACACGTTTTGATAAGACGGGACAGGACAAGAAAGGGTAAGAAAAGACAAGACAAGAAAAGACAAGAAAAGACATGACAATAGAAGACAAGACAAGAGAAGGCGAGACGAGACGAGACAAGACAAGACATGACAATACAAGACAAGACAAGACAAGAGAAGACGAGACGAGATGAGACAAGACAAGACAAGAAATGACAAGACAAGAAATGACAAGACAAGATAAGATAAGATAAGATAAGATAAGATAAGGTAAGATAAGATAAGATAAGATAAAATAAAATAAGATAAGATAAGACAAGATAAGATACAATAAGATAGGACGAGAATGGACAAGATAAGGTAACAAAAGGCAAGACAAGTCAAGACAACACAATACAAGTCAAGACAAGACAAGACAAGACAAGACAAGACAAGACAAGACAAGACAAGACAAGATAGGATGAGACAGGACAACATAAGGTAACAAAAAGCAAGAAAAGACAAGATAAGGCAAGATGAGACAAGACGAGACAAGACAAGACAAGAAAAGACAAGACATGAGAAGACAAGAAAAGAGAAGACAAGATAAGATAAAATAAGATAAGATAAGATAAGACAAGATAAGATACAATAAGATAGGACGAGAATGGACAAGATAAGGTAACAAAAGGCAAGACAAGTCAAGACAACACAATACAAGTCAAGTCAAGTCAAGACAAGACAAAACAAGATAAGATAAGATAGGATGAGACAGGACAAGATAAGGTAAGATAAGGCAAGACAAGACAGGAAAAGGCAAGATTAGAGAAGATGAGATAAGACAAGATAAGGTAAGATAAGGCAAGACAAGACAGGATAAGGCAAGATTAGAGAAGATGAGACAAGACAAGACAAGGTAAGACAGGGCAAGACAAGAAGAGTCAAGACAAGACTAGACAAGGTAAGACAAGACAAGACAACAAGACAAGAAAAAACAAGACAAGACGAGAAGAGACGAGACAAGAAAAGAGAAGAAAAGACAAGACGAGACAAGACATGACATGACAATACAAGACAAGACAAGACAAGACAAGACAAGACGAGACGAGACGAGATGAGACAAGACAAGACAAGACAAGACAAGAAATGATAAGAGAAGAAATGACAAGACAAGACAAGACAAGACAAGACAAGACAAGACAAGGTAAGGTAAGGTAAGGTAAGGTAAGGTAAGGTAAGGTAAGGTAAGGTAAGGTAAGGTAAGATAAGATAAGATAAGATAAGATAAGATAAGATAAGATAAGATAAGATAAGATAAGATAAGATAAGATAAGATAAGATAAGATAAGATAAGATAAGATAAGGTAAGGTAAGACAGGACAAGACAAGAAGAGTCAAGACAAGACTAGACAAGGAAAGACAAGACAAGACAAGTCAACAAGACAAGACAAGACATGATGAGACGAGACGAGACAAGACAAGACAAGATAAGATAAGATAACATAAGATAAGATAACATAAGATAACATAAGATAACATAAGATAGGATGAGACAGGACAAGATAAGGTAAGAAAAAGCAAGAAAAGACAAGATAAGGCTAGATGAGACAAGACGAGACAAGACAAGAAGAGAAAGGAGAAGGTAAGACATGACAAGACAAGACAAGGCAAGATAAGACAAGATAGGACGAAACAGGACAAGATAAGGTAAGAAAAGGCAAGATGAGAGAAGATGAGACAAGACAAGACAAGACAAGACAAGACAAGACAAGACAAGACAAGACAAGACAAGATAAGATAACATAAGATAGGGTGAGAAAGGACAAGATAAGGTAAGAAAAAGCAAGAAAAGACAAGATAAGGCAAGATTAGAGAAGATGAGATAAGACAAGATAAGGTAAGATAAGGCAAGACAAGACAGGATAAGGCAAGATTAGAGAAGATGAGACAAGACAAGACAAGGTAAGACAGGGCAAGACAAGAAGAGTCAAGACAAGACTAGACAAGGTAAGACAAGACAAGACAACAAGACAAGAAAAAACAAGACAAGACGAGAAGAGACGAGACAAGAAAAGAGAAGAAAAGACAAGACGAGACAAGACATGACATGACAATACAAGACAAGACAAGACAAGACAAGACAAGACGAGACGAGATGAGACAAGACAAGACAAGACAAGACAAGAAATGATAAGAGAAGAAATGACAAGACAAGACAAGATAAGATAAGATAAGATAAGATAAGATAAGATAAGATAAGGTAAGGTAAGATAAGATAAGATAAGATAAGATAAGATAAAATAAAATAAGATAAGATAAGACAAGATAAGATACAATAAGATAGGACGAGAATGGACAAGATAAGGTAACAAAAGGCAAGACAAGTCAAGACAACACAATACAAGTCAAGACAAGACAAGACAAGACAAGACAAGACAAGACAAGACAAGACAAGACAAGACAAGACAAGACAAGACAAGACAAGACAAGACAAGACAAGACAAGACAAGACAAGACAAGACAAGACAAGACAAGACAAGACAAGACAAGATAGGATGAGACAGGACAAGATAAGGTAAGAAAAAGCAAGAAAAGACAAGATAAGGCAAGATGAGACAAGACGAGACAAGACAAGACAAGAATAGACAAGACATGAGAAGACAAGACAATAGAAGACAAGATAAGATAAAATAAGATAAGATAAGATAAGATAAGATAAGACAAGATAAGATAGGATGAGAAAGGACAAGATAAGGTAAGAAAATACAAGACAAGTCAAGACAAGACAAAATTGGATAAGACGGGACAGGACAAGATAAGGTAAGATAAGACAGGAAAATGACAAGAAATGACAAGACAAGATAAGATTAGATAAGATAAGATAAGATAAGATAAGACAAGATAAGACAAGATAAGACAAGAAGAGAAAAGATAAGGTAAGACAAGACAAGACGAGACAAGACGAGACAGATAAGATAAGATAAGATAGGATAAGATAAGATAAGATAGGATAAGCTAGGATAAGATAGGATAAGATAGGATAAGATAGGATAAGATAGGATAAGATAGGATAAGATAGGATAAGATAAGATAAGATAAGATAAGATAGGATAAGATAGGATAAGATAGGATAAGAAAAGGCAAGACAAGTTTGGATAAGAGGGGACAGGACAAGATAAGGTAACATAAGGCAAGACAAGACAGGATAAGGCAAGATTAGAGAAGATGAGACAAGACAAGACAAGGTAAGACAGGACAAGACAAGAAGAGTCAAGACAAGACTAGACAAGGAAAGACAAGACAAGACAAGTCAACAAGACAAGACAAGACATGATGAGACGAGACGAGACGAGACGAGACGAGACGAGACAAGACAAGATAAGATAACATAAGATAAGATAACATAAGATAACATAAGATAACATAAGATAGGATGAGACAGGACAAGATAAGGTAAGAAAAAGCAAGAAAAGACAAGATAAGGCTAGATGAGACAAGACGAGACAAGACAAGAAGAGAAAGGAGAAGGTAAGACATGACAAGACAAGACAAGGCAAGATAAGACAAGATAGGACGAAACAGGACAAGATAAGGTAAGAAAAGGCAAGATGAGAGAAGATGAGACAAGACAAGACAAGACAAGACAAGACAAGACAAGACAAGACAAGACAAGACAAGACAAGACAAGACAAGACAAGGCAAGGCAAGACAAGACAAGACAAGACAAGACAAGACAAGATAAGATAACATAAGATAGGGTGAGAAAGGACAAGATAAGGTAAGAAAAAGCAAGAAAAGACAAGATAAGGCAAGATGAGACAAGACGAGACAAGACAAGACAAGAAAAGAGAAGGTAAGACATGACAAGACAAGACAACGCAAGATAAGACAAGATAGGATGAGACAGCACAAGATAAGGTAAGAAAAGGCAAGACAAGGCACGCCAAGACACGTTTTGATAAGACGGGACAGGACAAGAAAGGGTAAGAAAAGACAAGACAAGAAAAGACAAGAAAAGACATGACAATAGAAGACAAGACAAGAGAAGGCGAGACGAGACGAGACAAGACAAGACATGACAATACAAGACAAGACAAGACAAGAGAAGACGAGACGAGATGAGACAAGACAAGACAAGAAATGACAAGACAAGAAATGACAAGACAAGAAATGACAAGACAAGATAAGATAAGATAAGATAAGATAAGGTAAGGTAAGATAAGATAAGATAAGATAAAATAAAATAAGATAAGATAAGACAAGATAAGATACAATAAGATAGGACGAGAATGGACAAGATAAGGTAACAAAAGGCAAGACAAGTCAAGACAACACAATACAAGTCAAGACAAGACAAGACAAGACAAGACAAGACAAGACAAGATAAGATAGGATGAGACAGGACAACATAAGGTAACAAAAAGCAAGAAAAGACAAGATAAGGCAAGATGAGACAAGACGAGACAAGACAAGACAAGAAAAGACAAGACATGAGAAGACAAGAAAAGAGAAGACAAGATAAGATAAAATAAGATAAGATAAGATAAGACAAGATAAGATACAATAAGATAGGACGAGAATGGACAAGATAAGGTAACAAAAGGCAAGACAAGTCAAGACAACACAATACAAGTCAAGTCAAGTCAAGACAAGACAAAACAAGATAAGATAAGATAGGATGAGACAGGACAAGATAAGGTAAGATAAGGCAAGACAAGACAGGAAAAGGCAAGATTAGAGAAGATGAGATAAGACAAGACAGGATAAGGCAAGATTAGAGAAGATGAGACAAGACAAGACAAGGTAAGACAGGGCAAGACAAGAAGAGTCAAGACAAGACTAGACAAGGTAAGACAAGACAAGACAACAAGACAAGAAAAAACAAGACAAGACGAGAAGAGACGAGACAAGAAAAGAGAAGAAAAGACAAGACGAGACAAGACATGACATGACATGACAATACAAGACAAGACAAGACAAGACAAGACGAGACGAGATGAGACAAGACAAGACAAGACAAGAAATGATAAGAGAAGAAATGACAAGACAAGACAAGACAAGACAAGACAAGGTAAGGTAAGGTAAGGTAAGGTAAGGTAAGGTAAGGTAAGGTAAGGTAAGGTAAGGTAAGGTAAGGTAAGATAAGATAAGATAAGATAAGATAAGATAAGATAAGATAAGATAAGATAAGATAAGATAAGATAAGATAAGATAAGATAAGATAAGATAAGATAAGATAAGATAAGGTAAGACAGGACAAGACAAGAAGAGTCAAGACAAGACTAGACAAGGAAAGACAAGACAAGACAAGTCAACAAGACAAGACAAGACATGATGAGACGAGACGAGACGAGACAAGACAAGATAAGATAAGATAACATAAGATAAGATAACATAAGATAACATAAGATAGGATGAGACAGGACAAGATAAGGTAAGAAAAAGCAAGAAAAGACAAGATAAGGCTAGATGAGACAAGACGAGACAAGACAAGAAGAGAAAGGAGAAGGTAAGACATGACAAGACAAGACAAGGCAAGATAAGACAAGATAGGACGAAACAGGACAAGATAAGGTAAGAAAAGGCAAGATGAGAGAAGACGAGACAAGACAAGACAAGACAAGACAAGACAAGACAAGACAAGACAAGACAAGACAAGATAAGATAACATAAGATAGGGTGAGAAAGGACAAGATAAGGTAAGAAAAAGCAAGAAAAGACAAGATAAGGCAAGATTAGAGAAGATGAGATAAGACAAGATAAGGTAAGATAAGGCAAGACAAGACAGGATAAGGCAAGATTAGAGAAGATGAGACAAGACAAGACAAGGTAAGACAGGGCAAGACAAGAAGAGTCAAGACAAGACTAGACAAGGTAAGACAAGACAAGACAACAAGACAAGAAAAAACAAGACAAGACGAGAAGAGACGAGACAAGAAAAGAGAAGAAAAGACAAGACGAGACAAGACATGACATGACAATACAAGACAAGACAAGACAAGACAAGACGAGACGAGATGAGACAAGACAAGACAAGACAAGACAAGAAATGATAAGAGAAGAAATGACAAGACAAGATAAGATAAGATAAGATAAGATAAGATAAGATAAGATAAGATAAGATAAGATAAGATAAGGTAAGATAAGATAAGATAAGATAAGATAAGATAAGATAAGATAAGATAAGATAAGATAAGATAAGATAAGATAAGATAAGATAAGATAAGATAAGATAAGATAAGATAAGATAAGATAAAATAAAATAAGATAAGATAAGACAAGATAAGATACAATAAGATAGGACGAGAATGGACAAGATAAGGTAACAAAAGGCAAGACAAGTCAAGACAACACAATACAAGTCAAGACAAGACAAGACAAGACAAGACAAGACAAGACAAGACAAGACAAGACAAGACAAGACAAGACAAGACAAGACAAGACAAGACAAGACAAGACAAGACAAGATAGGATGAGACAGGACAAGATAAGGTAAGAAAAAGCAAGAAAAGACAAGATAAGGCAAGATGAGACAAGACGAGACAAGACAAGACAAGAATAGACAAGACATGAGAAGACAAGACAATAGAAGACAAGATAAGATAAAATAAGATAAGATAAGATAAGATAAGATAAGATAAGATAAGACAAGATAAGATAGGATGAGAAAGGACAAGATAAGGTAAGAAAATACAAGACAAGTCAAGACAAGACAAAATTGGATAAGACGGGACAGGACAAGATAAGGTAAGATAAGACAGGAAAATGACAAGAAATGACAAGACAAGATAAGATTAGATAAGATAAGATAAGATAAGATAAGACAAGATAAGACAAGATAAGACAAGAAGAGAAAAGATAAGGTAAGACAAGACAAGACGAGACAAGACGAGACAAGAAATGACAAGACAAGAAATGACAAGAGAAGACATGACAAGACAAGGCAAGATAAGACAAGATAAGACAAGATAGGATGAGACAGCACAAGATAACGTAAGAAAAGGCAAGACAAGGCAAGCCAAGACAAGTTTGGATAAGACGGGACAGGACAAGATAAGGTAAGATAAGGCAAGACAAGACAGGATAAGGCAAGATTAGAGAAGATGAGACAAGACAAGAGAAGGTAAGACAGGAAAAGACAAGAAGAGTCAAGACAAGACTAGACAAGGTAAGACAAGACAAGACATGATGAGACGAGAAGAGACGAGACGAGACGAGACGAGACAAGACAAGAAAAGACAAGACAAGACATGATGAGACGAGAAGAGACGAGAAGAGACGAGACAAGACTAGACAAGATATGAGAAGACAAGACAAGACAAGAGAAGACAAGATAACATAAGATAAGATAAGACAAGACAAGATAAGACACAATAAGATAGGACAAGAATGGACAAGATAAGGTAACAAAAGGCAAGACAAGTCAAGACAACACAATACAAGTCAAGTCAAGACAAGACAAAACAAGATAAGATAAGATAGGATGAGACAGGACAAGATAAGGTAAGATAAGGCAAGACAAGACAGGAAAAGGCAAGATTAGAGAAGATGAGATAAGACAAGATAAGGTAAGATAAGGCAAGACAAGACAGGATAAGGCAAGATTAGAGAAGATGAGACAAGACAAGACAAGGTAAGACAGGGCAAGACAAGAAGAGTCAAGACAAGACTAGACAAGGTAAGACAAGACAAGACAACAAGACAAGAAAAAACAAGACAAGACGAGAAGAGACGAGACAAGAAAAGAGAAGAAAAGACAAGACGAGACAAGACATGACATGACATGACAATACAAGACAAGACAAGACAAGAGAAGACGAGACGAGATGAGACAAGACAAGACAAGACAAGACAAGAAATGACAAGACAAGATAAGATAAGATAAGATAAGATAAGATAAGGTAAGGTGAGGTGAGGTGAGGTGAGGTGAGGTGAGGTGAGGTGAGGTGAGATGAGATGAGATGAGATGAGATGAGATGAGATGAGATGAGATGAGATGAGATGAGATGAGATGAGATGAGATGAGATGAGATGAGATGAGATAAGATAAGATAAGATAAGATAAGATAAGATAAGATAAGATAAGATAAGATAAGATAAGATAAGATAAAATAAGATAAGATAAGACAAGATAAGATACAATAAGATAGGATGAGAATGGACAAGATAAGGTAACAAAAGGCAAGACAAGTCAAGACAACACAATACAAGTCAAGACAAGACAAGACAAGACAAGACAAGATAAGATAAGATAAGATAGGATGAGACAGGACAACATAAGGTAAGAAAAAGCAAGAAAAGACAAGATAAGGCAAGATGAGACAAGACGATACAAGACAAGACAAGAAAGACAAGACATGAGAAGACAAGAAAAGAGAAGACAAGATAAGATAAAATAAGATAAGATAAGATAAGACAAGATAAGATACAATAAGATAGGACGAGAATGGACAAGATAAGGTAACAAAAGGCAAGACAAGTCAAGACAACACAATACAAGTCAAGTCAAGACAAGACAAGACAAGACAAGACAAGACAAGATAAGATAAGACAAGATAGGATGAGACAGGACAACATAAGGTAAGAAAAAGCAAGAAAAGACAAGATAAGGCAAGATGAGACAAGACGAGACAAGACAAGACAAGAATAGACAAGACATGAGAAGACAAGACAAGATAAGATAAAATAAGATAAGATAAGACAAGATAAGATAGGATGAGAAAGGACAAGATAAGGTAAGAAAATACAAGACAAGTCAAGACAAGACAAAATTGGATAAGACGGGACAGGACAAGATAAGGTAAGATAAGACAGGAAAATGACAAGAAATGACAAGACAAGATAAGATTAGATGAGATAAGATAAGATAAGACAAGATAAGACAAGAAGAGAAAAGATAAGGTAAGACAAGACAAGACGAGACAAGACAAGACAAGAAAAGAGAAGGTAAGACATGACAAGACAAGACAAGATAAGAAAAGATAGGATGAGACAGGACAAGATAAGGTAAGATAAGGCAAGACAAGACAGGATAAGGCAAGATTAGAGAAGAGAAGACAAGACAAGGTAAGAGAGGACAAGAAAAGAAGAGTCAAGACAAGACTAGCCAAGGTAAGACAAGACAAGTAAAGATGAGACGAGACGAGAAGAGACGAGACTTGACGAGACAAGACAAGAAAAGGCAAGATAAGATAAAATAAGATAAGATAAGACAAGATAAGATACAATAAGATAGGACGAGAATGGACAAGATAAGGTAAAAAAAGGCAAGACAAGTCAAGACAACACAATACAAGTCAAGTAAAGACAAGACAAGACAAGACAAGACAAGACAAGACAAGACAAGACAAGACAAGACAATAAGAGTCAAGACAAGACTAGACAAGGTAAGACAAGACAAGACAAGACAACAAGACAAGACAAGAAATGATGAGATGAGACGAGAAGAGACGAGACGAGAAGAGACAAGACAAGAAAAGACAAGACATGAGAAGACAAGACAAGATAAAATAAGATAAGATAAGATAAGACAAGATAAGATACAATAAGATAGGACGAGAATTGACATGATAAGGTAACAAAAGTCAAGACAACACAATACAAGTCAAGTCAAGACAAGACAAGAAAACACCAGACAAGATAAGATAAGATAAGATAAGATAAGAAAAGATAAGAAAAGATAGGATGAGACAGGACAAGATAAGGTAAGATAAGGCAAGACAAGACAGCATAAGGCAAGATTAGAGAAGATGAGACAAGACAAGACAAGGTAAGACAGGACAAGACAAGAAGAGTCAAGACAAGACTAGACAAGGTAAGACAAGACAAGACAAGAGAACAAGACAAGACAAGTAAAGACGAGACGAGACGAGACGAGAAGAGAAGAGAAGAGACGAGACGAGACAAGACAAGACAAGACAAGACATGAGAAGACAAGACAAGAAAAGAGAAGACAAGACGAGATGAGACAAGACAAGACAAGACATGACAATACAAGAAAAGACAAGAGAAGACGAGACGAGATGAGATGAGACGAGACAAGACGAGACGAGACGAGACAAGACAAGACATGACAAGACAAGAAATTACAAGAGAAGAAATGACAAGATAAGATAATATAAGAGAAGACAAGACAAGACAAGACAAGACAAGACAAGACAAGACAAGACAAGACAAGACAAGACAAGACAAGACAAGACAAGACAAGACAAGACAAGACAAGACAAGACAAGACAAGACAAGACAAGACAAGACAAGATAAGATAAGATAAGATAAGATAAGATAAGATAAGATAGGATGAGACAGGACAAGATAAGGTAAGAAAAAGAAAGAAAAGACAAGAAGAGACAAGACAAGGTAAGACAAGTCAAGACAACACAAGTCAAGTCAAGTCAAGTCAAGTCAAGTCAAGTCAAGTCAAGTCAAGTCAAGTCAAGTCAAGTCAAGACAAGACAAGACAAGACAAGACAAGACCAGACCAGACCAGACCAGACCAGACCAGACCAGACCAGACCAGACCAGACCAGACCAGACAAGACAAGACAAGACAAGACAAGATAAGATAAGATAAGATAAGATGAGACAGGACAAGATAAGGTAAGATAAGGCAAGACAAGGCAAGGCAAGACAAGACAGGATAAGGCAAGATTAGAGAAGATGAGACAAGACAAGACAAGGTAAGACAGGGCAAGACAAGAAGAGTCAAGACAAGACTAGACAAGGTAAGACAAGACAAGACAACAAGACAAGAAAAAACAAGACAAGACGAGAAGAGACGAGACAAGAAAAGAGAAGAAAAGACAAGACGAGACAAGACATGACATGACAATACAAGACAAGACAAGACAAGAGAAGACGAGACGAGACGAGACAAGACAAGACAAGACAAGACAAGAAATGATAAGAGAAGAAATGACAAGACAAGAAATGACAAGAGAAGAAATGACAAGACAAGATAAGATAAGATAAGATAAGATAAGATAAGGTAAGGTAAGATAAGATAAGATAAAATAAAATAAGATAAGATAAGACAAGATAAGATACAATAAGATAGGACGAGAATGGACAAGATAAGGTAACAAAAGGCAAGACAAGTCAAGACAACACAATACAAGTCAAGACAAGACAAGACAAGACAAGACAAGACAAGACAAGACAAGACAAGACAAGACAAGACAAGACAAGACAAGACAAGACAAGACAAGACAAGACAAGACAAGACAAGACAAGACAAGACAAGACAAGACAAGACAAGACAAGACAAGACAAGATAAGATAGGATGAGACAGGACAACATAAGGTAAGAAAAAGCAAGAAAAGACAAGATAAGGCAAGATGAGACAAGACGAGACAAGACAAGACAAGAAAAGACAAGACATGAGAAGACAAGAAAAGAGAAGACAAGATAAGATAAAATAAGATAAGATAAGATAAGACAAGATAAGATACAATAAGATAGGACGAGAATGGACAAGATAAGGTAACAAAAGGCAAGACAAGTCAAGACAACACAATACAAGTCAAGTCAAGTCAAGTCAAGTCAAGTCAAGTCAAGTCAAGACAAGACAAGACAAGACAAGACAAGACAAGACAAGACAAGACAAGACAAGACAAGACAAGACAAGACAAGATAAGATAGGATGAGACAGGACAAGATAAGGTAAGAAAAAGCAAGAAAAGACAAGATAAGGCAAGATGAGACAAGACGAGACAAGACAAGACAAGAATAGACAAGACATGAGAAGACAAGACAATAGAAGACAAGATAAGATAAAATAAGATAAGATAAGATAAGATAAGATAAGACAAGATAAGATAAGATAGGATGAGAAAGGACAAGATAAGGTAAGAAAATACAAGACAAGTCAAGACAAGACAAAATTGGATAAGACGGGACAGGACAAGATAAGGTAAGATAAGACAGGAAAATGACAAGAAATGACAAGACAAGATAAGATTAGATAAGATAAGATAAGATAAGATAAGACAAGATAAGACAAGATAAGACAAGAAGAGAAAAGATAAGGTAAGACAAGACAAGACGAGACAAGACGAGACGAGACAAGAAATGACAAGACAAGAAATGACAAGAGAAGACATGACAAGACAAGGCAAGATAAGAGAAGATAAGACAAGATAGGATGAGACAGCACAAGATAACGTAAGAAAAGGCAAGACAAGGCAAGCCAAGACAAGTTTGGATAAGACGGGACAGGACAAGATAAGGTAAGATAAGGCAAGACAAGACAGGATAAGGCAAGATTAGAGAAGATGACACAAGACAAGAGAAGGTAAGACAGGACAAGACAAGAAGAGTCAAGACAAGACTAGACAAGGTAAGACAAGACAAGACATGATGAGACGAGAAGAGACGAGACGAGACGAGACGAGACAAGACAAGAAAAGACAAGACAAGACATGATGAGACGAGAAGAGACGAGAAGAGACGAGACTTGACGAGACAAGACTAGACAAGATATGAGAAGACAAGACAAGACAAGACAAGACAAGATAAGATAAGATAAGATAAGACAAGACAAGATAAGATACAATAAGATAGGACAAGAATGGACAAGATAAGGTAACAAAAGGCAAGACAAGTCAAGACAACACAATACAAGTCAAGTCAAGACAAGACAAAACAAGATAAGATAAGATAGGATGAGACAGGACAAGATAAGGTAAGATAAGGCAAGACAAGACAGGAAAAGGCAAGATTAGAGAAGATGAGATAAGACAAGATAAGGTAAGATAAGGCAAGACAAGACAGGATAAGGCAAGATTAGAGAAGATGAGACAAGACAAGACAAGGTAAGACAGGGCAAGACAAGAAGAGTCAAGACAAGACTAGACAAGGTAAGACAAGACAAGACAACAAGACAAGAAAAAACAAGACAAGACGAGAAGAGACGAGACAAGAAAAGAGAAGAAAAGACAAGACGAGACAAGACATGACATGACATGACAATACAAGACAAGACAAGACAAGAGAAGACGAGATGAGACAAGACAAGACAAGACAAGACAAGAAATGACAAGACAAGATAAGATAAGATAAGGTAAGGTAAGGTAAGGTAAGGTAAGGTAAGGTAAGGTAAGGTAAGGTAAGGTAAGGTAAGGTAAGGTAAGGTAAGGTAAGGTAAGGTAAGGTAAGGTAAGGTAAGGTAAGGTAAGGTAAGATAAAATAAAATAAGATAAGACAAGATAAGACAAGATAAGATACAATAAGATAGGATGAGAATGGACAAGATAAGGTAACAAAAGGCAAGACAAGTCAAGACAACACAAGTCAAGACAAGACAAGACAAGACAAGACAAGACAAGACAAGACAAGACAAGACAAGATAAGATAAGACAAGATAGGATGAGACAGCACAAGATAAGGTAAGAAAAGGCAAGACAAGGCACGCCAAGACACGTTTTGATAAGACGGGACAGGACAAGAAAGGGTAAGAAAAGACAAGACAAGAAAAGACAAGAAAAGACATGACAATAGAAGACAAGACAAGAGAAGGCGAGACGAGACGAGACAAGACAAGACATGACAATACAAGACAAGACAAGACAAGAGAAGACGAGACGAGATGAGACAAGACAAGACAAGAAATGACAAGACAAGAAATGACAAGACAAGATAAGATAAGATAAGATAAGATAAGATAAGGTAAGATAAGATAAGATAAGATAAAATAAAATAAGATAAGATAAGACAAGATAAGATACAATAAGATAGGACGAGAATGGACAAGATAAGGTAACAAAAGGCAAGACAAGTCAAGACAACACAATACAAGTCAAGACAAGACAAGACAAGACAAGACAAGACAAGACAAGACAAGACAAGACAAGATAGGATGAGACAGGACAACATAAGGTAACAAAAAGCAAGAAAAGACAAGATAAGGCAAGATGAGACAAGACGAGACAAGACAAGACAAGAAAAGACAAGACATGAGAAGACAAGAAAAGAGAAGACAAGATAAGATAAAATAAGATAAGATAAGATAAGACAAGATAAGATACAATAAGATAGGACGAGAATGGACAAGATAAGGTAACAAAAGGCAAGACAAGTCAAGACAACACAATACAAGTCAAGTCAAGTCAAGACAAGACAAAACAAGATAAGATAAGATAGGATGAGACAGGACAAGATAAGGTAAGATAAGGCAAGACAAGACAGGAAAAGGCAAGATTAGAGAAGATGAGATAAGACAAGATAAGGTAAGATAAGGCAAGACAAGACAGGATAAGGCAAGATTAGAGAAGATGAGACAAGACAAGACAAGGTAAGACAGGGCAAGACAAGAAGAGTCAAGACAAGACTAGACAAGGTAAGACAAGACAAGACAACAAGACAAGAAAAAACAAGACAAGACGAGAAGAGACGAGACAAGAAAAGAGAAGAAAAGACAAGACGAGACAAGACATGACATGACAATACAAGACAAGACAAGACAAGACAAGACGAGACGAGACGAGATGAGACAAGACAAGACAAGACAAGACAAGAAATGATAAGAGAAGAAATGACAAGACAAGACAAGACAAGACAAGACAAGGTAAGGTAAGGTAAGGTAAGGTAAGGTAAGGTAAGGTAAGGTAAGGTAAGGTAAGGTAAGGTAAGGTAAGATAAGATAAGATAAGATAAGATAAGATAAGATAAGATAAGATAAGATAAGATAAGATAAGATAAGATAAGATAAGATAAGATAAGATAAGATAAGATAAGATAAGATAAGGTAAGACAGGACAAGACAAGAAGAGTCAAGACAAGACTAGACAAGGAAAGACAAGACAAGACAAGTCAACAAGACAAGACAAGACATGATGAGACGAGACGAGACAAGACAAGACAAGATAAGATAAGATAACATAAGATAAGATAACATAAGATAACATAAGATAACATAAGATAGGATGAGACAGGACAAGATAAGGTAAGAAAAAGCAAGAAAAGACAAGATAAGGCTAGATGAGACAAGACGAGACAAGACAAGAAGAGAAAGGAGAAGGTAAGACATGACAAGACAAGACAAGGCAAGATAAGACAAGATAGGACGAAACAGGACAAGATAAGGTAAGAAAAGGCAAGATGAGAGAAGATGAGACAAGACAAGACAAGACAAGACAAGACAAGACAAGACAAGACAAGATAAGATAACATAAGATAGGGTGAGAAAGGACAAGATAAGGTAAGAAAAAGCAAGAAAAGACAAGATAAGGCAAGATTAGAGAAGATGAGATAAGACAAGATAAGGTAAGATAAGGCAAGACAAGACAGGATAAGGCAAGATTAGAGAAGATGAGACAAGACAAGACAAGGTAAGACAGGGCAAGACAAGAAGAGTCAAGACAAGACTAGACAAGGTAAGACAAGACAAGACAACAAGACAAGAAAAAACAAGACAAGACGAGAAGAGACGAGACAAGAAAAGAGAAGAAAAGACAAGACGAGACAAGACATGACATGACAATACAAGACAAGACAAGACAAGACAAGACAAGACAAGACGAGACGAGACGAGATGAGACAAGACAAGACAAGACAAGACAAGAAATGATAAGAGAAGAAATGACAAGACAAGACAAGATAAGATAAGATAAGATAAGATAAGATAAGATAAGGTAAGGTAAGATAAGATAAGATAAGATAAGATAAAATAAAATAAGATAAGATAAGACAAGATAAGATACAATAAGATAGGACGAGAATGGACAAGATAAGGTAACAAAAGGCAAGACAAGTCAAGACAACACAATACAAGTCAAGACAAGACAAGACAAGACAAGACAAGACAAGACAAGACAAGACAAGACAAGACAAGACAAGACAAGACAAGACAAGACAAGACAAGACAAGACAAGACAAGACAAGACAAGACAAGACAAGACAAGACAAGACAAGACAAGACAAGACAAGATAGGATGAGACAGGACAAGATAAGGTAAGAAAAAGCAAGAAAAGACAAGATAAGGCAAGATGAGACAAGACGAGACAAGACAAGACAAGAATAGACAAGACATGAGAAGACAAGACAATAGAAGACAAGATAAGATAAAATAAGATAAGATAAGATAAGATAAGATAAGACAAGATAAGATAGGATGAGAAAGGACAAGATAAGGTAAGAAAATACAAGACAAGTCAAGACAAGACAAAATTGGATAAGACGGGACAGGACAAGATAAGGTAAGATAAGACAGGAAAATGACAAGAAATGACAAGACAAGATAAGATTAGATAAGATAAGATAAGATAAGATAAGACAAGATAAGACAAGATAAGACAAGAAGAGAAAAGATAAGGTAAGACAAGACAAGACGAGACAAGACGAGACAGATAAGATAAGATAAGATAGGATAAGATAAGATAAGATAGGATAAGCTAGGATAAGATAGGATAAGATAGGATAAGATAGGATAAGATAGGATAAGATAGGATAAGATAGGATAAGATAAGATAAGATAAGATAAGATAGGATAAGATAGGATAAGATAGGATAAGAAAAGGCAAGACAAGTTTGGATAAGAGGGGACAGGACAAGATAAGGTAACATAAGGCAAGACAAGACAGGATAAGGCAAGATTAGAGAAGATGAGACAAGACAAGACAAGGTAAGACAGGACAAGACAAGAAGAGTCAAGACAAGACTAGACAAGGAAAGACAAGACAAGACAAGTCAACAAGACAAGACAAGACATGATGAGACGAGACGAGACGAGACGAGACGAGACGAGACAAGACAAGATAAGATAACATAAGATAAGATAACATAAGATAACATAAGATAACATAAGATAGGATGAGACAGGACAAGATAAGGTAAGAAAAAGCAAGAAAAGACAAGATAAGGCTAGATGAGACAAGACGAGACAAGACAAGAAGAGAAAGGAGAAGGTAAGACATGACAAGACAAGACAAGGCAAGATAAGACAAGATAGGACGAAACAGGACAAGATAAGGTAAGAAAAGGCAAGATGAGAGAAGATGAGACAAGACAAGACAAGACAAGACAAGACAAGACAAGACAAGACAAGACAAGACAAGACAAGACAAGACAAGACAAGGCAAGACAAGACAAGACAAGACAAGACAAGATAAGATAACATAAGATAGGGTGAGAAAGGACAAGATAAGGTAAGAAAAAGCAAGAAAAGACAAGATAAGGCAAGATGAGACAAGACGAGACAAGACAAGACAAGAAAAGAGAAGGTAAGACATGACAAGACAAGACAACGCAAGATAAGACAAGATAGGATGAGACAGCACAAGATAAGGTAAGAAAAGGCAAGACAAGGCACGCCAAGACACGTTTTGATAAGACGGGACAGGACAAGAAAGGGTAAGAAAAGACAAGACAAGAAAAGACAAGAAAAGACATGACAATAGAAGACAAGACAAGAGAAGGCGAGACGAGACGAGACAAGACAAGACATGACAATACAAGACAAGACAAGACAAGAGAAGACGAGACGAGATGAGACAAGACAAGACAAGAAATGACAAGACAAGAAATGACAAGACAAGAAATGACAAGACAAGATAAGATAAGATAAGATAAGATAAGGTAAGGTAAGATAAGATAAGATAAGATAAAATAAAATAAGATAAGATAAGACAAGATAAGATACAATAAGATAGGACGAGAATGGACAAGATAAGGTAACAAAAGGCAAGACAAGTCAAGACAACACAATACAAGTCAAGACAAGACAAGACAAGACAAGACAAGACAAGACAAGACAAGATAAGATAGGATGAGACAGGACAACATAAGGTAACAAAAAGCAAGAAAAGACAAGATAAGGCAAGATGAGACAAGATGAGACAAGACAAGACAAGAAAAGACAAGACATGAGAAGACAAGAAAAGAGAAGACAAGATAAGATAAAATAAGATAAGATAAGATAAGACAAGATAAGATACAATAAGATAGGACGAGAATGGACAAGATAAGGTAACAAAAGGCAAGACAAGTCAAGACAACACAATACAAGTCAAGTCAAGTCAAGACAAGACAAAACAAGATAAGATAAGATAGGATGAGACAGGACAAGATAAGGTAAGATAAGGCAAGACAAGACAGGAAAAGGCAAGATTAGAGAAGATGAGATAAGACAAGACAGGATAAGGCAAGATTAGAGAAGATGAGACAAGACAAGACAAGGTAAGACAGGGCAAGACAAGAAGAGTCAAGACAAGACTAGACAAGGTAAGACAAGACAAGACAACAAGACAAGAAAAAACAAGACAAGACGAGAAGAGACGAGACAAGAAAAGAGAAGAAAAGACAAGACGAGACAAGACATGACATGACATGACAATACAAGACAAGACAAGACAAGACAAGACGAGACGAGATGAGACAAGACAAGACAAGACAAGAAATGATAAGAGAAGAAATGACAAGACAAGACAAGACAAGACAAGACAAGACAAGGTAAGGTAAGGTAAGGTAAGGTAAGGTAAGGTAAGGTAAGGTAAGGTAAGGTAAGGTAAGATAAGATAAGATAAGATAAGATAAGATAAGATAAGATAAGATAAGATAAGATAAGATAAGATAAGATAAGATAAGATAAGATAAGATAAGATAAGATAAGATAAGATAAGATAAGGTAAGATAAGGTAAGACAGGACAAGACAAGAAGAGTCAAGACAAGACTAGACAAGGAAAGACAAGACAAGACAAGTCAACAAGACAAGACAAGACATGATGAGACGAGACGAGACGAGACGAGACAAGACAAGATAAGATAAGATAACATAAGATAAGATAACATAAGATAACATAAGATAGGATGAGACAGGACAAGATAAGGTAAGAAAAAGCAAGAAAAGACAAGATAAGGCTAGATGAGACAAGACGAGACAAGACAAGAAGAGAAAGGAGAAGGTAAGACATGACAAGACAAGACAAGGCAAGATAAGACAAGATAGGACGAAACAGGACAAGATAAGGTAAGAAAAGGCAAGATGAGAGAAGACGAGACAAGACAAGACAAGACAAGACAAGACAAGACAAGACAAGACAAGACAAGACAAGACAAGACAAGATAAGATAACATAAGATAGGGTGAGAAAGGACAAGATAAGGTAAGAAAAAGCAAGAAAAGACAAGATAAGGCAAGATTAGAGAAGATGAGATAAGACAAGATAAGGTAAGATAAGGCAAGACAAGACAGGATAAGGCAAGATTAGAGAAGATGAGACAAGACAAGACAAGGTAAGACAGGGCAAGACAAGAAGAGTCAAGACAAGACTAGACAAGGTAAGACAAGACAAGACAACAAGACAAGAAAAAACAAGACAAGACGAGAAGAGACGAGACAAGAAAAGAGAAGAAAAGACAAGACGAGACAAGACATGACATGACAATACAAGACAAGACAAGACAAGACAAGACGAGACGAGATGAGACAAGACAAGACAAGACAAGACAAGAAATGATAAGAGAAGAAATGACAAGACAAGATAAGATAAGATAAGATAAGATAAGATAAGATAAGATAAGATAAGATAAGGTAAGATAAGATAAGATAAGATAAGATAAGATAAGATAAGATAAGATAAGATAAGATAAGATAAGATAAGATAAGATAAGATAAGATAAGATAAGATAAGATAAGATAAGATAAAATAAAATAAGATAAGATAAGACAAGATAAGATACAATAAGATAGGACGAGAATGGACAAGATAAGGTAACAAAAGGCAAGACAAGTCAAGACAACACAATACAAGTCAAGACAAGACAAGACAAGACAAGACAAGACAAGACAAGACAAGACAAGACAAGACAAGACAAGACAAGACAAGACAAGACAAGACAAGACAAGACAAGACAAGACAAGACAAGATAGGATGAGACAGGACAAGATAAGGTAAGAAAAAGCAAGAAAAGACAAGATAAGGCAAGATGAGACAAGACGAGACAAGACAAGACAAGAATAGACAAGACATGAGAAGACAAGACAATAGAAGACAAGATAAGATAAAATAAGATAAGATAAGATAAGATAAGATAAGATAAGACAAGATAAGATAGGATGAGAAAGGACAAGATAAGGTAAGAAAATACAAGACAAGTCAAGACAAGACAAAATTGGATAAGACGGGACAGGACAAGATAAGGTAAGATAAGACAGGAAAATGACAAGAAATGACAAGACAAGATAAGATTAGATAAGATAAGATAAGATAAGATAAGACAAGATAAGACAAGATAAGACAAGAAGAGAAAAGATAAGGTAAGACAAGACAAGACGAGACAAGACGAGACAAGAAATGACAAGACAAGAAATGACAAGAGAAGACATGACAAGACAAGGCAAGATAAGACAAGATAAGACAAGATAGGATGAGACAGCACAAGATAACGTAAGAAAAGGCAAGACAAGGCAAGCCAAGACAAGTTTGGATAAGACGGGACAGGACAAGATAAGGTAAGATAAGGCAAGACAAGACAGGATAAGGCAAGATTAGAGAAGATGAGACAAGACAAGAGAAGGTAAGACAGGAAAAGACAAGAAGAGTCAAGACAAGACTAGACAAGGTAAGACAAGACAAGACATGATGAGACGAGAAGAGACGAGACGAGACGAGACGAGACAAGACAAGAAAAGACAAGACAAGACATGATGAGACGAGAAGAGACGAGAAGAGACGAGACTTGACGAGACAAGACTAGACAAGATATGAGAAGACAAGACAAGACAAGAGAAGACAAGATAACATAAGATAAGATAAGACAAGACAAGATAAGACACAATAAGATAGGACAAGAATGGACAAGATAAGGTAACAAAAGGCAAGACAAGTCAAGACAACACAATACAAGTCAAGTCAAGACAAGACAAAACAAGATAAGATAAGATAGGATGAGACAGGACAAGATAAGGTAAGATAAGGCAAGACAAGACAGGAAAAGGCAAGATTAGAGAAGATGAGATAAGACAAGATAAGGTAAGATAAGGCAAGACAAGACAGGATAAGGCAAGATTAGAGAAGATGAGACAAGACAAGACAAGGTAAGACAGGGCAAGACAAGAAGAGTCAAGACAAGACTAGACAAGGTAAGACAAGACAAGACAACAAGACAAGAAAAAACAAGACAAGACGAGAAGAGACGAGACAAGAAAAGAGAAGAAAAGACAAGACGAGACAAGACATGACATGACATGACAATACAAGACAAGACAAGACAAGAGAAGACGAGACGAGATGAGACAAGACAAGACAAGACAAGACAAGAAATGACAAGACAAGATAAGATAAGATAAGATAAGATAAGATAAGGTAAGGTGAGGTGAGGTGAGGTGAGGTGAGGTGAGGTGAGGTGAGGTGAGATGAGATGAGATGAGATGAGATGAGATGAGATGAGATGAGATGAGATGAGATGAGATGAGATGAGATGAGATGAGATGAGATGAGATGAGATGAGATGAGATGAGATAAGATAAGATAAGATAAGATAAGATAAGATAAGATAAGATAAGATAAGATAAAATAAGATAAGATAAGACAAGATAAGATACAATAAGATAGGATGAGAATGGACAAGATAAGGTAACAAAAGGCAAGACAAGTCAAGACAACACAATACAAGTCAAGACAAGACAAGACAAGACAAGACAAGATAAGATAAGATAAGATAGGATGAGACAGGACAACATAAGGTAAGAAAAAGCAAGAAAAGACAAGATAAGGCAAGATGAGACAAGACGATACAAGACAAGACAAGAAAGACAAGACATGAGAAGACAAGAAAAGAGAAGACAAGATAAGATAAAATAAGATAAGATAAGATAAGACAAGATAAGATACAATAAGATAGGACGAGAATGGACAAGATAAGGTAACAAAAGGCAAGACAAGTCAAGACAACACAATACAAGTCAAGTCAAGACAAGACAAGACAAGACAAGACAAGACAAGATAAGATAAGACAAGATAGGATGAGACAGGACAACATAAGGTAAGAAAAAGCAAGAAAAGACAAGATAAGGCAAGATGAGACAAGACGAGACAAGACAAGACAAGAATAGACAAGACATGAGAAGACAAGACAAGATAAGATAAAATAAGATAAGATAAGACAAGATAAGATAGGATGAGAAAGGACAAGATAAGGTAAGAAAATACAAGACAAGTCAAGACAAGACAAAATTGGATAAGACGGGACAGGACAAGATAAGGTAAGATAAGACAGGAAAATGACAAGAAATGACAAGACAAGATAAGATTAGATGAGATAAGATAAGATAAGACAAGATAAGACAAGAAGAGAAAAGATAAGGTAAGACAAGACAAGACGAGACAAGACAAGACAAGAAAAGAGAAGGTAAGACATGACAAGACAAGACAAGATAAGAAAAGATAGGATGAGACAGGACAAGATAAGGTAAGATAAGGCAAGACAAGACAGGATAAGGCAAGATTAGAGAAGAGAAGACAAGACAAGGTAAGAGAGGACAAGAAAAGAAGAGTCAAGACAAGACTAGCCAAGGTAAGACAAGACAAGTAAAGATGAGACGAGACGAGAAGAGACGAGACTTGACGAGACAAGACAAGAAAAGGCAAGATAAGATAAAATAAGATAAGATAAGACAAGATAAGATACAATAAGATAGGACGAGAATGGACAAGATAAGGTAAAAAAAGGCAAGACAAGTCAAGACAACACAATACAAGTCAAGTAAAGACAAGACAAGACAAGACAAGACAAGACAAGACAAGACAAGACAAGACAAGACAAGACAAGACAAGACAATAAGAGTCAAGACAAGACTAGACAAGGTAAGACAAGACAAGACAAGACAACAAGACAAGACAAGAAATGATGAGATGAGACGAGAAGAGACGAGACGAGAAGAGACAAGACAAGAAAAGACAAGACATGAGAAGACAAGACAAGATAAAATAAGATAAGATAAGATAAGACAAGATAAGATACAATAAGATAGGACGAGAATTGACATGATAAGGTAACAAAAGTCAAGACAACACAATACAAGTCAAGTCAAGACAAGACAAGAAAACACCAGACAAGATAAGATAAGATAAGATAAGATAAGAAAAGATAAGAAAAGATAGGATGAGACAGGACAAGATAAGGTAAGATAAGGCAAGACAAGACAGCATAAGGCAAGATTAGAGAAGATGAGACAAGACAAGACAAGGTAAGACAGGACAAGACAAGAAGAGTCAAGACAAGACTAGACAAGGTAAGACAAGACAAGACAAGAGAACAAGACAAGACAAGTAAAGACGAGACGAGACGAGACGAGAAGAGAAGAGAAGAGACGAGACGAGACAAGACAAGACAAGACAAGACATGAGAAGACAAGACAAGAAAAGAGAAGACAAGACGAGATGAGACAAGACAAGACAAGACATGACAATACAAGAAAAGACAAGAGAAGACGAGACGAGATGAGATGAGACGAGACAAGACGAGACGAGACGAGACAAGACAAGACATGACAAGACAAGAAATTACAAGAGAAGAAATGACAAGATAAGATAATATAAGAGAAGACAAGACAAGACAAGACAAGACAAGACAAGACAAGACAAGACAAGACAAGACAAGACAAGACAAGACAAGACAAGACAAGACAAGACAAGACAAGACAAGACAAGACAAGATAAGATAAGATAAGATAAGATAAGATAAGATAAGATAAGATAGGATGAGACAGGACAAGATAAGGTAAGAAAAAGAAAGAAAAGACAAGAAGAGACAAGACAAGGTAAGACAAGTCAAGACAACACAAGTCAAGTCAAGTCAAGTCAAGTCAAGTCAAGTCAAGTCAAGTCAAGTCAAGTCAAGACAAGACAAGACAAGACAAGACAAGACCAGACCAGACCAGACCAGACCAGACCAGACCAGACCAGACCAGACCAGACCAGACCAGACAAGACAAGACAAGACAAGACAAGATAAGATAAGATAAGATAAGATGAGACAGGACAAGATAAGGTAAGATAAGGCAAGACAAGGCAAGGCAAGACAAGACAGGATAAGGCAAGATTAGAGAAGATGAGACAAGACAAGACAAGGTAAGACAGGGCAAGACAAGAAGAGTCAAGACAAGACTAGACAAGGTAAGACAAGACAAGACAACAAGACAAGAAAAAACAAGACAAGACGAGAAGAGACGAGACAAGAAAAGAGAAGAAAAGACAAGACGAGACAAGACATGACATGACAATACAAGACAAGACAAGACAAGAGAAGACGAGACGAGACGAGACAAGACAAGACAAGACAAGACAAGAAATGATAAGAGAAGAAATGACAAGACAAGAAATGACAAGAGAAGAAATGACAAGACAAGATAAGATAAGATAAGATAAGATAAGATAAGGTAAGGTAAGATAAGATAAGATAAAATAAAATAAGATAAGATAAGACAAGATAAGATACAATAAGATAGGACGAGAATGGACAAGATAAGGTAACAAAAGGCAAGACAAGTCAAGACAACACAATACAAGTCAAGACAAGACAAGACAAGACAAGACAAGACAAGACAAGACAAGACAAGACAAGACAAGACAAGACAAGACAAGACAAGACAAGACAAGACAAGACAAGACAAGACAAGACAAGACAAGACAAGACAAGACAAGACAAGACAAGATAAGATAGGATGAGACAGGACAACATAAGGTAAGAAAAAGCAAGAAAAGACAAGATAAGGCAAGATGAGACAAGACGAGACAAGACAAGACAAGAAAAGACAAGACATGAGAAGACAAGAAAAGAGAAGACAAGATAAGATAAAATAAGATAAGATAAGATAAGACAAGATAAGATACAATAAGATAGGACGAGAATGGACAAGATAAGGTAACAAAAGGCAAGACAAGTCAAGACAACACAATACAAGTCAAGTCAAGTCAAGTCAAGTCAAGTCAAGACAAGACAAGACAAGACAAGACAAGACAAGACAAGACAAGACAAGACAAGACAAGACAAGACAAGACAAGATAAGATAGGATGAGACAGGACAAGATAAGGTAAGAAAAAGCAAGAAAAGACAAGATAAGGCAAGATGAGACAAGACGAGACAAGACAAGACAAGAATAGACAAGACATGAGAAGACAAGACAATAGAAGACAAGATAAGATAAAATAAGATAAGATAAGATAAGATAAGATAAGACAAGATAAGATAAGATAGGATGAGAAAGGACAAGATAAGGTAAGAAAATACAAGACAAGTCAAGACAAGACAAAATTGGATAAGACGGGACAGGACAAGATAAGGTAAGATAAGACAGGAAAATGACAAGAAATGACAAGACAAGATAAGATTAGATAAGATAAGATAAGATAAGATAAGACAAGATAAGACAAGATAAGACAAGAAGAGAAAAGATAAGGTAAGACAAGACAAGACGAGACAAGACGAGACGAGACAAGAAATGACAAGACAAGAAATGACAAGAGAAGACATGACAAGACAAGGCAAGATAAGACAAGATAAGACAAGATAGGATGAGACAGCACAAGATAACGTAAGAAAAGGCAAGACAAGGCAAGCCAAGACAAGTTTGGATAAGACGGGACAGGACAAGATAAGGTAAGATAAGGCAAGACAAGACAGGATAAGGCAAGATTAGAGAAGATGACACAAGACAAGAGAAGGTAAGACAGGACAAGACAAGAAGAGTCAAGACAAGACTAGACAAGGTAAGACAAGACAAGACATGATGAGACGAGAAGAGACGAGACGAGACGAGACGAGACAAGACAAGAAAAGACAAGACAAGACATGATGAGACGAGAAGAGACGAGAAGAGACGAGACTTGACGAGACAAGACTAGACAAGATATGAGAAGACAAGACAAGACAAGACAAGACAAGATAAGATAAGATAAGATAAGACAAGACAAGATAAGATACAATAAGATAGGACAAGAATGGACAAGATAAGGTAACAAAAGGCAAGACAAGTCAAGACAACACAATACAAGTCAAGTCAAGACAAGACAAAACAAGATAAGATAAGATAGGATGAGACAGGACAAGATAAGGTAAGATAAGGCAAGACAAGACAGGAAAAGGCAAGATTAGAGAAGATGAGATAAGACAAGATAAGGTAAGATAAGGCAAGACAAGACAGGATAAGGCAAGATTAGAGAAGATGAGACAAGACAAGACAAGGTAAGACAGGGCAAGACAAGAAGAGTCAAGACAAGACTAGACAAGGTAAGACAAGACAAGACAACAAGACAAGAAAAAACAAGACAAGACGAGAAGAGACGAGACAAGAAAAGAGAAGAAAAGACAAGACGAGACAAGACATGACATGACATGACAATACAAGACAAGACAAGACAAGAGAAGACGAGATGAGACAAGACAAGACAAGACAAGACAAGAAATGACAAGACAAGATAAGATAAGATAAGGTAAGGTAAGGTAAGGTAAGGTAAGGTAAGGTAAGGTAAGGTAAGGTAAGGTAAGGTAAGGTAAGGTAAGGTAAGGTAAGGTAAGGTAAGGTAAGGTAAGGTAAGGTAAGGTAAGGTAAGGTAAGGTAAGGTAAGATAAGATAAGATAAGATAAGATAAGATAAGATAAGATAAGATAAGATAAGATAAGATAAGATAAGATAAGATAAGATAAGATAAGATAAGATAAGATAAGATAAGATAAAATAAAATAAGATAAGACAAGATAAGACAAGATAAGATACAATAAGATAGGATGAGAATGGACAAGATAAGGTAACAAAAGGCAAGACAAGTCAAGACAACACAAGTCAAGACAAGACAAGACAAGACAAGACAAGACAAGACAAGACAAGACAAGACAAGATAAGATAAGATAAGATAGGATGAGACAGGACAACATAAGGTAAGAAAAAGCAAGAAAAGACAAGATAAGGCAAGATGAGACAAGACGATACAAGACAAGACAAGAAAGACAAGACATGAGAAGACAAGAAAAGAGAAGACAAGATAAGATAAGATAAGATAAGATAAGACAAGATAAGATACAATAAGATAGGACGAGAATGGACAAGATAAGGTAACAAAAGGCAAGACAAGTCAAGACAACACAATACAAGTCAAGTCAAGACAAGACAAGACAAGACAAGATAAGATAAGACAAGATAGGATGAGACAAGATAGGATGAGACAGGACAACATAAGGTAAGAAAAAGCAAGAAAAGACAAGATCAGGCAAGATGAGACAAGACGAGATAAGACAAGACAAGAATAGACAAGACATGAGAAGACAAGACAAGATAAGATAAAATAAGATAAGATAAGACAAGATAAGATAGGATGAGAAAGGACAAGATAAGGTAAGAAAATACAAGACAAGTCAAGACAAGACAAAATTGGATAAGACGGGACAGGACAAGATAAGGTAAGATAAGACAGGAAAATGACAAGAAATGACAAGACAAGATAAGATTAGATGAGATAAGATAAGATAAGACAAGATAAGACAAGAAGAGAAAAGATAAGGTAAGACAAGACAAGACGAGACAAGACAAGACAAGAAAAGAGAAGGTAAGACATGACAAGAGAAGACAAGACAAGATAAGAAAAGATAGGATGAGACAGGACAAGATAAGGTAAGATAAGGCAAGACAAGACAGGATAAGGCAAGATTAGAGAAGAGAAGACAAGACAAGGTAAGAGAGGACAAGAAAAGAAGAGTCAAGACAAGACTAGCCAAGGTAAGACAAGACAAGTAAAGATGAGACGAGACGAGAAGAGACGAGACTTGACGAGACAAGACAAGACAAGAAAAGGCAAGATAAGATAAAATAAGATAAGATAAGACAAGATAAGATACAATAAGATAGGACGAGAATGGACAAGATAAGGTAAAAAAAGGCAAGACAAGTCAACACAACACAATACAAGTCAAGTAAAGACAAGACAAGACAAGACAAGACAAGACAAGACAAGACAAGATAAGATAAGATAAGATAAGATAAGATAAGATGAGACAGGACAAGATAAGGCAAGGTAAGATAAGGCAAGACAAGACAGGATAAGGCAAGATTAGAGAAGATGAGACAAGACAAGACAAGGTAAGACAGGACAAGACAATAAGAGTCAAGACAAGACTAGACAAGGTAAGACAAGACAAGACAAGACAACAAGACAAGACAAGAAATGATGAGATGAGACGAGAAGAGACGAGACGAGAAGAGACAAGACAAGAAAAGACAAGACATGAGAAGACAAGACAAGATAAAATAAGATAAGATAAGATAAGACAAGATAAGATACAATAAGATAGGACGAGAATTGACATGATAAGGTAACAAAAGTCAAGACAACACAATACAAGTCAAGTCAAGACAAGACAAGAAAACACCAGACAAGATAAGATAAGATAAGATAAGATAAGATAAGAAAAGATAAGAAAAGATAGGATGAGACAGGACAAGATAAGGTAAGATAAGGCAAGACAAGACAGCATAAGGCAAGATTAGAGAAGATGAGACAAGACAAGACAAGGTAAGACAGGACAAGACAAGAAGAGTCAAGACAAGACTAGACAAGGTAAGACAAGACAAGACAAGAGAACAAGACAAGACAAGTAAAGACGAGACGAGACGAGACGAGAAGAGAAGAGAAGAGACGAGACGAGACAAGACAAGACAAGACAAGACATGAGAAGACAAGACAAGAAAAGAGAAGACAAGACGAGACGAGACAAGACAAGACAAGACATGACAATACAAGAAAAGACAAGAGAAGACGAGACGAGATGAGATGAGACGAGACAAGACGAGACGAGACGAGACAAGACAAGACATGACAAGACAAGAAATTACAAGAGAAGAAATGACAAGATAAGATAATATAAGACAAGACAAGACAAGACAAGACAAGACAAGACAAGACAAGACAAGACAAGACAAGACAAGACAAGACAAGACAAGACAAGACAAGACAAGACAAGACAAGACAAGGTAAGACAAGACAAGACAAGATAAGATAAGATAAGATAAGATAAGATAAGATAGGATGAGACAGGACAAGATAAGGTAAGAAAAAGAAAGAAAAGACAAGAAGAGACAAGACAAGGTAAGACAACACAAGTCAAGTCAAGTCAAGTCAAGTCAAGTCAAGTCAAGTCAAGTCAAGTCAAGTCAAGTCAAGTCAAGTCAAGTCAAGTCAAGTCAAGTCAAGTCAAGTCAAGTCAAGACAAGACAAGACAAGACAAGACAAGACCAGACCAGACCAGACCAGACCAGACCAGACCAGACCAGACCAGACCAGACAAGACAAGACAAGACAAGACAAGACAAGATAAGATAAGATAAGATAAGATGAGACAGGACAAGATAAGGTAAGATAAGGCAAGACAAGGCAAGGCAAGACAAGACAGGATAAGGCAAGATTAGAGAAGATGAGACAAGACAAGACAAGGTAAGACAGGACAAGACAATAAGAGTCAAGACAAGACTAGACAAGGTAAGACAAGACAAGACAACAAGACAAGACAAGACATGATGAGACGAGAAGAGACGAGACGAGACAAGACAAGAAAAGACAAGACATGAGAAGACAAGACAAGATAAAATAAGATAAGACAAGATAAGACAAGATAAGATACAATAAGATAGGACGAGAATGGACAAGATAAGGTAACAAAAGGCAAGACAAGTCAAGACAACACAATACAAGTCAAGTCAAGACAAGTCAAGAAAACACCAGACAAGATAAGATAAGATAAGATAAGAAAAGATAGGATGAGACAGGACAAGATAAGGTAAGATAAGGCAAGACAAGACAGGATAAGGCAAGATTAGAGAAGATGAGACAAGGGGCTTCCGGTGGCACCGCCGGCGTCGCTAGAGTCTCCTCTGTGAGGCTCCGTTCCCTGGGTCTGTAAAGCCGCAAAAAAATAGCGAACACCAGCTGTTTTTTGCGGTGAAAAATCCCCTCTTCGGGCGAAGAAGAGGTGAAGAGCATCAAGAGCAAGGTTGAGCCCCTCTAAAATCTCTGGAAAAAATTTTCAGGGATAAAGAGGGTGTGCTGCCTAGGCACTTGAAATGCTCCTGCCCAGAGACACTTCTGTCGGCTGACAGAAAATGACGTCGCCACCACCTCTGCTTTCAAGAAAGAAATAATAGAAGCTTTCTACAGACGGAGTGAATACAGGAGTTTTTTGTGAATCGCAAGTATTTTGCTACTTTGTTTCTCCCTATGTACTTAAAACTTTTTTAAAATCAACATAACTCTTTCAAAATGGCGATAGTTTTTTTGCGGAGTGAAAGTGGTGGAAAGTGAAAACGAACTTTCTCTTCCTCTCTCGGAAGTAAAGCCGAAGAAACCATTTTGACTTGAATTTTTACTTTTTAAATTATAACGCAAATTGGAATATAAAAGAAAGTAAAAAGAGGGGTAAATTTGGCAATAAATTTTTTCTTTTTTTTAATTAAAGTATTTAAAATGACGACGAGACAGAGGGCAGCTATAACGAAGGCGGCTATACCCTCCCCAGGTCAGCTTTCTAAATCACAATCAAGCACTCTGCCTGCCTCTTCAACCTTTGCACCTCCGATTCCCACAGAATCTCAAGCTTCTTTGCCTATACAACCCTCCCCAGAAATGCTTACAATGAAAGATTTGCAGGCTGCATTATCTACTGCATTATCTACAGTGACTGACAAGCTGGACAAGCTGGAGGAAAAGATGGAAGAACAGACAAAAGATTTAAAAGGCATGATAGAAACCCATAATATTGAGATAAGAGAAGATATTGTTGAAGCCATTAAAGGGGTGTGGGACTATACTGTGGGAGTTGAAGAGAAGTTGGAAGGTATGGAACAGCAGATGGAGGGAAAAATAGAAGAGATCAGAAGTGATCTTCAGGATCAGTCTGTTATGACACAATACAACCAGATGCAGATGGCTATTAGAATCAGGGGTTTCAAAGAAGTTGCAAAGGAGAATCAAGAGGATTTAAGAAGAATTTTTGTTGATGCTTTGGCAACTTTTCTGGAAGACGGAGCTCAAAATGTTGCCTGGCAGATTGAGCGGATATTTAGGATGAATTCACGTATAGCAGCACAAAGAAACTTGCCCAGAGACATTGTGATATATTTTAGTACAAGAAAATTTAGAAACTGGGTTCTTACCAAAGCTTATAATAAACAACTAAGCGTTGCAGGTCAAGAGGTACAGGTTTTGAAGGAGATACCTCCAAAAATGTTGAGATCAAGGAAAGATTATGCATTTCTGACGGAGGAACTTAAAAAAAGAGAGATACAATATAGATGGGAGGCTCCTTCTGGACTTTCTTTCTTCTTCCAGAATAATAGATATCGCTTGACTTTAGTTGCCAAAGCGAAAGACTTCTTTGAGAATATACTGATGGGTGGTAAATCTATGTCCCCAAGATTTAAGAGGGCAGACCTTGTAAAAGATACAGAATCATCACAACCTATGGAATCTCAACTAATATCAACGCAAGATTTGGATAAAGGAGTCGTGGTTGAACAGCCAGTGCAGAGTATCGATATTTTTCAACCTTTGGAGGTAGAGAAACCCAAAGAACAAAGGCATGCACGTGAAGCTATTAAGTATACGGATCAAAGAGAAAAAGTACAGCCAACTTATACAAAGCAAGTTGCATCGACATCATTGGAAGCCATGGGAGCAAGGCCTAAGAAGAAGCAAGAAGTGGATTTGGCCTTACAGAAGCTTTCACAAATAGCTCATGTCAAATAAATATTTGACATGGAATGTGAATGGTTTAAATTCGCCACAGAAAAGGAGGAAGATATTTCACTATTTGAAGCAATGTAAAAATGATGTACTTTGTTTACAGGAAACACATATAAGAATCTCTGATCAGAAATATTTGATAAATAATAGGTTGGGTACACATTTTGTGGCAGCATCTTTAGAGAAAAAAAATGGAATTGTTATTTATGTTAAAAATCATATAAGAGCTAAATTAATAGAATCAGATAATCAAGGTAGATTTTTAGCTATTGAAATTTTAATAGATGGGAAGAAAGTTCTTTTGATGGGTATATATGCTCCAAACCAGCAACAAGGTACATTTTATAAGTTATTACATAAAAAATTAATACAATTGGATTATAGATCTTGTATTTTGATGGGAGATTGGAATGGTATTCTTGATGTTGGTTTGGATAAGAAAAAGATCTCATCTGTTCCTCAATCGCACTCTATCTTGCCTAAATCTTTTTTTGATATTAAGGATGATTTTAATCTGTCAGATATATGGAGAGAAAGACATGGCAGGGATCAAGAGTTTACTTTCTTTTCTGATAGACACCAATCATTCTCTAGAATTGATTTTATTTTAACTACTAGTGATTTTATATTAAGTTTAAAGAAAGTAAAATTTTTACCTAATGTATTGTCAGATCATAACCCGGTTATGATGGAATTAATGACTGGTCAGTTTACTAGAAGATCTTGGAGAATTAATGAAAATTTGTTTAAATATGAGGCAAATGTGGAAGAATGTAAAAAGGCCATGAAGGAATTTTTATGTTAAATATGAACAGGGAAACGGCAATAGAAACTGTGTGGGACTCTAGTAAAGCTCAT
The DNA here is from genome assembly GCA_034064705.1 of Bothrops alternatus. Classification (NCBI taxonomy): domain Eukaryota; kingdom Metazoa; phylum Chordata; class Lepidosauria; order Squamata; family Viperidae; genus Bothrops; species Bothrops alternatus. The sequence goes on from JARGCV010000207.1 coordinate 1,423,389, forward strand.
ATGCGTGGAATTTTAATTGAATTGAATATAAGGCATAGACGTAAACAAGAGGAAAAAAGGAGAGTGTTAGAAGCGGAAATAAAGAAAAAGGAGTTATTATTAATAAAGAAACCAGATGATAGTAATATTAAAGAAGGGTTAAAGATTTTACGGAAACAATTTGATATGCTGATGGCTGACCAAGTTGCCAGGAATCTGCAATATGCTAAACACAATACATTTTTTCATGCTAATAAACCTGGCAGATGGTTGGCTTATACATTAAGGAAAAAACAAAAATCCCGTATAATTGAGAAGGTAGAATATAAGGGGCAAGAAGTATTTCAACAAGAAATTATCAAAAAAGCTTTCGTAGAGTTCTACACCAAATTATACTCTGAAGAGAAGGTTCAAGAGAAAGAGATAGATGCCTTTTTAGAAAATCAAAATGTTTTGAAAATTACACTGGAACAAAGAGACAGATTAAATGCACTGATCACATCAGAAGAAATTATTGCTGCAATTAAGCAATTGAAAATGGGAAAATCTCCTGGAACTGATGGTTTTACAGCGATTTATTATAAGTCTCTATAGGAAGAAATGGTTAAACCTATGAGAGAGTTATTTGTAAATATCCAAGAGGGGGGTCGGGTACCACCTTCATGGAAAACGGCTTACGTCTCCTTGATTCCTAAAGAGGGTAAAGACAATGTTCAAGTGGGAAACTTTAGACCTATTTCACTGTTGAATACTGACTATAAGATTTTTGCAAAAATTTTGGCTAATAGATTAATGACAGTTTTAACTCAAATAATTCATCTGGACCAAACTGGTTTTTTACAAGGGCGACAGATGAAAACTAATGTTAGACAACTTGTCAATATACTAGAACATCTGGATAAACATATTCAGGTGCCGGCAGTTCTTATGTTTCTGGATGCGGAAAAAGCCTTCGATAGATTGAACTGGTTATTTCTGAAAAGACTTGTAGTCAAGATGGGAATGGGGGACCAGTTTATCAACTCCATATCAGCAGTATATCAGAAACAAACAGGGCAGATTATTGTGAATGGTCAACTAACAGATTCATTTAATATAGAGAAAGGTACCAGGCAGGGTTGTCCTCTATCCCCTTTACTGTTTGTGTTAACTTTAGAGGTTCTACTGAACAAGATCAGAGCTTCAGATGATTTAAAAGGAGTTCAGATTAGGCAACATGATTATAGATTATGCGCTTTTGCAGATGATTTACTTGTGACATTAACGCAACCAATACAGTCAGCTCAGAGGTTGATGGAAATTATACAAAACTATGGAAGAGTATCAGGTTTTAAATTAAATATATCCAAGACAAAAATGCTGGTTAAAAATCTAGGTGATAAATTAAAACAGGATTTGGAAAGAATAACAGGGTGTGAGATAGTTAAGAAAGTTAAATATTTAGGAATTTATATTGAAGCGTCAAATGGGAAATTGTATAAGAATAATTATGAACTTTTATGGAACAAAGTACAATTAGAGTTGGAGAATTGGAAAAAATTACAATTATCAATGTTGGGAAGGATAGCTGCAGTCAAAATGAATGTATTGCCGAAATTTTTATTTCTATTTCAAATGTTACCAATACTTAAAAAGGATGGGAATTTGGAGGAGTGGCAGAAAGGTATTAATAGATTTATTTGGAATGGCAAGAAACCAAGGGTTAAATTAAAAATTATTCAAGATATAAGAGAGAGAGGTGGTTTGAAAGTGCCTAATTTTAAGCTATATTACTATGCAGCAGTCCTAGTAGCAATAAGTGATTGGATTAATTTAACTAATGAAAGAATATTGAATATAGAAGGGTACGGACTATTGTATGGGTTTCATGCGTATTTAGTTTATGATAAAAAGTTGGATAGGGGTTTTAAAGAACATTTATTGAGAAACTCACTGTTGCGTGTCTGGAAAAAGTATTCTTATAAGTTAAATGGCAAAATTCCTTTATGGACAGTTCCCAGGCATGCAATAGAGAGTATGAATAGACAACAAATTCAGGATGTGGTGCCCTATGAGAAGCTTTTAATTAAAGAGGGGAATAGTTTAGAACTGAAATCACTAGATAGGTTAAGGGAAGAAGGAATAGCCCATAATTGGTACTCACATATGCAATTTCAGGCTAGGTGGCAAAAAGATGTTAAAATGGGTTTTTCTTTAAAGGATGGAAAATTAATCCAACAAGTTAGAGATCAAAGAATTATGCATATTAAAAGATTATACGATGTTTTAATTGAAATTGATTCTGGAAATGAACTAGTTAAAGATTGTATGATTAAATGGGAAGGTAACTTTGGACAGCCAATTATGATGGAAACCTGGGAAAGGATATGGGTGAAAAATGTAAAATTTACACAAGCTCAGCATTTAAGAGAAAATTTTTATAAAATGTTTTATAGATGGCATTTAGACCCAAAAAAATTATCACTTATGTATCCAAATATGCGACCCAAATGTTGGAGATGTGATTCTATGGACGCTACTTATTTTCACATTTGGTGGACTTGTAAAAAAATTAAGGCTTTTTGGATAAAAATATGGTGGATTCTTCAAAATATATTGAAAAAGCGTATTGAATTTTCACCACAGTTATTTTTGTTAGGTATTATAAAAGACTGTACCACCATAGAGACTAAGTTGATTTTGAATCTGATTACGGCGGCAAGACTGTTGGTGGGACAATATTGGAAGACATCTGAAACACCATCTATTGAAGAATGGACGTTAAAAGTCGTGAATTTGGCTGAAATGGCTAAGATATCTGCATATTTGAAAAACCACTCAAATGAACAATTTTTGATGGAGTGGAAAAAATGGATAGATTATACACAGAAGAAATATCAATTGAAGGAATTATATTTGTTTTATAGTTAAATAATTATGTATAAGTAGTTTAGCGGGGTTTCTTGCGTTTTTACCCTGTATTCACTCTGGGAAGCCTGGGGGGGGGAGGGGGGAGGGTTTTAATAATAGTTATCTTATGTTTTTTCAACTGTTTTGGGGATTTTCTTTTTTCTTTTTAGGTGGCAAGGGGTTGCTCGAGTGGCCTCTGGGCACCACATTGGTTGGAAGAAGAAGGAGGAGTGAAGGTTAGGCAAGTAGGAAGAAGGTATGAGGGAGAAGGATGGAGGTGGGAGGAGAGGATGGAAGTAGAGAAAGGTATAAGTAGGTTGTTAGAGGGGAAGAAGAGGGGGTTAGTTTTGTTTTAGGAGGATGTGGTGGGTGGGGGTACCGAGCAGTTTTGTTTGATTGTTTGGTAATTGTATATGTACATAATTGTTTACAGTTGAATTGTTATTTCATCTTTTGTTAAAAATTTATAAAAAATTAATAAAAATATTTAAAAAAAAAAGAATGATCAAGGAAATGGAGCGCCTCCCTTATGAAACCAGATTGCAACGCCTTGGTCTCTTCAGCCTTGAAAGACGGCGTTTAAGGGGTAACTTGATCGAAGTGTATAAAATCATGCATGGGATAGAAAATGTGGATAGAGAAAAATTCTTTTCTCTATCACACAATACCAGGACAAGGGGGCACTCCCTAAAGCTTATAGCTAAGAAAGTGAGGACAAATAAAGGGAAATATTTCTTCACCCAGAGGGTCGTTGATTTATGGAATTCACTTCCTGAAGTGACAGCTGTCAGCCTTGACAGCTTCAAGGCAGGGCTAGATAGATTCATGGATGCAAAGTGTATTGGTGGTTATTAAAACAGATGTCCATGTGCCGCCTCTATGTTGGTTGAGGCAGGCAGGATTCCCTTGAGTACCATTTGTTTGGGGGTCAAGGGAAAGGGAGGGTTTTGCCTTCTCTTTCTGCTCAAGATCCCCATGTACATTTGGTGGGCCACTGTGTGACACAGAATGCTGGACTCGATGGGCTTTGGCCTGATTCAGCATGGCTCTTCTTATGTTCTTATGTTCTTATGTTCTTATTGAGACGAGTAAAAGGACTGATTGATGGTGAGAGAGATAAGCTGGGAATGAAGTTTGAAATTTGACAGAGACAGTGTTTCTTAAGGAGAAGGACTGATCGATGGAGAGAGAGACAAGCTGAGAATGACAGAGACAGAGTTTCTTATTGAGACGAGTGAACGGAGGTTTGGGAAGAGAAAAAAAATAATGGACTAGTGATTGAAAGTATACCTGTGAAATAAGCAAGAAAGTGTAAAGAAAGTGAAGAAAGTTAGAGAGAGGTTGATAAGTAAGAAAGTGTAAGAAAGTATTAGAGAGAGGTTGAAGCAATTTGTGGTAATGGAGGAAAGTTCAGAGAACCTAGGAGTTCAGAAGCCATTGGTTAATTAAAGGAGAAGTAGGAGATAATTATGGCAACACTGAGGACAGGAAAAAACATGGTATCTAGCTTCATCACCACCTGGTCAAAGATCAATAGAAGGGATGTTGGGCATAGAAAAAATAAATGTGTTAATTAATATGCAAACTATGCAATCAACACTTCTTGCTATCCAAGAAACTATGTTGAAAATGCAAGAAACAATATCAAAAAATCATGTAGAAATGAGAGGTGATATAAACAAATATCTGTTGGATAACAGAGTGGAGATGTTACAACAAACAATGGAGAATAACGAAGTAAGAATACAATCTGTAGAGGCGGGCTTAGACAAAATTGTGAAAAAAGTTGACATATTAGACACAATTGTTAGCATCCAACAAAAAAATGGAGGAAGAAATTATTTACTTAGAAATGGATAAGGCAGCATTTTATCTACGCTTCCAAAATGTGATAGAGGAGAAGGAAGAAGATTTGGGGGATATCATGGCAGATTTGATTTCTGATGCATTGCAAAGAGAAAAACAAGAAATTTTAATGGAGATAGATGAGGCATTTAGAATACAGACAAATTATGCTAGACGGAACAAACTTCCACGGGAGGTACATATTAGGTTTACCAGAAAAAGGATGAGAGATATAATTTATAAAATAACAAGAGATGAGCCAATGATTTATAAAGGGGTAGAAATACTAACCTTAAAACAGATACCGAAAAGGATAAGAGATCAAAGAAGGGATTATAGATTTTTGAATTCCTACTTAATAAAAAAAGTATACCTTTTAGATGGTTAATTCCGGAAGGAATGTTGATATCCTGGAGAGAGAGGAAGATTAAAATAGATAATCTAGAGAAAGCCAGAGAATTTTATGACCAATTGGAAGGAACGGAAGAAGAGAACAGTAGCAAGGAAGAACTGGAATCCAAAAGTCAGGAAGACCAACAGCAAGAAATTAGGGAAAGAGAACAAGGGAGAGAAAGTAAGGGGGAAAATGGACAGAGGAAGGAGAAAGGAACAGGCCCAAGAACAAGACAAGCTCACAAGCAAAACACATAAGTAGAAAATAGAAAAGGAGATTAGGTTATTATCTATTAATATCAATGGATTAAACGCACCAGCGAAGAGAAAGCAAACACTAACACAATTAGCCAAACAACACATAGATATTGTCTGCTTACAAGAAGTACACATTAAAGAGCAACATAGGCACCATTTAGAGTTTCCCAAATTAGGATCATTATTTACAGCATTAGCTAACCAAAAGCAAAGAGGAATAGCAGTTTATATCAAAAAAGAGATAAATGCAAATTTAAAATATCAAGATATGGATGGAAGGGTACTAATAATAGAAATACAAAATGAACAGAAAACCTGGCTCTTAGTAGTAATATATGCACCGAATGAGAACCAATATAATTTTTATCAGAAATTACACGAGAAACTGATAGAATTGGGTCATTCAAATATTTGTATTGTGGGTGATTATAACGTGGTGGTGGATGCAAAAAAAATTATATCACTGATAAGAAAAATAAAAAGAAAAGGAAAATTTTACCAAAAACCTTTTTTGATCTAGCACATGAACTTAACCTATCAGACCAATGGAGAAAGAGAAATCAAAAAGAAAAAGGATATACTTTTTTTTCAAACCCACACAAATCATGGTCTCGAATAGATATGATATGGACAAATGAAGAATTGGGAAAGGATATAGAGACTATAGAAATAAAACCAAATGTATGGGCAGATCATAATCCGATAGAAATAGTTTGGAAGGGGTGAAAAAAACCGAGAAAAAGATGGGTAATGAACCCTTATATCCTAAAGGAAAAAGAATTTATTACACAGACTAGAAAGGAAATGGATTATTTCTTTAAAGAAAATACAAAGCAACAAACATCAATACAAATTATCTGGGATACAGCGAAGGCGTATTTAAGGGGACTAGCAATAGCTTATATAGCACAGAAAAATAGGGAGAAAAGACAAAGGCAAAACATATTACAGGAAGAGATTAAAAAAGTTGAATTTAAATTACAAGAAAAACCTCAGGATGAAACAATTAAAGCGGGATTAGCATTAGCTCAACATAAATTAAATCTGATGGAACAAGAGGAAAGAGTTAAAGAATTGAAAATGGTAAAACAAAATTTTTTGAACACACAAACAAACCTGGGAAATGGCTTTCTTATAAATTAAAAAAAGAGAGAGAAAAATTATTCAGGAACTTTATGATAGAAATGGAGAATTACAATACAAGATGGATAAAAAGAAAGAAATAATCCAAACCTTCTTTGAATCATTATATAAAAAAGATGAAATAGATGGGGAAAAGATCAAACAATATCTAAAAGTTAATGGTCTCCCAGAATTAAAAGAAGAACAAAGAGACATACTGAATGGGAAAATAACAGCTACGGAACTAAAAAGGGCGGTCCAAAAACAAAAAAATAATAAGACTCCGGGACCGGATGGTCTTCCAGGGGAGCTGTACAAAACCTTTCATGAAGATTTCGAAAAGATACTATTAGAGGTATATAATGATGTGTTGGAGAAATAAAATCTACCAGACTCCTGGATATAGGCTATTATATCTCTTATCCCAAAAGAAGGCACAGACTCTAAACAGATTAAAAACTATAGGCCAATCTCGCTCTTAAATACTGATTACAAAATTTTTACTAATATAATGGCGGAAAGATTGAAGTTAATTTTGCAGGTTATAATACACTCAGACCAAAATGGCTTTTTGCCTCAAAGACAAATTAGAAACAATATTAGAACGGTGTTAAATGTCCTTGAATACTATGAAATATAGCCAGGAAAACAGGCAGCATTGATCTTTGTAGATGTGCAGAAAGCATTTGATAACCTCAATTGGCAATTTATGTTCCAACAGATTGAGGATATGAAATTTGGGGACAAATTTAATAATATAATAAAGGCAATATATAGAACACAGAGGGCCAGTGTGATAATTAATGGAAAGAATACAAAATTTTTTGAAATAAACAAAGGGGTAAGACAGGGATGCCCAATTTCACCTCTACTCTTTATTTTGTCCCTTGAAGTTTTACTAGTTCAAATTAGACGGAATGAAGAAATAAAAGGGGTACAGGTCAAAACAGAGGAATATAAGTTACAGGCATTTGCTGATGACTTGGTTTTCTTTATTGAGGAACCTATAGAGAGAGGAAATATTCTTACGGGTGAAATAGAAAAATTTGGAATGGTGGCGGGTTTAAAAATTAACAGAGACAAAACTAAAATGTTAGTAAAAAAATTAACTGATAAACAAAAAAGGAAATTAGAAGAGAATTTGGATTTACAAGTAGCAAAAAAGATTAAATATTTAGGAATTTGGATAACTTCAAGGTGCTCCTCAATAAAAGAAGACAAGTATACAAAATTGATATTAAAAGTGAAACAAGATCTTGAAACCTGGAGAAATTTCCGATTATCATTATTAGGTAGGATTGCAGTGACTAAAATGAACATATTACCAAGACTATTGTATTTATTTCAAACAATTCCAATAAAATTAGAGAAAACTTTTTTTAAAGAATTGGATAAAATAATAAATAAATTTATTTGGGCGGGCAAAAAAGCTAGGATAAATATGAAAATGTTACAGGACAGCAAGAGTAGAGGTGGACTTGGTCTCCCTAAATGGTAAATTTATTATTATGCAGCAGGGTTACTATGGATTAAAGATTGGATTAATTTGGATAACAATAGGATATTAACGATTGAAGGACATGATTTACAGATGGGTTGGCATGCATTTCTGTGGGGAAAACAGAAGAAAATACACACATACTTTCAACAACATCAGATAAGAGGAGCACTGATTGGGATATGGGAAAAAATAAAAAAAGACATTATGGGAAAATCCCAAATTGGTTTTCGCCGATGGAGGCAGTAATTCACCCTAATACTTTAGAGAAAAAAAAGATGATGAGATACAAAGAATTACTGGATAACCAAGGCAACCTTAAGCCAAGAGAAGAGCTGGAGGAACAAAGAATACCCATAGATTGGTGGTCCTATCTACAAATTAAATCTAGATATAATAGAGACAGGCAAGAATACGGAATAAATCAGACCCCACACTTACTCGATAAAATCCTAATAAGCAAGGAAGGTAAATCACTATCAAAATTTTATAAATATTTATTAGAAATAGAGCTAGAGGAAGAAATAGTGAAGGGGTCCATGTTAGCGTGGGCACGAAATGTGGGGAGAAATATAAATCTTGAGGAATGGGAAAGATTATGGAACGTAAATTATAAATTGATGTTATCAACTGCATATAGAGAGAATTAATACAAAATGATTTATAGATGGCATTTAACACCAGCGAGATTGGCCAAAATGCATAAAAATATAGATCCAAAGTGTTGGAAATGTAGAATTAGAGAGGGAACATTCTACCACATGTGGTGGCTGTGTCCTAAAGCTAAAAAGTATTGGGAAAGAATAAGAGATTGGATACAGGAGATAACGGGAATAAAAATGGATTTTAAATCAGAATTATTCTTACTGGGTATAATAAACTCAAAGATTAAAAAACAACTCCAACACATTATTATATATATACTGACTGCAGCTCGAATAGCATACGCCCAATGTTGGAAGAATGAAAATATACCCACAGATGAAATGGTTATATATAACATTTTGGAATGCGCAGAAATGAATAAACTCACGCTAGAATTAAAAGACAAAGAGGCGACAAGAATTTTATGAAATTTGGAATAAATGTTATATTTGGCTAGAACAGAGAAAGAAAAAGGCATAATGATTGAATGTAAATAAAATGTAAATAAGATGTAATAGAATAGTTAGAATGTATAGGAGGGTTCTGTTAAAAGAAAAGATTTTTGTTTATATATGTATAGTTTGTTTTTGGTGTATGGTGAAAAAAATAAAAAAATAAAGAAAAAACATAGCTTATTCCATTACTTCTCAAAAATGTTTACCTTCTTTGTTTGAAATTTTCCCTTCTGGACATGGATGGCAATCATAGCAGCAAAATGGTTTTGATTCCTTCTTGGTCTTGCTATACCCTCTTTGGCAAGGATCATTACACAAAGAAAGAGGATGTGCCTATCCAAAAATTAAAAATGTTGTGAAGATTTTTACAAACGCATTTGAGCAATTTCTATCTTACTGGAGAATTTAAAGCTTAGACATAGACTACTATTGAACTATTATAATATTATTGGGAAATAATACTTGGTCTGCAATGATTTAATGGAATAGTCACCCTTCTTTGAATTTGTCCCTCAAAGTTTTTTAAAACTGGCTCCTGAAGCCAAAGTGTTCTTCACCCTTTGATTTCTGTCACATGAATGTAGTTGATCTTTTCAGTTGATATCCTTTATTAGATGGATGAATCTTAGCATCTATTCATCTGTCAAATTTCTAAGCAACACTATCTGGTGCCCCATGACTTTTGGATTGCTCCCGCCCCTCTCCCCTTCAGGTGTGTTGGACCGATTAGAGGGAAACTTCTGCAGCCCCAAAGAGGGAAGGCAGGTTGCTGCTGCAGCCGTTCTGGACTCCAGGTGTTCCTTCCGCATGTGGCTGGCATGCCGCCCAGCCGAGGCCCGGAACAATGGCTTTGCTGCTGGCCAGTCCGTGAGTCCACCTGCTGGATGGGGAATTGTGCCGCCCACTCTGAGGTGCTCTTCTCTTCTTGCAGCCACCACCCAGGGCCAAGTGTGTCACCCCTCCATCCTTCCATCCATCTTCGCAACTCAGAGCCGGCCCAGTGAACGGGCCCGGCTCCTGCCCCTCTCCCCTTCAGGTGCATCAGACCAATTGGAGGGAAACATCTGCAGCCCTGAAGGGAGAAGGCAGGTTGCTGCTGCAGCCGTTCTTTGCTCCAGGTATCCCATCCCAGTGTGCCACCCAGCCAAGGCCAGGGCCAGCAGCATCACGGTTTCCATGCCTGAGGGTTGGCCTCTTTCTGTGCCACCAGTTTCCCTCCCCAGCATGTGGGTCAGATACCTGAGACATCCTCCAGGGCGGCAGTTCAAAGCCTCGAACTGCCTTGTGTGATGAGACCGGGGACCAGGGAGCTCCACTTCGACTCCCCACATATCCCCCAGCAGTCGCCAGGCCTCCTGAGCAGAGGGGTCCTGGGCCAAGCTGAGCACCCGGTCCCATAACCGTTGAAACCCAGCTGTGCCCAAATCTTGTCTTTCCATTTGTGTGTGGCACACCCTCATTGTCAGGTCAGCCAGTCATGCAGCAGAGGAAGAGGATGAGGGGTGGCTGGGTGTCTGGAGCTACTTCAGCTGCTTGCTGGCCTTAGCAGGCCCCAACGAGGCAGCGGAGTTTGGACACTGGCTGCTCAGCCTCGTGGGGTGGCAGCACCTGGGCAACACACTGGGCTGGGAAGGAGGAGGCGGCACCAGCTTGTGAAGTTGTCCAGGGGCTGGGGAGAAGTTGGTGGTGCTGGGTGGAGGCAAGGGCGGTGGGGCTGGGCTTCTTGCTCACATCCCTGCTGGCCATGGCATTGCACAGGTAGGCAAAAAGCCACCCGCTCTTCAGCCACGAGTTTCTCATCCACAACCACGCTGGCATCAGCTTCTGCCTGGTGCTCTGCATGTTGATCTCACTTATGTTCAAGGTGAGCAGCTCTGGCCGGGGGAACCAGTTGTCTTCTCCTTGTGAAAAGGGGGTCCTGCTGAGTCCTATGGCTGCATGTCTTCACAATGAATGTTCCCCCCTGGCTCTGAGAGCAGGAGGTATCAAGTGATTTTCTTCCACTGCAAAGGCTTTTGCCATTTCCTCTGTGTTTTTCACTTGGTACATCTCTCCCTTCTCTCTCTCTCTTTCTCTCAATCACTCTCCCGGGTTCAATTCCTGGATGATATAGTATTAAACCAGAGAATTACATTGCTATTTATTCTTCCCACTTGGGAGCCCTCTTGCCCCCTGGAGTTTGAACCTGGTTGTCTGGATTTGAAGATCTAACCTGGAAACCCGCTTCTGAGCCTTTTGCTCTCTTTATTCTCCAAACTTTCTCCCAAGCCTTAAATCTTGCCCTGTCCTGATTCAGAGGCTTTCACAGAGAGCCAGGCTTTCTGGGCAAATGCCATCAAGGCCAAATCTTGGTGGGTTGTCATTGTCAGCAGGAGGACTTCTTGGCTAGTTTGTCCCTTCATGGTTATGTCAGTAACTTTTCTCACCTACCAAAGCAGACAGTGGAGTGACAGATCAGAGGAGCTTCCATCTTCCTCTTCGTTGGCTTGGGTTTGGCATGGTGAAGGTTACTGCTCCATGTGGAGTGAAAGAACATCAGTTGTAAGGAGCACCTGTTGTCTGCACCCTATGAATGAATTCACCATTGCATGACTAAGTCATGGTGTGGTTTGTGATCCAACCCAGTTACTGTGCTTTGTAAACCTTGGTTTATGGCTCAATATGCTGCATAAACCCATTAACAGTATAGCTTGAGCCCAATCCCCTTTTTGATAATGCAGACAACCATCCCCATTGCTGATTCCCAGCTTGGCTGACTGAGCAAGCCATGTTGCTGCAACTGTGAAAAACTAGTCTTCCTTTACTTTCTCTTTTCCTCCAGAAGGCTGGAGGAAGCATTCGATCTCATATATTCTGTCATTAGGGGGAATGAAGGGACTGGCAGCAGCTTTTTTTTTAGCCATCTCTGTTACTCACAGGCTTATTTAGATAAACAAGCAGAAAAGACAGTTGCCCAAAACTTCTGATTCCACTGACTTTTGCTCTTGGGTGAAGAGCAAACTTGGGCCATGTTCACACAACAAATTAATCATCAGAAGGGGTCAAAAAAGATGTATGCATTCTCCCCTTACTCCAGTCACTTGTGGCTTAATAATCAGCATCAGATTATTGGAACCAGAATTGGCTCTGTTTTGAATTTGGAAAAAAAATTGAAAAGGTTCTGGCCCTAGCCTAGTGAATAAGTTTGAGGTCGGGGGCAGTTTAAGATAATGGCACAACGCTCTTCCCTTAACCTTTTTTAACTTACTGGCTGAGCAGGTTGTGTGAACATAACTACCACCTCCTCATAGCACTAGTGCTCAAAGAGAGAGAGAGGAAAGGGTGGCTTCTTCCAGGGCTCAGTTAAACAAATAGACCAATACCTTTCCCCCTTTGGAGAAAAAAATGGAGGGGGGGGATTGATTTGTTCACCTGCTCAAGCAAAGTGAGTGAACTGCGGAGGTGCAGCAAGGAAGACCTGAGTCCACAGCACCCCACTCAGTCTTTGTCTTCTTTCCCTGAATAAAAAACAATTGGGAATAGATTTATTCTTCCTGCCTTGCTACCATGAAGAGAGGTGTGTAGCAGTAGAGACAATTGCCTCTAGTGCACAGTTGTCTACTCAAATAAGCAAATGCTCATCTCTCCTACCATAGTATAGCTGTTAAGACTATGTCCAGCCTTTCGCACTGAACTACCAGAGAAAGGCAGCAGCTCTTCCTTCCACTATCTGGGACGATACCAGGAGCCAAAGTTAGGTAGAGCATTCTTGCCCTTAGAGCAAAGAACTGATAGAGAAAAATTATTTTCTCTATCACACAATACCAGGACAAGGGGGCACTCCCTAAAGCTCATAGCCAAGAAAGTGAGGACAAATAAAGGGAAATATTTCTTCACCCAGAGGGTCGTTGATTTATGGAATTCACTTCCAGAAGGGGTCGTGACAGCTGTCAGCCTTGACAGCTTCAAGGCAGGGCTAGATAGATTCATGGATGCAAAGTGTATCGGTGGTTATTAAAACGGATGTCCATGTGCAGCCTCTATGTTGGTTGAGGCAGGCAGGATTCCCTTGAGTACCATTTGTTGAGGGTCAAGGGAAAGGGAGGGTTTTGCCTTCTCTTTCTGCTCAAGATCCCCATGTACAATTGGTGGACCACTGTGTGACACAGAATGCTGGACTCGATGGGCTTTGGCCTGATTCAGCATGGCTCTTCTTATGTTCTTATGTTCTATATGGATCTTTTTAAAGCTATGATAACTCATCAAGATAAATACATGGAATTGAGAACCACTTAAATGTTTAATGGCTTCTTTCATGTATCTCCACAACCCAGGGGCAATTTGAACCTAGTTCCCCTTAAGTTCCCCTTAAGAACTTTGCTAGATCGGGCCAATCTAGTCTAGCATTCTACCACAGCCTGCTCAGTCAGTGCTCACCAGCAGAGCATGAATACAAGGACACTGTTCTGCTTATGTTCCCTGATAATTGTTATTCAGAGGAAGTTAAACATGCCAACCAGAATGTGAATCAGATGCATCTGGAGCCAGGGTCTTGAGAAGCAATGAGATGACTTCAGACACATTCTCATTTTCCCTTTAGAATGTGGACAAACCTGAATCCATTTTGTTCAGAATCCTGGCTGTAGGTACATACTGTTCTGAATTGATCCTGAAATGAATGACTTCCGGACCCCCCCCCCAAATCCTGTTCATAATTTATGTGCAGCACTGTGATGGGGAGGGACTGAAAGTATTAAGACTTATCCTGGCTTTCAGGCCATCTCCTTTATTCATTTGTTTTTATTCTCTTCTCTAGCAATGTGTAGAAGAGGGACTTGTGCTGGAGCGGGGGTCTGGCTAACTCCATTCTGTTTTGGTATAATAATAAAAACTTATTGTCATTGTGTGTGTATATGCAGTATACACATACAACGACATGTACATGACACCCAAAGACAAGGTCCCACACACATAATCCCCAAACACACTCCCACCCATTACAATTCCCCACCCCCAAACCACCCAGCATCCACCCAACAGACCAAGTAGTACTATCCAACAGTTCACTGATGGTGGCCCTTTAGTTCATTATAAAGTGCAATTATGCCTCTGAGATAAAAACTATTCAGAAACGGGTGGTCCTAGTTTTAAATGTTCTATATCTTCTACCAGAAGGCAACAGTATATTCTCTCTATTCAAATCATCTACTCCAGTTTAGTCTAGTCTTGCTGGCTGACTGACTGGGGATTCTGGAAGTTGAAATATAAACTTCTTAAAATTGCTGAAATTGAGAAATGCTGATCTAGGGTGAGAAAGATAGAAAATGCAATGTCACACTACATTTTGTTTATCCATTTTGCGTTTTTTCCTGTTTGACTTCTGTAATGACTGATGTGTGATAATTGTATAACCTTAAAACTAAAGGAGGATTGATAAAGGTTTTGTTTTTTTAAATCTGCCTGGAAGATCTGGATCTTTCTGATTTCCACCCTTTTCTGTAACAGCAGCTTTCTTGAAACAGCCATGACTCTTCATTAGGAGATAAACACTTGTTCCCTTATACCAAGTTTATAGGACAGTGTATACTCTCCCTTTATTAGAGAAATTGCCAGGGAGGGCAGACAATTTTTATGTAGGCTTTCTCCTCCAAGACTCAAACCCTTCTATCACGCATGCAGTGGCAAAATACTGTGTTGCGGCAATGTCCACAAAAAAAAAAATTGGTTACAGATTTATAGTCGTCAACTTGTGCCAATTTTTTGAAGATATCTCTAATTATGTTTGGAAAATTATATTTACTTACATATTAATCGGCTACCATTCACGTAAATTAGGGAGTGACCCTAACATTTTGAGAACATGTATTTTCTTAACAGGGATGTTATTATTTACTATTAATGTAAGTATTTTTATTATTATTATTATTATTATTATTATTATTTAATATAGTGTAAAAAGTGATGGTTATTGCTGGTCTATGACCATAATAAAGATTATTATTATTATTATATCACTTGTTCCCAACTTGTCACTTTTTCTCTCAATATCCTTTTATAAGCATCTCCCTGAGTTATCTAGTTACTTTGATTAGACTTCCTTTGCTCACTTTCCTACTACACTCAATCTTCATGGTATGTAACTTCAACATTCCCTGCCTCAGTCTGGGCAGGAGATCTGCAGACATCAACATTATCATTATCCTTATATTCCATTAATTTTTCTATTTGGGCATCCCTAGGTGATCTAAGGATATTGTTTATACATGATCACCAGTAGCAAGCAACTGTGGCTGGTATGTGCTTTTAGAACCTTTGTTCTATGTCTCATCATTTATATTTATTAAGAGAACAGAGATACCAGCAGCCTTACATTATCAAGAGTATTATGGCTCAGTTCAGTTATTGTATTTTGTTATTTTTTTGCTGTCTGATGTACTTGAATCATCCTACGTGCAGGGCTGGGCAGGAGGTGGCAGTGGCAGCCTAATGGACCTGCACGAGCTGCTGGCAGTGGCCGCCCGAGGTGAGGCTAAGGTGTGTCAGGTGTGCAAGGGGAACAGGCTCCACATGTGGGCCAAGGGCAATATTTGCGAAGGGGCCAAGGAGATGACCAACAGTGACCTGCTCTCCAACTGTAAGCAAAAACAGATGGGATGGAGTAGGCGCATCCGGCAGTCTGCATCATGCGCCTCCCCCCCAACTCTGCCTGCTGCTGGAGGGCTGGCCCGGTATTTGCAGTGGGCTACGGAGCCCGAGTGTGTGCTGAACAAGGGGCCAGCAGTGTGTGGCTGCTGAAGGATCCCGTCAGCCCCCATGCACTCGCTGATCTCTGTGTGCAGGAGCTGATGGTGTTAGGCAGCAGCCACCCCATCCCCTGCCTCACCTTGCCTTGCCCTGTGGCAATGGCACTCCTGCCCTGCCCCCTGTGTTGCCTCACCTCACCCCGCAGGACAAGCCTCCTGCACACTGCCCCACCCACCAGAAATCATCTGGATTTTTCCAACCCTACTCAGCCCCCACAAGTGTCCCTCCCCATGAGCAACATCGAGGTGGCCATGCCCACCACAGCCATGCCCACCCAGTCTGCCATGACCACCGCAGCCATGCCCACCCAGCAATTGGTGATAAATAAGTAGGTTTGGGGTTGCAGTTTGGGCACTCATTCTCTAAAAAATTCGCCATCACTGATTTAGATGATTTGGAGATACTCCATATCATCCCCACCCAGGAAGATACAGGCTGAGTTGAATAGAGGTGATGGGACCTGCATGCTGACATATATAAGGGATATCAATTTGAATATGTAGAAAAAAGAATTTGAAAAAAAAACATACATACATACGATTGCAGGCTAAATTTCAAAACCAAGTTTTCAGAGTGCATGGCTAAGAAAATACTTAGAGCCAAAAAGAATGTTTTTTGGTCATGTAAATTGTAACAATTTATAAAATATTTGGTATCTATCTATAAACAATAGATATTTATGAATCTTTCTGCTCCTAGGAAATAGCCTTTAAAAATTATAAAAATATTTTATATTGAATATAAAATTAAAATTTGCTTGTCCCAGGGAAGAAGCTAAGAAACATATTTGAATCCAGAATGTTTTTAGTGTTGTTTAAACACTATAAAATAAAACTATAGTGTTGTTTAAACACTATAAAATAAAACACAACTAGTCAGAACTCACCTGGTTCAAGCTTTTTGGCCACATGATGGAATCTTCAGAAATGTTGAAAAATTTGTCTGGGGAAATCGTAGGATCTATCCTTCCAACCTGGATCCTGAAAAATGACCGGTTTGGGTATGTGACCCAGTTGTTAATATCAAAACCACCAATGAATTCCCCATTTTTGTCAAAGGAAATCTTTTCTCCAACACTGTTGTTGAATGAGACCCTTCTCAGGAAAAGATTAAGCTAAATTAAAAAGGGTGAGAAGGAAGATAAAATATGACTCATTCGTCATTCTATTTCTGGTCAAAGTCCATTTCATATGGAGTTTGTTTATTATATTTTTTAAAATATATATATTTATTAATCTATGAGTTTCTTAAGCACATGAAAATGTACACATATATTTCAATATATTATTTTGTAATGGAAGGCCTTGAAAGATGTCACATAAGGAAAGGGGGTAACTTGGTTGTTAAAATGTTTTTTTTTCCTTGATGAGTTTCAGCCTAGAGGAAAGCATTTGTCTCCAACAGATATCCTTCTGAGCAATAGTGAAAAATATTGGATATGAGAATAATATGAGAATATGAATGCCTGACTGTTCAAGTATACTGAACAACTCTAACTGTCTCAAAATAGGGGGAGATATACGACATCATCTATCTCCAGCCTACAAAACAGTCTTTTCAGCAGTTCCAAGAAGGCTCCACGCCCATTTTCATTACTCAGTTGATCTTGAGGATAATGTGGAGGCGGAGAGGGTGTATTTCCTGAAAATGCTCAGGAAGATAAATCTATCTCAACATCTACTTCTGTCCTACTATCACAGCACCATTGAGAGTGTCCTGACATACGGCATTCTTGCATGGTATGGGAGCAGCTCTGTAGTGGACAAAAAAGCTCTACAGAGAATTATTAAAATTGCCCAGAATATTATTGGACTCCAGCTACCAGCCCTGGAAAACATCTTCAAATCTCGTTGTTTGAAGAAGTTGCATAACTTTCTCAGAGATTCTTCCCATCTTGTTTACAATCTCTTTAGACTGTTGTCTTCTAGCAGAAGATATAGAACATTTAAAACTTGGACCACCCATTTTCTGAATAGTTTTTATCCCAGAGCTATAATTGCACTTAATAATGAACTAAAGGGCCACCATCAGTGAACTGTTGGACAGTATTACTTGGTCTGTTGGGTGGATGTTGGGTAGTTTAGGGGTGGGGAATTTGTGGTGGGTGGGAGTGTGTTTGGGGATTATGTGTGTGGGACCTGGTCTTTGGGTGTCATGTAAATTTCGTTGTATGTGTATACTGCGTATGCGCACACAATGACAATAAAGTTATTATTATTATTAGGATACAGATAAACCTCCAACTGGCCTTAACAACTCTCCAAAAGAATGCAAATGACCAGCTTTCTGCAAGGAATATAAATCCTTCCATTCTCCACCATCCAGTCAGAACTGAAGAAGCTTCTTGGATGAGAAGCAAAACATCTTCAAAGAAAAAACAAGAAAGTCCAGTTACCTCTTGAAAAAGTACCTTGCGGATACAGCTCTTAGATATCCTACTTTTCATTGGAGTGAGCCTTCTAGTTGGCCCATAGAATGAACTTGCAGATCTGCAGCATATCTCTGCTCTGAACATTACCTGCCACAATTGCTGATTCTGAAGCTTGAGCCCTCTTCTGCCCACAATAAAGTTGTGCTTGAGTTTTGATGAATGCATTGCCTCCAAAGCATAAGCTACAGTATAGACAGCATTGTACACATTATAGCTGTGGGCAGTTGTGCTAAATTCAAACACAGATGCAGGAAGGGTTGCCATCTTCTCCTTCCTTGTACAGATTGTGCCATCTTTATTACCTAGATGAGAGTTGTGAAACAAACACCTAAATGCATGCTGCCAGAAATTCCTTAGAAACCCATCGTGTTCTGCTGTTGTTGGATTTCTGATTAGAAGAAATTCCTGGAAGCCTGGCAGCTCCTTTGAATGAACTGCAAAGGATAAAGCATTTTGGAGGAAATTTACATCCCAATCTCTTTGAAGAGAAATGGATGTGAAATCCATTTCAGCATTCATGATCCAGATCTTTGTTTTCAATGACATATCCTCCACTTCTGAATACTGCACTATCATTTTCAAAAAATTCATGGATTCCATTGCACCATATAAGACAATCACCTTGGTTGTGCTTTTTGCAATAACAGAGTATGTTTTGCATGTTTCGTCCATCACATCTGTAAAGTCATTGTAAAAATCTACCTTGAGACTTCCGGTTCTGGTCACGAGGACCGGAGCCTCTCTAGGAAAACTCCGGAACGGGGCTTAAATAATTTTTAAAAAATCAGCCTTACTGGGAGTGGGGTGTGCCCAAGAATTGGGTGCACCCGAAGGGGACCCCCAGCACAGCCCGAAGAGGATGAAAGCGACGCTGAGGGTCCCCCACAAGCAGCAAGCGAGGCCGCGGAAGCCAGCGGCGTGCGGCTGGGTGGCTGGCTGGCCGGCCGGCAGGCCTGAAAGGGCCGAAGAAGCGCCGAGGCGCCGAAGACAAAGGAATCGGGCGGGAGGGGTGCGCCGGGGAGGCAGGCGCACCCGAGGAAGACCTTCACAGCCCAGGGAAGAGAGGCGGAAATCGCCGCCGAGGGGCCCCCACAGACGCAGGAGGGAGCGGAGAAAGCCAACGGCGGCCGGCAGATCGGCCGGCGGACCTGAGGAGGCCGAGCGACAGTCCGAGAGGCGCCGAAGCAGAAAGAGGCCGGAGTGAGCGAGGGCAGAGAGCCGAAGAGAGCAGGGAGAAGACAGCTGACGGCAGCGGTAGGACCTGCGGGGGTGGATTGGGTGCGTCGAGGGACGATAGCAGAGGGGAGAGGCCAGCGGCGGGGAGAGGACCCGTACAAGACCCCCAGAAGACCCCCCCAGACCCAGAGAGAGCACCGGAGGCAGCAGGGAGGAGCCGGGTGGGCGGAGGAGGAGAGGATCAAGCAGAGGAGCCGAGGTGACACAGCAAGGAAGAGAGAGAGGGAGGGGAAACTACGGAAACTCCTCCCTCCTCCACAGCGGGTGGCGAGCTTGGGGAACTCAGACCCTGAAGCCATAGAAAAGGACAAAAAATTCTTTTTTCCCTGGCCAAGACAAGGCTTCAGAATAAAAGAGTCAACTTCAGAGCCTAATTCCTGAGAAACTATTCAAACGCCTGAAGCCTGACTGTTTAAGCGATTGAAGCCTAATTGTTCTGCACCTGGGGGGAAAAAGGCCATCCGCACAAACCCCAAGTCACAGATCCTCCCATCTCTGTACCACCCCTGCCAACACAGCGAAGCTTACTTGAAAACAAACTACACCCCCTAGTGGACTATTATTTTGCTGTCAAAATACGAACTGTGAAACATGAATACTTGCTAACTTTTAACAGAAGACCTTGATTCAACCTATCCTAGCAGCCTGACAATCTTGCACAGGAACAATTCTTCCACAATTCTTTGCATCAAGGGGTGGTTGTAAGGGTGGACAAGCCAACAGGAGGAGAGGCTCAAAATGGCCGCCAAACGGACGAAACAGACCAAACTGCAACACACGAAGGTAACTGCACCCCCCTCGGCCCAGCCACCCAATTGGCCAGGGAACACCCCACCCACCCACACACACCCCCATCCAACTGCAGGCCCTCAGACCCAAACGCCAACCCATGCCTTCCCAACAGCGCACATGATCCAAGAACTAAAAGAGACGATAGAACACTAAATGAGACGATAGAGACGCTGGTTAAAAGGATGGATGGCATGGACAGAAAAATGGAGGAAATGGGCGCGAAGACGGAGAAACGATGCATAGAAGCAGAACAGAAGATGGAGGAAAGATACAAAGACATAAAACGGATGCTGGCGGACCAAGGTAAAGACCTAGAGAGAAAGTGGGAAGAACAACGCAGAGCGACGGCCACTGACCTGGAACGAATGAAGGAGGCAATCCAAGCACACTACAAGAAGGAGATGGAAGAAGTGGAGAACCGCATAGAGGGACAGATTGCAGAGGTGAAAAGAGAGGTTCAAGACCAGTCCACCATGATGCAATTCTGGCAAATGGCATTTGAAATCAGGTTCAGAGGGTGGAAGGAGTCAACAAACGAAACCCAAGGAGGCCTGTTCAGGACATTTGTAGAGGCCCTGGCAACATTCCTGGGTAAGAGCGCTAATGAGATTGCGTGGCAATTCGAGAGAATCTACAGAGTGGGCGCATGGAGGTCAGTGAACAGACATCAACCGAGGGACGTGGTCATCCGCTTCGCAACACAGGGGCTTAGGAACCTCATCTCTGCCACTTCCTATCACAAGGCATTCTACATAGAGGAGCAGGAGGTGAAGGTACTGAAAGAGATCCCCCAGGCGATGCTGAGAGACAGAAAGGACTACAAATTCCTGATCACCGAACTGAGATCACGTGCACTACAATACTGATGGGAAACCCCAACAGGGGTCTCACTTTTCTATAGAAACAAGAGATATTACTTGACCTCGGTCCAGAAAGCCAAAGACTTCCTCGAGAAGGAACTGAAGTCGGGAGGCCCTCAACCCACAGTGAGAGAAGATGCAGATGGACCACTGGAAAGCGGGAGGGATCGAGGCCAACGAGCAAGCCGCGCAGAGGCACAGATCGGGGCAGTGGCAGAGGAAATGAATGGGATACCTCGAGAGGCGAGGGCGCAGAGAGCAAAGAGCAACAAAAACAAGGAAGCAGGACAGTCTACAGAGGACAGGCTACCAGGCTCCACTACCAAACACACAGACCAGCAAAGCAAGACCTCACAAACGAATATGAACAACAATCCGGATATCGTGGGAACGGGACCAAAGAAGACAACAGGAGAAATACCAGAAATGGTCTCGCAAGAATATCCTGCAACAGATGATGGCTACTAATTATTTGACTTGGAATGTGAACGGACTGAACTCCCCCCAGAAAAGAAGAAAAATTCTCCACTACCTAAACCAAGGTAAAAGCGATATAATCTGCCTACAAGAAACACACATCAGAGCAGCAGACCAGAAATATCTGATCAACTACAAACTAGGCGCGCACTTTGTGGCAGCGGCGCCAAGAAAAAAGAATGGGATTGTTATATACGTAAAGAAACATGTAATGGCTAAGCTAATAGAGTCCGACCCCCAAGGTAGATACCTGGCAATTGAAATAACACAAGAAGACAAGAAGATTCTAGTAATGGGCGTATATGCACCACATCAGCAACAAGGCAAATTCTACAAAAAGCTACACAAGAAAATAACACAACTTAACTACAGATCTTACATCATCATGGGCGACTGGAACGGGGTCATAGAGACTGCTCTAGACAAAAAAAGAACTGCACCGAACCCGCAAAAACACTCCAAGTTGCCTAAATCCTTCTTCGACATGAAGGAGGACCTCGAACTGACAGACGTATGGAGGAAAAGGCACGGCAAAGAACAAGAATTCACCTTCTTCTCTGGCAGACATCAATCATTCTCCAGAATCGACTTTATATTAACTTCTAGTGACTTGCTAACTTGTCTAAACGCGGTGAAAATCCTACCCAAGACACTGACAGACCACAACCCTGTGAGGATGGAATTAAGACATGGCCCGAAACAGAGGAGGTCCTGGAGAATCAATGAAAGCTTGTTTAGACACGAAGACAATGTGGCGGAATGCAAAAAAGCTATGAAGGAATTCTTCGACACAAATATGAACAACGAAACACCGATAGAAACGATCTGGGAAGGCAGCAAGGTGTACATGTGCGGGATCCTCATAGCCATGAATAGCAGGCACCGTCGCAAACAAGAACAAAAAAGAAAAGAGTTAGAAAATGAGATAAGTAAAAGGGAGCGGCTACTAATAAAAAGGCCAGAGGACAAAGTCACCAAAGAAGGACTCAAGATCTTAAGAAAGCAATTTGACATGTTGATGGCTGACCAAGTTGCAAGGAATATACAATATGCAAAACATAAGACATTCTGCAAGGCCAACAAACCGGGCCGCTGGCTAGCCTACACTATAAGAAAGAAACAGAAATCCCGCATAATTGAAAAGATAGAATACAAAGGTAAGGAAGAATTCCGACAAAAAACCATCAAGAAAGCCTTCACGGAGTTCTACTCGAAACTATATGCCGAGGATAAGATACAAGACAAAGAGATAGATGAGTTCCTACAAAACGAAGAGATACAGGCGATTACCGACACACAAAGAGAAGCCCTGAATGCCTTAATCACAAAAGAGGAAATACACTCAGTGATCACACAACTGAAAGCAGGAAAATCGCCCGGGACGGATGGGATAACAGCGACCTACTACAAACACCTCCAAGAGGAGATGCTAGAACCCCTCAGAAAACTATTTGCCAACATTCAAGAAGGAGGCCAGGTCCCACCATCCTGGAAAACAGCCTACATCTCATTAATCCCAAAGGAGGGGAAAGACAACACACAGCCCGCAAACTACAGGCCCATCTCACTACTAAACACAGACTACAAAATCTTCACAAAAATTTTGGCCAATAGACTAATGACTGTACTACAAAAAACAATACACCCGGACCAAAGGGGATTTATACAAGGACGCCAGATGAAAACCAACGTGAGACAGCTGCTGAACATAATAGAATACCTGCAAAAGCACAACCAGATACCCGCTGCTCTTATGTTTGTGGATGCAGAAAAAGCTTTCGACAGACTGCACTGGCCATTCCTGACGAACTTGGTCCTGAAGATGAAAATGGGAGTACAGTTTCTCAACTCCATAACGGCAATTTACCAGAAACAAACAGGTCAGATCATTGTCAATGGGGACTTAACGGACTCATTTAATATAGAGAGAGGCACGAGACAGGGCTGCCCGCTGTCCCCCCTGCTATTTGTCCTAACACTGGAAATTTTACTGAACAGAATAAGAGCGGCAGAGGATGTACAGGGCATACAGATTAAACAGCAAGACTACAAACTATGTGCCTTTGCGGATGACCTGCTGGTGACAATGTCGCAACCAGCACAGTCAGCAAGGAAATTGATGGAGATAATGGAGGACTATGGTAGGGTGTCAGGCTTCAAAGTAAATATACCAAAAACAAAGATGTTAGTCAAAAACCTAGACAACAAAGCAAGACGGAACTTGGAAAGAATAACGGGTTGTGAAATAGTCAAGAAAGTCAAATACTTAGGAGTGGAGATAGAATCAACAAATGCGAAATTATACAAGAATAACTACGAGGTCCTGTGGAATAAGATACAAGCAGACCTGGAAAGGTGGAAATCACTACGTCTGTCCCTGCTCGGCAGGATAGCGACAGTAAAGATGAATGTATTACCCAGATTTTTATTTCTCTTTCAAATGCTACCCATACTCAAGAAGGATGCGGACTTAGACAATTGGCAGAAGGGCATCAACAGATTTATTTGGGATGACAAGAAACCGAGGGTGAAACTAAAAATCATCCAAGACGCAAGGGAGAGAGGGGGACTCAAAATGCCTAATCTAAAGCTATATTACTATGCAGCAACGTTGGTGGCGGTTAGTGACTGGATCAACATGACAAATGATAGAATTCTGAATGTTGAGGGGCATGGTCTACGATTCGGCTGGCACGCATACCTAGTATACGACAAAAAGGCAGATAGGAACTTCAAGGAAAACCCACTACGAATCCCACTGTTATGGGTCTGGAAGAAATATAAGCACCTCCTACACGACAAGATTCCCATCTGGACGATCCCTGGACACGCAACAGGGGATATGAACATATCCCAAGGGCAAGAAGTGGTGCCCTACAGTGAACTTGTATTGGGAGAAGAAAACGGGTTCCTCTTGAAATCTCAAGCAACGCTAGCAAATAGAGGAATAGGAAGTAACTGGCTATCATATATACAACTACAATCAAGGTGGCGTAAAGACAAGAAGAAGGGCTTCTCCCAGACCGACGAGAATCTAATTAAACAGATTAGAGAACAGGGGATTATGCACATCAAACGAGTGTACAGCATTCTGATAGAAATGGACTCTGAAACCGAGCTAGTCAAGAACTGTATGATAAAGTGGGCACAAGACTTCGGACACCCTATCGCCATGGACACGTGGGAGAAAATCTGGGTGAGGAATGTAGAATTCACGAAATCGCAACACCTAAGGGAAAACTTCTACAAGATGTTCTATAGATGGCACCTAGACCCGAAAAAAATATCACTCATCTACCCGGACTCCCAGCCCAAATGCTGGAGGTGCGGGGACGGGGAGGCTACCTACTTTCATATATGGTGGACATGCAGAAAAATCAAAGCATTCTGGAGGAAGATATGGTGGACACTCCAAACTATTTTCAACAAGCGTATAGAATTTCTACCTCAGGCTTTCCTGTTAGGGATCACAAAGGATATCACTACCTCAGAGACAAATTTATTTTTGAACTTAATTACAGCAGCAAGATTGTTGGTGGGACAGTACTGGAAGAATCCGGAAATACCGCCTATTGAAGAATGGACTGTGAAAGTAACAAATTTGGCGGAAATGGCGAAAATATCAGCATACTTGAAAAACCGCCCCAATGAACAATTTGTGACGGACTGGAAACAGTGGATAGACTATATCCAAGAGAGACTCCAATCAAACAGAATGCAGCTGGCGTTTAGCTGAGGCTCGATGGGGGGAGGGAAGAAGGGTTAACAAATTAAATGTTTACATAAACTAACACCCAATGTTGAATGTATATGTTCTATAACTAATGCCTCTTAACATAATCTTAGGACTAATGTTGTTTGCTTTAATACTGTTAAAGCGGACTGAATCTCTACCTCAGGATATGAAATTTTTACCTCAGGATCTCTGGTTAGGGACCATAAAAGATTGCACTAGTAAGGGGATGAAGTCA
The DNA here is from genome assembly GCA_034064705.1 of Bothrops alternatus. Classification (NCBI taxonomy): domain Eukaryota; kingdom Metazoa; phylum Chordata; class Lepidosauria; order Squamata; family Viperidae; genus Bothrops; species Bothrops alternatus. Next base: position 1,449,023 of record JARGCV010000207.1, read on the forward strand.
ATTCAGAAGCGCAAACGAACAATATGCAACAGACTAGATACAGCAGATAGACCATATATAAGAGAAACACCAACCAAACAAAAGGTACTCGGAGTATACTTGAAGAGGGAAGGGAGGAGGGAAGAACGTTTACTAAAACAGATGTTTACAAAGATTAATACCTAATGTTGTACGCTAAGTTCTAGGATGATTGTTTAGCAATAGGATCCTTGGTTTAATGTTGATCACATTAATATGGAACCAGATAAGAGAAACACCAATCAAACAAAGTGTAACAGGAGTATAGTTGAGGCTAGATGCGAGGGGTGGAAAAAGGCTCACTAATTCAGACGTTTTCAATGACTAATACTTAGTATTGTATATCAGGTGCCATGATGATTGCTGCACAATATGTTTTTATGTTCAATGTTGATTGTTTTAATAAAAGAATTTTATATATAAAAAAAACTGTTGGACACTTTGGTTTTGTAAAAACCTTACATCTTATTAAGAGATGATTTTGGTGGCCTGCATTGAAAAAGGACATAGAAAGCTATGTAGCCAGTTGCCTCACATGTGCAGCCACCAAGAGGTGACAAGGGAAATCCCCAGGACTGCTGCAACCAGTAGCATGTCCGTCAGCACCCTGGAGAGAGATTTCTATGGATTTTATTGTAGAGATGCCTGAAAGTGCTGGAAACACTGTAATTTGGGTTGTAACAGGCTTGCTCTCCAGACAAGTTCATTTCATCCCATGCCCCAAGATTCCAACTGCAAAGACTTTAGCTAAACTCTTTGTGCAGAACATATATCGGTTTCATGGAGCTCCGCAATGTATAATTTCAGACCAAGGGGTTCAATTCACTTCTAAGTTCTGTAAGGCTTTTTTGGACTGATTGGATTCTAGTCAGGGGCTATCATCATCTCATCATCCTCAAATGAATGGGGGGACAGAGAGGATTAACTCAGTTCTAGAACAGTACTTAAGATGTTTTATTAATTACCAACAAGACAATTGGGCTGACCTGTTATGTTATGTTATGTTATGTTATGTTATGTTATGTTATGTTATGTTATGTTATGTTATGTTATGTTATGTTATGTTATGTTATGTTATGTTATGTTATGTTATGTTATGTTTGCTGTTATGTTATGTTATGCTGTTATGTTTGCTGTTATGTAATGCTGTACACTCTAGTACTGATTTCAGTCCATTTCAAGTGGGAAATGGTCAAACCTTTGTGGCCATGCCTGAACTCCCCACAAAAGAACCTGAGATCCCCTCTTTGCAGGAGTGGATCAAACAATTGCAAAACACCTGTCCAGTGGTCAGGAAGGCCCTGGATGAAGCCATGGAGGCCTATAAAGCCCAAGCTGACAAACGGAGGGTAGAGCAGAAAATGGGTCCTTAAAAACATATTCAATATGTTTTCTGTTTCATTCTAGAGTAAACAGGAGTAAACAAGGAACCCCAGAGTAAACAACATAGCACAATGGATTTTAAGTGACATAAAAATAGAGTTTGATTAAATTTTCAAAAATTAATTTTTGAGTGTAGAATAAGCCCAGCACTGTGAAATAATGAGCAGAATATCAATGCAGGTGGCCTTAATAGAACATCATTTAATAGCTTCATGAAGAACATCTTAATTTCAAATGCTTTGAATAATGGGTATGACAGTCCTTTGGATAATCAAAAAGTTCTATCTGATTCACTGCAAACATTCCAATCAAATCATCTATAACAAAAGGTTACCAAGCCTCAGATCCTGCATATAATGGAGAAGAAGATGATCTCTTTCCATCTACTTATAGACTCATCTTTAATTTGATGGACAAAAGCATATTCCAAAGGTAATTGCAGTAGGAGCCCTGGTGGCATAATGGTTAGAATGTAGTACTGCAGGCTAGCTCTGCCCACAGTCTACAGTTCAATCCTGATGGGATTAAGGTTGGCTCAGCCTTCCATCATTCCAAACCTGGAAAAATGAGGATCCAGATTGTTGGGGGAAATATTCTGACATTGTAAGCCACCCAGAGAGTGCTGTAAAGCACTATGGGGAAGTATATAAATCTAAGTGCTATTGCTATTGCTAATAATTTTGTAGAACATCTATTATAATTTTAATATGAGCATATAAATATTCCAGTTCAGTAAATCAGTTGTACATTTCACTTTTTAGAATCATATCAAGGTCCTAAAAGAATATTATTTATTACGGTTTATGGACAGATATTGCTACTACATGTATGGTGCATTTCTCTGCTTTAGATCTTACCTGCCACAACACTTGATTGTGAAATTGTTTCTTTCCTTCTTTCACTATTGTTCTGTGTCTGGACTTGGATAAATACAGAGACTGCAAAGCATGTGCCACAGCATAGACTGCCTTGTAAATGTTGTAGCTTTGGCCACTCATGAGTGTTTCAAACACAGACTTAGGAAGGGTCTCAAGCCTCTCCTGTCCAGTACATTTTTTTCCTCAGACTTCTCTGTTTCAGGATTGGTGAAGAAACAGTTTAATGCCTGTTTCCAGAAATCTTTCCTAAAATTATCATGCTGGTTGTTAGTTGGACTTATGCTTTCAAGAAATTTTGGAAAGTCTTCAACCTCCTTTGTGTGAACTGTAAAGGATAAAGCACCTTGCAGGAAATGGATATCCCAAGATTTATGAAAGGAAATTGAAGTGTAATCTGTCTGAGCTGATGTAACCCAGATTTTTGTCTTCTTTGGTATATCCTCCACTTCTGCCAATTGCAAGTACATTCTCAGAAAAGTTATGGACCTACTTTCACCATATAAGACTATGACATTGGCTGTGCTGGTCATAAGAACATGGTATATTTGGACTCCATCATCTATGACTTCATTATAATCAATGTAAAAAGCTACATAAGGAAACTCTTGTATGAAATCAAAGCAGATGCCATATTTGGAAAATATGGGGAGTACTTCTTCTACAAATGTCTCTCCATTGTCATCATTCACAGCAAGAACACCAATCCACATCCATCTAAAATAGAGCAATAGCTGGAGGAGCGCAGTATGCTGATGGGATTCATCTGGAAACATTTGTTGGAAGAAAACTGCTTGAGTCTCTTTATCCATGACTGGAGCAGAGCCACAAGTCAGCTAAAGGAAGCAAAAAACATTTGCATTGGAGAATCCAAAGAACATTTTCATTGGAGAATTCAAATATTTGCATTTATTTCCAAACATCTATCCAGAATGAAAGCAACAATTCTCATTATGGTCACTCTTCCTTGTGGGCCAGAGAGGCAGTTGCTTTTGCTTTTGCTTGGGCAGAGCTCTTTCAAATAAGGAATTAAAACAGAAAATAAAAGGGGACTAGAGAACTTGGCAGGAACCTTGGGAAGAATTACCTGCTGAGCCCTGAAGCCATAAAAGGGGTTTCTCCTTCCCCTTTCTTCTAAAGTTTGCCCTCAGCACAGGTTTGGAGGGGGTGGAGCTTTCTGCTGCAGCCCCCCTGCTGGCTCATCCCTGGTAGCTGGGAGCAAGCAGCTCACTCTTCCTTGTGGGGCAAGGAACCTGCTGAGCCCTGGTAAGTTTGTGGGGTTTCTTGTTTAATTACAAATTCACCTTTTTTTTAGCAGCCATCGCACCCCTGACGGCGCTTAATAAAATCCTAAAACAAGTAAGAAAAAAAAAATCCAAAAAATAAACTGAGACCAAAACAAAAAATTTGAACAACCCAAAAAAGCTGTGTGTTTTTTAAAATAATAACTAGTATAATAATAACAGCAAACATATAATAACAAGAAATGGAGATAGATAGCCAGCAGACGGAGGGGAGCTTCCCAGTGTTTTGTATTGAGTGTCACATGTATGACTATCTGTCTGCTGGACAGAAGTCTTGGGTGTGTGATCGGTGCAATGAGCTCCTGGCTCTCAGGGAACAGGTTCTTTCCCTTGAAGCCAAGGTAGCAGACCTGGAGAAGCAGAGAGAGATAGCGAGGCAGGAGAAGATCTTCAGGGATGCAGCAGGAGCGTCCCACTCCATGCTGAGCAGCTCTCCAGCTGCTTTGGAAAATGGAGATCTTGGGCAGGGAGGACATCAATCTGTGGAAGAGGGACAGGCTCCCTTAGTTGAGACCCCTTCCCTGGAGGATGTGCCCATATCCTCTTGCACCGAGGATACTTCTCCGCGGGTGGTGGGAGGGGGGCTTCTTGTAGTGGGTGATTCAATTGTTAGAAATATAGAGAGACGGGTTTGTGATGGAAGCGTTGACCGCATGGTAAACTGCCTGCTGGGTGCAAAGGTTGCGGACATCACGAGGCATCTAGACAGGCTGATAGACAGTGCTGGGGTGGAGCCAACTGTTGTGGTACATGTCGGTACCAATGACATTGGAAAAGCTAAGCGGAAGGTCCTGGAAGCCAAATTTAGGTTGCTAGGTAGAAGATTAAAGTCCAGGACCCCCAAGGTTGCATTCTCAGAAATGCTACCTGTTCCACGCACAGGGCCAGCTAGACAGGCAGAGCTCAGGAGCTTCAATGCGTGGATGAGGCAGTGGTGCCGGGAGGAAGGCTTTAGATTCATTAGGAACTGGGAAACATTTTGGGACAAGCCACACCTGTACAGAAGGGACGGGTTACATTTGAACCATAATGGAACCAGACTGTTGGCGATTAATATTAAAAAGGTTTCAGAGCAGCTTTTAAACTGATTCATAGGGGCAAGTCGACAGGAGCTGGGCAGCTTCCGGTTCGAGAAGGCGCACTGCCTAATATGGAGGGAGGAAGTTATGCACACATTGGTGAGTCAACAGGAAAACTAACTTGTAATAGTCAAGCAGAAGGACATGGTAGACCATCTACAAATTCTACAACCAAATTCTACAGTCAAAATCCACAGTCAAAGTTGAAAGTGCACCAGAAAATTACATATAAAGGTCTGTACACAAATGCTAGAAGCATTCGAGCAAAAATAGGGGAATTGGAATGCTTGGTGAAGGAAAATAATATTGATATTATCGGAATAACAGAAACCTGGTGGACAGATGAAAACCAATGGGACACAAGGATTCCAGGTTACAAATTGTATAGGATGGACAGGAGAGGGAGAAATGGTGGTGGCGTGGCCTTGTACATAAATGAGGAGTTAGAATCTCATGAACTCGAAATTCAAGAAAATTCAAACTCACCCACAGAAACATTGTGGATAAAAATCCCAGGACAGGAAACTAATCTGATGTTAGGGATCTGCTATCGCCCTCCCAACCAAACTCCAGAGGCAGATTGCTATTTGGAAAAAGAATTTAAGGAGGCCTCAAAAAGAAATAGGGTAGTCATAATGGGGGACTTCAACTATCCCCAAATAGATTGGGTAAATTCTTGTTCTACACATGAAAGAGAGACAAGGTTCCTCGACATGTTAGCCGATTATTCCCTTGAGCAGATGGTCATGGAACCTACCAGGGGAAAGGGGATCCTAGACTTGGTTCTAACTAATGCACAGGATTTGGTTCATGATGTGCTTGTAACCGAGCCCATAGGAACCAGCGATCACAACACAATAACCTTCAACTTAACCATGGATAGCAAATTGTCAGTGAAAACTAACACAGAGACCTTAAACTTTCACAGAGGAAATTTTGACAAAATGAGGAAAATAGTAAAGAAGAAACTAAAAGGAACAGTAAAAAAAGTCAAATCCCTCCAAAATGCTTGGAAACTGTTAAAAATACGTTACAGCAGGCTCAAATAAAATGCATTCCTAAAAGAAGAAAGAGGATTGGAAAGTCCAAGAAGATACCAGTATGGCTTACGAATGAGGTAAAGGAGGTTATTGGAAAGAAGAAAAACTCATTTAAGAAATGGAAGGCTCTTCCTACCGAGGAGAACAGGAGGGATCACAAACTCTGGCAGACCAAATGCAAGGCGATAGTTATGAAAGCCAAGAGAGACTTTGAGGAGCATATAGCCAAGAATATTAAAAATAATAACAAACCTTTTTAAAGTACATCAGAAGCAGGAACCCAACCAGAAAATCAGTTGGGCCACTTGATAACAATGGTCAGAAGGGGATAATCAGAGAAGACAAGGAGATTGCTGAGAGGCTAAATGACTTCTTTGCCTCCGTTTTCACCGAGGAGGATAGAGAACATCTGCCTGCCACTGAATTAGTTTTCCCAGGGAGGGAAATAGAAGAATTAAACCTGATAGAGATAAACAAGGAAGATGTTCTTGCATGCCTTTCTAAACTAAATGTCAACAAATCGCCGGGTCCAGATGGCATCCACCCTAGAATTCTCAAGGAACTCAAGTGTGAAATTGCTGAACTTCTAGCTAAAATATACAATCTTTCTCTAAGATCAGGCACTGTACCGGAGGATTGGAGGGAAGCAAATATAACCCCGATCTTCAAGAAAGGATCCAGAGGTGATCCAGGAAACTATAGACCAGTCAGTCTAACCTCAGTTCCAGGCAAACTGATGGAAACCATTATTAAAGATAAAATTACAGGGCACATAGAAAAACAGGCATTGCTGAATGAAAATCAACATGGTTTCTGCAAAGGCAAATCATGTCTTACTAACTTGTTAGAATTCTTTGAGGGTGTAAATAAATACATAGATAAAGGGGCCCCAGTTGATATTGTATATCTTGACTTTCAAAAGGCTTTTGACAAAGTTCCTCACCAAAGGCTCCTAAAAAAGCTCTCCAGCCACGGAATTAGAGGACAGGTCTTGTCCTGGATTGGTAACTGGCTAAATTGTAGGAAGCAAAGGGTGGCAATAAATGGACAATTCTCCGGATGGAAAGAAGTGAGAAGTGGTGTACCCCAAGGTTCAGTTTTGGGACCTTTACTTTTTAATTTATTCATCAATGATCTGGATGTAGAAGTTAATAGTGAGGTAGCCAAGTTTGCTGATGACACTAAATTGTTCCGGGTTGTGAAAAGTGAAACTGATTGTCGGGAGCTCCAGAAGGATCTCTCGAAATTGTGTGAGTGGGCAACAAAGTGGCAAATGCATTTTAACCTAAACAAGTGCAAAGTTATGCACATCGGGGCAAAGAACCCCAATTATACTTACCAACTGATGGGGACCAAACTTTCTGAGACAACCCAAGAAAGGGATCTTGGGGTTTTGGTGGACAGCTCGATGAAGATGTCAACCCAATGCGCAGCAGCAGTAAAAAAAAAAGCAAATTCCATGCTTGGCATGATTAGGAAGGGAATCGAAAATAAGTCAGCAAGTGTTGTATTGCCTCTGTACAAATCGATGGTGAGACCACACTTGGAGTACTGTGTACAGTTCTGGTCACCGCACCTCAAGAAGGATATAATGGAACTGGAAAAGGTGCAAAAAAGGGCAACAAGAATGATCAAGGAAATGGAGCGCCTCCCTTATGAAACCAGATTGCAACGCCTTGGTCTCTTCAGCCTTGAAAGACGGCATTTATGGGGTGACTTGATCGAAGTGTATAAAATCATGCATGGGATAGAAAAGGTGGATAGAGAAAAATTCTTTTCTCTATCACACAATACCAGGACAAGGGGGCACTCCCTAAAGTTCATAGCTAAGAAAGTGAGGACAAATAAAGGGAAATATTTCTTCACCCAGAGGGTCGTTGATTTATGGAATTCACTTCCTGAAGGGGTCGTGACAGCTGTCAGCCTTGACAGCTTCAAGGCAGGGCTAGATAGATTCATGGATGCAAAGTGTATCGATGGTTATTAAAACGGATGTCCATGTGCTGCCTCTATGTTGGTTGAGGCAGGCAGGATTCCCTTGGGTACCATTTGTTGGGGGTCAAGGGAAAGGGAGGGTTTTGCCTTCTCTTTATGCTCAAGATCCCCATGTACAATTGGTGGGCCACTGTGTGACACAGAATGCTGGACTCGATGGGCTTTGGCCTGATTCAGCATGGCTCTTCTTATGTTCTTATGTTCTTATATTATGTTTATTGTTTTTGCAAAGAAATGTAAAAAAAAGCCATAACTGTAGTAGAAAAGGAAAAATTAAAGCTGAACCTGAATTTGGTCCCTGGGATTGTGGAATATTTGCATATGCCAAACATACACAGAGTCTGGCCAAAGATGTTATTGGTACTGTGCCAATCCAATCAAGAAGAAATAAATGTCTATGAGTCCTAAAATTAATTTCCTTCTCTCCCTCCAAACTTTCCATAGTATTCTGGAGATACTGTTGGCCTACAAAATGAAGCATCCTTGAATGCCCAAGACACAAAAAACACCCCAGTTATTGTCTTCTTCAAAATGCCAAACATCTCTGCTCTGTTACCAGAGAGGTATACAGATTTGCAGGATTAGAAATGAAAGGAGGTTTCCCAAAGCTTAGAGGACAAAGAGATTTTATTGTAACAAGATCCCTAAGTGCAGGATTTATAGCAATAACAATAGCACTTAGACCTATGTACCTGCCCATAGTGCTTTACAGCATTCTCTGAGTAGTTTACACTTTCATCATATTGCCCTAAACAATCTCAGAAATCCTCATTTTACCATCCTTGGAATGATGGAAGGCTCAGTCAACACTGAGCCCATCAGGATTAATCTCCAGGCTTGCAATGATGCATTCTAACCTCTATGTCACCAGGGCTCCTTTATTTGTGCAGGTTGATTTCTTTCTATTTCTTTCTATTATTTTGAAATATACATTCAGGCCAATTCTTCTCTCTATCTACTATTTAGATAAATCTTTCAAACTTTCTTAATGGGTATGTATCAAAAGGTTCTATAGAATCTGAACCATGTTCTTTATCATAAGAGCTAGCACTCTAAGCTTGTTCAGGTAGTTGGTACAACTTCATCACTCTTACCTGAGGAACTTTGTAGATGCTTAGAACAGTTGCCCCATGGAGACAGATGTCAGATCCCATAATGACAGCAGCCAGATTTTTGGGGACCCCACATTTGAAGTTAGGAATGAATTGGCCCTGAGTGAAGGGAAGCCCCATGGATGCAATGTAAGTCCAACTTGGACTAAAATTGCTATTATAAATATGAAAGCCCAGCGTGACATTGGGCAGGATCTGAGGATTTTCATTGATCTCCTTGAGAGCAAATACTAAAGTCAGTATGTGCTGGTAGTTTTGATAAAATATTCTGTAACAAAAATTACATAACAGATTTAAAAGGCTCTGCATCAGAAGATGGTATGTCCAATCTTCCAGATTTATATCTCAAAGAAAGAAACTTAATTTTCCTACCAGTAATATCAAATAAATATTAATCATAGGTAATACAGTTTCCTCAGATTTTAGTTCTATGTACGTCTTCTGAAGGTACACAAATCTATATTCTCTACCTAGAATGAATTAGATACAATTTGTCATAATGGACTTTTGATCTGCTTTTATGTAGCAATTAAAATGTACATTGAAAATATATCAAGGTATCCTATGTTTGAAAAAGGTGTTTCTGGGCTTTTGTTACTATAGCTTAGAGGGAAAAAGTTTTGAGCATCATATAATTGAACAGTTGGACTCAGAGCTGAAAAATCAGTCAATTAGGAACTTACATAAGTCCATCTTGAAGCTTCTCAGAAGGATGTTGATTGAAATCAGTGGGATCAGAAAATGACAAGAACACTGAAATGATGCCACCAATGCTAACTTCTTCAAGTTGATGATATGTGTAACGAATAGGAACAGGCTCATCATGGTCACATTGAACATTAGGATCCTGGCATGCAACTTGAGGCATTACTATCAACAATGATACCATCAATGCTACCATCATCCACATAAGTCTTCTTTTGGTATACAAATGTCCCTGTCCACAACATGATTCTTGAAGGTGTCCAAGTAGAACAGTGTAACATGACTTCATTGGCTGTTTTTTCAGGCAGAGATAGACAGTAATATCTATCATTGTATATACTCACAGAGCTCTAAGGGCTTCTAATTTGAATGTCATGGGAAACATTAACAATGCTGTCATGGTCAGGTTATCATTTTGCCTTGGAGTCCCATAGGATTTGGAAGCTACAAACAGGCTAATTTCATAATAATAAAGAAACAAGCATCTGTCTCAAGATTTTTTATACTCACAACTAAAAAAAAATGATGGCCTTCTGAGGCAAGAAGTGATGGAAAAAAGAATGAAATCACTATATATCTATATCAGTGTAGAAATACAGAAACAGAAATAGAAATAGGTAATAAAACTAACAAATCTTTAAAAGTAGAGCTAAGAATTACAAAGCTAGAAGACGTGTTTATTTTAAAATATTAGCTAAATCTACTCTTTAACCTAACAGGCCTGACATCTCATATTAATAATAGTTCTTCAAGGTTTATTTCTTTTCTTTTTAAATAAAAGCCAATATCTCCAGTAAGAATAGGAAAACTCACCTCCATGCATCTGCCAGCCCCGTGATGGCAAACCGGAAGTCTTCACTATAGGTTTTTAAGAAGAGACTGGAAAGCCATCTGTCTGAAATGGTAAAGGGTCTCTTACTTGACCAGGGGGCTGGATTAGAAGACTTCCAAGGTCCCTTCCAGCTCTATTCTGATTGATTGAGTGCTCTTTCTTATTTGATTGGTTACACTTTTGCTTTACATAACAGTCTTCCACAATATATTATGTAACTCAATTGGGTTCTCACTCCAATTGATGGGAGGGGGATGTATATTCCACAATCTTGCATCTTCTACCAGAGGCCTAAGAATTTGAGGTTTTGCATAATATATTAGCAATTACTGCAACTTTCTGGGCAGAAAGCTTTGATATTGTTCCTGGGATCTGCTGAAATCACTCTTCCAGCTTAGGAGTCACAACCTCAAGTGGCCCTATCACCACTGGACCACTTTGGCCTTTAATTTCCATGTGTTCTCTAATTTCTTTTTCAGGCCTGGTACTTCTTCAGCTTCCCATACTCCTTCTTGATGTTGCTGCTACTTGGCACTGCTACATCTATCACCACTGCCCTTGTCCACTATCACAGTGTCTGGTTGATTGGTCAGTACTTGCCTATATCTGGAGGTCCCACAGGATCTTAGCACTCTTAGGAATCTGCTCCCTGGTCACAGCTTGTAGGTTGTGAATCCCACATCTGACACTAGATTTCTGCGGAATCAAAACACAGGACCCAAAGCAAGTAATCAACATGTGCTGGTGGGATTCCTCCCAAAGAATGAGAGAAACCCCACATCACAAAAGGATACACTCATATTTATATATCTCATGTGCATAAGAAACACATGATGTAAAAATATATATTCATAGGTAAAGGATCTCAGGTTCCTATAGGTAATGGAACTCAGGTTATTTCCTCCACATATTTATTGCCAGAAACAAGAAGAAGCGATGAAGCAATAAACAATGGCAGAAAGGAATAAAGCAATTGTGAGAAGAAATTTCTCCAGTTCATTTCCCCAGCTGGGAATAATCCTTCAGCACAGAAAAAAGAATAGACACTAAATGAAGCAAGCTGCCAGAAAGTAGATTTTATTTCAGAAACCAGACAGAATAGTGACACAGCAATGGTTTCTGGACTAGCTAGTAGTTTTTCCATGGTGAGTGGTCCAACTCTTATACCCCTTGTCTTACTGAAATTTTAATTGGACTTTGTAAAGGTTATTTGTCTTCCTAATTTTCCTAGCCTGATTTTTTTAGACAGGAAGAGGTTAATCCTGTCTTCAGGAGATGGCTTGCTATGCTAATGGTTTCTGTGTGTGTGTTTGTGCTAATCTTGTCAGTTTTTACATTATTTCTATCAGTGGGTATTTCTGTAGCCCCTAATCCAATGGGTTTTTTATTGTTTACACAAGGCTCATGTTTTGTGATTTCTTGTCCTCCAGGTGTTTCCTTTGGCTAACTAGTTCTTGGCTGTCTGCCCAGAATTACACAGGGTGGGGGTGGAAGAGTGAGAGAAAAGAAAAAAAAACCCTCTTCTTTGGTACTTTTAAATTTTGGCCTGATTTACCCTTTTTTGTAAAGGGAAATGGCTGTTTCCTTGAGGCATTGGAGAGGTTAGCTTGGAGTCCCATCTGGGGTGCCAAATTGTTGAATGAACTTTAAACACAGACATACACATTTCTCTCACTCCCCTGGGCTTTAAAGTTAAAATTTAGAGGTACTCACCTTCTCCTTTCCAAAGCAGCCCTTGAGCTCAAACTCAAAACTCCCTTTACTACCCTCAAACAGGAACAGGAAACAACCTCAAGAGCCCCAGAGGATATAAAAATCCACTCCCTACATGTGTTCTCTTTTCATCCAGAGCCATCCTTCTGTCTGGTTGTCCTCTTCAATAAACTACAACCTTCTTTCTAAAGCGGTCACCATGTTGTTTATTCCCAGCTTGGACTGAACCATGATGAAGAGTTTTCATTCAACAATCTGCATTTGTAACACCTAGTTTCTGGTCTGGGTTTGTGTTGTATTTCTAAAGGAAATGTTCTCCTGTCTCAGGAGTTTAGATTGATTCTAATTTCTAATTTACTTTGGTTGGGTATTATTGGTTAATAATCTATCACAATAAAACAGGGGAAAAAGCATCCTCCATAAATCAAGAGGAGGGAGCAGTTTGGGCAGATGCCAAAGGAAAACATCTCCCATGGAAAATCAAAGTGATTCTTAGAAAATATAGAGAGAGATAAAATGCCATAGTCTGTTATAGACTGTGGCATTATTTCTCTCTATATATCTTCTAAAATTGTTTTTTCCCCACAGTACAGTATTCTTTTCTTGCTTTCTTGAATAGACCCTTATTTTTTTCTTGTATACAGGTAGTCCTTGACTTACAACTATTTGTTTAGTGACAATTCAAAATTGCAACAGCACTGAAAAAAAGTAACTTAGAATTGTTTTCCACATTTATGACCATGACCACACAATCAAAATTCTGATCCTTGGGAAATGACTCATATTTATGATGTTTGGAGCCTAAATTTGGGGCCCAGTTGTAGACTACTTGTAATGAAAATTATAACTTAGACGTTTCTTAGAAGAGAAAATAATTTTCTGCTATGATTATCTTTGTTCAGAAGTAGAAAAAACATAATTTTTATGAACATGAATTGCACCATTTCTCCACATTAATATTTTCAATGTTAGATGTTCTTTCCTCATAAGTAAGTGATTTTGGGATGAATCATAGATATGTTTCCCTTGCTAGGGTGCATATTAGGGATGTTTATATTGTAAGAAACAAGTCTTTGGAATAACAAAAAACAAACATTGGAGAACAAATATGGATTTTCCAGTGCTAAAAAAAATGGCAAAAATATGATTGAGTGGAATAATAAGCTAACAATTTTGACACCATCAAGAAGTTGATTTAGATAATGATTTGAACAAATCTAACCCATAATAAGAAATACAAGTAGGTTAGTGGGTGTATAAAAAGATGGATGATAAATATGATAAATAGATAGATACAGAGAGAGGGGGAGAGATAGATAGACAGACAGACAAACAGACAGACAGATCTTCAGCAAATTCTAACCCTTTTGAATGTTGTAATATTTCACTTTTGAAAGCATTCAAAATGTCATCCTTCTATGTATACAGGGATGTGTAGTGCAGTGTATATTCAAAAATCAGTGTTTTCACACTGAAGGGTTCTTTTAAAATTCTTATTACTGTGGTCTTTATTTTTTCCTGATTCATGCACGTAAAATATTTCCATTATTTTGTCTTTAAGGTGAGATTGAATGAAAAACTATGACTTTGTGATTATCTACTGTACGTTGTAATTAACCAATTACACATGATTATCATCACTACTTTTCCAAATCCTTCAGAGTATCAGAGTGGAAAACAGATGAAGGATGCTATTAATATTTCCCCAAACATTCAGAGCTGGGGTTGCAGTTAGAACATATTTGATCACTGATATATTACATTGCCCAGTTTAGTGTTCAAAACATTTGAGAGAATCATGGAAGGCTCTGCAATTTGGAAATATGCATTTGCAATGCTCAGCCACTCATCAAGGAAATGTGCACTTGCCAAAGTGGAAACAGGTCCATCTGTATACAGGAGGAAGACTTTCAGGCAATATGGTGGTATTTATTGTTTCATTATTACTATCAATGCCTGGGTGGTGTGTAAGGTCCCCAATCGTAATTGCAATGTTAGTAAATCTCTCCCTATTCATCATAAATACGTTCAATCTGGAGATCTCAGAATTGCTGGCATTATTTCTCAACTCTATGTCTTTTCCAGTCCTGTTGCTTTCATTAAACACCCTTCTCTGGAACTTCTTGATGATTTTGTGTAAGTCTTATATTTTTACCCTAGTGTTGAATCAAATTATTCTTAAGGCAATCTCTGTTACAGCTACCATCACTCAGTAATGAACAGGGTGCATTAATCTTTTTAATCATTTTGTTTAACACTTAATATTTTGCTGCGGAAACTCTCTGTTTGAGTATACGGTCTTCTGTAAATGATAACAAATGACATTAAAACACTTTGCTAACAGCATTTTGTGTTAGTGTTGATAAATAATCAAGGGATAGCAGAAGGGCCCAGATTGTGTTTGACTTAAATGTATTGGTCTAAGTTTAACTAAGAATAGCTATGACTCCTTATTGCACTATAGGTTTCAGAAATAGCATCCTTAGCCCCTAGTTATCACTCATTATTATGAAGCAGGTTTGTGATTCTGTGAATTCTACATAAATGTATAATACAAATTATATTTCCTAAAACAAAGACAATGCTTTCTTGTTCAAAAATCCATTTATTTTTTATATAATTTGTGAAATGCTCAGTATTAAGGTGATTTTAGCATGAATATAGGAAATACTTTTGGAACCATTTACTTTAAAAACAGCATGAAGTTTTCATTCCAGGGTATTGTTTCAGAGTTACCAACACATCCTGGCCTTAGTTTTTGCCATAAAGGAAATCAATGAAAATCCCCAGATTTTACCCAATGTCACCATGGGATTCAGCATCTATAATAGCTACTTCAGTCCAAGTTGGATCTACCTTGCCTCAATGGAGCTTCTCTTTGCTCAGAATAGATTCAGCCCTAATTTTAAGTGTGGCATTCAAAACAATCCAGCTGCAGTTATTGGAGGACCTGATATCTATTTTCACATGGCAACCATACTGGACATCTACAAAGTTCCCCAGGTAAAGTGTACTTATGACACATATGAACTGAACAAGCCATTTACTGTTCTTGTGATTGTTTGGATGCAATTTTGTGGCTGAGATTTGGAAAAGGGTATGATTGAAAAATAACAAACAAAGCTTACATTGTGCTGGAAGATAAAATTCTTGATTAAAAATATACATAAAGTTACAATTTATGAAACAGACCTGTAATTTGTTTTCGTTTACAATTACGGGTTTTACTTGGTCTTTATTTTAGGCTTCAGCCATCTAATGGATTCATTCCAAAATATGTTTCTGGATCACAAAGCAGTGCATCATTTTAGTTCCAACTTTCTGCTTGAAATTATGAAGTCACAAATGCAAATATTTCTTCTAAAGCTAAAAGACATCCATTTTTAGAGGAAAAAAATCTTCAGTTCAGATCTTCATTACCTTTTGATTGATTGTATAATCAGCATTTATACTTGGCCAGGAGATGAATCTGTAAAACTGGAAGACAGTTTGCTATATCTTAATATTTCTATATATTTAAGTATTTTCTTTTGCACGTTGTTGTTGTTGTTAGTTGCAAAGTCATGTCTGACCCATCGTGACCCCATGGACAATGTTCCTCCAGGACTTCCTGTCCTCTACCATCTTCTGGAGTCTATTTAAGTTCACGCCTACTGCTTCAGTGAGTCCATCCAGCCACCTCATTCTCTGTCATCACCTTCTTCTATTGCTCTCAATCTTTCCCAGCATTAGGCTCTTCTCCAATGAGTCCTTCCTTCTCATTAGGTGGTCAAAGTATTTGAGTTTCAGCTTCAGGATCTGGCCTTCTAAACAGCAGTCAGGGTTGATCTCCTTGCAGTCCAGGAGACTCGCAGGAGTCTTCTCCAGCACCACAGTTCAAAGGCCTCAATTCTTTGGCGCTCACCCTTTCTTATGATCCAACTTTCACAGCCATACATTGCAACTGGGAAAACCATGGCCTTGACTATACATCCTTATTTTGGCAGGGTGATGTCTCTGTATGATGTCTAGATTTGCCATAGCTTTCCTCCCCAGGATCAAGCATCTTTTAATTTCTTGGCTGCAGTCCCCATCTGAGGTGATCTTGGAGCTCAGGAAAATAAAATCTGTCACTACCTCCATTTCTTCCCCATCTATTTGCCAGGATTTGAGAGCACCGGTTACCATGATCTCGGTTTTCTTAATGTTGAGTTTCAAGCCAACTTTTCACTCTCCTTCTTCACCCACATCAAGAGGCTCTTTAGTTCCTCTTCACTTTCTGCCATTAGAGTGGTATCATCTGCATATCTTAGGTTGTTGATATTTCTCCTGGCAATCTTAATTCAAACTTCTGATTCATCTAGCCCTGTCTTTCTCATGATGTGCTCTGCATAAAAATCTACCTTGATAGATTAAATGTTTTGATTAAGTCAGAAGAAATTATTGATGCAATTAAGCAATTGAAATTGGGAAAATCTCCAGGTACTGATGGTTTTACCACGATTTATTATAGGTGTTTACAGGAGGAAATGGTGGAACATATGAGGGAGTTATTTGTGAATATACAAGAGGGTGGTCGGGTTCCACCCTCTTGGAAAACGGCTAATGTATGTTTGATTCCTAAAGAGGGTAAAGATAATGTTCAAGTAGAAAATTTTAGACCTATTTCCTTGTTGAATACGGATTATAAGATTTTTGCCAAAATTTTGGCTAATAGATTAATGACAGTTTTGACACAGAGGATTCACCCGGATCAAACTGGTTTTTTACAAGGGAGACAGATGAAAACCAATGTTAGACAACTTGTTAACATATTGGAATATTTGGATAAACATATCCAAGTACCAGCTGTTTTAATGTTTTTAGATGCAGAAAAAGCTTTTGATAGACTGAATTGGACGTTTCTGCAAAGGCTTGTGGTAAGGATGGGAATGGGGGACCAGTTTATTAATTCTATATCAGCTATATATCAGAAACAAACAGGACAGATTATAGTGAATGGACAATTAACAGATTCATTTAATATAGAAAAGGGTACTAGGCAGGGTTGTCCCTTATCCCCTTTATTGTTTGTTTTAACCTTAGAGGTACTATTGAATAGGATTAGAGCATCAGAGGAATTAAGGGGGGTACAAATTAGACAACATGATTATAGATTATGTGCCTTTGCAGACGATTTACTTGTGACGCTAACTCAGCCAATACAATTGGTTCAGAGTTTGATGGAAATTATTCAAAATTATGGAAAAGTTTCAGGTTTTAAACTAAATTTATCCAAGACAAAGATGTTGGTTAAAAATCTTGATAACAAATTAAAACAAGATTTGGAAAGAATAACGGGATGCGAGATAGTTAAAAAAGTTAAATATTTAGGAATTTATATAGAAGCTTCAAATGGTAAATTATATAAGAATAATTATGAACTTTTATGGTGTAAAGTACAAAAAGAATTGGAGAATTGGAAAAAACTACAATTATCCATGTTGGGCAGAATAGCCGCTATTAAAATGAATGTATTGCCGAAATTTTTATTTTTATTTCAAATGTTACCAATACTTAAAAAGGATGGAAATCTCGATGAATGGCAGAAAGGTATAAACAAATTCATTTGGGATGGCAAGAAACCAAGGGTTAAATTTAAAATTATTCAAGACACAAGAGAGAGAGGTGGTTTGAAAGTGCCTAATTTTAAATTATATTATTATGCAGCAGTTCTAGTGGTTATAAGTGATTGGATTAACTTAACAAATGAAAGAATATTAAATATAGAAGGATATGGGTTAGTATATGGGCTCCACGCGTATTTAGTTTATGACAAAAAATTGGATAGGAGTTTTAAAGAACATATAATAAGAAACTCTGTCTTGCGAGTCTGGAAAAAGTATTATTATAAGTTAAATGGTAAAATTCCTTTATGGACAGTTCCCAGACACGCAATACAGAGTATAGGTATACAACAAATTCAAGACGTGGTGCCCTATGATAAACTTTTAAATAAAGAAGGGAATAGCATAGAACTGAAATCATTAGATAAATTAAGGGAGGAAGGTATAGCTCATAATTGGTTTTATCATGCACAACTTCAAGCCAGATGGCAAAAAGATGTCAAGATGGGTTTTTCTTTAAAGGATGATGAAAAATTAATTATACAAATTAGAGATCAAAGAAAGATGCATATTAAAAGAATATATGATGCTTTAATTGAAATTGATTCTGGAACTGAATTAATTAAAGACTGTATGATTAAATGGGAAGGTAACTTCGGCCACCCAATTATGATGGAAACTTGGAAAAGAATATGGGTGAAAAATGTTAAATTTACACAAGCTCAGCATCTAAGAGAAAATTTTTATAAAATGTTTTACAGATGGCATTTAGATCCCAAAAAATTATCGTCTATGTATCCAAATTTGCAACCCAAATGTTGGCGATGTGACTCTATGGACGCTACTTACTTTCACATTTGGTGGTCTTGCAAAAAAATTAAGGCTTTTTGGATAAAAATATGGTGGATTCTTCAAAATATTTTGAAAAAGCGTATTGAGTTTGTACCACAGTTGTTTTTGTTGGGTATTACAAAGGATTGTTCCACCACAGAGACTAAGTTGATTTTGAACTTGATTACTGCTGCAAGACTGTTGGTGGGACAATATTGGAAGTCATCTGAAATACCATCTATTGAAGAATGGACATTAAAAGTTACCCATCTTGTGGAGATGGCTAAGATTTCGGCATACCTGAAGAACCACTCAAATGAAACGTTTTTGATGGACTGGAAGAAATGGATTGATTATATGCAAAAGAAATATCAGTTGAAAGAATTAGATTTGATATATAGTTAAATAGTTTAATATAGTAGTTTAGTGAGGTTTCTTGTGTTTTTACCCTGTATTCATTCTGGGAAGTCGGGGGGGGGAGGGGGGAGGGAGATAATATACGTTAGCTTATGTTTCTCAACTGTAGTTGGGGACTTAGGGATTAGATAATTTTTGTAGGATGCTCGGTAGAATTGTAGCTAGTGTTTTGGATGGCGAGGAGGAGGAGCGAAAATACAAGAGGAGTGGGCTGGTGGAGGGTGTTCTGGAGGGGGGTTCCGAGCAGTTCTTTGTATTGTTTATTTTTATTATGTAATTTGTTTGTTTTCAGTTGAGTTAATAGGTTACTATGTTATAATTGTTAAAAGTTTTTTATAAAAAATTTTAATAAAAAAATTATTAAAAAAAAAAAAAAATGATGTGCTCTGCATATAAGTTAAATAGGCAGGGTGACAGAAAACAGCCTTGCCGGACTCTTTTCCCAATTTTGAACCAATCAGTGGTTCCGTGTCCAGTTCTCACTGTTGCTTCTTGACTTGCATATAGAGACAAATAAGATGGTCTGGTACTCCCATCTCTTTAAGAACTTGCCACAATTTGTTGTGATCCACACAAACAAAGGTTTTAGCATAGTCAGTGAAGCAGAAGTAGATGTTTTTCTGGAATTCCCTAGCTTTCTCCATGATACAGCATATGGTGGCAATTTGATCTCTAGTTCCTCTGCCTCTTCAAAATCCTGCCTGTACTTCTGGAAGTTCTCAATCCATATACTGCTGGAGATTAGCTTGCAGGATTTTACTTGCATGTGAAATGAGTGCAATGGTGTGATAGTTTGAACATTCTTTGGCATTGCCTTTCTTTGGAATTGGAATGTAAACTGACCTTTTCCAATCCTGTGGCCACTGCTGAGTTTTCCAAATTTGCTGGCAAATTGAGTGTACACTTTTACTGCATTGTCTTTTAAGATTTTGAATAGCTCAGCTGGAATACTGTCACCTCCACTAGCTTTGTTGTTGCTCAGCTTTCCTAAGGCCCATTTCACTTCACATTCTAGGATGTCTGGCTCTAGGTCAGTGACCACTCCACTGTAGTTATCAGGGATGCTAAGCTCATTCTTGTACAGTTCTTCCATGTAATTTTGCCACCTCTTCTTAATCTCTTCTGCCTCTGTTAGATCCCTGCCATTTTGGTTCTTTATCATGCCCATCTTTGCATGAAATGTTCCCTTCATATCTCCAATTTTCTTGAAGAGATCTCTGCTTCTCCCTATTCCATTGTTTTCTTCTATTTCTTTGCACTGTTCATTTAAGAGGGCATCCTTATCTCTTCTGGCTATTCTCTGGAATTCTGCATTCAATTGGGTGTATCTTTCTCTTTCTCCCTTGCTTTTCACTTCCCTTCTTTCCTCAGCTATTTGCAAAGCTTCCTCAGACAGCCATTTTGCTTTCTTGCATTTCTTTTTCTTTGGGATGGTTTTAGTTGCTACCTCTTGTACAATGTTGCGAACCTCCGTCCATAGTTCTTAAGGCACTCTGTCTATTAGATCTAATTCCTTAAATCTATTTGTCACCTCTATTGTATATTCATCAGGGATATGATTTAGTTCATACCTGAGTGGCCTGTTATTCCAATTATCTTTTGGCTCCCTACTTTAACATTCCAATCCCCCATGATGATAAGGACATCATTATGTCCACATGGAAAAAATGGAAATTGTCCAATTTGTTGATAATCTTCATAAGCACACATGAGTATATCCATGAAACTGGATATTTCAAACTGATGTTTGAAAATTTAAAAAGCATAACACTATTTAGAGAGCCAGTTTGGTGTAGTGATTAAGGCATTGGGTCTGAACCTGGGAGTTGTGAATTTTAGTCCCACCTTAAGCATTAAGCCAATTGGGTGACATTGGGCCAGTCATTCTTGCTTTGCCCTAGGAAGCAGGAAATAGCAAACCACTTCTGAAATCTTGCCCCCCCCCAAAAAATGCAGGAAACTGTCCAGGCAATCATCAGAGGTCAATACTGATTCCAAGGGAAAGAAAAAAAAATCTAGCACTATTTAAAAGGAAAAAATAGTCTTACACATTCTTCATTCTTTCCTATCAATTTCTTAGCTGACCTATGGCTCTGCTCCAGTCATGGATAAAGAGACTCAAGGAGTTTTCTTCCAACAAATGTTTCCAAATGAATCCCATCAACATAAGGGCCTCCTCCAGCTTTTGCTATACTTTAGATGGATCTGGATTGGGGTTCTTGCTGTGAATGATGACCAAGGGGAAAAATTTATACAGGAGGTGCTCTCCACTTTTTACCAGAAGGGCATCTGTTTTGATTTCATAGGAGAGTTCCCAAAGGTAGATTTTTTTTTAATAAAAATTCTTTTATTAAAACAATCAACATTGAACATAAAAACCTATTATGCAGCAATCATCATGACACCTGGTATACAATACTAAGTATTAGTCTTTGAAAACGTCTGAGTTAGTAAGCCTTTTCCCCCCCACTCCTCGCGTCTAGCCTCAACTATATTCCTGTTACATTTTATTTTGATTGGTGTTTCCCCTATCTGTTTCAATATTAATGTGATCAACATTAAACATAAGATCCTATTGCTAAGCAATCATCCTAGAACATAGCATACAACATTAGGTATTAATCTTTGTAAACATCTGTTTTAGTAAACGTTCTCCCCTTCTCCCTTACATCTTCAAGTATACTCCGAATACATTTTGTTTGATTGGTGTTTCTCTTATATATGGTCTATCTACTGTATCTAGTCTATCGCATATTGTGCGTTTGCGCTTCTGAATTGACTTCATCCCATTACTAGTGCAATCTTTTATGGTCCCCAACCCGAGATCCTGAGGTAAAAGTTTCATATCCTGAGGTAGAGATTCAGTCTACTTTAACAATATTAAAGCAAACAACATTAGTCATAAGGTTATGTTAAGAGGCATTAGTTATAGAACATATACATTCAACGTTGGGTGTTAGTTTTTGTAAACATTTGATTTGTTAGCCCTTCATCCCTCCTCCCATCGGTCCTTAGCTGAACGCCAGCTGCAATCTGTTTGATTGGTGTCTCTCTTGGATATAGTCTATCCACTGTTTCCAGTCTGTCACAAATTGTTCATTGGAGCGATTTTTCAAGTATGCTGATATTTTTGCCATTTCCGCCAAATTTGTTACTTTCACAGTCCATTCTTCAATAGGCGGTATTTCCGGATTCTTCCAGTACTGTCCCACCAACAATCTTGCTGCTGTAATTAAGTTCAAAAATAAATTTGTCTCTGAGGTAGTGATATCCTTTGTGATCCCTAACAGAAAAGCCTGAGGTAGAAATTCTATACGCTTTTTGAAAATAGTTTGGAGTGTCCACCATATCTTCCTCCAGAATGCTTTGATTTTTCTGCATGCCCACCATATGTGAAAGTAAGTAGCCTCCCCGTCCCCGCACCTCCAGCATTTGGGCTGGGAGCCCGGGTAGATGAGTGATATTTTTTTCGGGTCTAGGTGCCATCTATAGAACATCTTGTAGAAGTTTTCCCTTAAGTGTTGCGATTTCGTGAATTCTACATTCCTCACCCAGATTTTCTCCCACGTGTCCATGGTGATAGGGTTTCCGAAGTCTTGTGCCCACTTTATCATACAGTTCTTGACTAGCTCGGTTTCAGAGTCCATTTCTATCAGAATGCTGTACACTCGTTTGATGTGCATAATCCCCTGTTCTCTAATCTGTTTAATTAGATTCTCGTCGGTCTGGGAGAAGCCCTTCTTCTTGTCTTTACGCCACCTTGATTGTAGTTGTATATATGATAGCCAGTTACTTCCTATTCCTCTGTTTGCTAGCGTTGCTTGAGATTTCAAGAGGAACCCGTTTTCTTCTCCCAGTACAAGTTCACTGTAGGGCGCCACTTCTTGCCCTTGGGATGTGTTCATATCCCCTGTTGCGTGCCCAGGGATCGTCCAGATGGGAATCTTGTCGTGTAGGAGGTGCTTATATTTCTTCCAGACCCATAGCAATGGGATTCGTAGTGGGTTCTCCTTGAAGTTCCTATCTGCCTTTTTGTCGTATACTAGGTATGCGTGCCAGCCGAATCGTAGGCCATGCCCCTCAACATTCAGAATTCTATCATTTGTCATGTTGATCCAGTCACTAACCTCCACCAACATTGCTGCATAGTAATATAGCTTTAGATTAGGCATTTTGAGTCCCCCTCTCTCCCTTGCGTCTTGGATGATTTTTAGTTTCACCCTCGGTCTCTTGTTATCCCAAATAAATCTGTTGATGCCCTTCTGCCAATTGTCTAAGTCCGCATCCTTCTTGACTATGGGTAGCATTTGGAAGAGAAATAAAAATCTGGGTAATACATTCATCTTTACTGTCGCTATCCTGCCGAGCAGGGACAGACGTAGTGATTTCCACCTTTCCAGGTCTGCTTGTATCTTATTCCACAGGACCTCGTAGTTATTCTTGTATAATTTCGCATTTGTTGATTCTATCTCCACTCCTAAGTATTTGACTTTCTTGACTATTTCACAACCCGTTATTCTTTCCAAGTTCCGTCTTGCTTTGTTGTCTAGGTTTTTGACTAGCATCTTTGTTTTTGGTATATTTACTTTGAAGCCTGACACCCTACCATAGTCCTCCATTATCTCCATCAATTTCCTTGCTGACTGTGCTGGTTGCGACATTGTCACCAGCAGGTCATCCGCAAAGGCACATAGTTTGTATTCTTGCTGTTTAATCTGTATGCCCTGTACATCCTCTGCCGCTCTTATTCTGTTCAGTAAAATTTCCAGTTTTAGGACAAATAGCAGGGGGGACAGCGGGCAGCCCTGTCTCGTGCCTCTCTCTATATTAAATGAGTCCGTTAAGTCCCCATTGACAATGATCTGACCTGTTTGTTTCTGGTAAATTGCCGTTATGGAGTTGAGAAACTGTACTCCCATTTTCATCTTCAGGACCAAGTTCGTCAGGAACGGCCAGTGCAGTCTGTCGAAAGCTTTTTCTGCATCCACAAACATAAGAGCGGCGGGTATCTGGTTGTGCTTTTGCAGGTATTCTATTATGTTCAGCAGCTGTCTCACGTTGGTTTTCATCTGGCGACCCTTTGGTCCGTGTGTATTTTTTTTTGTAGTACAGTCATTAGTCTATTGGCCAAAATTTTTGTGAAGATTTTGTAGTCTGTGTTTAGTAGTGAGATGGGCCTGTAGTTTGCGGGCTGTGCGTTGTCTTTCCCCTCCTTTGGGATTAATGAGATGTAGGCTGTTTTCCAGGATGGTGGGACCTGGCCTCCTTCTTGAATGTTGGCAAATACTTTTCTGAGGGGTTCTAGCATCTCCTCTTGGAGGTGTTTGTAGTAGGTCGCTGTTATCCCATCCGTCCCGGGCGATTTTCCTGCTTTCAGTTGTGTGATCGCTGAGTGTATTTCCTCTTTTGTGATTAAGGCATTCAGGGCTTCTCTTTGTGTGTCGGTAATCGCCTGTATCTTTTCGTTTTGTAGGAACTCATCTATCTCTTTGTCTTGTATCTTATCCTCGGCATATAGTTTCGAGTAGAACTCCGTGAAGGCTTTCTTGATGGTTTTTTGTCGGAATTCTTCCTTACCTTTGTATTCTATCTTTTCAATTATGCGGGATTTCTGTTTCTTTCTTATAGTGTAGGCTAGCCAGCGGCCCGGTTTGTTGGCCTTGCAGAATGTCTTATGTTTTGCATATTGTATATTCCTTGCAACTTGGTCAGCCATCAACATGTCAAATTGCTTTCTTAAGATCTTGAGTCCTTCTTTGGTGACTTTGTCCTCTGGCCTTTTTATTAGTAGCCGCTCCCTTTTACTTATCTCATTTTCTAACTCTTTTCTTTTTTGTTCTTGTTTGCGACGGTGCCTGCTATTCATGGCTATGAGGATCCCGCACATGTACACCTTGCTGCCTTCCCAGATCGTTTCTATCGGTGTTTCGTTGTTCATATTTGTGTCGAAGAATTCCTTCATAGCTTTTTTGCATTCCGCCACATTGTCTTCGTGTCTAAACAAGCTTTCATTGATTCTCCAGGACCTCCTCTGTTTCGGGCCATGTCTTAATTCCATCCTCACAGGGTTGTGGTCTGTCAGTGTCTTGGGTAGGATTTTCACCGCGTTTAGACAAGTTAGCAAGTCACTAGAAGTTAATATAACGTCGATTCTGGAGAATGATTGATGTCTGCCAGAGAAGAAGGTGAATTCTTGTTCTTTGCCGTGCCTTTTCCTCCATACGTCTGTCAGTTCGAGGTCCTCCTTCATGTCGAAGAAGGATTTAGGCAACTTGGAGTGTTTTTGCGGGTTCGGTGCAGTTCTTTTTTTGTCTAGAGCAGTCTCTATGACCCCGTTCCAGTCGCCCATGATGATGTAAGATCTGTAGTTAAGTTGTGTTATTTTCTTGTGTAGCTTTTTGTAGAATTTGCCTTGTTGCTGGTGTGGTGCATATACGCCCATTACTAGAATCTTCTTGTCTTCTTGTGTTATTTCAATTGCCAGGTATCTACCTTGGGGGTCGGACTCTATTAGCTTAGCCATTACATGTTTCTTTACGTATATAACAATCCCATTCTTTTTTCTTGGCGCCGCTGCCACAAAGTGCGCGCCTAGTTTGTAGTTGATCAGATATTTCTGGTCTGCTGCTCTGATGTGTGTTTCTTGTAGGCAGATTATATCGCTTTTACCTTGGTTTAGGTAGTGGAGAATTTTTCTTCTTTTCTGGGGGGAGTTTAGTCCGTTCACATTCCAAGTCAAATAATTAGTTGCCATCATCTGTTGCAGGATATTCTTGCGAGACCATTTCTGTTATTTCTCCTGTTGTCTCCTTTGGTCTCGTTCCCACGATATCCGGATTGCTGCTCATATTGGTTTGTGAGGTCTTGCCTTGCTGGTCTGTGCGTTTGGTAGTGAAGCCTGGTAGCCTGCCCTCTGTAGACTGTCCTGCCTCCTTGTTTTTGTTGCTCTCTGCTCTCTGCGCCCTCGCCCCTAGAGGTAGTCCATTCATTTCCTCTGCCACTGCCCCGATCTGTGCTTCTGCACGGCTTGCTCGTTGGCCTCGGTCCCTCCCGCTTTCCAGTGGTCTATCTGCTTCTTCTCCCGCGGTGGGTTGAGGGCCTCCCGACTTCAGTTCCTTTTCGAGGAAGTCTTTGGCTTTCTGGACCGAGGTCAAGTAATGTCTCTTGTTTTTATAAGAAAGTGACACTCCTGTTGGGGTTTCCCACCGGTATTGCAGTGCACGCGATCTCAGTTCTGTGGTCAGGAATTTGTAGTTCTTTCTGTCTCTCAGCATCGCCTGGGGGATCTCTTTCAGAACCTTCACCTCCTGCTCCTCTATGTAGAATGCCTTGTTATAGGAAGTGGCAGAGATGTGGTTCCAGAACCTCTGTGTGGTGAAGTGGATGACCACATCCCTTGGTTGGTGCTTGTTCACTTCTCTCCAGTCGCCCACTCTGTAGATTTTTTCGACATGCCACTCAATCTCATTGGCGCTCGTGCCCAGGAATGTTGCCAGGGCCTCTACAAAGGTCCTGCGCAGTCTTCCCTGGGGTTCGTATGTTGTCTCTTTCCACCCTCTGATCCTGATTGCAAATGCCATTTGCCAGAATTGTATCATAGTGGACTGGTCTTGAACCTCTCTTTTCACCTCTGCAATCTGTCCCTCTACACGGTTTTCCACTTCCTTCATCATCTTTTCCGTATTCTCCCTTGTTTCTTGGAGGTTTTTGTAATGTATCTGCAATGCCTCCTTCATTTGTTCCAAGTCGGTGGCCGCCGCTTTGCGCTGTTCTTCCCACTTTCTCTCTAGGTCTCTACCTTGGTCCGCCAGCATCCTCTTCATTTCTTTGTATCTTTCCTCCGTTTTCCGGTCTGTTTCTATGCGTCCTTTCTCCGTCTTCGCGCCCATTTCTGCCAATTTTTTATCCATGCCATCCATCCTTACCACCATCGTCGCTATCGTCTCATTTAGTGTCTCAATCGTCTCTTTTAGTTCTTGGATCATGCGTGCTGTTGTGGAGTCATGGGTTGGCGTTTGGGTCTGAGGGCATGCAGTTGGATGGGGGTGTGTGTGGTTGGGTGGGGTGTTCCCTAGCAGATTGGAGGGCTGGGCCGGGGAGGGTGCAGCTCCCTTCCGGTCTAGCAGTTTGGTTTGTTTTGTCCGTCTGGCAGCCATTTTGAGCTTCTCCTCCTGTTTGCCTGTCCACCCTTAAAGCCACCCCTTGATGCAAAGAATTGTGGGGGAGTTGTTCCTGTGCAAGATTATCAAGTTGCTAGGATGGGTTGGATCAAATTTTTCTGTTACAAGTTAGCAAGTGTTCATGTCTCACAATTAGTATTTTAACAGTAAAGTGGTAGTCCACTAGGGGGTATAGCTTGTTTTCAATTAAGCTTTTCTGTACTGGCAGGGGTGATACAAAGATGGGAGGATCTGTGGCTTGGGGTTTTTGAAGATGGCCTTTTTCTCAAGAAGCCTTACAACACTAGGTTGTGGTCTGGTGATGATCCAGAAATCTGGTCCTTCCAAAAGGGGAGGGGGTGCCTTCAGGGTTTAGGCAGTGTAGGGGTAGGAGCCTGTATTCTGGCAGCTCTATGTTCAGGGAGCCAGTTCAGTACCTTTGCCTTGGGTTCCTCTTCACTCCCCTCTGCCAGCCTGTTTCTTCTCTTTGCTCTTTTCTGGCTCCTTCTTGCCCCTCTTTCTCTGCCTTCTTGCCCAGGTCACTTCCTCCTGTCTTCTGTCCCCCTGTGTTTATAGATCCCCTCTGCCTTTCCCTTATTGCATTCCAGGGTGCTTTCCAGCTTTCTTCTTCCTCCCACCTTCTTCCCTGGTAGGTCCTGCCCTCTGTTGGGTCTCTGAGGCTCCCTTTCTGGTGGGTCTGGGGTGCAGCGCGTGGGGTAACACTCACCAGTCCCTCTGCCTGGGTCTTCCCCCGCCGTCTGTTCCTTTGCCACCTCCTTTTCAATACTGCTCTCCGCAAGCTTTACTTGCCTCCTCCTTTGTTCTCCGGACCTGGCTCCCTTCTTCCGCTCTTCCGGCTTTTTTCTTTTTTTTTCCTTCCTTCTGCTCGCCCGGGGGTCGTTTCTGGGTCTGCAGACCCTCCCGGCAGCCCTTGTTGCTCTCACCGGCTTTTTTTTCCTCCTTCTTCTCCTCCCTGCTCACTCCGGTTTTCTCCAGCAGCGCGGCTGCGCGGCGTCTTCTGGCCTGCCGGCCGCCGGCGGCTTCCTCGGCCCCGTCTGTGGCTTCTCCGGCTTCTTTGTCGGCGATTTCGGCCTCGCTGGCTCCGGCCAGGGATCCTCTTCAGCTGCGCCCTGTTTTCCGGTGGTTTGCGCTCCCGGCGGTCCGGTATTTATCAGTGAAACGAAAGCCCCGTCTCGGAGCTTTCGTCGGTTGCCTCCGGTCCGTGTCGTGTCCAACAGTTTTTGAACTGTGTCCTGCTTGCATTACTTTAAATCTCAAGGCTGCTGGGACATAAAGTTTCTCACCAATCCACTCTAATCCATCTTTTAATGCACACAGGTTATTATAGTTGTGACACCACTCATCTGTTTCTAAGGCAGCTTTAAATTCCTGTAATAAAGTATTTCTAACATGTTCCATTGGTTTTGATTGGCCCCTAGTGGTTACAAGGGCCACTAGTTGATGAGGATGCAGAAATGGATTGGCCACTTCCGCTTTCTTACTGTTATATTGTGGTAACCTGGATAAGGCATCATCTAGAAAATTCTTCCCCTCAGGGAGGTAATGAATTGTAAAATTGAAGTGATTGAAATGTTGGGACCATCTTGCTTGTTTAGGGGAAGGTTTTGTGGGTGTTTTTATGCTTCAAGGTTCTTATGATCAGTCCATACTTGAAATGGTATTTTATTTCCTTCAAGGAAATGCCTCCAAGTGAGTAAAGCCCACCATACATAGGCCTCTTTCTCCCATGCTGCCCACCTCTGTTCAGTCTCTAACAATTTTCTTGAGGTGTAAGCACAAAGTTGCATCTTTATTTCTTTGGAACAAAACAGCTCACACAGCCACATCAATGGCATCATCCTGAATTATAAAGGGTCCGTGTGTTTCAAAACCGGCTCCACAGAAAAAAGTCTCTTAAGTTTCTTAAAAACTGCTTAACATTCTCCTGTCCATTTTAATGGTTGATTGAGCTTTGGCTTATCCCCACTCTGGTCTTTAACAGGTTCATAATTGGGAGGACAATCTATAGAAATTTTCAAATCCTAGGAAACTTTCAAGCTGTTTCCTGGTTTTGGAAGGTGCCCATGGCTCCATGGGCTACACAGGCATTATACAGCTCTTCGTTGAGTCAATCCTGGAAGTAGCTTACCAGGTTGTCCTCTGGCCATTGCAGGTGACTGCCCAACTCTCTGAACTCTTTGGTATACTCAGCGACTGGTCTCCTTCCTTGCTTCACTGTCTTAATCCACTCCTGTGCTTTCTTATTGACCAGCCAGTCTTCGAAATGCCTGCAGAGTACGGCCACAAAACAATTGAAGTTTTTCCATTCAGGCACATTGCAGTTGTAAATGGTCATTATCCAGTCAGTGCTCCACCCTCCAGAGTCAGGGTGACAACATGAACTTTCTTGACATCGATAGGCAGTGTTCTCCCATAGATCTGCATGTAGGTGAACCCTTGTGCCAGGAAATACCCCAATCCCTTTGGGTCTCCATAAAACTTCATTCCGATTGGAATTGGTTTCAGCTCAGCTGGCTGAGGTCTGCTGCTGGCTCCTTGACATGGACGACCCCACCACTGTGCTGCCTCCTGGACTCCAGCTGCTGCTGTCTCTCAGACCTCTGATTCTTCCTCCTCAGATTCCCTCTCCGACTCTTTTTCCAACTCATGGCTTTCTTTCAGCTGCAGCTTAAATTCATTGAGGATCTTTTTAACATACTCCATCACTGCTTCCATTGACTCTGATTTCAGTTCCTCCTTTTCTCCATCTTTGTCGTGTGGGGCAGGCTCTGGATTCTTTTTCTTTGCTTTTTTCCCCCGGTAGGGCAGCAGCTTCTCCAGGTTGAGTACTATGCATATCTCACGTTATGTAAGGACCCACTTCAACTAACCACCCAAGAAAGCAAAACTCTTGAAACAGGTATTGTCTCAAAAAGATATTTTTATTAGGGGTCAGTGGCAGTAGGGAAATCAAGATGAGATCTGGGAAAAATCCCACACAAACGGTATAGCTAAGCAAGCAATATTCCTCCTCCCACCAAGTCATAATACCCTTTTGAAATTCAGCCAATGCACAGGTGGTATGATGTGCAGGTAACTGGCACATTTGGCACACATCTCAAGGTCTTCTCCAGCTTTCGTTTCTCTGTAACCGTCTCCCTGATAAGGGAGACACATTCCTTTCTCAAGGATAGAGGCAGGAGAGGAAAAGTAGAAAGCGAAAGTTATCCCAACCTCCCCCTCCACCCAGCAGAATGGCAGGCCACCAAAGTATAATATATATGCAAGGGAAGCACAGAGATTTGGGGGACCTGACAGTGTTCCTTTTACATTCTCTATTCTCATTATTATATTTTAGTAACTGCTACTCTTTTTTTTCCCTTGAATAATGCCTCAATAAGTGGGATAGTTTGATAAGTTATAGAAAAATATAGTTTCAGATTATAATTTATGGGTAAGTCTTAATGAAAGTATTAATTCATCTGACCATTTCAAATAATTTAGTATATTTTATATATATTTGCACTAATTGCCACCTGAAAAGGCCCTGATGAAATTATCAAATTTATGAAGATTGAAATGAAGAATTCTTGTCAAGACAATAGAATCATTCACACATTATTCATTTACATATACAGGGAGTCCCTAAAAACACTAGAGATTTCCTGCTTACAAAAGGTCAGCATGATTTGAGCCAACTTGACCTCCAGAGAGAGAAGGTTTCAATAGAGGGGTACTAGATCAGAAAAGGGAGATCTTATTGACTTTAAGCATTCTTTGGCTGATGGAACCTGAAGCATACTCCTTCTGCCTGCCTGAATTAGATTGAAATAACTGGGGAGAGATGATCTCTCAAGTAACCCAGTTCTAAGCCATGAAGGGCTTTAAAGATGACACCAGCACCTTTAATTGCACATGATAGCAGACTGGCAATAAGTAATCAAATCCTAATACGACTACTGGAAATATAAAGTTTCTTACAAATAAGGATAATTTTAAATTCTTACAGTCTTATACATCCCAGTATTTCTCATGTGTTTAATCTATGGTCATCTAGCTTAAATAAGTATAAATTGTATTAGACAAGAAGAGTCAAGACAAGACTAGACAAAGTAAGACAAGACAAGACAAGTAAAGACGAGACGAGAAGAGACGAGACAAGACAAGACATGAGAAGACAAGACAAGAAAAGAGAAGACAAGACGAGACAAGACAAGACAAGACATGACAATACAAGAAAAGACAAGAGAAGACGAGACGAGATGAGATGAGACGAGACGAGACAAGACAAGACATGACAAGACAAGAAATTACAAGAGAAGAAATGACAAGATAAGATGAGATGAGAAGAGAAGAGAAGAGGAGAGGAGAGGAGAGGAGAGGAAAGGAGAGGAGAGGAGAGGAGAGGAGAGGAGAGGAGAGGAGAGGAGAGGAGAGGAGAGGAGAGGAGAGGAGAGGAGAGGAGAGGAGAGGAGAGGAGAGGAGAGGAGATGAGATGAGATGAGATGAGATGAGATGAGATAGGATGAGATAGGATGAGATAGGATGAGATAGGATGAGACAGGACAAGATAAGGTAAGAAAAAGAAAGAAAAGACAAGAAGAGACAAGACAAGACAAGGTAAGACAAGACAAGACGAGACGAGACGAGACGAGACGAGACGAGACGAGACGAGACGAGACGAGACGAGACGAGACGAGACAGGACGAGACAGGATGAGACAGCACAAGATAAGGTAAGAAAAGGCAAGACAAGGCAAGACAAGACAAGTTTGGATAAGACGGGACAGGACAAGATAAGGTAACATAAGGCAAGACAAGTCAAGACAACACAATACAAGTCAAGTCAAGACAAGACAAGACAAGACAAGAAGAGAAAAGAGAAGGTAAGACATGACAAGACAAGACAAGGCAAGATAAGACAAGATAGGACGAAACAGGACAAGATAAGGTAAGAAAAGGCAAGATGAGAGAAGATGAGACAAGGCAAGACAAGACAATTCAAGACAAGTCAAGACAAGACAAAATTGGATAAGACGGGACAGGACAAGATAATGTAAGACAAGGCAAGACAAGACAGGATAAGGCAAGATTAGAGAAGATGAGACAAGACAAGACAAGGTAAGACAGGACAAGACAAGAAGAGTCAAGACAAGACATGATGAGACGAGACGAGAAGAGACGAGACGAGACGAGACAAGACAAGAAAAGACAAGACATGAGAAGACAAGACAAGATAAAATAAGATAAGATAAGATAAGATAAAATAAGATACAATAAGATAGGACGAGAATGGACAAGACAAGGTAACAAAAGGCAAGACAAGTCAAGACAACACAATACAAGTCAAGACAAGACAAGACAAGACAAGACAACACCAGACAAGATAAGGTAAGATAAGATAGGATGAGACAGGACAAGATAAGGTAAGATAAGGAAAGACAAGACAGGATAAGGCAAGATTAGAGAAGATAAGACAAGACAAGACAAGACAAGGTAAGACAGGGCAAGACAAGAAGAGTCAAGACAAGACTAGACAAAGTAAGACAAGACAAGACAAGTAAAGACGAGACGAGAAGAGACGAGACAAGACAAGACATGAGAAGACAAGACAAGAAAAGGGAAGACAAGACGAGACAAGACAAGACATGACATGACAATACGAGAAAAGACAAGAGAAGACGAGACGAGATGAGATGAGACGAGACAAGACGAGACGAGACAAGACAAGACATGACAAGACAAGAAATTACAAGAGAAGAAATGACAAGATAAGATAAGATAAGATAAGATAAGATAAGATAAGATGAGAAGATAAGATAAGGCAAGGCAAGGCAAGATAAGATGAGAAGATAAGATAAGGCGAGGCTAGGCGAGGCGAGGCGAGGCGAGACGAGACGAGACGAGATAAGATAGGATGAGACAGCACAAGATAAGGTAAGAAAAGGCAAGACAAGGCAAGACAAGACAAGTTTGGATAAGACGGGACAGGACAAGATAAGGTAACATAAGGCAAGACAAGACAGGATAAGGCAAGATTAGAGAAGATGAGACAAGACAAGACAAGGTAAGACAGGACAAGACAAGAAGAGTCAAGACAAGACTAGACAAGGTAAGACAAGACAAGACAACAAGACAAGACAAGACAAGACAAGTAAAGATGAGACGAGACGAGACGAGACGAGACGAGACAAGACAAGACATGAGAAGACAAGACAAGACAAGAGAAGACAAGATAAGATAAAATAAGATAAGGTAAGTTAAGACAAGATAAGATACAATAAGATAGGACGAGAATGGACAAGATATGGTAAGAAAAGGCAAGACAAGTCAAGACAACAAAATACAAGGTAAGACAAGACAAGACAAGACAAGACAAGACAAGATAACATAAGATAAGATAAGACAAGACAAGACAAGACAAGACAAGATAAGATAAGATAAGATAAGATAAGATAGGATGAGACAGGACAAGATAAGGTAAGAAAAAGCAAGAAAAGACAAGATAAGGCAAGATGAGACAAGACAAGAGAAGAAATGACAAGACAAGATAAGATAAGATAAGACAAGAAGAGACAAGAAGAGTCAAGACAAGGTAAGACAAGTCAAGACAACACAATACAAGTCAAGACAAGACGAGACGAGACGAGACGAGACGAGACGAGACGAGACGAGACGAGACGAGACGAGACAAGAAATGACAAGAGAAGAAATGACAAGACAAGACAAAACAAGACAAGGTAAGAGAAGATAACATAAGACAAGACAAGACAAGAAATGACAAGACAAGAAATGACAAGACAAGATAAGATAAGATAACATAAGACAAGAGAAGATAAGAGAAGACAAGAAGAGACAAGAAGAGTCAAGACAAGGTAAGACAAGTCAAGACAACACAATACAAGTCAAGACAAGACGAGACGAGACGAGACGAGACGAGACGAGACAAGAAATGACAAGAGAAGAAATGACAAGACAAGACAAAACAAGACAAGGTAAGAGAAGATAACATAAGACAAGACAAAACAAGAAATGACAAGACAAGAAATGACAAGACAAGATAAGATAAGATAACATAAGACAAGAGAAGATAAGAGAAGATAAGGTAAGGTAAGGTAAGGTAAGGTAAGGTAAGGTAAGGTAAGGTAAGGTAAGGTAAGGTAAGGTAAGGTAAGGTAAGGTAAGGTAAGGTAAGGTAAGGTAAGGTAAGGTAAGGTATGACAAGAAGAGCCAAGACAAGACAAGACAAGACAAGACAAGACAAGACAAGACAAGACAAGACAAGACAAGACAAGACAAGACAAGACAAGACAAGACAAGACAAGACAAGACAAGACAAGACAAGACAAGACAAGACAAGACAAGACAAGACAAGACAAGACAGGATGAGACAGCACAAGATAAGGTAAGAAAAGGCAAGACAAGGCAAGACAAGACAAGTTTGGATAAGACGGGACAGGACAAGATAAGGTAAGATAAGGTAACATAAGGCAAGACAAGACAGGATAAGGCAAGATTAGAGAAGATGAGACAAGACAAGACAAGGTAAGACAGGACAAGACAAGAAGAGTCAAGACAAGACTAGACAAGGTAAGACAAGACAAGACAACAAGACAAGACAAGACAAGTAAAGATGAGACGAGACGAGACGAGAAGAGACGCGACGAGACGAGACGAGACGAGACAAGACAAGACATGAGAAGACAAAAAGAGACAAGAGAAGACAAGAGAAGATAAAATAAGATAAGGTAAGATAAGACAAGACAAGACAAGACAAGATAACATAAGATAAGATAAGACAAGACAAGACAAGACAAGACAAGACATGAGATGACAATACAAGACAAGACAACAGAAGACGAGACCAGACGAGACGAGACGAGACGAGACGAGACAAGACATGACAAGAGAAGAAATGACAAGAGAAGAAATGACAAGACAAGACAAGACGAAACAAGACAAGGTAAGAGAAGATAACATAAGACAAGACAAGACAAGACAAGACAAGACAAGAAATGACAAGACAAGATAAGATAAGATAACATAAGACAAGAGAAGATAAGAGAAGATAAGATAAGGTAAGGTAAGGTAAGGTAAGGTAAGGTAAGGTAAGGTAAGGTAAGGTAAGGTAAGGTAAGGTAAGGTAAGGTAAGGTAAGGTAAGGTAAGGTAAGGTAAGGTACGGTACGGTACGTAAGGTAAGGTAAGGTAAGGTAAGGTAAGGTAAGGTAAGGTAAGGTAAGGTAAGGTAAGGTAAGGTATGACAAGAAGAGACAAGACAAGGTAAGACAAGACAAGACAAGATAAGATAAGAGACAGGAAAAGATAAGGTAAGAAAAGGCAAGACAAGGGAAGCGAAGACAAGTTTGGATAAGACGGGACAGGACAAGATAAGGTAAGATAACGCAAGACAAGACAGGATAAGGCAAGATTAGAGAAGATGAGACAAGACAAGACAAGACAAGGTAAGACAGTACAAGACAAGAAGAGTCAAGACAAGACTAGACAAGGTAAGACAAGACAAGACAAGACAAGTAAAGATGAGACAAGACGAGAAGAGACGAGACAAGACAAGACAAGACAAGACAAGACAAGAAAAGACAAGACAAGACATGAGAAGACAAGACAAGACAAGATAAGATAAAATAAGACAAGATAAGATAAGACAAGATAAGATACAATAAGATAGGACGAGAATGGACAAGATATGGTAAGAAAAGGCAAGACAAGTCAAGACAACAAAATACAAGGTAAGATAAGACAAGACAAGACAAGACAAGATAACATAAGACAAGACAAGACAAGACAAGACAAGACCAGACCAGACCAGACCAGACCAGACCAGACCAGACCAGACCAGACCAGACCAGACCAGACAAGACAAGACAAGACAAGACAAGACAAGACAAGACAAGACAAGACAAGACCAGATAAGATACAATAAGAAAGGACGAGAATGGACAAGATAAGGTAACAAAAGGCAAGACAAGTCAAGACAACACAATACAAGTCAAGTCAAGACAAGACAAGGCAAGACATGAGAAGACAAGACAAGAAAATATGAGACGAGACGAGACGAGACGAGACGAGACGAGACGAGACGAGACGAGACGAGACGAGACAAGACAAGACAAGAAAAGACAAGACAAGACATGAGAAGACAAGACAAGACAAGACAAGACAAGATAGGATGAGACAGGACAAGATAAGGCAAGATGAGACAAGACGAGACAAGAAAAGAAAAGAGAAGAGAAGGTAAGACATGACAAGACAAGGCAAGGCAAGATAAGACAAGATAGGATGAGACAGCACAAGATAAGGTAAGAAAAGGCAAGGCAAGGCAAGGCAAGGCAAGTCAAGTTTGGATAAGGGACAGGTAAGATAAGGCAAGACAAGACAGGATAAGGCAAGATTACAGAAGATGAGACAAGACAAGACAAGGTAAGACAGGAGAAGACAAGAACAGTCAAGACAAGACTAGATAAGGTAAGACAAGACAAGACAAGTAAAGACGAGACGAGACGAGACAAGACAAGAAAAGACAAGACATGAGAAGACAAGACAAGACAAGACAAGATAAGGTAAGGTAAGGTAAGGTAAGGTAAGGTAAGGTAAGGTAAGGTAAGGTAAGGTAAGGTAAGGTAAGGTAAGGTAAGGTAAGGTAAGGTAAGGTAAGGTAAGGTAAGGTAAGGTAAGGTAAGGTAAGGTATGACAAGAAGAGACAAGACAAGACAAGACAAGACAAGGTAAGGTAAGGTAAGGTAAGGTAAGGTAAGGTAAGGTAAGGTAAGGTAAGGTAAGGTAAGGTAAGGTAAGGTAAGGTAAGGTAAGGTAAGGTAAGGTAAGGTAAGGTAAGGTAAGGTAAGGTAAGGTAAGGTAAGGTATGACAAGAAGAGACAAGACAAGACAAGACAAGACAAGACAAGACAAGACAAGACAAGACAAGACAAGACAAGACAAGACAAGACAAGACAAGACAAGACAAGACAAGACAAGACAAGACAAGACAAGACAAGACAAGACAAGACAAGACAAGACAAGACAAGACAAGACAAGACAAGACAAGACAAGACAAGACAAGACAAGACAAGACAAGACAAGACAAGACAAGACAAGACAAGACAAGACAAGACAAGACAAGACAAGACAAGACAAGACAAGACAAGACAGGATGAGACAGCACAAGATAAGGTAAGAAAAGGCAAGACAAGGCAAGACAAGACAAGTTTGGATAAGACGGGACAGGACAAGATATGGTAAGATAAGGTAACATAAGGCAAGACAAGACAGGATAAGGCAAGATTAGAGAAGATGAGACAAGACAAGACAAGGTAAGACAGGACAAGACAAGAAGAGTCAAGACAAGACTAGACAAGGTAAGACAAGACAAGACAACAAGACAAGACAAGACAAGTAAAGATGAGACGAGACGAGACAAGAAGAGACGCGACGAGACGAGACGAGACAAGACAAGACATGAGAAGACAAAAAGAGACAAGAGAAGACAAGAGAAGATAAAATAAGATAAGGTAAGATAAGACAAGACAAGACAAGACAAGATAACATAAGATAAGATAAGACAAGACAAGACAAGACAAGACAAGACATGAGATGACAATACAAGACAAGACAACAGAAGACGAGACCAGACGAGACGAGACGAGACGAGACAAGACATGACAAGAGAAGAAATGACAAGAGAAGAAATGACAAGACAAGACAAGACGAAACAAGACAAGGTAAGAGAAGATAACATAAGACAAGACAAGACAAGACAAGACAAGACAAGAAATGACAAGACAAGATAAGATAAGATAACATAAGACAAGAGAAGATAAGAGAAGATAAGATAAGGTAAGGTAAGGTAAGGTAAGGTAAGGTAAGGTAAGGTAAGGTAAGGTAAGGTAAGGTAAGGTAAGGTAAGGTAAGGTAAGGTAAGGTAAGGTAAGGTAAGGTAAGGTACGGTACGGTACGTAAGGTAAGGTAAGGTAAGGTAAGGTAAGGTAAGGTAAGGTAAGGTAAGGTAAGGTAAGGTATGACAAGAAGAGACAAGACAAGGTAAGACAAGACAAGACAAGATAAGATAAGAGACAGGAAAAGATAAGGTAAGAAAAGGCAAGACAAGGGAAGCGAAGACAAGTTTGGATAAGACGGGACAGGACAAGATAAGGTAAGATAACGCAAGACAAGACAGGATAAGGCAAGATTAGAGAAGATGAGACAAGACAAGACAAGACAAGGTAAGACAGTACAAGACAAGAAGAGTCAAGACAAGACTAGACAAGGTAAGACAAGACAAGACAAGACAAGTAAAGATGAGACAAGACGAGAAGAGACGAGACAAGACAAGACAAGACAAGACAAGACAAGAAAAGACAAGACAAGACATGAGAAGACAAGACAAGACAAGACAAGATAAGATAAAATAAGACAAGATAAGATAAGACAAGATAAGATACAATAAGATAGGACGAGAATGGACAAGATATGGTAAGAAAAGGCAAGACAAGTCAAGACAACAAAATACAAGGTAAGATAAGACAAGACAAGACAAGACAAGATAACATAAGACAAGACAAGACAAGACAAGACCAGACCAGACCAGACCAGACCAGACCAGACCAGACCAGACCAGACCAGACCAGACCAGACCAGACCAGACCAGACCAGACCAGACCAGACCAGACAAGACAAGACAAGACAAGACAAGACAAGACAAGACAAGACAAGACAAGACCAGATAAGATACAATAAGAAAGGACGAGAATGGACAAGATAAGGTAACAAAAGGCAAGACAAGTCAAGACAACACAATACAAGTCAAGTCAAGACAAGACAAGGCAAGACATGAGAAGACAAGACAAGAAAATATGAGACGAGACGAGACGAGACGAGACGAGACGAGACGAGACGAGACGAGACGAGACGAGACGAGACGAGACGAGACGAGACAAGACAAGACAAGACAAGAAAAGACAAGACAAGACATGAGAAGACAAGACAAGACAAGACAAGACAAGATAGGATGAGACAGGACAAGATAAGGCAAGATGAGACAAGACGAGACAAGAAAAGAAAAGAGAAGAGAAGGTAAGACATGACAAGACAAGGCAAGGCAAGATAAGACAAGATAGGATGAGACAGCACAAGATAAGGTAAGAAAAGGCAAGGCAAGGCAAGGCAAGGCAAGTCAAGTTTGGATAAGGGACAGGTAAGATAAGGCAAGACAAGACAGGATAAGGCAAGATTAGAGAAGATGAGACAAGACAAGACAAGGTAAGACAGGAGAAGACAAGAACAGTCAAGACAAGACTAGATAAGGTAAGACAAGACAAGACAAGTAAAGACGAGACGAGACGAGACAAGACAAGAAAAGACAAGACATGAGAAGACAAGACAAGACAAGACAAGATAAGGTAAGGTAAGGTAAGGTAAGGTAAGGTAAGGTAAGGTAAGGTAAGGTAAGGTAAGGTAAGGTAAGGTAAGGTAAGGTAAGGTAAGGTAAGGTAAGGTAAGGTAAGGTAAGGTAAGGTAAGGTAAGGTAAGGTAAGGTAAGGTAAGGTAAGGTAAGGTAAGGTAAGGTAAGATAAGACCATATAAGATACAATAAGAAAGGACGAGAATGGACAAGATAAGGTAACAAAAGTCAAGACGAGACGAGACGAGACGAGACGAGACGAGACGAGACGAGACGAGACAGGATGAGACAGGACAAGATAAGGCAAGATGAGACAAGACGAGAGAAGAAAAGAAAAGAAAAGAAAAGACAAGGCAAGATAAGACAAGATAGGATGAGACAGCACAAGATAAGGTAAGAAAAGGCAAGGCAAGACAAGACAAGTTTGGATAAGACGGGACAGGACAAGATAAGGTAAGATAAGGCAAGACAAGACAGGATAAGGCAAGATTAGAGAAGATGAGACAAGACAAGACAAGGTAAGACAGGAGAAGACAAGAAGAGTCAAGACAAGACTAGATAAGGTAAGACAAGATAAGACAAAACAAGTAAAGACGAGACGAGACGTGACAAGATGAGACGAGACGAGACGAGACGAGACGAGACAAGACAAGACAAGACAAGACAAGACAAGACAAGACAAGACAAGACAAGACAAGACAAGACAAGACAAGACCAGATAAGATACAATAAGAAAGGATGAGAATGGACAAGATAAGTTTGGATAAGACGGGACAGGACAAGATAAGGTAAGATAAGGTAACATAAGGCAAGACAAGACAGGATAAGGCAAGATTAGAGAAGATGAGACAAGACAAGACAAGGTAAGACAGGACAAGACAAGAAGAGTCAAGACAAGACTAGACAAGGTAAGACAAGACAAGACAACAAGACAAGACAAGACAAGTAAAGATGAGACGAGACGAGACGAGAAGAGACGCGACGAGACAAGACGAGACAAGACAAGACATGAGAAGACAAAACAAGACAAGAGAAGACAAGAGAAGATAAAATAAGATAAGGTAAGATAAGACAAGATAAGATACAATAAGATAGGACAAGAATGGACAAGATATGGTAAGAAAAGGCAAGACAAGTCAAGACAACACAATACAAGGTAAGACAAGACAAGACAAGACAAGACAAGATAGGATGAGACAGGACAAGATAAGGCAAGATGAGACAAGACGAGACAAGAAAAGAAAAGAGAAGAGAAGGTAAGACATGACAAGACAAGGCAAGGCAAGATAAGACAAGATAGGATGAGACAGCACAAGATAAGGTAAGAAAAGGCAAGGCAAGGCAAGGCAAGGCAAGTCAAGTTTGGATAAGGGACAGGTAAGATAAGGCAAGACAAGACAGGATAAGGCAAGATTAGAGAAGATGAGACAAGACAAGACAAGGTAAGACAGGAGAAGACAAGAACAGTCAAGACAAGACTAGATAAGGTAAGACAAGACAAGACAAGTAAAGACGAGACGAGACGAGACGAGACAAGACAAGAAAAGACAAGACATGAGAAGACAAGACAAGACAAGACAAGATAAGGTAAGGTAAGGTAAGGTAAGGTAAGGTAAGGTAAGGTAAGGTAAGGTAAGGTAAGGTAAGGTAAGGTAAGGTAAGGTAAGGTAAGGTAAGGTAAGGTAAGGTAAGGTAAGGTAAGGTAAGGTAAGGTAAGGTAAGGTAAGGTAAGGTAAGGTAAGGTAAGGTAAGGTAAGGTAAGGTAAGGTAAGGTAAGGTAAGATAAGATAAGACCATATAAGATACAATAAGAAAGGACGAGAATGGACAAGATAAGGTAACAAAAGTCAAGACAAGACGAGACGAGACGAGACGAGACGAGACGAGACGAGACGAGACGAGACGAGACGAGACAGGATGAGACAGGACAAGATAAGGCAAGATGAGACAAGACGAGAGAAGAAAAGAAAAGAAAAGAAAAGACAAGGCAAGATAAGACAAGATAGGATGAGACAGCACAAGATAAGGTAAGAAAAGGCAAGGCAAGACAAGACAAGTTTGGATAAGACGGGACAGGACAAGATAAGGTAAGATAAGGCAAGACAAGACAGGATAAGGCAAGATTAGAGAAGATGAGACAAGACAAGACAAGGTAAGACAGGAGAAGACAAGAAGAGTCAAGACAAGACTAGATAAGGTAAGACAAGATAAGACAAAACAAGTAAAGACGAGACGAGACGTGACAAGATGAGACGAGACGAGACGAGACGAGACAAGACAAGACAAGACAAGACAAGACAAGACAAGACAAGACCAGATAAGATACAATAAGAAAGGATGAGAATGGACAAGATAAGTTTGGATAAGACGGGACAGGACAAGATAAGGTAAGATAAGGTAACATAAGGCAAGACAAGACAGGATAAGGCAAGATTAGAGAAGATGAGACAAGACAAGACAAGGTAAGACAGGACAAGACAAGAAGAGTCAAGACAAGACTAGACAAGGTAAGACAAGACAAGACAACAAGACAAGACAAGTAAAGATGAGACGAGACGAGAAGAGACGCGACGAGACGAGACGAGACAAGACAAGACATGAGAAGACAAAACAAGACAAGAGAAGACAAGAGAAGATAAAATAAGATAAGGTAAGATAAGACAAGATAAGATACAATAAGATAGGACGAGAATGGACAAGATATGGTAAGAAAAGGCAAGACAAGTCAAGACAACAAAATACAAGGTAAGACAAGACAAGACAAGACAAGACAAGATAACATAAGACAAGACAAGACAAGACAAGACAAGACCAGACCAGACCAGACCAGACCAGACATAAGACAAGAGAAGATAAGAGAAGATAAGGTAAGGTAAGGTAAGGTAAGGTAAGGTAAGGTAAGGTAAGGTAAGGTAAGGTAAGGTAAGGTAAGGTAAGGTAAGGTAAGGTAAGGTAAGGTAAGGTAAGGTAAGGTAAGGTAAGGTAAGGTAAGGTAAGGTAAGGTAAGGTAAGGTAAGGTAAGGTATGACAAGAAGAGCCAAGACAAGGTAAGACAAGACAAGACAAGACAAGACAAGACAAGACAAGTCCAGACAAGACAAGACAAGACAAGACAAGACAAGACAAGACAAGACAAGACAAGACAAGTCCAGACAAGACAAGACAAGACAAGACAAGACAAGACAAGACAAGACAAGACAAGACAAGACAAGACAAGACAAGACAAGACAAGACAAGACAAGACAAGACAAGACAAGACAAGACAAGACAAGACAAGACAAGACAAGACAAGACAAGACAAGACAAGACAAGACAAGACAAGACAAGACAAGATAGGATGAGACAGCACAAGATAAGGTAAGAAAAGGCAAGACAAGATAGGATGAGACAGCACAAGATAAGGTAAGAAAAGGCAAGACAAGGCAAGACAAGACAAGTTTGGATAAGACGGGACAGGACAAGATAAGGTAAGATAAGGTAACATAAGGCAAGACAAGACAGGATAAGGCAAGATTAGAGAAGATGAGACAAGACAAGACAAGGTAAGACAGGACAAGACAAGAAGAGTCAAGACAAGACTAGACAAGGTAAGACAAGACAAGACAACAAGACAAGACAAGACAAGTAAAGATGAGACGAGACGAGAAGAGAAGAGACGCGACGAGACGAGACGAGACGAGACAAGACAAGACATGAGAAGACAAAAAGAGACAAGAGAAGACAAGAGAAGATAAAATAAGATAAGGTAAGATAAGACAAGACAAGACAAGACAAGATAACATAAGATAAGATAAGACAAGACAAGACAAGACAAGACATGAGATGACAATACAAGACAAGACAACAGAAGACGAGACCAGACGAGACGAGACGAGACGAGACAAGACATGACAAGAGAAGAAATGACAAGAGAAGAAATGACAAGACAAGACAAGACGAAACAAGACAAGGTAAGAGAAGATAACATAAGACAAGACAAGACAAGACAAGAAATGACAAGACAAGATAAGATAAGATAACATAAGACAAGAGAAGATAAGAGAAGATAAGGTAAGGTAAGGTAAGGTAAGGTAAGGTAAGGTAAGGTAAGGTAAGGTAAGGTAAGGTAAGGTAAGGTAAGGTAAGGTAAGGTAAGGTAAGGTAAGGTAAGGTAAGGTAAGGTAAGGTAAGGTAAGGTAAGGTACGGTACGGTACGGTACGGTACGTAAGGTAAGGTAAGGTAAGGTAAGGTAAGGTAAGGTAAGGTAAGGTAAGGTAAGGTAAGGTAAGGTAAGGTAAGGTATGACAAGAAGAGACAAGACAAGGTAAGACAAGACAAGACAAGATAAGATAAGAGACAGGAAAAGATAAGGTAAGAAAAGGCAAGACAAGGGAAGCGAAGACAAGTTTGGATAAGACGGGACAGGACAAGATAAGGTAAGATAACGCAAGACAAGACAGGATAAGGCAAGATTAGAGAAGATGAGACAAGACAAGACAAGACAAGGTAAGACAGTACAAGACAAGAAGAGTCAAGACAAGACTAGACAAGGTAAGACAAGACAAGACAAGACAAGTAAAGATGAGACAAGACGAGAAGAGACGAGACAAGACAAGACAAGACAAGACAAGAAAAGACAAGACAAGACATGAGAAGACAAGACAAGACAAGACAAGATAAGATAAAATAAGACAAGATAAGATAAGACAAGATAAGATACAATAAGATAGGACAAGAATGGACAAGATATGGTAAGAAAAGGCAAGACAAGTCAAGACAACACAATACAAGGTAAGACAAGACAAGACAAGACAAGATAGGATGAGACAGGACAAGATAAGGCAAGATGAGACAAGACGAGACAAGAAAAGAAAAGAGAAGAGAAGGTAAGACATGACAAGACAAGACAAGGCAAGATAAGACAAGATAGGATGAGACAGCACAAGATAAGGTAAGAAAAGGCAAGGCAAGGCAAGGCAAGGCAAGTCAAGTTTGGATAAGGGACAGGTAAGATAAGGCAAGACAAGACAGGATAAGGCAAGATTAGAGAAGATGAGACAAGACAAGACAAGGTAAGACAGGAGAAGACAAGAAGAGTCAAGACAAGACTAGATAAGGTAAGACAAGATAAGACAAAACAAGTAAAGACGAGACGAGACGTGACAAGACAAGACGAGACGAGACGAGACGAGACGAGACAAGACAAGACAAGACAAGACAAGACAAGACAAGACAAGACAAGACAAGACAAGACCAGATAAGATACAATAAGAAAGGATGAGAATGGACAAGATAAGGTATCAAAA
Source organism: Bothrops alternatus (assembly GCA_034064705.1). NCBI lineage: Eukaryota > Metazoa > Chordata > Lepidosauria > Squamata > Viperidae > Bothrops > Bothrops alternatus. Next base: position 1,493,773 of record JARGCV010000207.1, read on the forward strand.
GGCAAGACAAGTCAAGACAACACAATACAAGTCAAGTCAAGACAAGACAAGGCAAGACATGAGAAGACAAGACAAGACAAGACAAGACAAGACAAGACAAGACAAGACAAGACAAGACAAGACAAGACAAGACAAGACAAGACAAGACAAGACAAGACAAGACAAGACAAGACAAGACAAGACAAGACAAGACAAGACAAGACAAGACAAGACAAGACAAGACAAGACAAGACAAGACAAGACAAGACAAGACAAGACAAGACAAGACAAGACAAGACAAGACAAGACAAGACAAGACAAGACAAGACAAGACAAGACAAGACAGGATGAGACAGGACAAGATAAGGTAAGAAAATACAAGACAAGTCAAGACAAGACAAAATTGGATAAGACGGGACAGGACAAGATAAGGTAAGGTAAGGCAAGACAAGACAGGATAAGGCAAGATTAGAGAAGATGAGACAAGACAAGACAAGGTAAGACAGGGCAAGACAAGAAGAGTCAAGACAAGACTAGACAAGGTAAGACAAGACAAGACAACAAGACAAGACAAGTAAAGATGAGACGAGACGAGACGAGAAGAGACGTGACGAGACGAGATGAGACAAGACAAGACATGAGAAGACAAGTCAAGAAAAGATGAGACGAGATGAGACGAGACGAGAAGAGACGAGACGAGACAAGACAAGAGAAGACAAGAGAAGACAAGATAAGATAAAATAAAATAGATAAGACAAGATAAGATACAATAAGATAGGACGAGAATGGACAAGATAAGGTAACAAAAGGCAAGACAAGTCAAGACCACACAATACAAGTCAAGTCAAGACAAGACAAGACAAGATAAGATAAGATAGGATGAGACAGGACAAGATAAGGTAAGAAAATACAAGACAAGTCAAGACAAGACAAAATTGGATAAGACGGGACAGGACAAGATAAGGTAAGATAAGGCAAGACAAGACAGGATAAGGCAAGATTAGAGAAGATGAGATAAGACAAGATAAGGTAAGATAAGGCAAGACAAGACATGAGAAGACAAGACAAGAAAAGATGAGACGAGATGAGAAGAGACGAGACGAGACGAGACGAGACAAGAGAAGACAAGAAAAGACAAGACATGAGAAGACAAGACAAGACAAGAGAAGACAAGATAAGATAAAATAAGATAAGATAAGACAAGATAAGATACAATAAGATAGGACGAGAATGGACAAGATAAGGGAACAAAAGGCAAGACAAGTCAAGACAACACAATACAAGTCAAGTCAAGACAAGACAAGACCGAGACGAGACGAGACGAGACGAGACGAGACAGGATGAGACAGGATGAGACAGGACAAGATAAGGTAAGAAAATACAAGACAAGTCAAGACAAGACAAAATTGGATAAGACGGGACAGGACAAGATAAGGTAAGATAAGGCAAGACAAGACAGGATAAGGCAAGATTAGAGAAGATGAGATAAGACAAGATAAGGTAAGATAAGGCAAGACAAGACAGGATAAGGCAAGATTAGAGAAGATGAGACAAGACAAGACAAGGTAAGACAGGACAAGACAAGAAGAGTCAAGACAAGACTAGACAAGGTAAGACAAGACAAGACAACAAGACAAGAAAAAACAAGACAAGACAAGTAAAGACGAGACGAGACGAGACAAGAGAAGACAAGACAAGAGAAGAGAAGACGAGACGAGATGAGACGAGACAAGAAATGACAAGAGAAGAAATGACAAGACAAGACAAGATAAGATAAGATAAGATAAGATAAGGTAAGACAAGAAGAGACAAGACAAGGTAAGACAAGACAAGACGAGACAAGACAAGACAAGAAAAGAGAAGGTAAGACATGACAAGACAAGACAAGGCAAGGCAAAATAAGACAAGATAGGATGAGACAGCACAAGATAAGGTAAGAAAAGGCAAGACAAGGCAAGCCAAGACAAGTTTGGATAAGACGGGACAGGACAAGATAACGTAAGAGACGAGACGAGACAAGATAGGACGAGACAGGACAAGATAAGGTAAGAAAAGGCAAGACAAGGCAAGACAAGATAAGGCAAGACAGGAGAAGACAAGACAAGATATGACAAGACAAGACAAGACAAGACAAGACAAGAGAAGACAAAACAAGTAAAGATGAGACGAGACGAGACAAGACAAGATAAGCTGAATTTATCCATACTGATCAAAACGGTTTCCTGCCCAAAAGACGAATAAGATATAACGTTAGGATTATATTAGATATGCTAGAATACTATGAATCGCATAATGAAAAACAAATGGCACTGATTTTTGTTGACGCGCAGAAAGTTTTTGATAATGTTAGATGGGACTTCATGCTGACCCAACTTAAACATATGGAATTTGGGGAAAGATTCATGAACATGTTCAAAGCAATTTATTTTAAACAAGAAGCAAAAGCAAATGGAGAATTAACAAAAAGCTTCCAAATACAAAAAGGTATGAGACAAGTTTGCCCACTATCAGCATTATTATTCGTACTTTCTTTAGAAGTCTTAACAAGAATAATTCGAGAAGACAAACTGATTCAAGGCTTAGAAACTAAGAAATAGATATTTAAATTACAGGCATATGCAGATGATTTCGTCTTTATTTTGGAAGAGCCCTTAGAGTCTGGCCCAAGACTATTACAGGTCCTGGAAAACTATGGAGATGTAGCGGGGTTGAAGATTAACAAAGAAAAAACTAAAATGCTAGTTAAGAATATGACTAAATCACAAGAAAATGAACTTGCAGAAAAAAATCAACATTCAAACAGCCAAAAAAGTAAGGTATCTGGGGATTCAATTGACGGCAAGATGCATCACACTTAAAAGAGATAACTATGATAAACTAATAGACCAAATTACAAAGGACTTAGATAGATAGAAAAACATACAGCTCTCCTTCATGGGGAGAATTGCAACAATTATAATGAACGTACTCCCTAAACTTCTTTTTCTATTCCAATGCATAATGATTAAACTAGGCAAAGACTTTTTTGAAAATTTAAACAAAATTATATCCAATTTTATTTGGCAAGGGAAAAAAACGAGAATTAAATTCAAGTTATTACAAGATGCAAAGGAAAGAGGAGGATTCAGCCTCCCAAACTGGGAAATGTACTATCAGGCTGCAACACTCGCTTGGATAAAGGAATGGATACATCTAAGGAATAGGAGATTGTTAGCACTAGAAGGCCATGACATACAGACAGGGTGGCATGCAATACTATGGGACGGAAAACACAAGGCACATCAGTATTTTCAGAAACACCATATTAGACGGGCACTATTAGATATGTGGATTAAAATTAAAAAATCTAATTACCAAAAAATCCCCAATTGGATTTCAACACTGGAGATATTTCTGCACCCAAAATTTATGAACCTAGGAAGGGTAATTACATACAAAGACATTCTAGATGAGAACGGAGAGCTGAAAACAAGGGGACAACTATTAGAAAATGCCATAGAGCTGGAATGGTGGGCGTATCTGCAAATACAATCATGATAAAGGAAAGTTAAAAAAAGAACCTGGGATAAAATTAGAACACACAGAATTGGTTAAAATCTTACTAGGAACTGAAGATAAAACGATAAAAAAGATATACCAGTATCTATTAGAACAAGACATGCTAGAAGAACAAGTAAAAGATACAATGCTAACTTGGAGCAAAAACTTTGGCTATAGTATTGACTTAGACAATTGGCAATTATTATGGGACAGGAACAGGAGACTAACGTTAGCTACCACCTATAAAGAAAATCTATATAAGATGTTTTACAGGTGGCATCTTCCTCCCACAATATGTTGGAAATGTAGAAAATCACCAGGGACTTACTATCATATGTGGTGGGAATGCCCAAAGACTCAAGAATATTGGCATCTGATAAAAAACTGATTGGAAGAGATATTATCATTAAAAATTGAATCAAAACCAGAAACCTTTTTATTAGGGATTACTAAGGATAAATTCAGCAAGGGACCTTTATACTTAGTATTGCACATCCTAACCGCAGCGAGACTAGCCTACGCTCAGAAATGGAAGGGGAAAGAAACTCCCACTGAAGAAGAAGTAATAAATAAAAGGCCGCGGAAGCTGAATTCCCATTGATCTCATCCCACGGATCTCATTCGCTGGTGCTGAGAAAGGCAAAGTGGCCACCCGCTTGGGATGAATCAGGGGAATGGAGGTACCTGACTGCCATCCACAGTCATTCCATCGAATTCTTGAGAGAGAAGTTTGATCGACTTGAGATGGAGGAAGTGGAGCCAGGTGATCTCCAGTGGACGAGAGGAGAGGTGTCCCCAAGACCGTCCACCACCACAGCAAAGCCCCAGTCCCATAGCAATGGCTCGTGCTGCCTCCCTGCTGCCTAGACCAGTTTTAACATCAAGCCCAGTCCACTGGCGGAGCCCTGACCATTATCGACGCCCTGCCAGCCCTGACTGTTATCGACACCATGCCAGCCGTCGACCCCAGCAAAGAGGCTTTCCAGGAATGGGCCCTTCCACAACCCCAACGCCAGTGACCAGGCATACAGCAAGCTTACTGGGGGCAGCAACCTGTGGACCCGCCCCCAATCAAGGCCACATTTGATGGGGATCCCGAGAAGCTGTCCTTTTTCCTGAATCAAGTGTGGGCTCACATGAATCATTATGCCCATGCTTACCCAGATGGGGCTGGAATGGTTGACACTATGGCAGGGAACTTAGAAGGGGAAGCAGCTGAGTGGGTGACTGGCCTGCATGATGAGCAGGCACCAGAGCTATGGGACATCAAACTGTTTATGCACGGGCTGAGAGCCAGATTCAAAGATGAATCCCAAGCCCTGCAAGCTGAAAACGACATCCACAATTTGAAGCAGAGGGGACAGCCAGCAAAAGAATATGTAAGGGAATTCCAAAAGGTGGCTGGATGGATCAGGCAGTAGCCTGAACGATCACTGATTCACCACGTCAAGGCCGGTTTGGACCGTGATTTATTCCAAGTGTGCACCTACAGAAGGATTCCTGACCAACTTTATGAGTGGTACCGCCTGGCTATAAACTTAGACATCGAACTGAACCACTACCAAAGACCTACAGCATCAGGATCCAGACCAAGGCGAGACCAAGTGAAACATCAGATGCCACAGCGCCCCCCACCTGCCATGTCTGCTGGGTTCCCTAAAGTACCTGCTGGACCCCCGATCAAATGCTTTAGATGTGGACAACTTGGACACCAAGCAGCTGACTGCCCAGTCCCTGACTGCCCAACTAAGAGCGCACCCAATGCTTCTACAAAACCTAAGATAAGACCCCGACCAATGTGCGAGAAGTCAAATTGGACCAGTCAGGAGCAAGCTGCACAAGTTACCTCTCCTCCCCAGGGGAAACATGAGACTCCGGCTGAATGCTTGCCTACGCCTGCTCCTTGCGACAGTGATGACGAAGGAGAAGACGACCTGATTGTGAGTAAGCCTGTCCCACCTTTTGCCTTCTCTGCAAAGTTCTTAGTCCCTAAGACAGGAGCCCAGATGGATTTTCACATTTTCATTGACTCAGGCTGCACTCGATGCTTGATCAACCTCCCCATGGTGCTTAAGCTAGGCATTTGTGCCAAATTGTTGCCCATACCCATGAGGTTTGAGCACGCAGATGGATCTCTTATAGGAGGGGCTCTGGCCACTCACTTGACCAAACCAGTACACCTAGAGGTGGGGGAGCATTGGTAATGACTGAGGCAGTAATTTTGGGATTAGCCTGGCATGATAAGTGGCAGCCCATGATCTGGTGGGAAAGTGGAGTGAGGACTTCAAGATTAGTGATGGGACCTTCACCTCCTACCCCTGCCAGCAGCACAAGTGAAAGCCAGGGGCAGTCCCGTGAGACCCTGAAATCCATCGCTAACTGCCTACCTGGGATGCCACTCATCCCGAGCGAATATCGAGACTTAGCTGAGGCATTCAGTGAGACAGAGTGTGACATCCTGCCTCCCCACAGAACAGCTGACTGCGCTATTGAAATTTTGCCGGGAGCCCAAGCCAAAAATGTACTCAATGACCCCCCGCAAATTGAGAGAGCTGAGGGAATACATTGATAAGAACTTAGCCAGAGGGTTCATTCAACCAGCAAAATCCCGAGTAGCTGCCCCTGTGCTTTTTAAAGAGAAGAAAGATGGGTCACTGAGGCTCTGCATTGATTTTAAAGGGTTAAATGCAGTCAGCGTGGAGAATATGTATCCCCTCCATTTAATGAAAGACATGTTGGCCCATTTAGCAAAAGGAAAGGTTTTTTTTACCAAGTTAGACCTAAGAGAGGCGTACTATCGAGTGAGAGACAAAAAAGGAGATGAGTGGAAGACGGCTTTTAACAGCCCCTTGGGAAGTTTTCAGTTCAAAGTTATGCCGTTTGGTCTGCAGGGGACCCCTGTCGTATTCATGCAATTGATCAATCAAGTGCTGCATGATCACCTGTACAAGGGGGTATTAGTCTACCTTGATGACAACTTCATTTACACAGAGACCATGGCAGAGCATATTAAATTAGTGCGTGAAGTACTCAAAAAACTGCTGAACGCTAAACTTTATGCAAAGCTCTCAAAATATGAATTCCATTGAATGCGTCTGGACTACCTAGGATATAGAATTTCCAGTGAAGGCATTGAGATGGATCCAGCCAAGGTTAAAGCTGTAATAGAATGGCAACCCCCACGGACCTGCAGACAACTCCAAAGTTTTTTGGGTTTCACAAATTTCTACTGGCAATTCATCCCTTTTGCTGAGCTTGCTTTGCCAATTAGCAAACTGTTAAAGACGGGGGGAAATGGGAGGAAGCCACGACCTTGTTAACCCCTGCCATGGTCTATAGAATGCCAAACTGCTTTTGAGAACTTAAAGAGACTGTTTGCGGCCGAGCCTGTTCTCAAAAACCCCAACCCTGAGGAGCAATTCATCATCCAAGCTGACGCTAGTGATGTAGCTGTGGGGGCAGTCCTTTTGTAAAGAAACAAAAAGGGAGACTTGCAACCCTGCGCCTACACCTCCAAAAAATTAACAGACACTGAGCAAAGGTAGGCTGTTTGGGAGAAGGAAGCTTTTGCAGTAAGGTGGGCCCTACTAACTCCATCATTCCACAACCACAGCCAATCTCTCAGATAACCCTGGGTGGCCAACTGCAGGCAAACCCACCTGAATTAATGAAAAGGCTTGAAGAGGAATTGAAAACTGACTCCTGGTTCCAGGAAAACAAAACCATACTGACTTATCAAGATGGGCTAGCCTGGAAGGGATCAAAAATGTATTTACCAGAAACACTTAGAGTTCAAGCCCTTCAGCACAGCCACGATACCAAACAAGCTGGACACTTTGGATACCTAAAGATTTTACATTTGGTCAGGAGGCAATTTTGGTGACCAGGTTTTAAAAAGGATGTTGAAAACTATGTGAAAAGCTGTGCAATGTGTGCAACTATGAAAAAATGACCCAGTAAGCCTCCTGGATTATTGCAACAAGTTGCAGACCCTTCCCAACTGTGGGAAGAGATTGCCATGGACTTTATTGTGGAATTACCAGAAAGTAGGGGAAATACGGTAATATGGACTATTATTGACCTTTTTTCAAAGCAGGCTCACTTCATAGCCTGTTCCTGTCTCCCCTCTGCAAAGAAGTTAGCCAAAATGTTCCTTAAACATATATACTGGCTCCATGGAGCACCAAAACAGATTATTTCAATAGGGGAGTCCAATTTACTGCGTGATTTTGGAGCGACTTCCTTAAACTGATCGGATCAATACAAGGTCTATTGTCGGCTTTTCATCCATCTACGAATGGAGCGGCTGAAAAAGTGAATGCAATGGTGGAACAATACATTAGATGTTATGTTGATTACCAACAGACAACCTGGGCTGACCTCCTCCCTTTTGCCAAGGTGGTTTATAATAACGCAGTACATAGCAGCACTGGACTCACCCCTTTTAAGACAGCTACTGGTTGTTGTTGTTGTTAATTGCGAAGTCATGTCCGACCCATCGCGACCCAATGGACAACGTTCCTCCAGGTCTTCCTGTCCTCTACCATCTTCTGGAGTCCATTTAAGTTCATGCCTACTGCTTCAGTGACTCCATCCAGCCACCTCATTCTCTGTCGTCCCATTCTTCTATTGCCCTCAATCTTTCCCAGCATTAGGCCCTTCTCCAGTGAGTCCTTCCTTCTCATTAGGTGGACAAAGTATTTGAGTTTCAACTTCAGGATCTGGCCTTCTAAAGAGCAGTCAGGGTTGATCTCTTCTAGGACTGACTGGTTTGAATGCCTTGCAGTCCAAGGGACTCGCAGGAGTCTTCTCCAGCACCATAGTTCAAAGGCCTCAATAGCCAGTACCTCAATAGCTACTGTTAGAGAATTCATTTCTATGCCTGAATACCCACAGGACCCTCCTGCTTCTCAAACCTTAGATCAGTGGGTGACCTCCTGGAAAACTGTTTGGGACAATGCAAAAGAAGCTTTAGTGAAAGCCTCAAAAATTTACAAAGAGCAGTCTGACAAGAAAAAGGCTCCTCGGAAGCTGTTTCGGGTGGGGGGAAAAGTCTATCTCTCTACGAAGTATTTAAGACTCAAATTGCCTAGCAAAAAATTAGGACCAAAATTCATTGGACCTTTCCCCATAGTTGGAATTATAAACCCTGTCATAGTAGAGTTAAAACTCCCTCGTCTTTTGGGGAAAGTCCACCCTGTTTTTCATTGCAGCCTTTTGAAACCTTTCAGGGAGTCCTCTTTAAGACCTCGTCCAAGACAGGCACCTGATCCCCTTGTAGTGGAGGGAGAGACTCATTATGAAATAAAACGAATCCTTGACTCTAGGTTATACAAAGGAAAGTTACAGTATTTGGTACAGTGGAAAGGGTACCCACTATCAGAGGCCACTTGGGTAAAAAGTACCAAAGTAAAAGCAGATAGATTGATATGTAAATTTTTTGATAAGCACCTTCATAAGCCTCGGGGAAATTCCTAATTCTAATTTTTCTTCATTTACAGGATTTTTCTTTTCTCTAGAGGATCTGACTGTCAACGCTGCAACTTCATTTTTGGTTGCCACAGTTGGGAAGGGGGAGTTGTGCTTTTAAGGTTAGACAAAACAATAAATTGTCCTGTGGGAACCAAGGTCATTGCTGCTTGGGTTTTGGCGGGTTGAGCCTTCCGTTAGAAAGCCTGCCAAAGTAGTTTATTGAGGAATGTGATTAATTACTGGGATGGGAAGTTCAACTTTGTAACTTTGTAACCTTTAGGAGAGAACTTCAGTCTTGGTTTCACTTTTGATTGTGCCAATACTTTGTAGCCAATAAATATGTTCTTTAAGGAAACCTCTTGCCTTGGAGTTCTGTTTTTACTGGTCTCATCTATCGGAACCATGACAAGTTAACTTGATCATTCCCTCTGGGCAGCTGGCAGCACAAGGCTCCACGAGTCCATGATTGCTGCCCCTCCCTCAGCCAGCCCATAGCAAAATCTCCCAGAAATTGGAGGAAGCCCTGGGGGAGGATGAATGGTTCAGAAAACATAGAGAGGAGTCATGGTTCCGACAGATGAAACTCTTCAAAGAACTTCGAGGCATTGTTTACCTTAAAGAATCTTTATTCAAGTTGCATGGCATCAGTACGTACATGGTCAAAGCCAAAATCTGAATTCCCTTCCCCTGAGCACATAGTATCAAAGCACAATTCCCTCCTCCAATTAACAGTCATAAATCACATTCTCCAATTAGTTTGAATTGCAGGCTTTCCCTCCTGATCTCTAACCTAATTCTTATCATCTCTTATTTCAAGCTCTGAATTCACACACTACTACAATATTGTTATGTCTAACTAACTCCCACCACATTCCGTCTCCTCCCACAGCATCATCTAATTCTAAGAGTAAAGCATAAGAAAGAAAAAGGCTGTATCTTCATATGTTGTCAAAGCAAGAACATCCAATGTTAGCAGTGTTGACAAGAGGAGTTGAGGACCTGGCCTGGAAGGGGTACAAGTTGTATGCTCCGCCCAACCTAAGAGCTCAGATCCTGTAATGATTCATGACGTGAAGCCTGCAGGCCATTTCAGGTTTGTGAAAACTCTCCATCTAGCCAGGAGGCAATTCTGGTGGCCCAAGATGAAAAAGGACATAGAAAGCTACATTATGGGATGCCCACTATGCCCACCCATTAAAAGAATGCCAGGAAAGCCCCCTGGACTGCTGCAGCCAGTGGCTAACCCTAGCAGCCCGTGGGAAGAAATCGCCATGGATTTCATTGTGGAACTGCCTGAGAGTTTCGGGAATACAGTGATTTGGACTATGATTGACGTGTTTTCGAAGCAAGCACACTTTGTGGTGTGCCCAAAAATCCCATCAGCCTAAAGTTTGGCCAAATTGTTTGTGCAGCATGTATATCGACTGCATGGAGTCCCAAGATGTATCATCTCTGACCGGGTGTGTGTGTGCAGTTCACTGCAAAGTTTTGGTGGGAGTTTATAAGACTAAGTTCTGGGTTCCATCCGAGTACTAATGGGGTGGCTGAGAGGACCAACTCAATAATAGAGCAATATTTGCATTGCTATGTGAACTATCAGCAGACCAATTGGGTGGAACTCCTACCTTTTGCAGAAGTGGCATATAATAACTTGGTACATAGTAGCACTGGTGTCAAGCTATGAAGATCCCTTGCATTAGAACTGCCATGCTGCTTCTAGCTTGCCTACAGTCCAGAGGGAGGGGGGAGAAGGTTTGGAGTGCACAGGTGGTTGCTATCAGTGTGAGAGCTGAGGTCATTGCAGAGATGTTTTGGCCAATAGAGGTTTCCTTTGCATAACAAATGTTTGAAGACTAATTGGACAATGTGACCTGAACTGTCAGAGAGGGGAGAGAAGGTTTTACTCTTTTAATTAACTTTTTCCTGCCGTATTGCCAGAGCTGGTATTCCCTCTATCATGCCGGTATGCTTTGCCTAATAAAGGATTACATTAGAGATCGCAATGTCTCTGGTGTGTTTACTTCATTGGCCTTTTCAACCGGAACCTTGACACTACATTAGCTCTAACTTTAATGCAATTTCAACAAAGGGGGTCCTGAGCCCCTATGCCCTTTCTGGCTACCTCCAGAGGGGTGGTGAAGACTCAGGGGAAGATGTCTGACCCAGAGCAGCTGGCTAAAGCTGGGTCAGGGTCAGTCAGGGACTTGGCATGAATTCTGATGGTCATAATTCTGTCACTGACAGTTGAGAAGCTTTCCACTGCTCTAGCAAGTTTCTTGCTTACAATAAACACCACTCCATTTGTTTTCCTGGTGTGTCCTGAATAATAGACAGTGAAGTCCTCAGACAGGAAAAAGCCATTGTCTGACCAGTGTACCTCACTGACACCAAGGAGATCAATTTCCAACCTGATCATCTCACATTTGACAATATCTAATTTACCCTGACTCATTCCTCTGACATTCCATGTAGCTATCCAATGTATCCCTGTACAACACAGACATTTGTTTCCACCACTGGCTGCCTCAGCAACTGGGAAGCCTGTTCTAAGAACCCACTTCAATCCCACATCTTAAGAAAGCAGAACTCTTGGAAACAATTTCTTCAAACAGGAACTTTTATTAAGAGTAGTTGATAGCAGGCATAATAGACAGGATCTGAGGGATTCTTTATAGATCGATACTTTAAAGGCTCCCTAAGCAAACTCCACCCCACAGTTCATCCGGATGGTTCAGACCGGCCAATCCCCAGGTGGTTAGTCCATCATGGGAAAGGGAAGATAGCATCAGTCCATCTCCATTTGTGGTACGATGTTCCACAGCTCTTCACACCTCCTTTTGGGACCAGAGAAATAAGCCAGGTTCCGGATGTTTATACTTCTTTCCCCCCCTTCCTAACTGCCCAGTTAGGGAGAAGAAAGTTCATAGAGATGCATAGTAAAGGGGGCAATTTGTTACATTGTAATGGCCAGCAGACCCAGCAGCAATAAATAAAAGGTTACATTGTAGCGAATAGAGGAAGTGAAAGTCATAACCCCGCAGGCATATCCCCCCTCCCCCTTGGGAGTATGACAGAATCCAGGGGAAGGTGAGATTTGGTTTTAGATCAGAGGAGATAGATAGAAATGAAATATAAATAGATTCTGACACCTGTTGTCCTATCATTGGGCTCTCTATCTGACATGTTTAAGACCCTTTTCATATAATTTTCTTGGCAAGTTTTTTGTGGAGTAGGTCGCCAGGTCTTTCTCCAACCCTGTAACTCACTTTTCAACAGCTGCCCAGGGACAGCAACTGCTGCAGTCCTTGTTAACCCGGGCGATGACTGAGCTGGTATGGGATTCTTTTTCTGTTGTCTCATCATGATTAATGTGTTTGTGGATACTCTTGGTCTGACTCCTCAGTTGAGACCTGTCTGGCTTGGGTGACCCTTCTGTTATGCTTTCTGGTGGTATACCCCCAGCATAGCTCTCAACCTCAAAAGAACACACAAGTCCCTCCCCACGACAAAGGGGCATCCACATGGAGGGGACTTTGGGGGTACATTTTCCTTAATCCATTCTGTCTTTGGCAGTGCAAGTTGCCAGGGTGATAACTGTTGTAATTATGTAATTCTGTGATCTACATGTCCATCTACTCATTATTTTTTTGGTGTTGCTAGCAGTGAGGTCAGAACTGGACTTATTGGTCACACATTGCCAGCAACAGTAGTTGAGAACAGAGCTTGTTTATTATCATTGCCTCCTGCTTCATTCTGTGCTCCACTTTTGTGCTATCTCTTGCACTATTTTTGTACATGTGTTTAGCACTCTTTCAGAAGAGCGCTAAACTCATGTTTAGCCTGACTAGTAGGTCACACGTGAAGAGATGAGGTTGAATTGAGTAGGTTCACTGGGGATGCTCACTCTGCTTCATCACATTCAATTCATACCAGTAACTTGTAGGTCAAGCATGATGGCCAAATGCCAATCTGTGGTTTGTTTACCCAGTGCAAGAGCCAATCAATAATGCAAGGTTGAGGAAAGTGGAAATTTGTCACTTTATTTCTGATCAGACGCAAAGGGGCTCTCCGTTAACAAACAAAGGAGCTGGGAGGAACCCTGAGCAAGACTGGCATTCTATTTTTATACCTCAGGATACAGAAAATTTAAAGTAGCAATACAATGATTGGTTACAAATTTCTTATCTCATTAAAATAGCATGTGTAGAAGGAATGCTGTTTGGCTTAGAAAAGCAGTGTACAAGTAATGCTGTTCAGCTGTTCCTAGCATGACCTATACCACTAGACCCTTGCTTGCCCCTCAACCCAAGCTGCAACAAGCTTCCAGGTAATGTTCTAACCGCATCCTGCAAAGCTAAGTATAATTTCTTGCTTTGGTTTAGCAAGGCGTTTGGCAGTTTCCTGTTTTATGATTCTGTGCAGACAGGGGTAAAGTGAAGCGAGAGCAGTGTGGAAAGAAAAACAGAGTCTTCTGTAAAATGGGTACCTTTAAAGATGATGTTTGGGGTCCCAAAGATGAAGTTTGGGGTCCCAGGCCTTTTAAGTACTTGACAGGTGGCTAAATTTACTGTTCTAAGCACTTACCTATGTATGCCTCACCCTGTCCCCACTTCACATTAGGGTTAATTCAGTACAAGGTTGAACTTGGATGAATGCATCATCTCAGTTATGCACTACTCATGATAAAATTAGCTCCTCTATTATTATTGGAAAAAACCCATTAGGAGAGCCATTGACAATCATTCTTGGCAGGTTTGGGCCTGGATAATCTATTGGCCTGATTTGGTCTTTGTTCCTAGTTTAGAGTATGCTCATTTCACTATCAGTGATAATTATTTCTGGAAGCAAAGTGAACTATATTAAATGCTTTGATTTCAAATTTTTAAGATGGAGAATTTTAATTTATAACTTCATTTACAACAATATTTTGAAGAACTGTTAAGAATCATCCTACTGTACTTTGGAACATTTTCCTCTATCAAATGAATGAATGAGTAAATGCAAGTTTGTGCATACAGACTAGCATGGCACCAAGGAAAAGAATTGTAGCTTCACTTTCTCTAGTTCACTATGGAGGAGCGTTGAGGTAGGTGGTTCATGCTGAAGCATTTTATGTGCCCATATGCTGAGGTGGCATCCATGTTCAGACCTATCCTGTTTTGTAGAGTTGGAACTTTCTCCTTGGAGTTATATATACTGGTTGGGTTATTTTTTTCTATAGCCATATTCACAAAGCACTTGCTTTCCCCCACCTCCCACCCCACTCACTCCATTTGTTTTATCACTTATGTATTTAAGAAAGCCCACTTACATAGCTTAAAAGTACTGTATTTAACCAAGCACATTTTGTAATAGTGTAAAAAGAGCATAAACAATTAAATCTGTCTGACAGAAAGCTGCCAATAAAATACACAGCTATGGTGGCAATTCCTTTATTAGAGTCAATAAAGAATTTAGTAGAAAATAATAGCAGCATTTTGTTTGGTTATGTATGTACTTTGGTAGTCCCAAATAAAGAATAACAGAATAACAACAGAATAACAAAATAAAAGAGTTGGAAGGGTCCTTGGAGGTCTTCTAGTCCAACCCCCTGCTCAGACAGGAAATCCTAAACCATTTCAGACAAATGGTTGTCCAATCTGTTCTGAAAAACTTCCAGTGTTTGGAGCATCCACAACTTCTGGAGACAAGTCGTTCCACTAATTAATTGTTCTGTCAGGAAATTTCTCCTTAGTTCTAGGTTGCTTCTCTCCTTAGTTAGTTTCCATCCATTGCTTCTTGTCCTGCCTTGAGGTGTTTTGTAGAATAGGTTGACTCATGTCCAGATTAAAGGAATTATATGAATATACAGGTTGGTGTATATGTGTGCATAGACACGACTGCTTAAACCGCACCACCCCCAATGCCAGAAGGCGTGAAACAGACGACCTGCAGAAGGGGTAGGGTTACATTATCATGATTATTTTTTAAATAGTCCATCGGCGAGGTAAATCCAAAAGCTGGAGTACCCGAGGTTTCCTCCCCATCGCATCCCTTCCTTCCTTGGTTTGGATTGATGGACTCTGCATTTTTTTTACTTATTCGGTAAAGGAAAGTGGGGTGGGGGTGGACAGAGATAGAGAGGAAGAACTCGTCGCTGCCTTTTTCCCCCCCTTTCCTGTCGTAGAAGAAAACGAGGGCGGTGAAAGGAGTATGATCACTTTAAGACCCAGCGGTTTTTTTCCATTCTTTCTCTTCATCCTCCCCCTTTCTGCTCTCCCCCCCTTTTTTTAGCGACAGGCTGTGGCGTTTGCAGAAGGGTTTGCTCTCGCGTTGCAAAAGGGAGCGAGAAAGAAAACGACGAGGAAGAGGGGGTGTGCGAAGGGGAGGTGTACCCCATCCGACGAGCCAGCTGCAATGGGCCTCAGCTAATTCATACCCTTCGGAGGGTCTACCTTCCCACTGCCACCGCCGTTTTAGAAGCTATTTGGATACGGTTCTCTCCCCGCCGCCCCCGCCGCCGGTTAACCACATTTTCCTCTGACGCACAATGAGCGCCGCCTGGTAGAGAAGAAGCGCCGTGCTGCCTTGCCCCTTTCGGGATCTCGCGAGGGAGGAAGAGGAAGCAGGGTAGCCCGGGGATGGAGGAAGCCTGAGGCTATGTGGTGTCAGCGACACCAGAAGATTTGGTGAACCATGATGAAGACTGAGTCCCATAATAGTCCTGGGGACAGTGGCACCTACGAAGCTGGCATCCAAGCTCTGAAAACCTCCAAAGATGTCTTGGGCCATGCTGACAGTGAGGAGGCCAAGAAAGCCAAGAACAAGAAGTATGGGTCCAATGTCCACCGGATCAAAAACATGTTCCTGCAAATGGGCACTGCGTCACCACCAGGGGAGGGAGCAGTTGATTTGGCCAAGATGAAGGAGAAGGCAGTCCAGGACAGCAGCCTGAATGAGAATGTGGACCACAGTGCATTGCTGAAACTGGGCACCAGTGTATCTGAGAGGGTGAGCCGGTTTGACTCCAGAACAGATAAGCCATTGACCAAGCTCCAGGAGACACGGAAGATCTTTGAGGGGAGCCTCCAGGAGAAGGAGACCACCAACAAACTGCTTCTGAGGAAAGAGAGAGCTGCTTTCCAAGACCAGAAGCTGGATGTGGTGGTGAGGTTCAACAGTAGCACAGAATCCCTGGACAAGTTAGACACAGAAGCTGTGTCTCCCACTGTAAGCCAGCTTAGTGCTGTCTTTGAGAAGGCTGACCTGAGAAATAACCTCCATAAAGCCCCTGGCAAAGTTGAGCCTCTCAACTCCAAAATTGTTAGCAAAAGGTCGAGGGTTTTCCTCCAGGCTCCAGAAGGAAGTGCCAAGGTGGAAACCAGGAGTAGTGATGGGTCTACTCTTCAGATGAGAGAAAGGTTGCCTGAGACTGACAAAGCCCAAAACAAGCTGATACTTGGTGGATCAGGAGCAGCAAAGCCAGGGGACAAGGACTCCAATGTGGGGCTACATCCTCAGAAGGTCCAAGAGGTACGCAAGATCAAGCCTGTGGAAGTTGAAGAGAGTGGAGACTCTGAACAGGAATTTGAGGCAGCTGAGGTAGAGGTGGCAGCAGCAGTGGCAGATGAGAACAGCAAGGCTACTAAGGGGCCTGACCCTCTCAGGGCAGAAGTGATTCAGGCTGAGGTCACCATGCATGCGGCCTTGGAAAATGGCCAGCTGGGTGGTGAAAGATACCTAGAAACTCCAGGCCCATTGGCAGACACTTACTGTGAGGAAGTGGCCACGGCTGAGGGACCAGAGGAGAATGACCTAGTTGGTGAGTCTAAGAAGGAGGACTTCTCTGAGGCTGACTTGGTGGACATTAGTGCCTACAGTGGAATAGAGGATGACTCGGGAGGGAGTGGGCTGGATGAAGATGAGGATGATGATGGACTGTATGCACCGGAATCCAGCTGTGTCGAGATCCCTGGGCTGTCAGAAGAGAATGAGGCTGTCCCTAATCGTAAGATCCACTTCAGCACAGCCCCAATACAGGTAGGCCTTTGTACCCAGTATCTATAGCAACTGTGAAAGGCACCTGAATTCTGGGAAGTCTGGTGGTCCATGGACATGGTTGCTATTATCAACATAAATGAGAACTCCAAGGATTTGCTCTGGGGCCTAATTTTTGCAAAATAGCAATTGAGACTAAAAGCCTATGTTCTGACTACTGTAAACCAGTTCAAGGTCTTTAAGTAAGGATAATTAGGAAGACTCCTTTTTCATATAGAATTGCTGTCCATTAATTAAATACAATTCTCTGCATGAAAGGCACTTCCCATATGGGGAACCACACATTCTCCTGGGTGTGCTTCTCTTCTCTAGATGGGGAAGTTTGTGCAAGGGAGGTTTTGCAGGGAGGACCGTTCAGATGTGCAAATCTCCACCTTCTATCTGAAATAGCACCCAAGTTACAGGTTTACTTCTTGATTGTGAGAAGACCTACATCTCTTAAGAGGCCCTTTTCCCCTAATCCTCACTGATGCCTACTCTTGTAAAGCCTTGTTTTTTCAAGGCTCAAGGCAAACACCTCCTTAATTCATTAAAATCTGTCAGGTAAGGTTTATGTTGGCTTTTGTATAGGCATTTGAACATTGAAGGGAGAATGTAGCAAAACTCTTCTATCCTACAGGTAATGGAACAGGGATACTTTTGATAGGATTAGCCTTTTGCTTGAGTTAAGAACTGAATTAGTGAATCACCCCTGAAGGGTATATATCTGCAAAGATGGTTTTAGAAGAATTGTATCAGTTAATGTCATGATGGTAAGTGCCATCATGGATCCCCCCCTGAAATCATGTTTTTTCCCCATCTGTTTTATGTGCAAAAACCAGGAATAGGAGAAGCAGAGAAGGGATGGGGACTTCAGACAGACCGTTTCCCTGTTTGACAATTGAACAGACTGAGAGATGATGAAGTGTCTTGATTTTACAAAGGAGGGTGGGAAGAGAAAAGCTGTTCTTCCTTTTTTTTTTTTTGCAAAGCAGTGCTTTTATGAAACACTGAGGGTTAGGGAAGGTTTATAAATGGACCCTTTTACACTTGGCTGCTGGTAGTAAAAGGTATAACACTTGATGTGAAATCTCAGTTTCTCACACTTTATCCACCAGGTTGCGGCCATTCATTTCCAGGAGGTGGCAGTGGGATGAAGTCACTGACACAAATTAAGGAAGATGTACCATTGAAATCTGTTTTTCCCCTCTCCTTCCCCCTTGGATTCTGTTGATTAGCTATGTTTCTCCCCACCCCCAATGCCCAACACCTTGCAAGAATGAAAGGCAACCCAGGCATAATTTCCCGGACCTAACTGGGTTTCATTTGACACTGTAGGACCACTTTGCCAAGGTAGATCCAGATATTGGTGGGCTTCTGCTTTTCCATAGGGAAGGGCAATTGAATTAAGAGAAAAATTGACTCCCATTCAGACAAAAATAGTACATGCAGGAATGTAAGGTGAGATTGGCCAGGTTTATACATGACAGTAAGCCATAATAAGGTTTTTTTTTTCAGCTCAGTATGATCTGTGAACCAAGTGACTGTAATTTGTAAATCATGGTCTAACTTTGTGTTACGGTATGATTTGTACAAAGCTGGGTTTACTCATCATGTTAATCCCCAAAGCCAGGTTAATGCAATACAAATGTGCACAACATGTAGTGCCCAAATAAATTATGTTAACAGAACAGAATAACAGAGTTGGAAGGAATAGAATAGAATAGAGCTGGAAGGGAACTTGGAGGTCTTCTAGTCCAGCCCCCCCGCTCAAGCAGGAGAACCTATACCAGGGGTAGGCAACCTCTGCTCTTTTAAGACTCATGGACTTCAACTCCCAGAATTCTGGGAGTTGAAGTCCATGAGTCATAAAAGAGCCGAGGTTGCCTACCCCTGACCTATACCATCTCAAGTGACTGTCCAAACCTCCAGTGATGGAGTGCCCACGATTTCTGAATGTAAGCTGTTCCACTGGTTGATTGTCCTCACTATTAGGAAGTTTCTCCTTAATTTCAGGTTGCTTCTCTCTTTGATCAGTTTCCAACCATTGTTTCTCGTCCTGCCCTCTGGTGCTTTGGAGAATAATTTGACCCATTCTTCTTTGTGGCAGCCTCTCAAATGCTGGAATACTGCTATCATGTCACCCCTATTTCTTCTTTTCTTTAGACTAGCCAAACCCAAGTCCTGCTGCCATTCTTCATATGTTTTAGTCTCCAGGCCTTGGATCATCTTAGTTGCTCTTCTCTGAACTTTTTCCAAAGTCTCAACATCTTTTTTGGAGTATGGTGACCAAAATTGGTTGCAGTATTCCAGGTGTGGTCTTACTAGGGTTTTATAAAGAGGTACTAATACTTCATGTGATCTTGATTCTATGCCTCTGTTTATACAACCCAGGATTGTATTAGCTTTTTTGGCTGCTGCTGCACATTGCTGGCTCATAGTGAAGTGATCGTCCACTAGGACTCCAAGGTCACTCTCAGAGTTTCTGTTTTTGAGCCAGGTCTCACCTACTCTGTACTTATATCTTTGATTTTTCCTGCCTAAATGTAAAATTTTGCTTTTCTCCACATTAAAACTCATTTTGTTGGATAGGGCCCATTGTTCCAGTTTGTCAAGAGGTCCTGAGCTTGTCTTCTGGGGTGTTGGCTATTTCTGCCAGTGTAGTGTCATCTGCAAATTTGATGAGTTCCCCTTCTATTCCCTCATCTAAGTCATAGATGAAGATATTGAAGAGTACTGGGCCTAAGACGGAGGCTTGTGGTACCCCACTGCTTACTTCTCTCCATGTGGCTGTAGTACCATTGAGGACTACTTGTTGAGTACAGTTTGTCAGCCAGCTACAAATCCATCTGGTGGTGATGTTGTCTATTCCACCTTTTTCTACCTTACAAAGCAGTAGATTGAGGTCTCCTTTTTCAAATGCCTTACTGAAATCTAAGTATACTATGTCCACAGCGTTTTGCTGGTGTACTAATTTGGTCACTTTATCAAAGAATGAAATAAGATTGGTTTAGCATGATCTGTTTTTAACAAACCCGTGCTGGCTACTGGTTATAACTTTGTTTACTTCTAGTTGTTTGCAGATCTGTTTTTTTATTATATTTTCCAGGATCTTCCCAGGTATTGATGTTAGACTGATTGGTCTGAAGTTTCCTGGGTCCATTTTTCCCCCTTTCTTGAAGATGGGAACCACATCAGCCCTTTTCTAATCCTCAGGTACTTCGCGGTGCTCCAGGATTTTTGACAGATATGGTGCAATGGTTCTGAGATAACATCTGCCAGCTCCTTCAGAACTCTGGGATGTAATCTGTCAGGTCCTGGTGATTTATATTCATCAAGGTTGAATAGGTGTTCTCTTACCATTTTCTTGCTTATTTTAATTTTTGTTTCTAGTTTGTCTTTTGCAGTTTTTTTTTTGGTATGTTGTGCTATAATTTCTCTTTGTGTGAAGACTGATGCAAAGAATGAGTTAAGCAGCTTTGCTTTCTCCCTACTGCCTGTTACTTCCCTGCCATCTTCTCTCTTTAGTGGACCTACAGTTTCCTTGACTTTTTTCTTGTTATTAATATGTTGAAAGAAACTTTTTTTTTATTATCCTTGATTTCTGTTGCAAGTCTTTCTTCATTCTGAGCCTTTGCTTTCCTGACTTCGTCTTTGCATTTGTGCAGCCATGCTGGTTTCTTCTTGACTTTCTTGTTTTTCCTTTTCAATGGTATAATGCTGGACTGGGCTTTTATGATTGCATTTTTCTGAGTTTCTCATGCTTCTTGAGTTGTTTTCCCCTTTAGGATTTTCATCCATGGAATCTTTCCTAGGTTCTCTCTGAGTTTGTTAAAATCAGCTCTTTTGAAGTTTAAGACACTGGTTGAATTATTTTCTATTGCTTGTGTTTGCGTTATATTGAATTCTAGTATGACGTAGTCACTTTCCCCAAGGTTCCGGCAACTCCAACTCCCTCTATCACTTCTTCTCTCTTAGTAAGAATTAGGTCCAGTATAGCTTTACTTCTAGTTCTCTCCTCTACCTTTTGGATGACAAAGTCCTTTAAGTGACTGTCCACGAGGACTCCAAGATCCCTCTTGCATTTACTGCTATTGAGCCAAGTTTCACGTAATCTGTACTTGTACATTTGGTTTCTCCAGCACTTGGAGATGGAGAATCCACCAATGGGTTTAGACTGTATTCCTGCCCAATCAGATCAAGTCAGCCAAAGTTGCCATGCCCGTCCTGGACCATAGAGATCCCAGTCTTGACTTGATCTCGCGCAGGACAGACGTGCAAGTTTGGCTCTTAGGCAGGTACAGTCTCCATTGGTGGATTTTCCAGTTTTCAATAGTTGAGCAGTGCTGTATTCAGCACAGAATTTGGCTTTCTATTAATAATTTGACTTCCATTTAGGAACATTCTAAATTTATCTATTCAAAAGTTCCTATTGGGGGGGGGAAATAACTGCGAATTCAAGGAAGGGGCCCCTTCCTTCTTTCCTTTCTTTGCCTTCTCTCTTCTCCCCCCTGATTCACAGACCTCCCCAAAGCCCTAGATTGGTTTTTTTCCTCGTCTGTAGGCTAACGGCTGTTAGTCCCCAACCGCTTCCAGATCGGGTTAATTGTGGCCAGAGCTCACGGCTGCAGCTCCGTTGCCACGTGGAAAGTTCAGAAGGGGGGGGTCCTCCTTAATCAAGCTGCTTTTGGTTTCGGAGCTTCACGTTCCAATCGATCTCGGAGCTGCGGCTGCAGCTCCGCTCCCCATTTAAGCTCTTTCGCGTTCCTGTTGCTTGCTTTCCTGTGGAAGCTGCGATCGCCCCTTTCAGTCATAGGCATTCCGCGTGCCAAACAGCAACCGCCGATCAGCTGTTTGGCGGCGGACTGAGGAACGAAGGACTTCGGAATTTCAGCCACTGTGCTACCGGTAGTTGGGGGCACGGGGATCCCCAGTAATAGGGAGATCACTTGTACTGCATCTGCCTGCCTTTTCCGGAGTCTCAGAGCCACTTCCGCTCAAGCGGCCGCCATTTTGGACCATGCGGTCCTGACTCCGGGAAAGCTCCACAGCGTTGCATAAGGAAAATTGGAGGAAGGGGCTCCTTCCTCCTCCCCAAGGACATTCTCCCCGCTACTGGGGAAGAGAATTAATTGAGAGCTGTTGGAATCACAAGCAGTCTGGGAATAGTGAATTCCCGGTTCCACCATCCAGGCAGGCAACCAGTTTCGCCCACGGTCGCCATCTTGAATGAAAATAGGCCCTCATTATCTTGAGGCCTGAGGACTCCAGGTGCACCCACAGTCTTCCAGCACACAATTCGAGGTATTGCTGGAGTCCCTGTGTTCCATTTCACTTAAGAACTGGTGGACCATTTGATTAGTTTCACATAACAACACTGGTCACCCCCTTTTGAGTCATTCTATGCAATTGTTTTCTCCAGACTTGGTGTCTTCAGCTGTACCTTGCTCATACCAGACTCACTGTGATTTGTGATTATTAAATCACCAACTTTTATCTGGATTCCAGGCGTACCCCATCGTGCACCTGTTCTCATCCACAACAGCCCTAGCCAGATTTCAGGCGCCCCCGGTCGTGCGTCTGTCCTTATCCGTGCGTTAACTATAGCTGGGTTCCAGGCGCACCCCATCGTGCGTCTGTTCTTATCCACGCTTCAGCCTTACCTGGGTTCCAGGCATCCCCACTAGTGCGTCTGTTCTTATCCAGTATTTAATTCTCTCTGCATCTCAGGGGCCCCCTATCGTGTCCCAGCAGTATCAGAGAATGGAGGAGTCTATGTCTATTACAAAGGGCAACCTACCACCCTCATCGGCTCCAATGAATCCTATTTCACCTAGTCTGGTGAGCGCAGATAAAACTGCGACCAAGTGCAAAGACAAAACTACCAAAGCCTCTAAGAGGTCTGAAAAGCAGGCCAGCTGGAGACACCAAGCTCTGGAAAAAGAATTTTTCAAAGCACAAAAAAGGGCCAGGATAGAAACCTCCCAAACTGAGGGATTGGTTTTGGACCTTCCCTTAGGTCCCCCAACCTCCCCCCTGGGAATATGGTCAACGGGAGAGTGTACTCATTCCCCCGCGCAAAGTTGAACTGGCGTAATCCTCCGGGCTTCCCAATCCACGGCCATGAGGGTCCATCATGGGACCCCCGAGGCGACCTTCACCCCTACTGCGGCCAGTCTCCGACCAAGCGAGCCTGTTCTCCTCCCTACAGAGGACCGTCTCGCCTTGTTAATAGCGCAAGCGGTTGACCGCGTGCTTGATGCCAGGGCGCACGCTTCTACGTCAGCGGTTGGCCCTCCCCCCTGCTCAACAGTCGGTGCCTGAATCTTATTACGCCCCGTCCTCCCCATCTGGGTCCACCTGCTCGGAGGGTTCATCCCTCCGTGCACACGACATTGAGCAGGGGAGCCCAATGTCTGAGGAGGAGGAGCTTCCCCCAGAAGCTCCTTCATTCAGCGGTCTCTTTAACCCTTCCTTTTTCGTCACCCTGCTCTGCAAGGCTACATCCACAGCCCACCCTTCCTCCTCTACTACCACCGCTTCCACGGAATCGGAGGTGGACCCAAATTTCACCGAACCGGTGGTTGCTCAACATCGCATCCCTTGCCCCCCCCCATGTTCCTGAACACAATACGGAAACAATGGACCTCTAACGCCTCCCTTCCCCTTCCAGGCAACTCTGATAAGAAGTTGTACAATGTAGCCAAGGTTTTAGAGGAGGCACTGGAAGTGCCAGCGGTGGATGAGCCATTCGGGCCCCTAGTATCTCCCACCGCCATTCCCGGAGACGTTGCTGAGGCTCTCAAAGCAGAGGACCGTAAGTGCGAACTTACCTATCGCAGAATGCATCAAGCGGCTGCATGGGCCATTAGGGCGGCCACCTCCGCATCTTTCTTCAACAGATCCGCCCTCCGCTGGCTCAGGCAACTCCAAGCCCGTATCCCAGCGGAGGATATCCATACACATCAGGATCTTAGCAAAATGGTGGCAGCCATGGAGTACACATCAGATTCCACCCTCCAAGCTGCCAGGTTTTCCTCCAGGGCTATGGCGTCTAACATAACTGGTCGCCGTATGCTGTGGTTGAAACACTGGCAAGCAGATGCCAAGTCTAAGTGGCGTCTCTTGGCCACTCCATATCAGGGAGAGAAACTGTTTGGGGATGCGTTAAATCCTTATTTAACTGAGAACAAGGATAAGTGCAAGGTCCTTAATCACCTCATTAAGAAGGCAAACAAGCGGTCTAATTATTACCAACAGAGGCAGCCTTTTCGTGCAGGGGCTAGGTATAGCTACCCACAACCTACGAGTTCCTTCCTGGACAGACAGGACAGACAGGAGAGACAGCCGGACAGGCAGACAGCCAGACCTAGACAGCAATTTCAGGGCAAGTGGCCCTTTCGCCGATCCAAGTGACGCTCCAGCAATTCCTCCCATAGGGGGCAGACTCTCCCTCTTTGCCCACCAGTGGGAGGCCATCACCACAGACGCATGGGTACTAAATACCATACGCCACGGTCTGTTCCTAGAGTTCACATCCCTCCCTCCAAGTCGATTTCTATCTTGCCCCTACCCGCGAAGCCGAACAAAAAAGAATCTAATGAACGAGGCTGTTCAACACCTGTTGAACATACGAGCCATAGAACCGGTGCCGGTGGACCAGAGAGGTTGGGGGTTTTACTCTATCCTCTTTGTTGTCCCAAAAGCGTCAGGAGGATGGAGAGCAATATTAGATCTCAAAGGCCTAAATTTTCATCTGACATACCGCAAATTCAAAATGCAAACGCTCCGCTCCATCTTGGGAAGCGTAAGAAAAGGGGACTTCCTGACGTCTATTGACCTTACGGAAGCGTATCTTCAAATCCCCATCTTTCTCGCCCACCGCCGTTTTCTAAGGTTTGCATACAAGGGACGCCATTTTCAATACAGGGCGCTCCCATTCGGCCTCTCATCAGCTCCCAGGGTATTTACCAAGATCATGGCAGTCTTGGCAGCTCACTTGCGAATGATTCCCATAAGAGTCCAATGTTACCTGGACGACATATTAATCCAGTCACCATCCGTCCAGTCCGCCTTGACAGACCTCGAACTGGTGGTAAAGCTGCTTCAGGACCATGGGTTCTCCATAAATTTCTCCAAAAGTCACATGGTCCCCACAACCAGGCTGCTGCACCTCGGGGCCATCATAGACACGGTGGAGTGCCGGGTGTACTTATCCCAAGAGCGCCGAAATAGCATAAGAGAGCCAGTCCTCAAATTACGCAGGAGTCAGACAGGTACACTGGTCAGTCTCTCCCAACTGTTAGGCAAGATGATCTCAGCCATAGCGATCGTTCCCTGGTCCAGTCTCCACTCCAGGGAACTACAGTGGTTCATGGTCCCCTTCCAGAGACAGAACCTCAGTGCCACTCAACGAAGGGTAAGACTCCCACAACAGGTTGTACGTTCCCTCACGTGGTGGCTATCGTACGCCATGCTCAAGGGGTCATGTTTCAGGGAACCAGACCGAATAGTACTAACAACCGATGCCAGCCTGTTCGGCTGGGGAGCGCACCTTCATTCGCAGTGGGCGCAGGGCCGTTGGTCTCGCTCAGACCTTTGTCACAACATAAATTAGCTCGAGTTATGGGCCATTCATCTAGCCCTTCGTCATTTTCACAGCCTGATAAAAGGGCATCACGTACTGGTCCTCACAGACAACGTGGCAGCCAACGCTCATGTAAACCGACAAGAGGGCACCAAATCTCGGGCCTTACTGACCGAGTCGCTCTTACTGGGATCTTGGGCAGAACACAATCTGGCCTCCATCAAGGCCGATCACATTTCAGGGGAGACGAACACCCAGGCCAACATCCTGAGCAGAACAACGGTGGATCACTTGGAGTGGCGTCTGCACCCGAGGGTTTTCAGAGAAATCTGTCACCGTTTCGGCCTTCCACTTGTGGACCTCTTTGCGTCCCCGAACAACGCCCAGCTACCTTGGTTCTTCTCCCGGTTTTCGTCTCCAGGGGCGGAAGGGACGGATGCTCTTCGGGGCCCATGGCCACAAGGTCTGCTCTATGCCTTTCCCTCTCTACCTCTTATTCCAGCGGTAATACGCAAGATTCTCCGGGAGCGAGCGGAGGTAATCCTGGTGGCTCCTTATTGGCCAATGATTGTGGGTTGTGGTTCGTAAGTTGTGCGTGTGTTGGGTACCTATTTTTAATGTTTTGATGTTTTGTATATGTTGTGAGCCGCTCCGAGTCTCTGGAGAGGAGCGGCATACAAATCAAATAAATAAAGAAATA
The DNA here is from genome assembly GCA_034064705.1 of Bothrops alternatus. Lineage (NCBI taxonomy): Eukaryota > Metazoa > Chordata > Lepidosauria > Squamata > Viperidae > Bothrops > Bothrops alternatus. The sequence goes on from JARGCV010000207.1 coordinate 1,520,067, forward strand.
AATAAGTGTTGGTTATGAGCTGTGGCGAGGAGAATATTTGCCCAGGTTCGCCTGGTGCACCAGTTGCGGCCCTATTTGGACCGGGAGTCTCTTCTCACAGTCACTCATGCTCTTATCACCTCGAGGTTCGATTACTGCAATGCTCTCTACATGGGGCTACCTTTGAAAAATGTTCGGAGACTTCAGGTAATGCAGAATGCAGCCGCGCGAGCAGTGTTGGGCTTGCCTAGAAATGCCCACATTTCGGCATCACTCCGCGAGCTGCATTGGCTGCCAATTGGTCTCCGAACCCAATTCAAAGTGTTGGTTATGACCTATAAAGCCCTACATGGCATCGGACCAGGTTATTTACGGGACCGTCTGCTGCCTCATGAATCCCAGCGGCCGGTTAGGGCCCATAGAGTGGGCCTTCTCCAGGTCCCGTCAGCCAGACAGTGTCGCCTGGCGGGGCCTAGGGGAAGAGCCTTCTCTGTTGCGGCCCCGGCCCTCTGGAACCAACTTCCCCCGGAGATCCGTGTCGCCCCCACCCTCTCCGCCTTTCGTAAATTGCTTAAAACACACTTTTGCCGGCAGGCCTGGGGCAGCTAACATCTTGCCCCTAGCCAGTGTATGTTCGTGGAATGATTGGTTTTTTGTTTTTTGTTTTTTGTTTTTTTTAACTTAAGGGTTTTTTATATGTATGTAATTTCTATTATGCTGTGAGCCGCCCTGAGTTCTCCGGAATAGGGCGGCATAGAAATTAAATTAATAATAATAATAATAATAATAAAGCCCTACATGGCATCGGACCAGGTTACTTACGGGACCGTCTGCTGCCTCATGAAACCCAGCGACCGGTTAGGGCCCACAGAGTCGGCCTTCTCCAGGTCCCGTCAGCCAGACAGTGTCGCCTGGCGGGGCTCTGTTGCGGCCCTGGCCCTCTGGAATCAACTCCCCCCGGAGATCCGTGTCGCCCCCACCCTCTCCGCCTTTCGTAAACTGCTCAAGACACATCTTTGCCGACAGGCCTGGGGCAGTTAACATCTTGCCCCTAGCCAGTGTATGTTTGTGTGCATGTTTGTTGGATGATTGGTTTTTTAATTCGGGTTCTTTTTTATATGTATTTTAATGTTGATTTCTATTATGCTGTGAGCCGCCCTGAGTTCCCGGAATAGGGCGGCATAGAAATACAATAAATAAATAAATTAATAATAATAATAAATAAATAAATAAATAAATAAATTGGTTTGCCGATCTGATGAGCCTCGCTCTAGCAGACCCTTGGCGGATTCCTCCGGAACAGGTCTCTCTCAGCCAAGGGGTTATTCTCCATCTGGATCCCCAATGGCTCCAGTTAGCCGCATGGCACTTGAGCGCTCTATCTTGTCACGGGAGCTATGCTCACCAGGGGTCATCAAAGTGATCCAGGCCTCCTGTCGTCCTTCCACAAACCGTATTTACGAGGCCACGTGGAAGAATTTTCAATCATGGTGTTCCGATCGACACCTGACTCTCTCGGAACTCACGGTTCCCCATATAGTGGACTATCTGTTAGAAGGCCTGGAAAGGGGCTTGGCCCCAAACACATTGCGCAGAGACATAGCTGCTCTTTCCACGGTCCTCACCTGTGATCCCGGGGGGTCCTTGGGACATCACCCTTTAATTAGCTCATTCCTTAAGGGAGCTTCTAACACCAGGCCCCCTACGGTGCACAGGTACCCCTCATGGGACTTACCTCGGGTACTTTGGGCTCTTACCAAGTCCCCCTTTGAACCCCTGAGGACGTGCGATGTTCGCTACCTGTTTCACAAGGTGGCATTCCTGGTGGCAATCACGTCGGCACGACGTATCTCAGAGTTGGCAGCACTTTCTACACGGGACGATCTGTGCGTCTTCCACCAGGATCGAGTGGTCCTTCAACTCGACCCCACTTTCATTCTGAAAGTCAACTCTCTGTTCCATAGATCACAGGAGTTAGTGTTGCCGGATTTTTGCCCCAATCCATCACATGCTCTGGAATGGCAATGGCACAGTCTGGATGTCCGCAGGGCTCTGCGGTACTATCTTTCAAAGACAGCAGAGTTCCGCAAATCAGAAGCCCTCTTTGTGTCCTTCCATTCCTCCTCCATGGGTCGGAAGGTTTCCTCTTCCACAATTGGCAGGTGGATCAGAGCATGCATCGCCGGGGCTTATCAAGCTGAGTCATTGCCGGTTCCACGTCGCGTTACAGCCCATTCCACACGGAGTGCAGCTACTTCGGCGGCATGGTCCACCCAGGCGTCCATTGAGGAAGTCTGCAGGGCGGCCACATGGACTTCACCATCTCCTTTCATACAACATTACAAGATTGACAGATTTGCCTCGGCTGAGGCTTCATTCGGTAGCAGAGTTCTACAACAGGTTTTACATCAAAGTGCCACACCGGACCAGTCTACTACCCACCCTCACGGACAGTAGGCTTTGGTATGTCCCATTGGTGGATTCTCCATCTCCAAGTGCTGGAGAAGGGGCATTGTCTTACCTGAACGCCTTTTCTCAGCATGGAGATGGAGAATCCACTCCTGCCCTTGTAGGTCATTTAGGCCTAGGGTTAGTTTTTTTTTTTTTAGTTTTTTAATTTTTTTATTAATTATATATTTGTAAATGTATACAGAGGAAACAAAGGAAAAAATCAGGTTGAGTGCAACTCAACTTAATACAATCATTTTCTACTTGTAAACATTCTTCACTCAGCATATCAAGATTTAACTATAAGCTAGATACAGTTTCTTTGATTGATATTTCTCTTGTATGTAGTCTATCCATTTTTTCCAGCCCAACATATATTTTTCATTTGAATGATCCTTCAAGTATGCAGATATTTTGGCCATTTCTGCCAGATTTATGACTTTCAAGGTCCATTCTTCAATAGATGGTAATTCTGGTTTCTTCCAGTATTGTCCCACCAACAGTCTTGCTGCTGTGATCAAATTCAAAATTAAGTTCGTCTCCAGGGTGGTACAGTCTTTTGTAATCTGCCTAGGGTTAGTTAATTGTGTGAGCCACAACGTCTTGCTGTCAGTCAATGGCTACGCTCGCGTCAAGACTGGGATCTCTATGGTCCAGGATGGGTGTGGCAACTTTGGCTGACTTGATCTGATTGGGCAGGAATTATTATTATTATTATTATTATTATTATTATTATTATTATTATTATTATTATTATTATTATTTCGATTTCTATGCCGCCCTATTCCAAAAACTCAGGGCGGCTTACAACATAGATAATAACATATAGAAATCTGACATTAAATACATTTATAAAACCCCTAGATTAAAAACCAATCATCTGAAAACAAACTTACAACAAACATACACTGGCTGGGGCAAGATGTTAACTGCCCCAGGCCTGTCGGCAAAGATTTGTGAAAGGTGGAGAGGGTGGGGGCAATACGGACCTCTGGGGGGAGTTGATTCCAGAGGGCCGGGGCCGCAACAGAGAAGGCTCTTCCCCTAGGCCCCGCCAGGCGACACTGTCTGGCTGACGGGACCTGGAGAAGGCCGACTCTGTGGGCCCTAATCGGTCGCTGGGTTTCATGGGGCAGCAGACGGTCCCGTAAATAACCTGGTCCGATGCCATGTAGGGCTTTATAGGTCATAACCAACACTTTGAATTGCGTTCGGAGACCAATTGGCAGCCAATGCAGCTCGCGGAGTGATGTTGAAATGTGGGCATTTCTAGGTAGGCCCAATACTGCTCGCGCAGCTGCATTCTGCATTACCTGAAGTCTCCGAACATTTTTCAAAGGTAGCCCCATGTAGAGAGCATTGCAGTAGTCGAGCCTCGAGGTGATAAGGGCATGAGTGACTGTGAGAAGAGACTCCCGGTCCAAATAGGGCCGCAGCTGGTGCACCAGGCGAACCTGGGCAAATGTCCTCCTCGCCACAGCCGAAAGATGATGTTCCAGATTTAGCTATGGATCGAGGAGGACACCCAAGTTGCGGACCTTCTCTGAGGGGGTCAAAAACTCCCCCCCCAGGGTGATGGACGGACAGATTGAATTGTCTTTGGGAGGCAAAACCCACAGCCACTCCGTCTTGTTGGGGTTGAGTTTGAGCTTGTTAGCACCTCGACTTACAACCACAACTGACTCAAAATTTCTGTTGCTAAGTGAGATGTTTGTTAAATGAGATTTGCCCCATTTATGACCTTTCTTGCAATCTAAGACACCTAATCGGTTCCGCCTCCCTGCAGGGGAGGATTGGAGCCTTAAAAACAAGCCATAGCAGAAAATGGTCTGACCATGACATAGGCAAGATATCTAAGCCCCTTAAGTTCAGATCATTGCTCAACTGTTCTGAGAGGAATACCATGTCGGGAGTGTGTCCCCTCTCGTGGGTCGGACCCTGAACTACTTGAGTCAGGTTCATGGTTGCCATGGTGGCCATGAACTCCTGCGCCAACCCAGAGGATTCGCCGAGCGATGGAAGATTTAAGTCCCCCAAGACAATAAGCCTGGGGAACTCAACCGCCAGCCCAGCAACCTCCTCAAGTAGCGCAGGCAGGGCTGTTGACACGCAGCTGGGAGGCAGGTACGCGAGCAACAAACGCACCTGAACCACTAGGTCCAACTTCACAAGGAGCAGCTCACAACCCGCAATCTCAGAAACAGCGAGCCTGCGTAGGCTAAAGGTCTTCTTGGCTATAATAATCTTTAGGGGTGTTGGCTATTCCTGCCAGCTTGATGTCATCTGCAAATTTGATGAGTTCCCCTTCTATTCCCTCATCTAAATCGTTTATGAAGTTATTTAAGAGTACTGTGCCTAAAACAGGACCTTGGGGTACCCCACTGCTTACTTCCCTCCATGTAGATGTTTCATTAGGGACTACATGTTGCATGCAGTTTGTCAGTCAGTTACTAATCCATCTGATGGTGATGCTCTCCTACATTTTTCTAGCTTACCGAGAAGTAAGTTGTGGTCTACTTTGTTAAATGCCTTACTGAAATTCAAGTATACTATGTCCACAGCACTTCACTGGTCCACTAATTTAGTCACTTTGAAATGAATGAAATGAGATTGGTTTGGCATGATCTGTTTTTGACAAACCCATGTTGGCTTATGGTTATAACTTTGCTTCTAGGTGTTTGCAGATCTGTTGCTTGATTATCTTTTCCAGGATCTTCCCAGGTATTGATGTCAAGCTTATTGGTCTGTAGTTTCCTGGATCTGTTTTTTTTCCTTTTTTGAAGATGGGAACCACATCAGCTCTTTTCCAATCCTCTGGTAGTTCCCCAGTGCTCCAGGATCTTTGAACAATATGGTTCAATGCTTCAGAGATCACATCTGCCAGCTCCTTCAGAACTCTGGGATGTAATCCATCAGGTTTTGGTGATTTGCACTCACCTAGAGTAAACAGGTGTTCTCTTACCATTTTCTTGCCTATTTTAATTTGAATTCCTAGTCTCTCTTTTACAATTCTGTTTTTTTGGTAGGTTAGGCTATTTTTTTCTTTTTGTATGAAGACAGATGCAAAAAAGAAAAAAAGAATTAAGCAGCTCTACTTTCTCCCTGCTGCCCGTCATTTCCTTGTTATCATCTCCCATTAGTGGACTGATTGTTTCTTTGACTTTTTTATTGCTTTTTATATGTTGAAAGAAACCCTTATTATTATTTTTGACATTTGTTGCCAGTCTTAGTTCATTCTGAGCCTTAACTTTCCTTAACTTTCGGGCTATATGCTGGTATTTTGCCTTAGTTATGTATCCCTCTTTCCATTTTTGTACTTATCCTTTTTGTCTTTCAGTTTATCAGAGAGATCTTTGTGCAGCCATGCTGTTTTTCCCCTTTAAGAATTTCATCCATGGAATCCTTCCCAAGCTCTAAGTTTGTTAAAATCAGCTCTTCTAAAGTATTAAGACACTGGTTTGATTATATTCTGTTGTTTGTTTTTGCATTATATTGAATTCCAATATGACATGGTCACTCTCCTCCAAAGTTCCGGCAAATTCAACCCCCTCTATCACTTCTTTTCTGTTAGTAAAAATTAGGTCCAGTATAGCTGTCCCTCTAGTTCCCTCCTCTACCTTTTGGTTGACAAAGTTGTCAGCTAGGTTAGTCAGGAACCTGTTTGATGTCCAACTTGCTGCAGAGTTTGTTTCCCAGTTGATGTCAGGGTAGTTAAAGTCCCCCATTACTACTATGGTGTGTTTCCTACATACATTTGTTAACTGGTTAGCAAAAAGTTCATCTATTTAGAAGTGGAACTCATCAAATTATTCTATTCTATTCTGTTCTGTTCTGTTCTATTCTATTCTTCTGCTTGGTTGGGTGGCCTGTAGTACTATGGCAATGTCATACTTTTTTCCTTTTATATTAACCCGTATGCATTCTGTGAGGCTTTCATCCTTGGTTTTATGCATTTCTGTAAAGACTTAGTGATCTTTTACCTATAATGCAACTCAACCTCTTCTTTTGTTGGGTCTGTTTCTTTTGAACAGTTTATATCCTTCCATCAGTACATTCCAGTCATGAGTTTCAACCCACCAACTTTCAGTAATGGCAACTATATAATACTTGCCCTCATGTACTAGTACTTCAAGTTCACCCTGTTTGTTCCCCAAACTTTGAGCGTTATTGTCCTTTATGGCTGACCCTGGGTATGCTTCCTATATCTCCTGGTTTGTATCGGAGTTTTTCTTCCTTCCCATCACTCTCTACCTCCTTGTTTGATTGGTTGTCTTGGGGTTTATGCTTGGGATTAGGTCCTAAAGTTCCTAAAGATTGGTCACCCTCCCCCCTGAGTTTTAGTTTAAAGCCCTTTGGACAAGCTGAGCCAATTATTGTGGATGATCTGATGCAGATAACATACTAAGATAATGGCTAGGTTCCTAAAACATGCTGAAATAGAAGTTATCCAACCTCATATTGCCCTAGTCTAGCATATTGTGTGAATCTAGCCCATTTAGTAACTGCAGCTGAATGTGATTTGTTAATCCAGAAATTATGTGAACTAGGGTACTGTGCCTGGATCACATACTATTGTTAAAACATAAGAACATAAGAAGAGCCATGCTGAATCAGGCCAAAGCCCATCGAGTCCAGCATTCTGTGTCACACAGTGGCCCACCAATTGTACATGGGGATCTTGAGCAGAAAGAGAAGGCAAAACCCTCCCTTTCCCTTGACCCCCAACAAATGGTACCCAAGGGAATCCTGCCTGCCTCAACCAACATAGAGGCGGCACATGGACATCCGTTTTAATAACCACCGATACACTTTGCATCCATGAATGTATCTAGCCCTGCCTTGAAGCTGTCAAGGCTGACAGCTGTCACGACCCCTTCAGGAAATGAATTCCATAAATCAACGACCCTCTGGGTGAAGAAATATTTCCCTTTATTTGTCCTCACTTTCTTAGCTATGAGCTTTAGGGAGTGCCCCCTTGTCCTGGTATTGTGTGATAGAGAAAAGAATTTTTCTCTATCCACCTTTTCTATCCCATGCATGATTTTATACACTTCGATCAAGTCACCCCTTAAACGCTGCCTTTCAAGGCTGAAGAGACCAAGGCTTTGCAATCTGGTTTCATAAGGGAGGCGCTCCATTTCCTTGATCATTCTTGTTGCCCTTTTTTGCACCTTTTCCAGTTCCATTATATCCTTCTTGAGGTGCGGTGACCAGAACTGTACACAGTACTCCAAGTGTGGTCTCACCATCGATTTGTACAGAGGCAATACAACACTTGCTGACTTATTTTCGATTCCCTTCCTAATCATGCCAAGCATGGAATTTGCTTTTTTTACTGCTGCTGCGCATTGGGTTGACATCTTCATCGAGCTGTCCACCAAAACCCCAAGATCCCTTTCTTGGGTTGTCTCAGAAAGTTTGGTCCCCATCAGTTGGTAAGTATAATTGGGGTTTTTTGCCCCGATGTGCATAACTTTGCACTTGTTTAGGTTAAAATGCATTTGCCACTTTGTTGCCCACTCACACAATTTCGAGATATCCTTCTGGAGCTCCCGACAATCAGTTTCACTTTTCACAACCCGGAACAATTTAGTGTCATCAGCAAACTTGGCTACCTCACTATTAACTTCTACATCCAGATCATTGATGAATAAATTAAAAAGTAAAGGTCCCAAAACTGAACCTTGGGGTACACCACTTCTCACTTCTTTCCATCCGGAGAATTGTCCATTTATTGCCACCCTTTGCTTCCTACAATTTAGCCAGTTACCAATCCAGGACAAGACCTGTCCTCTAATTCCGTGGCTGGAGAGCTTTTTTAGGAGCCTTTGGTGAGGGACTTTGTCAAAAGCCTTTTGAAAGTCAAGATATACAATATCAACTGGGGCCCCTTTATCTATGTATTTATTTACACCCTCAAAGAATTCTAACAAGTTAGTAAGACATGATTTGCCTTTGCAGAAACCATGTTGATTTTCTTTCAGCAATGCCTGTTTTTCTATGTGCCCTGTAATTTTATCTTTAATAATGGTTTCCATCAGTTTGCCTGGAACTGAGGTTAGACTGACTGGTCTATAGTTTCCTGGATCACCTCTGGATCCTTTCTTGAAGATCGGGGTTATATTTGCTTCCCTCCAATCCTCCGGTACAGTGCCTGATCTTAGAGAAAGATTGTATATTTTAGCTAGAAGTTCAGCAATTTCACACTTGAGTTCCTTGAGAATTTTAGGGTGGATGCCATCTGGACCCGGCGATTTGTTGACGTTTAGTTTAGAAAGGCATGCAAGAACATCTTCCTTGTTTATCTCTATCAGGTTTAATTCTTCTATTTCCCTCCCTGGGAAAACTAATTCAGTGGCAGGCAAATGTTCTCTATCCTCCTCGGTGAAAACGGAGGCAAAGAAGTCATTTAGCCTCTCAGCAATCTCCTTGTCTTCTCTGATTATCCCCTTCTGACCATTGTTATCAAGTGGCCCAACTGATTTTCTGGTTGGGTTCCTGCTTCTGATGTACTTAAAAAAGGTTTTGTTATTATTTTTAATATTCTTGGCTATATGCTCCTCAAAGTCTCTCTTGGCTTTCATGACTATCGCCTTGCATTTGGTCTGCCAGAGTTTGTGATCCCTCCTGTTCTCCTTGGTAGGAAGAGCCTTCCATTTCTTAAATGAGTTTTTCTTCTTTCCAATAACCTCCTTTACCTCATTCATAAGCCATACTGGTATCCTCTTGGACTTTCCAATCCTCTTTCTTCTTTTAGGAATGCATTTTATTTGAGCCTGCTGTAACGTATTTTTAAACAGTTTCCAATCATTTTGGAGGGATTTGACTTTTTTTTACTGTTCCTTTTAGTTTCTTCTTTACTATTTTCCTCATTTTGTCAAAATTCCCTCTGTGAAAGTTTAAGGTCTCTGTGTTAGTTTTCACTGACAATTTGCTATCCATGGTTAAGTTGAAGGTTATTGTGTTGTGATCGCTGGTTCCTATAGGCTCGGTTACAAGGACATCATGAACCAAATCCTGTGCATTAGTTAGAACCAAGTCCAGGATCCCCTTTCCCCTGGTAGGTTCCATGACCATCTGCTCAAGGGAATAATCGGCTAACATGTCGAGGAACCTTGTCTCTCTTTCATGTGTAGAACAAGAATTTACCCAATCTATTTGGGGATAGTTGAAGTCCCCCATTATGACTACCCTATTTCTTTTTGAGGCCTCCTTAAATTCTTTTTCCAAATAGCAATCTGCCTCTGGAGTTTGGTTGGGAGGGCGATAGCAGATCCCTAACGTCAGATTAGTTTCCTGTCCTGGGATTTTTATCCACAATGTTTCTGTGGGTGAGTTTGAATTTTCTTGAATTTCGAGTTCATGAGATTCTAACTCCTCATTTATGTACAAGGCCACGCCACCACCATTTCTCCCTCTCCTGTCCATCCTATACCATTTGTAACCTGGAATCCTTGTGTCCCATTGGTTTTCATCTGTCCACCAGGTTTCTGTTATGCCGATAATATCAATATTATTTTCCTTCACCAAGCATTCCAATTCCCCTATTTTTGCTCGAATGCTTCTAGCATTTGTGTACAGACCTTTATATGTAATTTTCTGGTGCACTTTCAACTTTGACTGTGGATTTTGACTGTAGAATTTGGTTGTAGAATTTGTAGATGGTCTACCATGTCCTTCTGCTTGACTATTACAATTTAGTTTTCCTGTTGACTCACCAATGTGTGCATAACTTCCTCCCTCCATATTAGGCAGTGCGCCTTCTCGAACCGGAAGCTGCCCAGCTCCTGTCGACTTGCCCCTATGAATCAGTTTAAAAGCTGCTCTGAAACCTTTTTAATATTAATCGCCAACAGTCTGGTTCCATTATGGTTCAAATGTAACCCGTCCCTTCTGTACAGGTGTGGCTTGTCCCAAAATGTTTCCCAGTTCCTAATGAATCTAAACCCTTCCTCCTGGCACCACTGCCTCATCCACGCATTGAAGCTCCTGAGCTCTGCCTGTCTAGCTGGCCCTGCGCGTGGAACAGGTAGCATTTCTGAGAATGCAACCTTGGGGGTCCTGGACTTTAATCTTCTACCTAGCAACCTAAATTTGGCTTCCAGGACCTTCCGCTTAGCTTTTCCAATGTCATTGGTACCGACATGTACCACAACAGTTGGCTCCACCCCAGCACTGTCTATCAGCCTGTCTAGATGCCTCGTGATGTCTGCAACCTTTGCACCCGGCAGGCAGTTTACCATGCGGTCAACGCTTCCATCACAAACCCGTCTCTCTATATTTCTAACAATTGAATCACCCACTACAAGAAGCCCCCCTCCCACCACCCGTGGAGAAGTATCCTCGGTGCAAGAGGATATGAGCACATCCTCCAGGGAAGGGGTCTCAACTAAGGGAGCCTGTCCCTCTTCCACAGATTGATGTCCTCCCTGCCCAAGATCTCCATTCTCCAAAGCAGCTGGAGAGCTGCTCAGCATGGAGTGGGACGCTCCTGCTGCATCCCTGAAGATCTTCTCCTGCCTCGCTATCTCTCTCTGCTTCTCCAGGTCTGCTACCTTGGCTTCAAGGGAAAGAACCTGTTCCCTGAGAGCCAGGAGCTCATTGCACCGATCACACACCCCAGACTTCTGTCCAGCAGACAGATAGTCATACATGTGACACTCAATACAAAACACTGGGAAGCTCCCCTCCGTCTGCTGGCTATCTATCTCCATTTCTTGTTATTATATGTTTGCTGTTATTATTATACTAGTTATTATTTAAAAAAACACACAGCTTTTTGGGGTTGTTCAAATTTTTTGTTTTGGTCTCAGTTTACTTTTTGGATTTTTTTTCTTACTTGTTTTAGGATTTTATCACGCGCCGTCAGGGGTGCGATGGCTGCTAAAAAAAAAGGTGAATTTGTAATTAAACAAGAAACCCCACAAACTTACCAGGGCTCAGCAGGTTCCTTGCCCCACAAGGAAGAGTGAGCTGCTTGCTCCCAGCTACCAGGGATTAGCCAGCAGGGGGGCTGCAGCAGAAAGCTCCACCCCCTCCAAACCTGTGCTGAGGGCAAATTTTAGAAGAAAGGGGAAGGAGAAACCCCTTTTATGGCTTCTAAAAAAAGAAAAAAAGGTGAGTTTGTAATTAAACAAGAAACCCCACAAACTTACCAGGGCTCAGCAGGTAATTCTTCCCAAGGTTCCTGCCAAGTTCTCTAGTCTCCTTTTATTTCCTGTTTTAATTCCTTATTTGAAAGAGCTCTGCCCAAGCAAAAGCAAAAGCAGCTGCCTCTCTGGCCCACAAGGAAGAAAACATGTCATGGCTTAGCACAATGTGAACAATATTTTCAATCACAGATAAGAATCTGGGAGTTGTGGGTTAAGTTTCCACAAGCTAGAAATGTGCATGAATAAAATACTTCACTGCCAAAGGTAACTTGGCTCTTGTCAGTAGAAGCTTAGATGCATCCTGAAAAAGTCAAAATGTCTCTCAAGTAGAGGTTGCATAAACATTGGGTCTTTGAGAGCTAGCCTAGTTATTGTTTATTTTTGGTGGGTGTCAAGGGTGAAGGGACATATTGAAATTCTGGTCCCAATTGTAGTCATAAGTTGAGGACTATCTGTACTATTATGTGTGTTCTGTTTCCAAATAATAGGCATTGAGACGAGCAGGAGTAACAAACAATCTTGTCTTTATTCCATTCACAACAGAACCAAAACAAAATGGCGCATATTGTTCTTATACCCCCTTGCAGGGACAGTAACAGCCAATCAATGCAAGGCATTTCTCCCGCCTTGCGCATGCGCACAATGCGGGAGACAGCCTGTCTGGTCCCGGGCATTCACGTGTCTGCCCGGGCCTCTCTGCAGCCTCCTGCAGCCTCCTGCACCTGCTGAATGACTCAGCAGGCCCAGGACATAACACCCCTCCCCTCTTATTTAAAAACATAATACTTTACTATTACACAGATAATACCTTATCAATCCTTTATCTCTCCTACAAGGATATTTACTATTATGCATGACTATAACTGAACACTTGTTCTTTTGAGCGCGTTCTGATTTCTAAGTAACTCTACGCCTGCCCACCTACTGCCAGGAGTCTTACATACTCCTGTAAGTGCTTGGGTGGACCTCTGGCTTGCCTTGACCTTCTTGGAGTGGTTGTGATGGGCTGGTCTGCCAGCTCGCCTGCCAGTCTAGGCAGGCCAGGACTTTGATGCCCTCTCAACTCAGGCGACCTCCCGTCCTGCTGACTGGCTGTATCCTCTAAACCCAGACCAGAGTTCCTTGGTGGGGTGGAATTCCCCAAGTCCATTGGTGGGGTGGAATTCCCCAAGTCCACAATGGACCCCTCTTGGGTCCCATGAGCCCAAGACCAGCAGATGGATTGGCCTGAAAAACCAATTGCAGGCAATGTCCCATTGACCCAGTGCTGGTGCCAGAATCAGGAGTGCCAGAGTCAGGAGCCGCCTCCATGGCAAGACCCCCTACCAGTGCCTGGGAAGTTCTGCTTTCACGGAGAGACTGTGGTCCACAATCGTAATTGTGGTCCTCCTCCCCCCCCGAGAGCAGAGCCAGGAGTGGAAGTGTGGCTGGGAAGCCTCCAGTGCAGTTGATCGATGTGTCGCCGGATCACCCGACCATCGTCCAAGGCCACTTCGTATGAGAGCGGCCCAGAGACCTTGCATACCACTGCTGTCACCCAGAGATGTCCAGGACCATAGTTCCTTGCCCAGACCGGATCGCCCACCTGTAGTCTCCTAGGTGCCCGCGGCTGTGACACCTGTGATGCCACCCAGTCTGGGTGCAACCTGTCCAGTTTAGTAATGAGCCTGCGACCCCAGCGGAGTTCAGCAGGGCTCTTTCCAGTAGCTGTGCACGGTGTGGTGCAGTGTGAGACGAGAAAGTCAGCCAACCTGTGATGCCAGTTTCCATGAGTAATTCTCTTTAAAGCATCTTTGGTGGTGCGCACCATCCGCTCAGTCTGGCTGTTGGAAGCTGGATGAAATGGTGCAGACGTGGCATGACGGATCATGTTGGCCTGTAGAAAAGCCTGAAACCCAAAAGAAGTGAATTGGGGTCCGTTGTCGGAGACAAGGACATCTGGAAGTCCATGAGCGGCGAAGATCCCTCTCAATACCTGGATGGTCCTAGCAGTAGTAGTGGAGGAGACTGGAACAACCTCTAGCCACTTGGAATGACTGTCCATGAGGAGAAGGAAGAATTGCCCCTGAAAGGGCCCAGCATAATCGATATGAACCCTCGACCAAGGGGCTTGTGTCTCCTCCCACCTATGTACAGGGGCCTGAGGCATTTCAGGCCTGGACTGTTGGCACACAGTGCACCCGTGGACCTGGGCCTCGATCTCTTTATCAACCCCAGGCCACCAAAGATGGTTGCGCGCAAGCGCCTTCATCCGGACTATTCCCGGATGTCCCTCATGCAGAGAGAGCAAGACTCTAGTCCTCAATGAGGCCGGGATGATTACCCTGCTACCCCATAGGACACACCCCTTGAAGGTGGATAGCTCGGACTTCCTCTTCCAGAAACTCTGGAACTCTGTGCCAGGACATGTGTCAGGCCATCCTGACAGCACCCATGTCAGCACGCGTGTAAGCGTGTGATCAGTGGCTGTTTCAGCAGCCACGTCCCTAGCATTGAGGGGAGACTCAAGTAATTCCTGAATGGACAGTATGTGGTGAGCTGGAGCAGGATCTGACTCTACCAGCTGTAGAGGTAATCTGCTGAGGCCATCAGCATGGCCCATTTCTTTGCCCGGTTTGTGAACCAGTGTGTAGTGATATGCTGACAGGAAAATTGAACCGCTGGGCCTATCTCTACCCAGACCCAGGCGCTATGGTCGATGTGATTGCGTCCAGCCTAGAGGGAGAAGCATCCGAATGGCTGAACAATTTATATAATGAGCAAGCCCCCAAATTGGAGGACCCCACCTCTTCCTCCTAGGGCTGAGAGAAAGATTTGAGGACCCATCCATTGGCCTCAAAGCAGGAGAACAAATCCACAAAATAAAACAAGCCGGCAGGCCTGCCCTGGAGTATGTATGAGAGTTTCACAAGATAGCAGGTCGGATAGACGGGTGGCCTAAGCAATCCCTAATCCATCACTTCATTGAGGGATTAGACGATCACCTCTCTCAGGCCTGCATCTATCGAGCAGTACCTGATCAGCTGCAAGAATGGTACCAGACAGCGGTGAGGCTAGAGGTTCAGCTCACCCGCTATAAGAAGCCTCCCCCACCTGAATCCAAGCTGAAGCCAGAGCAACCTGAACGGCAATCACCCCCACGAAAACCTCCCAACTACTGCGATGGCTGAAAGACCCAGGCCACCTGCAGGCACATCTATTAAGTGTTTCCGTTGCGGACAGGAGGGACATCGAGCAGCAAACTGTCCAGTCCCCTACCCCCAACAACAGAGCAGACCTGCCCAGTGGCTAACGAGAGAGAAATCCAACCAGATCACGCAGGAACCTGTTGCCCAGGTCACATCCCCCACACAGGAGGACGCCAGGACTCCGGGTGGACCTGCCCCCGCTCTACCCTCCTTTGACAGCGACGACGGACAGAACGACCCGATGGTGAGTCGACATGTCCCGCCTTTTTCACTGCCTGCCAAACCTCTAATCCCTAAATCGGGGGCACAAATAGACTTAAACATGGTAATCGATTCTGGATGCTCCTGGTGCGTCATTAGCCTGCCATTTGCCATGAAAATGGGCCGACAGGCGAAACAGCTCTCCAAACCCGTGAGGTTTGAGCAAGCCAATGGCTCCCTAATGGGAGGGACTTTAGTCACGCAATTAACTGAACCCCTACACCTAAAAATAGGTGAGCACTGGGAGTTTATTCGCTTCCTGGTGGCCCCCAAAATGACTGAGGCTGTGATCCTAGGATTAGCCTGGTTGGACAAATGGAAGCCATTTATCTGGAGGGAGAAAGGAATGAGAACTGCGAGACTACCTATAGGGCCTAAACCTCCCACTGATTCAACCAACATTGCAGGACACTTTAGGCCACCAAATGAGCGAGCGCACATGGCTGCCTCACAGCCACCAGGCAGGCCAATCATCCCCAGCAAGTTCCGGGACCTGGCGGAAGCATTCAGTGAGAAAGAATGCGATACCCTGCCCCCTCACAGACCCAATGATTGTTCAATTGAACTGTTGCTGGGAGCCAAACTCCCATGACCGAGAATGTATGCTATGTCCCCCCTCAAAATGGAGGAGATGCAACGATACATGAATAAAAACCTAGTGAGGGGGTTCATTGAACGAGCCAAGTCTACCGTGGGAGCCCCTGTGTTGTTCAAAGAAAAAAAAAGATGGGTCTCTTCATCTCTGCGTAGACTATAAGGGTCTCAACGCTGTGAGTGTGGAAAATAAATTTATTTTTATTTATTTATTTTATTCGGATTTGTATGCCGCTCCTCTCCGAAGACTCAGAGCGGCTCACAACATATATATAAAACAATTTAATCTAAATCCGAACAAAAAACATTAAAAATAAAACCCCACACATACTCATCAGTCACACCACAATCAACAATCATTCCCAGGCCTGCCGGCAGAGGTAGGTTTTTAAATTCTTTCGGAAGGCCGGGAGAGTCGGAGAAACGCGGACTTCAGGAGGCAGTTGGTTCCAGAGGGCGGGCGCCACAACAGAGAAAGCCCTCCCCCTAGGGCCCTCCCCCTCCTAAAGGACTTATTAACCCATCTGGCTAAGGGGAGTGTCTTCACTAAATTAGACCTGAGAGAGGCATATTACTGCGTGAGAATAAAGGAGGGAGATGAGTGGAAAACTGCCTTCAACTGCCCCATGGGGAGCTATCAATTCAAAGTCATGCCATTTGGACTACAGGGGGCCCCAGCCGTATTCATGCAGTTGATTAATGAGGTCCTACATGATCACTTGTACAAAGGGGTTCTGGTGTATCTTGATGATATCCTGATATACAGCACGAATATGACTGATCACATAAAGCTGGTGAGAGAAGTGTTAAAGAAACTATTGAATGCCAAGCTTTATGCCAAATTGTCAAAATGTGAATTTCACCAGACCCGATTAGATTATCTTGGCTACAGAATTTCCAACGAGGGCGTAGAAATGGACCCAGCCAAAGTGAAAACCATAATTGAATGGCAGCCCCCAAAGACTCGCAAACAGCTTCACAGCTTTTTAGGTTTTGCCAACTTCTATCATCAATTAATCCCCTCCTTTGCTGAGATTGCCCTACCCCTTACAGAACTACTCAAAACAGGCAAAGGAGGAGGGCAGCCGTGACCGGGCCAACCACTTGCATGGACGATGGGATGTCAAACAGCTTTTGAGAATTTAAAAAGACTATTTGCTGCTGAACCAGTCCTAAAGCACCCCTACCCAGGGGAGCCCTTCATAATTCAAGCTGATGCCAGCGATGTGGCAGTCGGAGCTGTATTACTGCAAAAGAGCAAAAGTGGGGTCCTGCAACCCTGCGCCTACACCTCCAAAAAATTCACTGAAAGCAAGAGGAGATGGGCAATCTGGGAGAAGGAGACCTTTGCAATTAGGTGGGGCCTGTTAAACTGGCGACACTATCTAGAGGGGAGCAAGGTGCCTTTTGAAGTATTGACAGATCACAAAAATCTAGAAGCACTGAAAATTCCTCGCAAACTGTCCCCAAAGCAAGTGCTATGGGCACAGTACTTTAACCGTTTCAACTTCACTCTAAAATACAAAAACTGTATTTGCCTGAAGCCCTCTGTCTCAAGGCTCTAAAACACAGCCATGACGTAAAACAGGCTGGACACTTTGTATATCTAAAAACACTACATCTCATTCGCCGGCAATTTTGGTGGCCGGGGCTAAAACAGGATGTGGAAAACTATGTCAAGAGTTGTGCTGTATGCACCAACATGAAAAGAATTCCAGGGAAAAACCCCGGGTTGCTGCAGCTAGTGGCAGACCCTTCTCAACCATGGGAAGAAATAGCTATGGACTATGGCTCATTTCATCGCCTGCAAAGGACTCCTTTGGGAGGAGGGGAGGAGAAAGAATGTGTCTAGGGATTAGTTATACATGTAGTGTTGCAGTTAACAGTAGTGATTATTTGGGGTGGGCTGAATGCATGGATTTTCATTTCTGATTAAAATTTGGGTTGAAGTGTAATTGCAATGACAAGAAGCTGGAAGAATTCCTCCAAGGAATACCACTTGCAATGTTTGGTGCTTCTTGACTCAAGAAAACAAGAAAAGGCAAGGAACACAGAGATTTGATGCACAGGCATAAATAGGTGCACAAGGTACAGAAAATATAAGGAGATAACACTAGAACTGCCTGGGACACTCAGTGAAGCAGAATGGCAATCCAGGACACATTGGACAGACTCATGACCTTTTGTGATTTCACTTCTGGGGTGAGAAGTGTTACTATTACCCTTGTTTCTGAATTCTAAGTGAAACTTAATATTGTGTTCATATACCACAAAGAAATACACTGTTTACCACTCCCTTCTTGAGAATTAGTTTTGGGCTCTAATAGCGTTAAATTGGGCCTGCTTTTGGGTCTCCTTTTTCTCCCATTTCTAGCTTTTTCTAATATGTAACCTGATGAAAATTTCTAGAGGCCTCAAAAACTTATAGAGGTAGTCCATACTTAACAACCACAATTGGGACTGGCAACTCCATTGCTCAGTGTGCCGTTGCTAAGTGGAAAATCACATGACTGCAATGGGCTTACAACCTCACTACCCCATTGGTCATTAAGCAAAACATTTTGGTTGTTAAGGGAAACATCACATAACTGCGACTTACAATTTTACTTCCACCTTCTCTATTAACTTTGCTTGTCGCAAGTCAGTTGCGAAGCACACAAATGGCGATCGTATGACCACAGGATAGAAACATAGAAAACTGATGGCAGAAAAAGACCTAGTGGTCCATTGAGTCTGCCCTTTCAGGGTTTTTTGTTTTGTTTTTAATTTATTTATCGTTTTTTAATTATTGTTTTTATTTTTACTTATTTTAGTTTTTAATTTTTGTCAGATGATGGACATGTGTTTATCCCAAGCATGTTTAAACTCAGTTACCACTAGAAGTTGGTTCCAAGCTTCCACTACTCTTTCTGTGAAGTAATACTTTGTAACATTACTTTTGAACTTCCCTCCTGTGAGTTTGAGGTTATGCCCCCGTGTTCTTGATTTTTGCTTAATATTGAAAATACTGCCTTCTAGAACCTTATTAACACTCTTAATAAATTTAAAGGTTTCAATCATGTCACCCCTTTCCCTTCTGTCCTCCAGGCTGTACATATTCAGTTCCTCCAATCTCTCCTGATATGTTTTGTTCCTCAGATCTTGCACCTTTTTTGTTGCCCGTCTCTGGACTTGCTTAATCTTAAGTAAGTGAGGTTTCCAGAACTGGACACAGTATTCAAAATGGGGTCTGACTAAAGCCCTATATTAGCACCTCCTTATTCCTGCTGGTGATTCCTCTAGTGATGCTTCCCACAATTTGGAATAGTTGAATAGAATAGAGCTGGAAGGGACCTTAGAGGTCTTCTAGTCCAGCCCCCTGCTCAAGCAGGAGAACCTATACCATCTCAGACAGGTGATTGTCTAGTCTCTTCTTAAAAATATCCAGTGATGGAGCGCCCATGATTTCTAGAGGCAAGCTGTTCCACTGGTTGATTGTCCTCACTGTCAGGAAGTTTCTCCTTAATTCCAGGTTGCTTCTCTCTTTGATCAGTTTCCAACCATTGTTTTTCGTCCTTCCCTCTGGTGCTCTGGTGAACAACGTGACCCCCTCTTCCTTGTGGCAGCCCCTCAAATACTGGAATACTGCTATCATGTCTCCCCTATTTCTTCTTTTCTTTAGACTAGCCAAACCCAAGTCCTGCAGCCGTTCTTCATATGTTTTAGTCTCCAGGCCTTTGATCATCTTAGTTGCTCTTCTCTGATTTTTTTTCCAAAATCTCAACATCTTTTTTGTGATATGGTGACCAGAATTGGCTGCAGTATTCCAGGTGTGGTCTTACTAGGGTTTTATAAAGCGGTACTAATACTTTGTGTGATCTTGATTCTATGCTTCTTTTTATGTAACCCAGGATTGTATTAGCTTTTTTGGCAGCTGCTGCACATTGCTGGCTCATAGTCAAGTGATCGTCCACTAGGACTCCAAGGTCCCTCTCACAGTCACTTTTAAGCCAGGTCTCACCCAATCTGTACTTATACCTTTGATTTTTCCTGCCTAAATGTCAAACTTTGCTTTTCTCCACATTGAAACTCATTTTGTTGGATACGGCCCATTGTTCAAGTTTGTCAAGATTCTTTTTGGATCCTGAATTTGTCTTCTGGGGTGTTTTGTTTGCCTTCATAGCTGCCTGGCCACTCTCTGCTCATTTTGCAGTCATCTGATATGAGCACAGCTAAATCTTTTTCTTCTGTTGTTCTGTCTAGCACTGTACCCCCAATACTTTACCCTGCCAGAGGATTCTTTTTCCCCAAGTGCATGATGCTAAGAAAAAGACTCAGGCATTTCTTGAGCAGAGATTTGAAGCTGCTGCAGAGCTGCTTGTCACAGCTTGAGACAGCTTGAGAATCTCTGTGTTTATTGGTTTTTATATCCTTTTTACATACATAGGCTTTACCATTAAATGCTGACATAAAGTTTTCTAGTAACACATTAGCTGATCAAGGACTAAGTAAAGAACAAATATGGGTAGATCAAAAGGAGAAAGAACTGACAAAGGCAGGAAGAGATAGGAAGTAACTTAAGCATATTATCTACAGGAAGAGATAGGAAGTAACTTAAGCATATTTAGGTAGGTGAGGCATTAAGTCAAAAGGGGATTACCTTTTGGCTGCTTCATTGGGACAAAGGGTATCAAAAGGTTATGAGGTTTGTGGGGGGGGGAAGCATGGCAGTTTGCTTTTCCCCCCCCATCTCACTCTTCTCTATTTTATTAGTGAGGACATTATCCTATGCTGGAGTAGTTAGTGGGTCTTAGTTTAGTATGGAAGATTGCAAGACATCTTATTAAGTAAAGAGAAAAGACATTGAATTAAACAACAACAGCTGATAAGGATAGCAACTATTATAATGAGATATTGAACAATCTTTCCGAGAAGGCCAATGGGAAGCCATGACCATAGAGCACTCCACCAATTTCCTAAGGTATCAATTTTTAAATCAGAAGTCAAGTTATGTAAAACATTAATTTGCTTTTGAATAACACCAGATTGATCAGAAAGATTGAAACAACACATTCCTTCGAGTACTTCACATCCTAGATGTTGCCAGAGCAAGAGATAATCAATTGCAGCACGATTTTGTAAAATAGCTTTACGAAGTTCTATTAGCTCTTGATTAATAGCAGATAAAGCTAGGGAGGTCGCATTAATGGTCTTTGCTAAATTACATGCAAGAGCATTTAAATTTACATGAGCTCGGACAGCAAGTGCTGGTACCCCTACTAATGAAATGGCTAAGGCAGTATATTCTGCTTTATTGAGGAGGGTTCTAGAAGAATCACAAGTATCATCCAGGGTTACTGATCTTCTGTGACGTTTTGAACTGGATATGTTGAGTTCTGTTCTTGTTGGTAAAAACATGGTGAGTCTACTAAGGCAACAGTGTGTTGTACTTACATTGGCAGGAATGTAATTAAATGTCTCTTTCCCGCAGGTAAAGAACCATCCCTTTTTAAACCATATATGTGCATAATTAAAGGATACCTCTTGAAAGGAGGTACAATTTAAAATCCCTTGACTGACCTGTATACAATGAGGTTTTTTAGGTGAAGTAGTACAATTGACAATTTTTGCACAAGTAAGATTTGTAGGCACAGCTACAATTGGTGTATGCAAAACAATAGCATCAAGGGGTAACATATAAGAGGCATGACCCCAGCTTGACATAGTTGCATAATGAAATTCATTGTCTGATAGAAAATTGCTTATACACAGGTATAAGACAGGTAGAGAGTAGATTTTTCCATGTCATATGATTCAGAAATACAAAAGTCTGTCACTTGTGTTACATTAGCTAATTGCACCCAAATATTATATTTCATCCGTGATTCTAAAGGATGAGGTGGGAGAGCTTGAGCCCCCACACAACAATTAAGAAGGAAAGAGAGGCAAAGAATGACTAAGGAATTTGCAGTCAAAACCGCAAATATGGCAGCGCATAAATTCTCTGGTGTAGGTTCTTTTCCCTGTTGTCGTAGAACCTCCTGCACTTTGGATGTTAGGTTCTTTACATCGCCCCAGGTCGTTGGCCGACTACGATGGCAAGAGCGAAAGGGACGTTGTGCTGTCTGAAGAGTCACCTGCTTCATTTCCAGTATTGGGTTCTGGATTTGATGCCACGACATCTTTGGCTGGTCGCACACACCGGGCTGGAATCCAGAGAGGGCCTGTAGGAGCAAGCACAGCAGCATAGCCTCGTCCCCATGTTAATAAGGGAGCTGGACCTAACCAGGTTTTATCAGGCAATTGCCGATAATATACCAATGGATTAGGGAGCACAGCTTTCTGCTGAAAGTGACGCTGGTAGGCAGTAGTGTTTTGAAAAGAAATATTTAGCTGGTTTAAAGTTATTAAAACTTTATTGACTTGATGAGTTATCCATGCCAAATTAGGTACCCTTGATCCCTCCTTTTTTAATTGTTTACGTAAACATTCTTTAATTGAACGATTGGCTCGTTCCACAATAGCTTGGCCAGTAGAATTATAGGGAAGGCCATGACGAAGAAGAATATTCCATGTAGTGCAAAACTGTAGGAAGGTAGTGGAAGTGTAAGCTGGGCCATTATCTGTTTTTATAACAGCCGGTTTTCCCAAAGCCGTAATAGCAGCCATAAGATGGGAAATGACGTGATTAGAGGTTTCTCCCCATTGGGGGGTTGCCCAAATGGCACCGGAAAAAGTGTTAATTGAAACATGGAGATATTTCCAAGGGGCTAGAGATGGAATGTGAGTAACATCCATTTGCCATAATTGATTAGCTTCTAAACCACGTGGGTTAACACCTGTGTCTCCTATAGGGGATAGACCTGCACATTGAGGACAAGCAGAAATGATTTGTTTCGCTTGGCTTAGAGGAATATGGCAGGATTGTGCCAGGCCATGAGCATTTTGATGGAAAAAAGAGTGACTATAAAAGGGATCAGAAAACAAAGTGGGTAAGATGTGAACAGCAGCGTCCGCCTGAGCATTACCTTCAGAGAGAGGTCCAGGTAAAGAGGAATGACTTCTAATGTGTGAAACAAAATATGGATGAGTACGATCCTGTAATAAATGCCTCAAAGTTAAAAACAAAGATAATAAATTAACATCTAGTCTGGGTGCTAGATAAGCACCAGGTAAATTAACAATAAGTTGACAGACATAGTGAGAGTCGGAAATGAGATTAAATGGTTTTTGAGCAAAAGTGTGAAAAGCAAGAATAGCAGCTGCAAGTTCCAATCGTTGTGGTATGGGTTGCACAGCTGTGTAAAGAGTGTGCCATTTCGCTGTTGATTCATGTCGATATGTGATTGCTCCTCTAGTCTTGCCGCCATCAGAAAATACAGTAATAGCATCAGATAAAGGCTGATTTGAAAGCATAGAGGAAATGTGAAAAGAGGAAGTCATTAAGAATGTAAAGTGAGGGTCTTTAGGTAAATGATAGGAAATCTTCCCTACATAGTCTATCAAAGCAATTTGTAAAGCTTGACATGTCTGAAATGCAAATTCAAAATTAGATTTAGCAACAGGGATACAAATGTCCACCAAGTCTGTGCCAGTGCGTTGAAGAGCCTGCAAACGGCCTTGTACTATTAAATCTGCTATAGCAAGAAAAATATGTAAAACATTATGGGAAGGAGTGTTAGGTAGGTAGAGCCACTCAATACAATAAACTTGATTGTTCTTTATAGCAGAAAGGACTGCTGTAGGTAATTTCTCAGTGGGGAAGATTAATAAAGTTAGCGGAGAATTAAGAACAGGAATACGGTCAACGAATTTAGTTCTTATAATTGAATTAATTTGTTTAATAACACCTTGCACTGCCGAAGGAATGGAGATTACATCTGCAGGGGATTTGCCCTGGGTGAGTAACTCAAATAAGGAGCTTAACAGACCTGTAGGTAAGCAAAAATAAGGTCTTACCCAATTAATAGTGCCCAAAATTTGTTCTAGCTTAACCAGCGAAATAGAAGAAGGTAAGTAAGATGGTAAGTAAGATGGCGGCACATGTATATGCAGCGGCTCGACACTCCAGAGACCGGTATTTTTTATTTAATTTATTGTTTGTGTATTTTTTAGCGAGTGCTCTGCACGTTCAGGCACAAGTAGTTTACAGTCGACAAGAGTTGTTAATCATTGGCAGTGAAGGCAGAGAAGGCTGCATTTTTGAACCAGGAGTCTCAAGTTACAACACTCCAGCTGAACTGGTTGGAATGACGCCGTGGATTATTCTACCTGCTAGAGAGCAAAGGAAACGAAGGAAGCGAAGGAGACGAAGGAAACGCAGGCAGAAACGAGGCTGTAGGGCCGGACTGCGTGTAAGGTTGGGAAGAAATCCTCACAAGCCTGCATTGCCAAGTCTTTTTGTTTCTAATGTTAGATCTCTTCCTAATAAGATTGAGGAGTTGGAACTTATCATCTCCTTGCAGAAAAATATTCAGGACTGCTGTGTCATGGTCTTTACAGAGACGTGGCTTGACCCTACTATTCCAGGAGAGGCTATTGAATTACCAGGATGCTCAGTGTATCGAGCGTATAGAACTATGGTCTCTGGGAAGAGCAGAGGAGGGGGACTTTGTGTTTACATAAATAATAACTGGAGCACAAATGTTAAAATAATGGACGCTCACTGTTCTCCTGATTTGGAATTTTTTTGCAGTGAAGTGCCGCCCCTTTTATCTGCCTCGTGAGTTTAACATTGTGATAATAACTGTAGTATATATACCTCCTGATGCTAACACGACCGTGGCCATGAGTTATCTGTTAACTGCTATTAGCAAACAGCAACAGGCCTACCTGGATGGAGTATTGGTGGTTGCAGGTGATTTCAATCAAGCCAACTTAAAGACTGTCCTCCCTAAGTTCTATCAGTATGTAGACTGTCCTACTAGAGCAGCGGTTCTCAACCTGTGGGTCGCGACCCCATTTGGAGTCGAACGACCATTTCACGGGGGTTGCCAAACAATGCAGTCCGCCATTTTTTCCCCTTTTCCTTAGCTGTGCTACTCCCTCTTATTCTATTGGCTTTTGAAAGCCAATAGAATAGACTCTCTTGAATAGAGTCTAATTCTATTGGCTTTCAAAAGCCAATAGGAATTGTCCATGCTGTCTCTGCCCTGCTGAGCCCGCCAGAAGTCCCAGTCTGCAAACAGTGCTGCAAGTTGTCTGCAGCGAAGGCGAGCTATCCGGAACTTTTCACCCCTCCCTGCTGAGCAACTACTAAAAATGTAAGTAAAAGAGGGCCAGGGGTGGGAGGTGGGAGGCCGGCGGGCGCAGGGAGGGCAGCTGGTGTGCGTGGGGCCCGGCAGGTGCCTTACCTCCCTTGGGCTGGGCCACCTGGTGGCCCAGTCCGTGGTCGCCCTGCGCCGTCACTGCCGCAGCCACCCAGGAGCGCCTGGGCCTGCCTGCCACCGCCCCAAATGGGTGGCAGCGAAGGTAAGGCTAGCGGGGCAGCAGCGGGCGCAGGGAGGGTTTTTGGCGTGCGTGGGGCCCGGCGGGTGTTTTACCTCCCTTGGGCTGGGCCAGCTGGTGGCCAGCCCGTGTTCGCCCTGCGCCGTCACTGCCGCGGCTGCCCAGGAGCGGCTGGGCCTGCCTGTTGCCGCCCCAAATGGGCGGCGGCCTACGCCTCGGCCGGCGCAGGGGCAGCACCACGCATGTGCGGCGCAGGGGGTAGCACCACGCATGCGCGGCGCTCAACAGGTCAGGGGTCGTGGCCTGGAAAAGGTTGAGAACCGCTATACTAGAGGGAAAAATAGCTTGGATCAGGTATATAGTAACATCATGCATGGATATAGGACTTACCCCACCTGGGTCAGTCAGATCATATATCTGTGTTCTTGATCCTATCATATAGACCTCTTGTCAGCACAATTAGACCATCAATCAGAGAAGTACAAGTGTGGCCAGTGGGTGCATCGGAGCAGCTTCAAGATTGTTTGGGGAGTACTGATTGGGCACTGTTTGAGGAGAACAATATTGACACTTATACTTCAACAGTACTGTTTTACATTAAAAGCTGCATTGATGTTGTCACTACCACCAGACAGGTACGGGTGTTTTCTAACAACAATCCCTGGATAAACAGGAAAGTGTGCCTTCTATTAAGAGCAAGAAATGCTGCTTTCCATTCTGGTGATGTGCTACAGTATAGCGTGGCAAGAGCTAAATTGAAAAAGGGTATCAAGGACGCTAAAGCTACATACAGACGGAGGATTGAACATCTTTTTGAGAACTCAGACTCTGGTCGTGTATGGCAAGGTCTGCGACAAATCACAGGGCAAAGAAATACAAATAGTTTGCCTGGGAGTAGTGATCTTTTGGCTGAGCAGTTAAATCAATTATTCAGCCATTTTGAGGTGGATACAGGAACGACCATCATTCCAGCATTTACCACTGATGGTGCATCATTAACATCTACCATCGATAGGCAACGCACTTTCCAGAATGTTAATATCCGGAAGGCAGCTGGGCCAGATGGAATTCTGGGACGAGTTGTCAGGGACTGTGCTGCAGAGCTAGCTGAAGTGTTTACGGATATTTTCAATTTATCTCTGTCGCAGTGCTCTATCCCTACCTGCCTGAAGACATCTATTATAGTGCCAGTTCCTAAGCAGACAGTAGTGGTATCTCTTAATGATTATAGATCAGTAGCTTTAACATCTGTTGACATGAAATGTTTTGAGAGGCTGGTGTTGAATTATATTAAGGCTAGCCTTCCATCTACTTTGGACCCATATCAATTCGCATATAGGGGTAATAGATCAACTGATGATGCTATGTCTCTTGTTGTACATACTGTACTGAATCATTTGGAACAACGGGGGACATATGCAAGGTTGTTGTTTGTGGATTATAGCTCTGCTTTTAACACCATTTTACCCAATAGGTTGTTTTTTAAAATGTCCAATTTGGGTATAAATCAGAGGATTTGTTTGTGGATAAGGGATTTTCTGCCAGGTAGGCCACAGTCAGCAAGGATGGGATCTCACCATTCCTCTACTCTGGTATTAAACACAGGAGCCCCCCAGGGTTGTGTGTTAAGCCCTTTCCTTTATTCCTTGTATACGCATGACTGCACCCC
Organism: Bothrops alternatus; assembly: GCA_034064705.1. NCBI lineage: Eukaryota > Metazoa > Chordata > Lepidosauria > Squamata > Viperidae > Bothrops > Bothrops alternatus. The sequence goes on from JARGCV010000207.1 coordinate 1,546,784, forward strand.
ACTGTATAACACCAACGTAATTATTAAATTTGCGGATGACACAACTGGTGGGGCTCATTAATGAGAACAATGAGTCTGCTTACAGGAAGGAGGTACAAGGGCTGACATTGTGGTGTGATGAAAATAATCTTACACTTAACACCACAAAAACTAAAGAAGTTAGAATCGACTTTAGGAGGAAGAGAGATGCGCATCTACCATTGTATATAAATGGTGTGGAGGTGGAGAGGGTAGGTAGTTTTAAATTTTTGGGCACTTATATCTTGGAGGACTTCTCATGGTCTATGAACGTTAACATGCTTGTGAAGAAGGTACAGAAGAGGCTGTACTTCTTGAGAATGCTCAGGAAGATAAATCTATCTCAACATCTACTTCTGTCCTACTATCACAGCACCATTGAGAGTGTCCTGACATATGGCATTCTTGCATGGTATGGGATTAGCTCTGTAGCGGACAAAAAAGCTCTACAGAGAATTATTTAAATTGCCCAGAATATTATTGGACTCCAGCTACCAGCCCTGGATAACATCTTCGAATCTCGTTGTTTGAGGAAGTTGTGTAACATTCCCAGAGATTCTTCCCATCCTGCTTACAATCTTTTTGGACTTTTGCCTTCTGGTAGAAGATATAGAACATTTAAATCTCGGACCACCCGTTTTCTGAATAGCTTTTATCCCAGAGCTATAATTGCACTTAATAATGAACTAAAGGGCCACCATCAGTGAACTGTTGGATAGTACTACTTGGTCTGTTGGGTGGATGCTAGGTGGTTTGGGGGTGGGGAATTGTGGGTGGGAGTGTGTTTGGGGATTATGTGTGGACCTGGTCTTTGGGTGTCATGTAAATTTTGTTGTATGTGTATACTGCGTATACACACACAATGACGATAAAGTTATTATTATTAAAGAAAACTGTGGAATATTAGGACTTGAATAACTTTGGAGGAGTTTGTGTCCTAAATACACATATGGTGAGCAAAGCTGTACCTTTTCAGGGGCAATTTGTAATCCACTGTTGGCTAGATCTACTTGAAGTTCAGAAAGCCAATAAGATGGGATGGAAGGGGCTCCTATAAGAATATCATCCATATAATGATATATTAATGCTGTTGGATGACACTTACTAAAAGGCGCTAAAGCATTGGCTACAAAATATTGACACAAAGTGGGACTGTTCAACATTCCTTGTGGTAATACAGTCCAATGGTAACGGCAAGTGGGTTCAGTGTGATTTATAGCTGGTATTGTAAAAGCAAATTTTTCTCTGTCTGCCATGCACAGAGGCATGGAGAAAAAACAATCTTTCAGATCTATGATCATCAATTTATGATCCTGTGGAATTAAATTTGGATTGGGGGTGCCATATTACAGAGCTCCCATAGGCTGAATACATGCATTCACAGCACGGAGATCGTGTAAGAATCTCCATTTGCCACTTTTCTTTTTGATAACAAAAACTGGAGTGTTCCATGGACTAGTGAAAGGGGCAATGTGTTTGGCTTGTAATTGTTCTTGAACAAGAATTTTTAAGGCCTGTAATTTGTACAGAGGAAGAGGCCATTGTTCCACCCAAACAGGTGTAGTAGTTAACCAAGTTAATGTCAAGAATGAATGTCAAGAATGAAAGGACGAAGTTGAACAGTTACAGTAGAATTGGGAAGACTTGCAGAAAGAAATTGTGTACTTTGTCGTGCACCTTGTCGCCCTCCTACACCCCAAACACTAGGGCATGGGTCAGTGGGCCAAGATGCAGGCCAATCTTTAGCTGAAATTACTGAAACATCAGCCCCTGTATCAATTATGCTCTCAAAAGGTTTACCCTGAAAAAAGACTGTCTGACGGGGTCGCTGGGTGGTGATTGGAGTGGTTAATGCAATTACAACGGGATCCGTGGAACCAAACCTGCAGTCCCCTTGATCCCTATCACGACCCCCTGCAGGGACAAAATAGGGCAAATGGAGTAATTGTGCAGGACTAGTATTGCTTGGCAAAGTCTGTGGCATATTAGTCCATAATTGAATAAAGATGACACCTGTATAGTCAGAATCAATTACTCCAGGTATTACAAAAATTCCTTTTTTCCCCATGCTAGAGCGAGGCAAAATTAATCCAACATATCCATAAGGGAGAGGTCCAGAAAGTTGTGAAGGAACTACTTGTACTTCTTCTGGAAATTTGAAACACACTTCTTGTTGGATAATTAAATCTATCCCAGCACTCCCTCTAGTGGCAGCAGGGGTATTGTTAATTGTTGATGGAATTACTGAAGGTTCTCTGTTTGGACCGGGGCCAGAGACCGGCCCGCTTTGAAGTTTCCCGACCGGCATTCATGAGCCCAGTGAAATCCCTTATTACACTTAGGGCATTTTGTTTTTGGACGCCTCCCAGCATTATTTTTAAATGGTCGGGAGGCATACCTTCCTCCCCCAGGATTTCTGCATTCCTGTTTAAAGTGTCCAATTTTACCACAATTATAACATTTCCCCTGAGGTTTCTGAGCTTTTGTAAGAGCTGCAGCTAAGAGATTAGTTTGAAAAGAAGCAGTTCCTATGTCCTGACATGCTTTGATCATTTCTGCTAAATCTGGTTGAGCTCCCAATCCAATGATGGCCCATTTACATTCAGTGGTGGCATTTTCTTTAGCCAATTTCATAAGCAATTCAGCTTGGGCATCAGGATTATCAATTTGTCGTTTCAAGGCATCTTGCAGACGGTTAATAAAATCTGCATATGGTTCATTTGCCTTTTGACGAATATTTGAAAATGCTTGAGATGGTTTCCCAGTTATAGGAACTTTTCCAAAAGCTTTGTAAGCACATTCAGAGGATATTTGAAGAGTAGCTATAGGCAAAACAATTTGTGCATTCACTGGCGTGTAATCACCAGAGCCATATAACTGCTCTGGGAGGTAAGCACCTCCAGAAGTTGCAGCTCTTAATGCACATACCATACCACATACTGAGCTGGTGTTAATAACATACGAATTGTTGTTTTCCAATCTTCTGGTACCAAAACATGATTCCTCATTGTTGCTTCTAACATACCTTGCACATAAGAACTTCCTAACCCAGTATCTCTTATACCCTTATGCAATTCTGTTAAGATTGCATAAGAAAGTGGTCGATATTCAACCATTGGGGCTCCATTTGGGTCTACCTGCCCAGTCAAATGTACAGGACAAACTGAGAGCATATCTGCTATTTCCTGCATATCTCCCTCCCCTTTCACCATTTGATTTTCTAATACATGGCGAATGGAAACATAAGATCTAGAATTCGTTTGCTCTGAAGGTGTCACATCCATCATGGAAGATATAGGAGCTGATGGAACTGAAACCTTTTCATGATCAAAACCTGGAGAGGGAGTAGAACTTAATTGTACTGCATCAGTTCCATATTTTTCCACTGTATGGCGACATTGATGCCAACAATGCAAAACATCCACTGAGGCTCGGGGTTCCTGATGAAAGCTGTTACCTATTCTTTCCCAATCCTTAAGTTGGAGCGTTCCCCTTTCAGGATACCAAGGACAGTTTTTCCATATCTCACTCACTAGCTTCCTAATCTCCCTTTCAGGCATCGTCATGCCTGACTTGTGTAAGAGAAACCTTAACTCTCTTACATGCTTTTGCTGATGGTGAGATATATCACAGCCCATACTTACAGTTTGACAAATCTCGCAGGACGAGAAGACGAGAAGGTGCACCAAGGGGTCTGTTCCAGATGACTGTCAGTATGTTGGTTGCTGCTTTCCCTGGGGAGGGGATGTCCCTGTTTGGGCGCCAGATGTAAAGATGCTAAGAAAAAGAACAACGCCGAGCAAGAACAACGCCGAGAGCTCTCTCCGCCACGCCGAGCTTCCCAGCAAGACGGGCAGCTTCCTAGCAAGATGGGGGGACGCCGAGCAAGAACAACGCCGAGAGCTCTCTCCGCCACGCCGAGCTTCCCAGCAAGACGGGCAGCTTCCTAGCATTTTGCAGGAACATTTTCTCTCTATGGGGATATTGGTGCAGCAAGTGGCAAGCAGCAAGCGGCATTAACAGCAAGTGGCTTGCGTTTGAACCGGCCGGCTCCCGACAGCCAGCTGAGAGTCGGGCCGGCGTCTGGAGTCCGGGTCGGCGTCTGGGGTTCGGCGGAGGGCTGGTGAGGCCGCTGAGAACTGCTGGGCACTGCTGGGAACCGCCGGGAACCGCTGGGAACTGCTGGGAACCGCTGAGCCCCCGACGGCCAGCTGGGAGTCGGGTTGGCGTGCGCAGGTCAGCTGGGAGTCGGTGGAAGCGGCAAGTTTGTCGGGAGTTTTTTTCTGTTGCTGCCGCCATTATGTCGGCGGGCTTTTCCTTCTCCGTCGCTGCCACCATTATGTCGGTGGGCGTCTCTTAGAGCCGGCTTGTTGGCTTTTGCTACGTGGGGTTTAACCGTTGCAGCTACTGCTTTTATAACTACTGCTTTTATAATTACTCCTGCTTTTACAACTACTCCTGCTTTTACAACTTTTACAACTACTACTGTTTTTACAACTACTCCTACTGTGGGCTTTAGTTTTGGACTTTTTAGCTTAAAGCCTACTACAGGTTCTATCTTAGGAGGGACTAACACAGGAACAGTTACAACTATTTTGGCAGGATTAACATTTGGCACGCCTGTTTCCATTACTTCTTCTACTACGGGCCTTAGTTTGGGTTTTAGTAAACCTACTGGATTAGCCACCCCAATTGCTCCAGCTTTTATATTTGGGAGGCACCACGGCTCAAGCTATAACATCTATAGCTGCATATATAGGACTTCTCTGAGGGGAGCCCGGACTGGTTTAGGAGGAATGTGTTTTTTAATTTTTTATGTAAATTTTAATTATTAATGTTTTAATATTGTTTAATCTTAATACTGTTTAGTTTAATTTAATTTTAATTATTGTTTAATTTTAATACTGTTTAGTTTGATTTTAAACTTATGAATGATGTGGGGGGGGATTGACTGTGGAATGAATCGGGCTGAATGGATGGGTGGTTGTGGACTTCATGAATGGACAGGCCTGCCGAGCTTGAGGGAGGCCGGGGACTGGGGGGATGTGGACTCTGGGGTCACTGAGGGTTGGAGTATACCGGTCATTCAGGGAAGAGGCAGATATGGCGGGAGCAGGAGGGTAGGCCGCACTCAGGGAACTCGGTCCTGCTGTCTTGTAGCAGTTCCTTGTTCTGGCCCTTCTGAAAAACCTAGCTCACCCCATGACCCTGGTGATGAGCGTAGCTCGGGCCCTGGGCTCAGACTGTTGCTGCTCAATGACAGGTCGGTTACTAATAAGGCTTCCCTCATTCATGACCTTTTCATGGGTGAGGAGACCGACCTGGCGTGTGTAACTGAGACCTGGTTGGGCCCTGAGGGGGGAGTTCCCCTCTTGGATATGTGCCCACCAGGTTATCAGGTATGGCACCAGCCGCGACCCCAGGGAAGGGGGGGAGGAGTGGCTTTTTTGGCCCGGGAGAACCTCAGCCTACGCAGGCTCACTGTTTCCGATATTCCGGGTTGCGAGTCCATCTTTATAACGCTGGACCTCGGGGTTCAGGTGGGCATATTGCTTACATACCTGCCTCCCAGCTGCGTGGCATCTGCCCTGCCTGTGCTACTCGAGGAGGTTGCTGGATTGGCGGTGGAGTTCCCCAGGCTTATGGTCTTGGGGGACTTTAATATGCCGTCACTTGGCGAGTCCTCAGGGTTGGCACAGGAGTTCATGGCCACCATGACAACCATGGACCTGACCCAAGTAGTGCAGGGTCCGACGCATGAGGGTGGGCACGCCCCGGATATGGTTTTTCTTTCGGAACAGTTGGGTAATGATCTGGTTTTAAGGGGCTTAGATACCTTGCCTTTGTCATGGACTGATCATTTTCTGCTACGACTGAATTTTACGGCCCCAATCCTTCTCCGCAGGGAGGCGGAATCGATTAGGTGGTTCCGCCCCAGACGCCTGATGGATCCAATTGGTTTTCAGACGGCGCTTGGGGAATTACCGAGCTCGTTCATTCACAATTTGGCGGAGTCCCTGGTAGCGGCATGGAATTTGGCCGCGAAGGGGGCTATTGACCGGATTGCGCCTTTGCGACCTCTCCGTGGTGCTGACCCCAGGAGGTCTCCTTGGTTTACCGAGGAGCTCAGGGGGATGAAGCGCCATAAGAGACGTCTAGAGAAGCGATGGAGACGAAGTAGGTCCGGATCTGATCGAACCAGATTGAGCTCACTTATTAGAGCCTATTTGAAGGCGATTAAGGTGGCAAGATCTTTGTATCTTTCTGCTTTGATCGCGTCTGCGGAATCTCACCCGGCCGCCCTGTTTAGGGTGACCCGGTCCCTCCTTAACCCGAGGGGTCCAGGGCCTCCCTTGCAGGGTAGTGCCGAGGACTTTAACAACTGTTTCGCAGACAAAGTAGCTCAGATCCGGGCTGACCTAGACTCCAATTGTAAAGCAGAGTTGACTGATAACGATTCAGTCGAGGGGACAGGGGCATGCTCTTGTCCGGTCATCTGGGGCGAGTTTGAGACTGTTAATCCTGATGAAGTGGACAGGGCCATTGGAGCTGTGAGTTCCGCCACCTGTTTGTTGGACCCGTGTCCCTCCTGGCTGGTTTTTGCTAGTAGGGAGGTGACACGTACCTGGATCCAGGAGATTGTCAACGCTTCTTTGAGGGAGGGGTCCTTCCCGGCTCCTTTGAAGGAGGCACTCGTGCGCCCCCTCCTCAAGAAGCCTTCCCTGGATCCAGCAATTCTGACCAACTATCGTCCGGTCTCTAACCTCCCCTTTGTGGGGAAGGTTATTGAGAAGGTGGTGGCATTTCAACTCCAGCAGTCTCTGGAGGAAGCCGATTATCTGGGTCCTCTGCAGTCTGGGTTCAGGCCCGGCTACAGCACCGAAACTGCTTTGGTCGCTCTGATGGATGATCTCTGACAGGCCCGGGATGGAGGCCAGTCCTCTTTCCTGGTGCTTCTTGACCTCTCAGCGGTGTTCGATACCATCGACCATGGTATCCTTCTGCGCCGGCTGGAGGGATTGGGAGTGGGGGGCATCGTGTTACGGTGGTTCTCCTATCTTTCTGGTCGGTCGCAGTCGGTGTTAGTGGGGGGTCAGAGGTCCACCTCTAGGTCACTCCCTTGTGGGGTGCCTCAGGGGTCGGTTCTCTCCCCCCTACTTTTTAACATCTACATGAAGCCACTGGGAGAGATCATTCATCGGCATGGAGTGAGATACCATCAGTATGCTGATGATACTCAGCTGTACATTTCCACTCCTGGCCAAATCAGTGAAGCGGTTGAGGTGATGTGCCGGTGTCTGGAGGCTGTGAGGGTCTGGATGGGTGTTAACAGATTGAGGCTCAACCCTGACAAGACAGAGTGGCTGTGGGTGATGCCTCCCACGGACATTTCAATCTGTCCTTCCATTACCCTGGGGGGTAAAGTTATAAACCCCTCGGAGAAGGTGCGCAACTTGGGAGTCCTCGATCCACGGCTGACATTAGAACATCATTTATCGGCTGTGGCGAGGGGGGCATTTGGCCAGGTTCGCTTGGTTCACCAGTTGCGCCCTTATTTGGATCGGGAGTCTCTACTCACAGTCACACATGCCCTTGTCACCTCGAGGCTCGACTACTGCAATGCTCTCTACATGGGGCTACCCTTGAAGAGTGTTCGGAGACTACAATTAGTGCAAAATGCAGCTGCGTGAGCAATTGTGGGCCTTCCACGTTGTGCCCACATTTCGTCAACTCTCCGCATGCTGCATTGGTTGCCTATTGGTCTCCGAGCGCAATTCAAAGTGTTGGTTATTACCTATAAAGCCCTTCATGGCACTGGACCAGGATACTTACGGGACCGTCTTCTGCCACATACTTCCCTTCGACCGGTGAGAGCGCACAGGGTCGGCCTCCTCCGGGTCCTGTCAGCGAAACAATGTCGTCTGGCGGGTCCTAGGGGGAGGGCCTTCTCTGTTGCAGCGCCCACCCTCTGGAACCAACTGCCCCCTGAAGTCCGCGTTTCCCCCACTCTCCCGGCCTTCCGGAAGAATCTAAAAACCTATTTATGCCGGCAGGCCTGGGGATGACTGTGATTGTGTGCGAATGATGAATGTGTTTGGGGTCTTTTTAAACGCTTTTTAGCTTTGGTTTTAGTTTTGAAATGTTGAAATGTTGTTTTATTTATGCTGTTAGCCGCTCTGAGTCTTCGGAGAGGAGCGGCATAAAAATTTAATTAATAAATAAATAATAAATAAATATATTTAACAATCTGGCTCATACCAAATCTAAAGGGCATGGATTACTAGTTTGGAAATAATGCAAACATTAAAATACATTTCTTGCCATGCCAAGAAATGTTGCTTACCTGCATGAGAACAAGGTATTTGTGTTTCATTCCACTGTTCTTATACAGAAAGAGTAAAAAGGTATAAAAGGTGGAAGACATCTTTCCTGGTTGTTGCCTTCATCTCTCTACCAGCCATGAAGAGAGATGGGGTCACCCAACTCTATTTTGATAGAAATAAAAGTTGTTTGCTTGCTGAAACCTCGGCTCAGGAGTTTCTTTGGCTCTTTTAAATTCCTGAGTAATGCTGGAACAATTGTGAGGCTAAGTGGAAAACCTTACATGACCATTTTTCACACTTGCAGCATCCCCATGGTTACCTGATCAAAATTCAGATGCTTGGCAACTGGTTCATATTTATGACGGTTGCAGTGTCCCGCGGTCATGTGATCATCTTTGATGACCTTCTGACAAGCAAAGTCAGTGGGGAAGCCAGATTCACTTAACAACCGGGTTACTAATTTAACAACTGTAGTGATTCACTTAGCAAATGTGGCAAGAAAGGTCATAAAATGGGGTAAAACTTACTTAACAAATGTCTTGCTTAGCAACACAAATTTTGGGCTCAATTGTGGTCATAAGTCAAGGACTACCTGTACAGTAGCAACAAAGTTCCAATTTTTTCTATTTATCTAATAGTCCTAGAAGAAAAGTTTCCAGATTCCATTGTAAGTCTGTCTTTAAAATCTTCTGAATTAAACCATGAATCTGTTCCCAATATTTTTTTGCCTTTTCATATGTACACTACATGTAATAAAAACCTTACACTTGCATTTCCAACAAACATTCAAAATATCCTTATACATCTTTGATAATTTATCAGGTGTTAAATACCACTGGTACATTATTTTATAGAAATTCTCTTTTAAGATTATAATTCAACATGAATTTCAGTCCTTCAGTCCACATATTTTCCTATTGCTCTAACATTATATTACAAACAAAATTTCTTGCCCATTGAATCATACAATATGTGACATACTTTCTAGGTTTAACTGTGACTGTAACAACATTTTATAAACCTTAGCTATAAGATGTTCATAGTATTGTTTCAAATTCATTTTTAGCAGCTTCAAAACCACATTTTTTTATTCAAAGTAAACCTTTCAATTGGAGATAGGTAAACCAGTGACATGTACAACCTTCTGGCTCCAAGTCGACTTTTGATTTGAGAATGGGTTCACCTTGAACAAAGGATATTATTTCACTATAAATCCACCAATTGGAGCTCACTGTCATTTCCTTTCTAAAAAAGGTTTCTTGGGGTGACACCCAAAAAGGTATTTTAGAAAAAAACACGTTTATTTATTCCAAACGCTATAAATGGCACACCTTACAAAATGATTCTTGAAATCCACATTCATCATACCATAAACAGGCATGCCATCCAAACCTCAGTTTATGACCTTCCAAATCCAATAAACTTTTATTCTTTATGGTCACCCTTTCCTTCATCCAAACAAAACAACATGCCTCAAAATACAATTTTAAATCTGAGAGACCCAAACCACCTCTTTCTTTGGCATCCTACAACAATTTATACTTAATTTTTTAGTTTTTTCCATGCCAAATAAATTTAGAAATGTCCCTATGCCATTGCTTCAATGGAGCCTCAATCATCAATATTGGCAAGATCTGAAATAAAAATAACATCTTTGGTAGGACATTCATCTTGATCACACAGATCCTGCCCAATAGAGATGCAATTTATCCCACCTTAGTAAGTCTTTCAGGAGGAGTAATACCTCCTTAAAAAACCTTGGTCCAGCTGGCCCTGCTGGTAGCACCTCATAAGGGCCCCTTTCCAGGGTTACAGGAGAAGATGGCCAATGGTTTTGAAGGCGGAAGAGGGCTTTATGCCCCAATGGGGCATAAAGCAGTAGAATCATCTTCTAGGAGAAGGGAAACTCTGATTTCAAACCTCCACTGCCTTCTGGCTATATCTACTATTGGAAAAGGCTTCAGGAGTTAACCTCGAGGTAAAACTCCGGAGCCGGAGTCCTGGAAGCAGTTCGTGACTGCATATAACCACATTCTGGTAACTCCTGCGACGCAGCTGGAACTAATTGTATTGGCTTCGCCGTTCCATTGGACTATTTCAGTGACGTGGAGAGGGGGGATCTGCTGCCTGGGTAACAGCCCATCCTCCATATCAATCTACCCAGGCCTCGTGCTCTGGAGAGGACACTCCAGCTTTGCATATAGCATTGAAACAACACGGGAAGTGGACTTCCTGTTTCCGCCAGCAGCGTCATCGGCTGGGAGACTCGGGATGCTGAGCTCTTCAGCTGACTTTCTTCTTGTTTGGGGACCCTAAATGGGCCAGAAGCCACCCCGGATAGGTGGCAATGAAGGAAGGTACTTCCAGGGACCTAGGAGAGACGGCGGTCTCTCCGATCGGTCCAGGAGAAGCCTCCCAGAAACCAACAGAAGAAAGGCTAGCTGACTCCTTGTCTAGCCCTAGCTGTAAGCAAATGGAAGTCAAGAAGCTCTACCTAAACTGATTGTAAACAGTGTGTTTGAAGCTGGGTAAGAACTAATTTTCTCTATCCTACTTATTTTCCTGAAAAAAAAAAGAACTCCCAAGAAGCAAAAATGCCTCCGAGAGTGAAAAAAGGGGAGCGATTCTCCCCCACTTTTTGGCTATTGGAAGCGGCGAATTTAACTCTTTAAGGAGAAAAAGAAAACTGAAAAATGATCCAACACTGACACCTGGTGGATGAGGAGCTATAAAACTTTTATTTGTGGCTTTTAAAATCTTAAAATACAGCTGTTCAGAGAAAGTGATATTTACAGAAACAATGGATGTTTTACAAGAGGAAATATATGATATGCTGCAATCCATTCAAAGGACAATGATCTTAAACCATAAAGAAACACAAAACAACTTTGAAAGTATAAGTCAACTTATCTCCAATTTCAGCTCACTTCAAAAAAATCCTCGGGAGAACACAGCAGAGATGATGGAATATAAATCAGAGGGAAAAGGCTTAAAGATGGACTTTTACAAAATTAAGTATGACTTAATTCAAGTGGAAGGAAAGACAATTTATACTTCAACATCACAAAACAAATTGGAAGACAAGAGAAGGGATTCTAATGGAAAAAAGAGTGCAAGTGCGCAGGATAGAGATACTGATTTACTTTCTACATCTACAGAAACATCTATGATCGTATGGGAAAACCTTTGGATCCAGCAAAGTATATTGATCAAGAAAGATTCGGGGCAAAGAAAAGAGATTAAGAAAAAAGATAATGGGACATATCAGAGAGAATATTTAAAAAAGAAACGTGTTTGAATATGGTTAAAGAAATTGAAAAAATTTGAAACAGACCATTCTAAGAGGGATGAAATGTTTTAGATACTTAAATGTGATTGAATTCAAGAAAAGTACATATATATATAAGTGAATTAGAGTTAAGGCAGCAGTTCTCAACCTGTGGGTCGCGACCCCATTTGGGGTCGAACGACCATTTCACGGGGGTCGCCAAACACCGCAGTCCGCCATTTTTTTGGGGGGTTGGCCATTTTTTGGGGGGTCGGCCATTTTTTCCCCTTTGCGATGCGGGCCGTCGCGCCGCGCATGCGCGATGCAGGCCCGCCATTTTTTTTGGTCGGCCATTTTTATTTTCATTTTTTTGGTCGGCCATTTTTTTCCCCTTTGCGATGCGGGCCATCGTGCCGTGCATGCGTAATGCGGGCCCGCCATTTTTTTTGGGGTCGGCCATTTTTTTTTGGTCGGCCATTTTTTTCCCTTTGTGATGCGCCCCGTCGCGCCGCGCATGCGCGATGCGCCCCGTCGCGCCGCGCATGCGCGATGCGCCCCGTCGCGCCACGCATGCGCGATGCGCCCCGTCGCGCCACGCATGCGCGATGCGCCCCGTCGCGCCACGCATGCGCGATGCGCCCCGTCGCGCCACGCATGCGCGATGCGGGCCGGGGTCGAGCCCTGGAAAAGGTTGAGAACCGCTGAGTTAAGGGATTAGATGACTAGATTTATTTGAATAGAATGTCTAAAGATTAACTATATTCTTAACTATGATTAAAAAGAATAAGAAATTCGAGAAAATAAATACAATTAATCTAGGAGGGATATATATTCTAAGTACTATATTATTTCTTATGTTTTGTTATTACTGCTTTCCTCTCTTCTTTTTCACTTTTTTTTAAAGAAAAGAAATGTATTAATATGATGATGATTGTTTAGGAATATTGGAACACTTTAAGAAGGATGAAATATTTTAGATATTTAAAGGTGACTGAACTCAAGAAAAATATATATAATACATATAAAATGTTTTGAATTAGAGTTAAGGGATTAGATGATTAGATTTATTGAATAGAATGTTTAAAGATTAAATATATTTTTAACTATGATTAAAAAGAATTAGAAATTCGAGAAAATAAATACTACTAAGCTAGGAGAGATATACCAGTATATGTTAAGTACTATGTTATTTTCTCTGTTCTGTTACAACCGCTTTCTTCTATTCTTTTTTATTTATTTTTTTATTTTTTTTCTCATTCTTTTTCTCTTCCCCTCTCTTTTTACTTTTATATTTAATACTTAAGAAACATACAAATGTGAAATGGCTTATATGGAAAAAATAGAATCAAGTCTGTCCATGTAAATGTAACTAATTGCTACCAGTAAAAATAATTAGAACTTGGTGGGAGAAATAAACTAAAATAAGGACTGTAACAGGATTGATGATAAGGCAATCCAAATGAATGGAAAGAAAAGAAATGTATTAATATGATTATTTTTTAGGAATATTGGAAAAATATATACTAAATTGTCATTTATTAAAACAATAAGAATTGTATTAACGCAATGTTTGCAAAAAAAGGATGTTTTCAGGGAAAGAGGAAAGTAAATAAAATTAAGATATGAAATACAGACTATAGAAATTATTTTTTAAGGACTGTTTTTACAAATGCAACCCAGACACCACACTGTTTACCAACTATTGAATGACTTATGTTTGTGTAAAAAACTAATAAAAATTATAATTAAAAAAAAAGAAACAACACGGGAAGTGGCAGTTACCAGTTATATGTCTTTGCTTGATTGGCATAGAGCATGATGCCAGGGGCCACTTTCGATGGTGGGAGAGGTCATAGTACCTCATTGGGCAGCTACCGCCCGCCTTAAGCTGGGCAGCCCCCAGCCAGTAAGGTGCCGCCCTGCCACGGTCTGTTAACCTCACTGGGTGCATGGGGTTTAGGGTTAAAGCCGACAAGCAGATCAATAACTCTAGCAATAAACACAAGAAAATTTTTGCCCTAAAGTTGGGCACTTGGAATGTTCGGACAATGACCCCCGGCCTTTCTGACGATCTGCAAGAAATAGATGACGTACGCAAGACAGCTGTCATCGACATGGAGCTGAGCAGAATGCAGATGGACATAGTTGCCCTTCAAGAGACAAGGCTGTCAGACTCGGGATCTGTTAAGGAGAGAAATTTCTCTTTCTTCTGACAGGGAAAACCATTGAATGAGACTAGGGAATACGGGGTTGGCTTTGCGGTCAGAAACACCCTATTAGGATTCATTACTCCACCTGCTGCTGGAAGTGAAAGAATTCTGTCCTTGCAGCTACACTTACCAGCAGGATTGGTTACTCTTATTAGCGCATACGCACCGACATTATCATCTTCAGTAGAATCCAAAGACAAATTCTACGACGATCTTGCTGCTATTATCAAGAAAATACCTGAGAAAGAACCACTGTTTATTCTTGGTGACTTCAGTGCCAGAGTTGGAGCTGATTATAGTTCTTGGCCCACTTGCTTAGGTCAGTTCGACTTCGGGAAGATGAATGAAAATGGCCAACGCCTGCTGGAGTTCTGCTGCTACTACAGTTTTTGTGTTAGCAATACATTCTTTAAAACAAAGCCTCAACACAGTGTCTCTTGGAGACACCCAAGATCGAAGCATTGGCACCAGCTTGACTTGATTCTTACCAGGCGCTCCAACCTTCCCAGTGTTACAATCACACGCAGCTATCAGGGTGCTGATTGCGATACAGACCACTCCTTGGTGTGCAGCAAAATAAAACTGAAAATAAAGAGATTGCATCACTCGAAGGAAGGAAGGAAGACCACGTATCGATACTAGCAAGACCCACTATCAGGGCAAAGTGGAGGATTTTGCACAAGCGCTAAAGGAGACTCTCCCAGGCCCGGCTGAAGCAAATGCATCTGAACGTTGGGTATATTTCAAGAACGCTGTTTATAACACCGCCTTGTCAATATTTGGGAAAGAGACCAGAAAGACAGCAGATTGGTTTGAAGCCCATTCAGAGGACCTGATGCCAGCCATCGAGGAAAAAAGGAGAGCTTTAATTGCATATAAAGCCTGTTCCAGCGAGCGCAACCTACAGGTTCTGCGAGCTGCATGTAGCAAAGTCCAACAGACCACCAGGAGATGTGCTAAGGACTATTGGCTGCAGCTTTGCTCTTGGATCCAGATAGCAGCTGACACAGGCAACATCAAGGGGATGTATGATGGCATTAAGCAGGCCTTAGGTCCAATACAGAAGAAATCTACCCCTCTGAAGTCTGCCACAGGCGAGGTTATTTGGGACCGAGCACAGCAGATGGCATGCTGGGTGCAGCACTACTCTGAGCTATATTCCAGAGAAAATGAGGTAACTGAAGAAGCATTAAATAATATTGAGTGCCTGCCTGTCTTGGAGGAGCTCGACAGTGAACCAGCTCTAGAAGAATTAAACGCGTCCTTGGACTCCCTTGCCTCCAGCAAGGCACCCGGGAAAGATAACATCCCTTCCAAAATCCTGAAGTGCTGCAAAGAGAGCATCCCCACTGAATTGCATGAAATTTTCTGCCTTTGTTGGAGGGAAGGTGGAGTACCACAGGACATGAAGGATGCAAATATCGTCACACTATATAAGAACAAAGGCGACGGGTGATTGTAACAACTATTGCGGCATCTTTCTTAGTGTTGTAGGGAAGCTGCTTTCCCACGTCGTACTGAAGAGGCTCCAGGTGCTTGCAGAGAGAGTCTATCCAGAATCACAGTATGGATTCCGAGCCAACAGATCCACCATTGACATGGTATTTTCCCTAAGACAGTTGCAGGAGAAATGCAGGGAACAAAGAAAGCCACTTTTCATAGCCTTCATAGATCTTACGAAGGCTTTTGACTTGGTTAGTAGGGAACGGCTTATATAAAATTCTCTTCAAGATTGGATGTCCACCTCAGCTCCTCAACATCATCAGGTCCTTTCATGAGGATATGAAGGGCACTGTTGTTTTTGATGGCCTAACATCAGATTCCTTTGACATTCGAAGTGGAGTGAAGCAGGGCTGCGTCCTCGCACCAACTTTATTTGGGATCTTTTTTGCTGTCATGCCGAAACACGCTTTTGGAACTGCAACAGAGGTTATCTATCTCTGGACCAGATCAGATGGAAAACTCTTTAATCTCTCTAGATTGAGAGCAAAGTCTAAAGTCCAGCTGAAATGCCTATGGGATTTCCTCTTCGCTGACGATGCTGCCATTACTGCTCACTCTGCCTAACATCTATAACAACTTATGGACTGTTTTAGTAAGGCCTGCCAAGACTTTGGTCTAACAATCAGCCTGAAAAAAGCACAAGTCATGGGTCAGGATGTGGATTCACCTCCCTGTATTACAATCTCTGCACAGGAACTGGAGGTTGTCCATGACTTTGTGTACCTCGGCTCAACTATCTCTGACACTCTCTCTTTAGATACTGAGATGAATAAATGTATTGGTAAAGTGGCCAACACATTTTCCAGACTTACAAAGAGAGTATGGCTTAATTCGTTGACAGAACATACAAAGATCCAGGTCTATAGAGCCTGCATCTTGAGCACACTCTTGTACTGCAGTGAGTCTTGGACTCTTCACGTACGGCAGGAGAGAAAGCTGAACACTTTTCATATGCACTGTCTCTGACGTATTCTCGGCATCACCTGGCATGACAAAGTCCCAAATAGCACAGTCCTGGAATGTGCTGGAATCTCTAGCATGTATACACTATTGAAACAGCGATGTCTACGCTGGATTGGGCATGTCGTGAGAATGGCTGATGGTTGAATTCTGAAAGATCTCCTGTATGGAGAACTAGTGCAGGGAAAGCGCCCCAGAGGGAGACCTGAGCTGCGATATAAGGATATCTGCAAGAGGAACCTAAAGGCCTTGGGAATGGACATTAACAGCTGGGAATCCTTGACCTGTGATCATTCAGCCTGGAGGCTAAAGACGCAGCATGGCCTTCTCCAATTTGAAGAGAAACTTGTGCGGCAGGCTGAGGCAAAGAGGCAGTCCTGGAACCAGCGAAATCTGGGGGCTGGACAGGGGACAGATGGTATCTGCCCTTAGTGTGGAAGGGTCTGCCATCTTTGGGACGTTGGGTTCCATAATTACTGTTAGTATAATTATTCCTCCTGTGGGTTCTGTTTTGGACTCTACTACAAGTTTTATCTTAGGAGGGACTAATACAGGCACAGCTATAGTTATTGCGGCAGGATTAACATCTGGCATGCCTGTTTTTATTTTTTTATTACTATGTTTTTAAATTGTTTTAATTACTATTTGTTTAAATTTTTAAATAATTCAAGTTGTTTAATACTGTTTTAACTTATTTTTGTTGGATGTTATGAATGATGTGGGGGGGGATTGACTGATTGTGGAGTGAATCGGGTTGAATGGATGGTTAGTTTATTGTTTTTAATGTGTTTAGTTTAAAGAGTGGGAGAGATAAATTAATGATATGGATGGAGTTGTGGTTGAGTGGAATGAATGTGATGAACTGGCTAGCCTGCCTGGCATGGCAGAGGCGGAGGGGAGGGGAGACGCTGGCTCTGGGGTGATAGAGGGCCAAAGTATACCGGTCTTGCTGGGGAGAGGCAGATATGGTGGGAGCCATAGGGTAGGCCATTCCCGGGGAACAAGAGCTCGCTGTCTAAAAGCGATCCCTTGCTCCGACCCTGTGAGTTCAACCCGAAGTACTGGTAATGGGCGAAATCCGGACCCTGGGCTCAGGCTGCTGCTGCTCAATGCCAGGTCGGTTGTAAATAAAGCTCCCCTCATCCATGATCTTCTCCTGGATGAGGAGGCCAACCTCGCATGTGTGACCGAGACCTGGCTGGGCCCGGAGGGAGGAGTTCCTCTCTCTGAGATGTGTCCAGCCGGGTTTCAGGTATGGCACCAGCCACGACCCCAGGGAAGGGGGGGAGGAGTGGCTATTATAGCCAAGAAGACTTTTAGCCTACGCAGGCTCGGTGTTTCTGAGATTGCGGGTTGTGAGTTGCTCCTTGTGAAGTTGGACCTAGGGGTTCAGGTGGGCTTGTTGCTCACGTACCTGCCTCCCAGCTGCGTGTCAACAGCCCTGCCTGCGCTACTTGAGGGGGTTGCTGGGCTGGCGGTTGAGTTCCCCAGGCTTATTGTCTTGGGGGACTTAAATCTTCCATCGCTCGGCGAATCCTCTGGGTTGGCGCAGGAGTTCATGGCCACCATGGCAACCATGAACCTGACTCAGGTAGTTCAGGGTCTGACTCACGAGAGGGGACACACTCCCGACATGGTATTCCTCTCAGAACAGTTGAGCAATGATCTGAATTTAAGGGGCTTAGATATTTTGCCTATGTCATGGTCAGACCATTTTCTGTTGCGGCTTGTTTTCAAGGCTCCAATCCTCCCCCGCAGGGAGGCGGAACCGATTAGGTGGTTCCGCCCCAGACGTCTGATGGATCCAGAGAGTTTTCAGAGGACGCTTGGGGAAATACCGGATTCTCTCATTCACAGTTCGGCAGAGTCCCTGGTTACGGCCTGGAATATGGCTGCGAAGGGGGCTCTTGACCGGATTGCGCCGCTGCGACCTCTCTGTGGTAGCAGACCCAGGAGATCTCCTTGGTTTACTGAGGAACTCAGGGGGATGAAGCGCCAGAAGAGACGCCTAGAGAAGCGATGGAGGAAAAGCAAATCCGTATCTGACTGAACACTTGTAAGATCTTATATCAAGACTTATCAGGACTTCCGGTGGCTCCGCTGGCGCCGCTAGGGTCTCCTCTGTGAGACTCCGTCATCTGGATCTGTAAAGCCACGAAAAACAGCGCACACCAGCTGTTTTTTCGCGGTGAAAAATCCCCTCTCCGGGCAAAGGAGAGGTGTAGAGCATCGGGAGCAAGGTTGAGCCTTCTTAAACCCCTGGAAAATAAGTTTCCAGGGATTAAGAGTGAGCTCCCTATAGCTCCGGAGGACGCTCCTATCCAGAGACGCTTCTGTCCTCGGACAGAGAAAGACGCCGCGACCACTTCTGCTTTTTTAAAAGTTAACACTGGAGAGACTGTAAGCAGGCTGAATGACTACAGGAGTCTTAAATGGATTACAAGTATTTTTATTGTTTCTTTTTGGTTATACATTTCTAACGTCTACAATCAACATAATGTTTCAAAATGGCGTTTAGCTTTCACTATTTTCATTGTTAAGAAAAGTGCTGGAAGTGAAAGTGGAACTGTTACTTTTTTCTCTCTTCCTGTTTTCTCAAGCGCAGCTAGAGAGACGGCTGTGATTATTTGAAATTTAAAATGGAGTGGAATTTACAGCCAAATGCTAAACCTATGTTGGATCGTACTGATGAATTTTATGAAAAAGGGTCTGATACACAGAAGATTTTTACCCAAGACTTTAAAGAGATTAAAGCATCTTTGAAAGAGATTAAAGCATCTTTGAAAGAGGCTTTTACAGAAATATTAATTAAATTAGCTAAATTCTTTCCTCCAAATGAAGTTGATGTACAACCGACTGCTGAACAATTTATTTTACAATTTGAACATGGAGAAGAGTTAGATCAATTAACTGGAATTTTTTCTTCAAATGAAACTGATTTACAATTGTCTGCTGACTATTATACAACACAAGAGAAATCAGAAGATCAACAGGGAAGAGAAGAGGATAGTTTTGAGAATAAAGACTACAACTGGATTTTGCTAGATGGAAAGTTTGTTTATGGAGAGCAAGAGGTTTTGTTTCTAGAAGGGGAATTCTGTCCAGCCGGGCAGCAAGAAGAGGATTTAATTGATAAAAGAGAGACTTTGTTTCACTTTATGAAGCAATTAGACTATAAATGGATTCGGTTTGATGAACAGTTTATTTATGGAAAGCAAGAGGATTTGATTCAAGAAAGGATGACTCAATTCAAGAAGCAATTTATTCATGGGCTCGAAGAAATAAAGAAGAGAGATTTATTATTTGGAAGGGTGGCCTTGTTATGGCGGTGTATTTGGTTAAAAAGAAAACCTAGAATTCGTTTGAAGTAATGAAATTTAAAACTGTATGTAAGGATTTATGGGTAATTTAAAATTATGGACTGAATTAAGGACTAAGATTACGAGTAAGATGATTAATGGTTGACATAATTAAATTGATGAAGGATGTATTTGTTTTGATGATATACCGTGTTTCCCCTAAAGCAAGACAGGGTCACACTTTATTTTTATCCCCAAAAGCCCCACTATGTCTTACTTTCGGGGTACGGCTTATATTGATTGGAAAACAATTGTCAGTTTTATTTTAAGTATTTTAAGTATATTAAGTATTTTAAGTATTTTAAGTATTTAAGTATTTTAAGCAGGAGGCGGAAGTGGGCAGGAGTAATATGTCTTACTTTCGTGGTACGGCTTATATTAGCCGACCCCCTGAAAACCCCGATACGTCTTACAATCTTACTATCGGGGAAACACGGTAGGTTTGACATTAGATGGAATGTAAGTTAGAAATGGTACAAATAGTTTGTTTTTATGAGAGAGCCCAGAAGTTGATTGATTAAATGAAATTTATAATTAAATGAGAGAATTAAGGTTAATCTAAGATTATGGGTTGATTTAAAGATTGAGATTATAAGTAAGTTGTAAGATAGGATGTTTAAATGATATATCAAGATTTGACTTAGATTGACGGTTTAGATGTAAATGATAAATATTATTCTTAACAAGATGAGTTGTTTGTTTAATAAGGAATTAAGCTTAATTTAAGATTTAGGGCTGAATTAAAGATAAATTTTATAAGTAAGGTTTAGAAGAGGATGTTTAAATGAAGATACATATTAAGATATATTATGATAAATTAAATTGAATAAGAATATAACTATTATTATTATTATTATTATTATTATTTTTTGAATTGAGGGACTTATTGATATTGTTATTTTTAATATTATCTGTTTAATTTCAATAAGATGAGTTTTTTTTGTGTTTTGTTTAAGGGATTGATTTGACTCAGAGAATGTATATGTTATATAGTTTAAAATTCTTGTTAAGACTATATAATAATTTTGTTTGACGTAGTGGGGTTTTCTTGTGTTATACCCTGTAATCATTCTGGGAAGTCGAGGGTTAGGGAGGGATTATAATCTTAGAGATGATGGTTTCTCAACTGTATTTGGGGTTGGTGGAAGAATATTTAATTATTGTTATTAAAGGGTTGTTTGGGTGGCCTTTGGTGGAGTGAAGGTTGATTTAAGTGGAAGTTGACAAGAAAGGGGAATAGGATGGAGATAGAGAAGGATGAAGGTTAACTGTTTGAGATGTTTATTTTCAGTTGAGTTATTACTACTAGAAGTACTGGAAATTGTATTTATGTTTTGTTGATGATTGTCTGTTTGTATATTAAAAAATATCAATAAAATACATTTAAAAAAAAAGACTTATCAGGTGGTGCTCAAGGCGGCAAGATGCGCGTATCATTCCGCCTTGATTGCATCTGCGGAATCCCGCCCAGCCGCCCTGTTCAGGGTAACTCGCTCCCTCCTTAATCAGGGGGGGGGTTGATGCACCCTTGCAGGGTAGTGCTGAGGACTTTAATAAGTTTTTCGCGGATAAAATCGCCCAGATTCGGATGGACCTTGACTCCAATTGGAATGCAGTATCGGCTGATAATGATTCAGTCGAGATGACAGGGACTCGTCTTGATCCTGTTGTGTGGGAGGAGTTTGACCCGGTAGCACCTGATGAAGTCGACAAGGCCATTGGAGCTGTGAGCTCCGCCACCTGTTTATTGGACCCGTGCCCCTCCTGGCTGGTTTCGGCCAGCAGGGAGGTGACGCGGGGCTGGGTTCAGGAGATTGTCAACGCTTCTTTGAGGGAGGGGTCCTTTCCGGCTCCCTGCAAGGAGGCAATTGTGCGCCCCCTCCTCAAGAAGCCTTCCCTGGACCCAGCTGTTTTAAACAACTACCGTCCTGTCTCCAATCTTCCCTTTATAGGGAAGGTTGTTGAGAAGGTGGTGTCACTCCAGCTCCAATGATCCTTGGATGAGGCCGATTATCTGGGCCCTCAACAGTCAGGATTCAGGCTCGGCTACTCCACGGAAACTGCTTTGGTCGCGCTGACGGATGATCTCTGGCGGGCCCGGGATAGGGGATTATCCACTATCCTGGTGCTACTTGACCTCTCAGCGGCTTTCGATACCATTGACCATGGTATCCTTCTGCACCGACTGGAGGGGTTGGGGGTTGGAGGCACTGTTTTGCGGTGGTTCACCTCCTACCTCACTGGTCGGTCACAGTCGGTGTTGGCAGGGGGTCAGAGGTCAACCCCTAGGTTCCTCCCTTGTGGGGTCCCTCAGGGATCGGTCCTCTCCCCTCTGCTGTTTAATATCTACATGAAACCACTGGGCGAGATCATCCGACAACACGGGGTGAGATATCATCAGTATGCTGATGATACCCAGCTTTACATCTCCACCCCGTGTCATTTCAGTGAAGCAGCGGAAGTGATGTGCCGATGTCTGGAGGCTGTTAGGGTTTGGATGGGTGCCAACAGGCTCAAACTCAACCCCGACAAGACGGAGTGGCTATGGGTTCTGCCTCCCAAGGATATTTCAATCTATCCGTCCATTAGCCTGGGGGGGGGAGCTTTTGACCCCCTCGGAGAAGGTCTGCAACTTGGGCGTCCTCCTCGATCCACAGCTAAATTTGGAACATCATCTTTCGGCTGTGGCGAGGAGGACATTTGCCCAGGTTCGCCTGGTGCACCAGTTGCGGCCCTATTTGGACCGGGAGTCTCTTCTCACAGTCACTCATGCCCTTATCACCTCGAGGTTCGACTACTGCAATGCTCTCTACATGGGGCTACCTTTGAAAAATGTTCGGAGACTTCAGGTAATGCAGAATGCAGCCGCGCGAGCAGTGTTGGGCTTGCCTAGAAATGCCCACATTTCGGCATCACTCCGCGAGCTGCATTGGCTGCCAATTGGTCTCCGAACCCAATTCAAAGTGTTGGTTATGACCTATAAAGCCCTACATGGCATTGGACCAGGTTATTTACGGGACCGTCTGCTGCCCCATGAATCCCAGAGGCCGGTTAGGGCCCACAGAGTGGGCCTTCTCCAGGTCCCGTCAGCCAGACAGTGTCGCCTGGCGGGGCCTAGGGGAAGGGCCTTCTCTGTTGCGGCCCCAGCCCTCTGGAACCAACTTCCCCCGGAGATCCGTGTCGCCCCCACCCTCTTCGCCTTTCGTAGATTGCTTAAAACATACTTTTGCCGGCAGGCCTGGGGCAGCTAACACCTTGCCCCTAGCCAGTGTATGTTTGTGTATGTTTGTGGAGTGATTGGTTTCTTTTAGCTCAAGGGTTTTTTATAGATATGTGTTTATTGTAATTTCTATCATGCTGTGAGCCGCCCTGAGTTCTTTGGAATAGGGCGGCATAGAAATTAAATAAATAATAATAATAATAATAATAATAATAATAATTCTCGAATTGGCCTTTTTAGCCACACCAGATGCTGCCTTAGGACCTCTTTCCAGAGCATGATACCATAGTCTCTCGAGACTGAAGGATGCCAATGAATAAGTCTTTCTTAATATCATTTCAAACTGGTACATAGTTATTTTGAAACAGTTTACAGTTTGTGTTTGACAATATCACTCCAAGAGCACATCTGGTTGTCAGAGTGGACCCTGCCTACCAGAGACTCATGGCGTTCAGAGGCGGCCCAGCCAAAGAAGAGTTCTTCAAAGGCCGCTGAAGTTGAATTTCCACTAATTGCCTCCCAGGAGTCGCGCTCTCCTGATCGTAGAGCAGCTAAGTGGGTGGCGCCATTAGAGGAGTCGGGTGAGTGGAAGTATCTGACAGCAATCCGAAGCCAGTCAGTCGAGCATCTAAGGGAGATATTCAGAGGGCTAGACGTGGGAAGCAAGGAGCAGGCCACCCACCTGTTACTGACCAGCGAGCGAGATGATAGGCACCTCCAAGACCGTTCCCAGTCCAGGAGAAGCCCCATTCCCATTGGTGGGGCCAGGGCTGCTTCCCCGCGACCGAAGCCACCAGCTTTAACCTCAAGCCCAGTGCAGAGGAGAAGCCTGGATCATCGGCAGCAGCATGCCAGCCCCAACTGTTGTCAGCAGTCGCTGAGTCCTGACCGCCACCGGCGACGTGACAGCCCAAGACATCAAGATCAGTATGTTAGCTCTGAACAGCGTCACCCCTATATGAGCCCTGACCGTTACCCACGCCACCATAGCCCAGACTATCACTGGCACAGGGAGAGCCCTGATTGTCACTGATACTAGGACAGCCCGGACTGTCACTATCACCGTCGAAGCCCTGAGCCTTGCCATCGGTGACACAGCCCTGAATACTGTCACCGACGCTACACCAGCCCAGAGCCCATGCCAAGGTTTGATCAGGCAGGGGGCATTCAATGTGGCCTGATGCAACAGTATGGATGGCTGCACGCCTTGCTAGACAGGCAGCAACCTGTAACACCCCCACCTTTAAACCCACTTTTGACAGAGACCCTGAGAATTTAACTTTCTTTTTGAACCAAGTGAGTTCCTACCTGAACCGAAATGCCAACGCCTACTCGGACCCTGCCGCGATGGTCAATGTCATAGTGGTAAACCTGGAGGGAGAGGCATTGTGGTGGCTGAATAGCTTGCACAACGAATAGGCACCAGAGCTATGGGACTACAACCTATTCATCCAAGGGCTAAGGGCCAGGTTTGAGGACGAATCCATAGCTCTGCAGGCAGAGAAGGACATTCACGAAGTGAAACAGGCAGGTAGACCAGCGAAGGAATATGTGTGTGGATTCTGGAGGGTCACTGGTCATATTGAGTGGTGGCCAGAATGATCCCTGGTGCATCATTTCAAGAATGGCCTGGACGCCCATCTGTTCCAAGCCTGTGTCTATCGTGGGATTCCTGACCAACTGCAGGAGTGGTACCAGGGTGGCAGTAAAGATGGACATCGACCTGACCCACTATAAGAAGCCGACAACTCCTGCATTGGGACTGAGGCCAGAACCAGCAAGACGACCACCACCTCGACGACCCCCACGGCAGGTGCGGTGGAACCTCCTAGGCCGTCTTCAGCCCCACCGATCAAAGGTTTTTGATGTGGCCAGCTGGATCACTGGGCAGCAGCTTGGCCTGTCCCGTTCCTGCAGCAGAGAGGTGGCTCAGCCCCACCAGAGAAAAGAAAAGTAATCCAGCCATCTGCCAGGGAGAAGTCAAGTTGGGTCATGCAAGAACCAGTTGCCCAAGTCACCTTGCCCTCTCAAGAGAGAGTCGAAACCCCAGCTGATTCAGGCACCGTGTTGGCTCCCTATGACAGTGATGATGAGGGGGAGAATGACCTGATGGTGAGTCGACCTAGTCCACCTTTTTCCGTTTCAGCCAAACTTATAGTTCCTAAGACAGGAACTCAAATGGACCTATGGGTACTGGTAAACTCGGGGTGCTCATGATGCATTATCAGCCTGCCAATTGCTCTCAAATTGGGCATTCGGACTAGGTTACTCTCCAAACCCATGAAGTTTGAACAGGCAGATGGGTCTTTAATGGGAGGAACCCTAGTCACTCACCTAACTGAGCCAGTGCGGCTAGAAATAGGTGAACATTGGGAACTTATCAGTTTTGTCGTGGCTCCGAAAATGACTGAAGCAGTGATTCTAGGCCTAGCTTGGTTAGACAAGTGGAAACCCTTTATCTCAGTGGTTCTCAACCTTTTTAATGCCGTGACCCCCAACCGGTCGTAAGTCGAGGACTACCCAACCGGTCGTAAGTTGAGGACTACCCAACCGGTCGTAAGTCGAGGACTATTTCCCTGCCCGGGAGCACCGCGCATGTGTGGTGCCGCCCCCTGCGCTGGCCGAGGCGTAGCTGGCAAGGGGCAGTGATGGCACAGGGCGACCACCGGCTGGGCCACCAGCTGGCCCAGCCCAAGGGAGGTAAAGCACCCACCGGGCCCCACGCGCGCCAGCAACCATCCCTGCGCCCGCTGGCCTCCCACCTCCCACCCCTGGCCCTCTTTTACTTACATTTTTAGTAGTTGTTCAGCAGGGAGGGGTGGAAACTTCCAGACAGCTCGCCTTCGCTGCAGACAACTTGCCGCACCATTTGCAGACTGGGACTTTTGGCGGGCTCAGCAGGGCAGAGACAGCCTGGACAATTCCTATTGGCTTTTGAAAGCCAATAGAATTAGACTCTATTCAAGAGAATCTATTCTATTGGCTTTCAAAAGCCAATAGAATAAGAGGGAGTAGCACAGCTAAGGAAAAGGGGGAAAAATGGCGGACTGTGTTTGGCGACCCCCGTGAAATGGTCGTTCGACCCCAAATGGGGTCGCGACCCACAGGTTGAGAACCGCTGCTTTATCTGGTGGGCGAAAGGGATGAGAACCCTAAGATTGCCCATAGGACCATCCCCTCCCAGTTCCTCCTTTGACATTAGCGGCAAGATGGAGCTGCCAGCCACCGCGATAAAGATAGCCACCATCCCCCTGCCTGGAGAGCCACTCATCCCCAGCAAATATCGAGACTTGGCAGAAGTGTTCAACGAAAAGGAATGTGATGTCCTACCACCCCACAGACCAAATGACTGCGCCATTGAGATTTTACTGGGAGCCAAGTTACCAAAGCCAAAAATGTATGCAATGACCCCCCTCGAAGTGGAGGAGTTGCGGCAATACATTGACAAGAATTTGGCCAGAGGATTCATTGAGCTGGCAAAATTCCAAGTAGCAGCTCCAGTACTATTCAAGGAAAAGAAAGCTGGGTCACTCCGCCTCTGCATTCATTATAAGCGGCTCAACTGCGTGAGTGTGGAAAATATGTACCCCCTCCCTCTACTGAAGGATATGTTAACCCATCTGGCAAAGGGGCGAATTTTTACTAAATTAGATCTGAGAGAGGCTTATTACTGCGTGAGAATAAGAGAAGGTGATGAATGGGAAACTGCTTTTAACAGCCCTTTGGGCAGCTATCAGTTCAAAGTTATGCCATTTGGATTACAAGTGGCTCCTGCTGTGTTCATGCAGCTGATTAACCAGGTGCTACACGATCATTTGTACAAAGGTGTTTTGGTGTATCTTGATGACATCTTAATCTATACCGAGACTATGGCAGACTATGTATGTTTAGTGTGAGAGGTGTTGAAAAAACTGCTAAACGCTAAACTCTACATCAAACTGTTAAAGTGAGAATTTCATCAGACACATTTGGATTATTTGGGCTATAGAATTTCCAACGATGGCATTGAGATGGATCCAGCTAAAGTGAAAGCTGTAATTGAATGGCAGCCTCTAAAAACTCGAAAACAGCTACAATGGTTCCTGGGGTTTGCCAATTTCTACCGTCAATTCATCCCATCATTTGCTGAGATTGCTTTACCCCTGACAGAGCTGTTAAAAACTGGCAAAGATGGGGGAAAACCACAACCTGGTCAGCCACTACAATGGACTATGGAATGCCAAACCACTTTTGAGAATTTAAAAAGACTATTTGCTGTTGAACCAGTCTTGAAGAACCCCTACCCAGAGGAACTATTTGTTATTCAAGCCGATGCCAGCAATGTGGCTGTAAGAGCAATACTATTCTGATCCTGAGTTAAAACGCCTCATAAATCAGATCAGATAGATAAACTCAATGGAAATGATTTCATAACAGAAAAACATATTTATTCAGAGAGATTACTTGCATTTATGCTGGTGGCTTCTGGACAAATACATCTCTGTTCATCCCCATAGGTGAAAAAATGATGCTCTCTCCATACCATCTTTATAGTGGAACAGGGTCATCGGGTGACATCTGATGGCCCATGCTCCTCTTTAGACAAAGACATTCCAAACTGACTTGTGTCCAGGAAGTCTCCCAATGCCTTTTAGAAACTCCTCCCACTGACCCATTAACATGGAATGACTGACTAGCTGAAACTACATTTCCCATAAGCCATCTCTTAAGGAAACAGCACTTAACCCAATAAATGCCAGATATTCTAACATACAGATATATGCTCTCTAGTTAGGGTTACATAGAGTTATACGATCCAGAACACTCTCCACTTGGAAATTTACATTTCCACTACTAACTAACTGAAATAGCAAAAAACATAGCATTAAGGCATGCAAAACTCATTGTTAACTAACTTGTGACTAAATAGGTAAAATATAGTATCAAACATGCATAACTATAAAGTAAATATAAAAACATGCACAATTATAACAGAAATAAGCAAGTGTTACATCAAACAATGCATAAACACAATACATAGTTTGAGGTTTGATCTTCTAGTTCGATCTTCATCAGCAACGGGACCAAATCGGTGATCAGCCTGTTACAAGAGTCTTTGAGTCACGACCTGACTCACGTGGCTTCACGATTTGGACCTCAGCTTGACAAACTAGTTCATCACTGGGTGGGCCCGGTGCGCAAGTCCCATGGGCCAATAGTTCTGGTATGCATTTTTGTCTCTCAGCGAGACAAGGTCTTCTTCCTGTAAAAGAAACTGGAACCAAATCTGGAACAGAAAAACTGGAACCCAAAATTTCTCAGGAACAAAGGGAACTGGATTCATAGGATACTCAGGAACCGAAGAACCTGGAAAAACAGGAACAGATGAAGCTGGAAACTCAGGAACAGCTGGAACTGAAGAATCAGGATCGAGAACATCTGGAAACTCAGGAACAGCTGGAGCTGAAGAATGAGGAGCATCAGCAGGAACTGAAGAATCGGGAACATCAGCTGGAACTGAAGAATCAGGAACAACAGCTGGAACTGAAGAATCAGGAACAACAGCTGGAACTGAAGACTCAGGATACTCAAGAACCGAAGGGTCTGGAACCACCCATGGAGTTTTGAAGAGGGCTGCTACTGTTGTCATCAGGGTAGTGAGGACTTCATGTGTGAGTGTGGGTGTCTTTAACAACATAGAGTCCATGATTTTGCAGGGTGCACCAATCATGCGCTCCCACACTTCGCCTATGCACGCTTCGCCCATGTGAGATGCATGGGGAAGGCAATTTTTGGCCTTCAGACATTTGTCAGTTGCTGGATCATGACAAATATCTTCAACAGTCAGTAAGTCCTTGCAGGCTCCTACAAGGCTAATTCTTGGGATGCTAAGACAAGTGATCAAGGTGATCAAAACTAAGCCTAATCTCAGGTGCTTCCGCTTA
Source organism: Bothrops alternatus (assembly GCA_034064705.1). Lineage (NCBI taxonomy): Eukaryota > Metazoa > Chordata > Lepidosauria > Squamata > Viperidae > Bothrops > Bothrops alternatus. Next base: position 1,575,570 of record JARGCV010000207.1, read on the forward strand.
GACAGGGGTTTGAAGAGGATTGGTTGACGTTTACTGGGTGCCTGAGGTTGAAGGTTGGCACGTTGATCTGAAGCTGGAAGTACATAGCGTTTTGGTCTCTGTGGCATCTGTCTGTTTGGACAGGCCAAGAACTCAGGACTTTCTAGCCAGATCAATTCTGTTAACTCTGTGGCAAGGTTGGGCCACTTCACTTGGTTCACAAAGTTCTTATCTGGTGGCACATGTTGCCATTGTTCAGGGCTTAAAGATGTTTCAATCCTTTTCACTCTGTTGCCTACATAGACGTAGAAATGTCTGCTTTGCTTGCAGATGTAGCTTGACATCACCTTGCTGTCTGCGTAGAGGGTGATAGACTGTAGTTCAAGGCACAACGTCTTCGCTGTCAAGTTGGTGAGCTTTACAGCTAAAGTGGTACCACATACAGTAGTTCTAACCTTGGTACGGTGTGGCCTTCTTGTATTGTTAGTCTCACTTTTCCAAAGAAGACACCAAGACTGCAGCTCTCCCCGCTATAAACTCTGATGTATCTTATGGTTGCAATCAAAATGATGTAAGTGTGGCTCTCCCCGCTGTAGACTGTGACACATCTTAAGGCTGAATTTGCCTTCATTGGCACATCTAGGGAAGCGTACAATTCTTTCTTTTGCACTGTGGCAGGTGAGCTGGAGACATACGTGCACTGCACTTGCATACTCTGGAGACATCTTGGGAGTACACTCCATGACTCCCAGTCTTGTTTCTGTTCTGGCAGATGCGGCTTATCCCAGTGTGTGGTGCTCAGGGAGAACGCGCGTAGCTACAGATGTTGTTTGTCCTCTATAGACAAAGTTAAGTTGTTGTCATTCTAGCTGGTCTGTAACACTGTTGCTTCCAAAGCAGGTTTGGTTGTCATGAGCATGCAGTGTTCTAGGTGTGGTTTTAGGTGAGGTGCTGTTCCATTACTGGGAATGGAGGTTTTTGAGATGCTCACCTGGGTTGGGGTTTGCAGATGATCAACACAAACCGTCCCTCCTATGGCCCATCCGAGTTCCGTCTTAATGGCTACTGGGGTTCCTGGTGGACCTTTGATTCTTTCATTGGAGCCAATGGACTCTGGGGCGTCCCTTCCCACCATGAGTAGGATTTCAGCTTCAGGATCTAGAGGAGGGATTAAATCAGCTATGTGTGCTAAGTGAGGTATTTTTCTTGCCGCCTCTGGTGTTGAGATTTCTCTGTGAACATCTGGTAAGGTCTCCCATTCTAACACTGATGGTAACCGGAAATGTGAGCTTCCGTCTATCGTTTCTATGCGTAGACCAGTGATTTTCCTCCCCGCCGTGCGCATTGGTACTATGCACGTATTTATTGCAAAACGCTTCAGTTCACTCAGGAGGTCGAAGAGGTTGAAAAAGGTGGGCTTAGCTATAGTAACTTTGCTGTGTGGGTCTAGTATGGTGTACATCTTTACGGCCCTTTCAGGTTGCCCGTCGGGGTAGACTTTTGCAAGACAGACGGGTGAGCATGAAGGAAGGCATGGTGAGTCGCTGCATATATCTGTGTAGTACGCCCCGTACTGTTTTGGCTGCTCTTCGGAGTCACTTTGAGTCTCCGTCGTCGAAGTCGCTTGTTGTGTCTCCTCAGAGGGCTTCTTAGTTTCTAGATGTAAGGCTGCTGGGTGCTTGTTACTGTCACACAGGTGGCATTTCACCCTGACTGTAAAATCCCTGACCATGTGATCACAGCATTTGACTCTATCAGGGGACACACACCTGACCTGCTTTTTCTCTCGGAACAGTTGAGGAATGATCTGATATTAAGGGACTTAGAAGTGTTGCCCATGTCACGGACAGATCATTTTCTGCTGCGGCTTGAGTTTACGACACCAATCCTCTCTCGCAGGGAGCCGGAACTGATTAAATGGTTCCGCCCCAGATGCCTGATGGATCCTATTGGTTTTCAAAGGGCGCTTGGGGAACTGCCGGATTCACTCGTACACAGTTCAGCGGAGTCCCTAGTGACAGCCTGGAATATGGCCGCTACGGGGGCCCTAGACCGGATTGCACCGTTGCGACCTCTCTGTGGTAGCAGACCCAGGAGATCTCCTTGGTTTACCGAGGAACTCAGGGGGATGAAGCACCAGAAGAGATGTTTAGAGAAGCAATGGAGGGAAAGCAGATCCGAATCTGATCGAACCAAATTGGGAGCTTATATTAAGACCTATTTGGAAGCAATCACTACGGCAAGATCTCAGTATCTTTCCACATTGATTGCGTCTGTGGAATCTCGTCCGGCTGCCCTGTTTAGGGTGACTCGCTCTCTCCTTGATATGGGGAGGAGAGAGGAACCTTTGCAGGGCAATGCCGAAGAATTTAATACCTTTTTCGCAGACAAGGTCGCTCAGATCCAGGCTGACTTGGACTCCAATTGGAATACAGTGTCGGCTGACAATGAGTCAGTCGAGATGACAGAGGCCCGTCTTAGTCCTGTTTAATGGGAGGAGTTTGATCTGGTAACTCCTGATGACGTGGACAAGGCCATTGGAGCTGTGAGTTCTGCCACCTGTTTACTGGACCCGTGCCCCTCCTGGCTGGTCTCGGCTAGCAGGGCGGTGACACGGAGCTGGGTCCAGGCTGTTGTTAACGCTTCACTGAGGGAGGGGTCCTTTCTGGCTCCCTTAAAGGAGGCACTTGTGCGCCCCCTCCTCAAGAAGCCTTCCCTGGACCCGGCAGTTTTAAATAACTATCGTCCAGTCTCCAACCTTCCCTTTTTAGGGAAGGTTGTTGAGAAGGTGGTGGCACTCCAACTCCATTGGTCGTTGAATGAAACTGATTATCTGAGCCCTCAGCAGTCTGGGTTCAGGTCCGGTTACAGCACGGAAACTGCTTTGGTCGCGCTGACCGATGATCTCTGGCGGGCCCGGGATAGAGGTCATTCCACTATCCTGGTGCTTCTTGACCTCTCAGCAGCTTTCGATACCATCGACCATGGTATCCTTCTGCACCGGTTGGAGGGGCTTGGAGTGCGGGGCACCGTTCTGCGGTGGTTCACCGCAGTCAGTGTTTGCAGGAGGTCAGAGATCGGCTCCGATGTCTCTTCCATGTGGAGTCCCTCAGGGGTCTGTTGTCTCACCTCTGCTTTTTAACATATACATGAAGCCGTTGGGTAAGATCATCCGTTGACACGGGGTGAGTTGTCATCAATATGCTGATGATACTCAGCTCTATATCTCTACCCCACGTCATTACAGCGGAGCAGTGGAAGTGATGAACCGGTGCCTGGAGGCTGTTGAGGTCTGGATGGGTGCCAACAGGCTCAGACTCAATCCCGACAAGACGGAGTGGCTATGGGTTCTGCCTCCCAAGGACAATTCCATCTGTCCATCCATCACTCTGGGCGGGGAAGTTTTATCCCCGTCGGAGAGGGTTCGCAACTTGGGTGTCCTCCTCGATCCACAGCTAAGTTTAGAACACCATCTTTCGGCTGTGGCGAGGGGGGCGTTCGCCCAGGTTCGCCTGGTGCGTCAGTTGCGGCCCTATTTGGACCGGGAGTCACTCCTCACAGTCACCCATGCCCTTGTCACCTCGAGATTCAACTACTGTAATGCTCTCTACATGGGGCAACCTTTGAAGAATGTCCGGAGACTGCAAGTAGTCCAGAATGCAGCCGCGCGAGCCGTCTTGGGTCTCCCAAGACATGCTCATATCACTCCAGCCCTCCGTGAGCTGCACTGGCTACCAATTGGTCTCCGAACACAATTCAAAGTGTTGGTTATGACCTATAAAGCCCTTTATGGCAATGGGCCAGGATACTTGCGGGACCGTCTTCTGCCTCATGAATCCCAGCGAACCGTTAGGGCACATAGGGTTGGCCTCCTGTGGGTCCCATCTGTTAGACAATGTCATCTGGCGGGGCCTAGGGTTAGGGCCTTCTCTGTTGCTGCCCCAGCCCTCTGGAACCAACTTCCCTCAGAGGTTCGTACTGCTCCCTCCCTCCTAGCTTTTCGAAAACTCTTAAAAACACATTTATGCAGGCAGGTTTGGGGTGTGTGAGTTGCACTCTGCCCCGGGGCCTCTGATTGTGACTGTGTGTTGTATGAGTGGAAATAGTTTTATAGTTTTTACATTGTTAATTAGTATTTTAATTGATTTATACTATATTTTTGTACTTGTATTTTTGCTGTGAGCCGCCCTGAGTCTTGGGAGAAGGGCGGCATATAAGTCAAATAAATAAATAAATAAATAAATAAATAAATAAATATCCTATGCTCTTTGAGTAGGGCCTTGCGGTCATCTAGGGATTTTTTCCCAAATTCTCTGCAATAGTTTAGAGAGTGTGAGGACTTGTGAATTGGGCAAGTCAGGCCTCTTTTAGTTGGACGAGGGTTCGAATGAGAACTCCTCGGTATTCATTTGTCTGGAGTCTTCTTTGGGTGAGGCGTGATCCCTGTTTTGTACACTGAAACAGTGGTTCTGTCCTTCGTGGCTTGGAAAAAGCCTCTGTTAGGGCTGAAGTTGTGACTGGTCCGTTTTGGTGTTGGGAACGAGTCTTTTGTGTTCTTTTTTTTTTATATGTGTATGTGATTTATTGTTAGAAAAAATGTATTTGTGTATTTACATTTGTTCCTGTTATGCAGAACATGAGAATATGTTTTCACCATTTAATACAAAATATATACATTTCTCATTTATTTCATGTAAATAAAAACTTATTTCCAGTTTACTTTTCTTCAAAGTGTAAATGTACAGTATAAATTTAAATAACGTTTTCCATACAGACAAGATTTATTTTACTCAGACTTTACAGTACATTCATCTATCAAACAATAGTGTGAATAATGAACAATATATAACTTACAAAGTTAGGAAAAACAATGTGGAAAAAATAAATCCTTAAAACTTATTTTGATAAAACACTCATACCTATTCAACAAAACACGATCTGATAGTATAACAATAATTATGCAATACTCTTAATCAGTATTTATAATACATCATCAGGTATCAAAACTCAGAAATACTCATAGGCCACTATAAAATACTAGTAACTTGGGGAAAATGCTACTTGACAAAATTGCCAGTGTTTTTTAAAAGTAACTTTAAAAAGGTATATAACACCATTTATAGTATCTGTGATTAATTTCTGAATGCAGTATAAAAATTAAATATATCTATAAGAAATGCTGAAAATTCAAAAGGGGTAATACAATGCACTTGTAGTGGCATTTGAAGCCTTTGAAATTAGGATAAAACTTGACATGGAGTTAAGACTGTCTTTCTGTTAATAGTACCACACATGCACATTTTGATTTTCACCAGCTATGCTAAATAAAATATTAACCCAAGTTTTATTTCCAATTTAGCAATGACAAGTGTCCTTCTTTCCTGTCACCACAAACCCCAGAAAGCAGAGTGTCTATAGTTCCTTCACAGATCTTGCTTTCAGGAGCTGCTGTTTGCCACAGCTATTGTCATAACCACAATAGTGGTTATGAAACAATTCCTTCTACAATGTCTTCATTCAAGACATTCACTCTGTTTGTGGCACTAGTAACACTTTGAAAATCTAGCTGAAACATTTCAAGAATATATTTAACTCCTAAATAATTTGGATATTTGGTTTTTTTGCAGATTTGAAGCTTCACAATAGAATACAAATTTGAGCAAATGTGGCAGTAAAGAAAACATTAAGTACTATTAATTTCATTCATATGTTCTACAACTTGTCCTAGAATTTCATCAACTACATCAACGTCGTAGTTCACTTGTTTCAAGTCAAGATCGGGCATTATTGTTGCCAGTAGCAGTCCCACATTAACTCGCAGTGATCGCAACTTCAGGCTTTCCCCATCAGAATAATTTACAGGTTCTTCAAGATTACTAGCCACAGAATCATTTGTTTGTGTAACCGTTTGTGGAACAGAAGCTTTTAACTGTCCAATTTCTGTTTTTAGCTCTTCACACTGAAAATGCAGTTGGTTTTTTTCCATTTCAAGGAGTTCAATCTCATTTTTATACTGATCTCTTTCCATACTGCACTTGTCCAGCTGTCTGAAAACATCATCCAGCTGTACAGCCATCTCGTCGACTTCAGTTTTCCTTTCACTGTTTCTACACTTAGTGCATTCAGATTTTAAATTCTGTAGTGCAGTATATAGTTTTTTCAGCCTTTTCATCTCATTCAGTGCCTGCTCATAGAGAATCAAAATCTCCTCTGGACTTCTTCCTTTAATTTTTTCTAGTTCTTCATCTGATAGAATGCTATTTGTTTCCGTTGACTGATGGCACATTTCCTTTTTCATTTGTTTATCATTCATTTCCACAATTTTTTGTTCCAATGTCTTTACTTTTTTGAACAACATTTTACACTGTTCTTCATATTTTTCTTTTTCATTTTTGGCTAACTGCAACTGAAAATTTAATTCATTTATTTTGCTGTCCACATCCCCCAAAGCAGACTCAGAAATGCCAGCAGGTTCTAATATGGTCAATTCAGGCTCCAATCTGGATAGCTGATTCTTTTCAACACTGACCTCTTCTTCTTCTTTCTTTACTGCAAGCCACTCTACTTCTGTTTGTGTGGCTGCAGTTCCTTTTGTACATTCTACTTCTGAGCAAGCATCTTTGCTTTTGGAATCTTCTCCATCACCCCCAATATAATCTAAATTGGCACCACCTTCAACTTTTACTATTTTGATGTCACAGTCTTCTGTTGCAGGCTTTGGAGTACTGTTCTCCTCCAAAATGATGACATCATTGTCATCATCATCATCTTTTTTGTTCTCAAATGCTTGGCTAGTCACCCGCGTGATCTTAATTTGCAGTGGTACATCAGAATTGGTATGTTTTCGTTTAAGCCTATTTTCAGAATCTGAATGTGGAGAAGATACTGATGTATCTAATATATTTAAAGTCCTATTTAGAGGTGTACTTGAAGTTTCTACATGCAATCTTGAAATACTTTCATCCATTGCTGGGGATGCATTCGATAAGACGGATGATGTTTGCAAATACATTTCATTATATATCTGTTGGCTGTATTCCAGTCTTTTCTTTAATTTCTCTCTGTCTTTTTTTATGTGTTTTCTCATATGGTATTAAATCATCATCTTCAGGCTCTTCAGGCACATTACAATTTCTGAACTCAGGGTCAGGGTTATATGAACAGTACCATTTCTCTGGCAAGTGATTAATTCCATCTGGAAGCTTCCTCCATTTTAAGCAAGTATCACATTGAACCCAGGTCTGATCAGGCCGTTTCTGTGTATCGTCAACTAATACTTCCAGAGGATATTCTGTTTTCTTTGCTTGCATCTCATTCCAATAATCACTAAGTTTTTCACCAAGGGCATGTATTGTACGCCTATATTCATTAGTATAATCAAAGTCCTGTTTATTATGGGTTGGTTTCAGAAAGTTGCATTCAATAATACCAATTACACCTACACCCATATTGTTTGCCTTTAGCTGATAGCCAACTCTTTCATAAGCTTTGATTAGCCTGTTTCTATGGTACATCATCATCCCATAATGATCTTTATTTCGGCAGTTGAATCCAAAAGTAATCCGTACTGTTTTGGGAGCCAAAAATTTTGGCTTGTAAACATCGCGTTCTATATGGGCAAGACTTTTGGAAACTAACTGTGTTTGTACTTTTTGTCCTCTGATAATAATCTGCATCCTTGGCTTTAAATATAAAATACTGCAATAAGCCCGTAATGAATAATCACTTTCAGGAACGATGTGATCTTGTCTCTCTTGTTTTTTATAGCCTCTTTTTCCTGTTACTTCATCCAAATCTGCAGGAATTCTAATATCGTACTTATCTGTATCAAAGTCAAATTCTGTTTCTTCATTTTTCTCTCTTCGAAGGTTCCAAATAATAATCCGTGTCCCTTTTCTTCCTATAATTGCATCAAGTTCTGCAAGCAGCTCCTCTTCGGTAGAAAACAAGGAATGGTCCAGAATAGCCCTCAAACTGGCTGCTGATTCATCTGGTTTCATCACTTTCCTGCTCTTGTTCAAAGATATTATGGGAACAATTACATGTTCTGCCTTTGTAAGTTCCAAGAATGTCTGTGATAACAGGCCCACACTCATGATATCTCCATTCTTGGTGAAAACAATTGCATCTTTTCCCAGTCGCATAGATCCTGATTTAAATCCATTTCCATACAATCCAACAGGAACGTGGCCATTCAGGGTAACTTTGTCACTGAAGCCAAAACTCAACATCTTATGCAATTTATCCGCATTCATGCCATTCCCATTATCCATGAACGTTAAACATACGTTCTCATTTATAATTGTTTTATCAATCCACATCTGTTTAGCATTTACATCAGGATCATATGCATTATCTATAAGTTCAGACACAGCACTGAAAGGCCAAGTGTGACTGGTTGAGTTTGTATGCAAAAATTTGGGACACAACGCACTGAGAAGAATCCCGCCGCTCTGAGTCTGCACCGCCGCCATTTTAACTCCACTACAAAAGCCGCAGCCAACCTAAAGGTTCCTCTTTTCCAAATTCCGAGTCTTTTGTGTTCTTGAATTGGGTTTTAGAATTGGGTTTTTTAACAGGTTTTTAGTAACAGCCTTGTATTTATTTAATTTAATTTAATTTTAAATATTTATTGTTTTATATGTTTTTATTGGGTTGTAAACCGCCCCGAGTCCTACGGGAGAGGGGCGGTATAGAAATTGAATAAATATAAATATAATAAATATATTGAAGTTGCTGGCATTAGGGCGTAGTTTTGCTTGGTCGGTCACAAATTGAGCAAGGATAGCAAAGGTGGGTGGTGCGTCAGGGTCCTGGCTCTTGTGAGTTTCTGATATTTTGGCCCATTCGTCCCTTGACTGCCTTGGTAGTTTTCTAACTATAATCCTTTGCTTTCGAACTGATCGAGGCAGGTGAGTTTTGGCATGTTGGGCTGCTCGCGAACTGAATGTAACATCGAGAGCATGTCTGCGAATTCCAACATCTGGATGTGGTCGTTGATATTTATGTTAGGGAAGGTGTAAATGCAATCCAAGAGCGAATTCTTTGTCAGTTCATGCGCGCCATACCGCTCGTCGAGCCTTTCCCAAGCCTTGAGAAGGGCGGTGGCTGGGTCGCCTCGGTGGGCTAGTTTTTTTTAATATATATAAATATTTTTTTAATTTTATAATTATAAATATAAGCATAAAAAATCAAATTAAATACCACTCAACTTAATACAATCGTTTACAACTTTTTACAACACAAAAGAAAACATAAAAATTTACATAAAGTAATTAAGATAACCATGAGTATTACTCGGCAGCACCCCCTCCACCACATCCCCTTCTTCCTTCCTCCCTCTTTCTACCTCTATCCCCCTACCCTTTCTCCCTCCCTCTCTCTCCATCCATCTCCTACAGCCTACCTACTTCCCTTCTATCCTTCACTCCTCCATCTCCAGCCAATCCAGATTTGGTTTCGGGATACTGCCCGAGCAACCCCTTTTTTATCAAAAAGTATATCATTCTTATATAATACTAATATTGCAGTTGAGTACATTATAAACCCCCCCAACCCACCCCCCACCCCCACCCCCGACTTCCCAAAGTGAATACAGGATAAAACACAAGAAAACCCACTAAACTTAACAAGATTGTTATATAAATCCTAATAAGAATTTAACTATATTTTTCAATCCAACATGTAAAAATTTAACTATATGCTAAATGCAATTTCTTAGATTGATATTTCCCTTGTATGTACTCTATCCATTTTTTCCATTCCAACATATATCTTTCATTTGAGTGATCCTTCAAATATGCAGATATTTTAGCCATTTCTGCCAAATTTATAACTTTCAAAGTCCATTCCTCGATAGATGGTAATTCTGGCGTCTTCCAATATTGTCCCACCAACAGTCTTGCTGCTGTAATCAAGTTCAGTATTAAGTTCATCTCTATGGTGGTGCAGTCTTAATGCCTAACAAAAACAGCTGTGGTGAAAATTCAATACGTTTTTTCAAAATATTTTGAAGTATCCACCATATTTTTATCCAAAATGCCTTGATTTTTCTACAAGTCCACCATACATGAAAATAAGTAGCATCCATACATTCACATCTCCAGCACTTAGATTGTAAATTAGGATACATATATGATAATTTTTTCAGATCCAAATGCCATCTATAAAACATTTTATAAAAATTTTCTCTTAAGTGTTGCGCTTGTGTAAATCTTACATTTTTCACCCAGATCCTCTCCCAAGTTTCCATCATAATTGGTTGTCCAAAATTTTGTCCCCATTTTACCATACAGTCCTTAACTAATTCGGTTTCAGAATCAATTTCTATCAGTACATTATATAATCTTTTAATATGCATAAACCTTTGGTCTCTAACTTGTTTAATTAAATTTTCATCTGTTTGAGATAAACCCATCTTCAAATCTTTTTTCCATCTAGTCTGCAATTGTAAATATGAAAACCAAGTATAGACTATTCCTTCCTCACTTAGCATGTTCAAAGACTTTAATAATAACAAATTCCCTTCTTTTGGATGGGCGCTAACAGATTGAGGCTCAACCCTGACAAGACAGAGTGGCTGTGGGTGATGCCTCCCAAGGACACTTCTATCTGTCCTTCCATTACTCTGGGGGGTGAATCTATAAACCCCTCAGAGAAGGTCCGCAACTTGGGAGTCCTCCTCGATCCACAGCTGACATTGGATCATCATTTGTCGGCTGTGGCGAGGGGGGCATTTGCCCAGGTTCACCTGGTGCACCAATTGCGTCCTTACTTGGATCGGGAGTCTTTCCTCACAGTCACACATGCCCTTGTCACCTCGAGGATCGACTACTGCAACGCTCTCTACATGGGGCTACCCTTGAAGAGTGTCCGGAGACTACAATTAGTGCAAAATGCAGCTGCACGAGCAGTTGTGGGCCTTCCGCGTTGTGCCCACATTTCACCAACATTCCGCATGCTGCATTGGTTGCCTATTGGTCTCCGAGCCCAATTCAAGGTGTTGGTTATCACCTATAAAGCCTTTCATGGCATGGGACCAGGATACTTACGGGACCACCTTCTGCCACATACTTCTCTACGACCGGTGAGAGCGCACAGGGTTGGCCTCCTCCGGGCCCCGTCAGCGAAACAATGTCGTTTGGCGGGCCCTAGGGGGAGGGCCTTCTCTGTTGTGGCGCCCGCCCTCTGGAACCAACTGCCCCCTGAAGTCCGCATTTCTCCGACTCTCCCGGCCTTCCGGAAAAATCTAAAAACTCATCTTTGCCGGCAGGCCTGGGGATGACTGTGGTTGATTGTTGAATTGAATGTGGTTTTTTTATTGATTTTTTTTAGATATATTTGTTTGGGTTTTTTATGATACTTCACTGTTATATATATGTTGTTAGCCGCTCCGAGTCCCCTGGAGAGGAGCGGCATACAAACCCAAATAAAATAAATAAATAAAATAAATTAGGAGTTTTTCATAGGGCACCACATCTTGAACTTGTACTCTATTTATATTCTCTGTTGCGTGTCTGGGAACTGTCCACACAGGAATCTTTTCATTTAATAGATACTGATACTTTTTCCAAACACGCAACAGAGCACTTCTCAATAGGTGCTCTTTGAAACTCCTATCCACCTTTTTATCATAAACTAAATAGGCATGCCAACCATATAATAAACCATACCCTTCTATATTCAATATTCTATCATTAGTTAGATTAACCCAATCACTTATCGCTACTAAAACAGCAGCGTGATAATATAACTTAAAATTGGGCATTTTCAAACCACCTCTTTCCCTTGTATCCTGAATGATTTTTAATTTGACCCTCGGTTTCTTGCCATTCCAAATAAATCTATTAATACCCTTCTGCCAATCCTCCAAATTCGCATCTTTTTTAAGTATAGGTAACATTTGAAAAAGAAATAAAAATTTTGGCAATACATTCATTTTAACTGCCGCTATCCTACCCAGCATAGATAATTGTAGTTTTTTTCCATTTATCCAATTCTATTTGTGTCTTATTCCACAAAACTTCATAATTATTTTTATATAGCTTCCCATTAGAAGCTTCAATATCAATTCCTAAGTATTTAACTTTCTTAACTATCTCACAACCCGTTATTCTTTCCAAATCTTGTTTTGAATTAATATCTAGATTTTTAACTAACATCTTTGTCTTAGATAAATTTAATTTAAAGCCTGATACCCTACAATAATTTTTGATTAACTCCATCAAGCTCTGAGCAGACTGTGTTGGTTGAGTCAGTGTCACAAGCAAATCATCAGCAAAAGCACATAATCTGTAGTCATGTTGTCTAATCTGTATACCTTTTAAGTCATCTGCAACTCTTATCCTATTCAATAAAACCTCTAAAGTTAAAACAAACAACAAGGGAGATAAAGGACATCCCTGTCTAGTGCCTTTCTGTATATTAAATGATTCTGTTAAATCCCCATTCACAATGATCTGACCTGTTTGTTTCTGATAAACTGCCAATATAGAATTAATAAACTGATCCCCCATTCCCATCCTAACAATTTTTTCAAAAACAACCAATTCAGTCTATCAAAAGCTTTTTCCGCATCCAAAAACATAAGAACTGTGGGCAACTGGATATGCTTGTCCAAGTATTCTATTATATTAATAAGTTGTCTAACATTAGTTTTCATCTGTCTCCCTTGTAAAAAACCAGTTTGGTCTGAATGAATTATTTGTTGTAGAACTGACATTAATCTATTAGCCATATTTTTTGCAAAAATCTTATAATCCGTATTCAACAATGAAATAGGTCTAAAATTTTCTGGTTGAACATTGTCTCTTCCCTCTTTGGGAATTAAAGAAACATAGGCTGTTTTCCATGAAGGTGGAACCTGACCACCCTCTTGTATATTAACAAATAACTCTCTAAGAGGTTCCACCATTTCCATTTGAAGATGCTTATAATAAGTTGCCCTAACTCCTTCCTTTTTTCCTCTTGTTTACGTCTATATCTTTTATTCATATCAATTAAAATCCCACGCATATACGCTTTACTAGCATCCCATACCATTTCTATTGTTGTGTCCTTATGCAAATTTAGCATAAAAATTCCTTCATAACATTTTTACATTCATTCACATTTGTATCATATTTAAACAAGTTTTCATTAAGTCTCCAAGATCTTTTGGGTCTCTGTCCTTCCGTTAATTCCATCCAAACCGGATTATGATCTGTTAAAACTTTAGGTAGGATTTTCACCTTCTTTAAACTAAAAAGAAAGTCACTTGAAGTTAATATAAAATCAATTCTAGAAAATGACTGATGTCTATCAGAAAAGAAAGTAAATTCTTGCTCTTTACCATTTCTTTCTCTCCATATATCTATCAAATCAAAATCATCCTTTATATCAAAAAAAGATTTAGGCAGCTTAGAACGTGTTTGAGGAATTGGTAATATCTTCTTTTTACCTAAACCAATATCTATAACACCATTCCAATCTCCCATTAAAATACAAGACCTATAATCAAATTGTAATAACTTTTTATGTACCCCGGTATTAACTTGTAAAATTTTCCTTGTTGATTTGGTGCATATATACCCATCAAAAGAACTTTCTTCCCATCTATTAAAATTTCAATTGCTAAAAATCTACCTTGAATATCTGATTCTAATAATTTATTATTTATTTATTTAATTTCTATGCCGCCCTATTCTGGAGAACTCAGGGCAGCTCACAACAATTTAGCTCTTATATGATTTTTAACATAAATAACAATTCCATTCTTCTTCTCAGCAGCCGCTGCAACAAAATGTGTACCTAATTTATTATTTATCAAATATTTCTGGTCAGTAATTCTAATATGTGTTTCTTGTAAACAAATTACATCGTTTTTACATTGAGTCAAATAATGAAATATCTTCTTCCTTTTCTGTGGAGAATTTAAACCATTGACATTCCATGTCAAATATTTATTTGACATGACCAACTTGAGAAAGCTTTTGCAAGGCCAAATCAACTTTTTCATCCATTTTCTTCTTTGGTCTTGCTCCCATGGCTTCCGGTCGTGTAGAAACAGATTGGATTGTACGTAGTTGTTGCTCCTTTTCTTGTTGTTCCATGCGTTTAGTAGTTGCTCTTGTTTGCCTTTGATCTTTAGACGTCTCTACTTCCAAAGGCTGAAAAATATCAATGCTCTGTGCGGGCAGCTCCATCAAAACTCCTTTATCAACTCCTGATGCTGCAAGGGGTTGTGACTCTGAAGACTGTATTTGTTGTTTTAGCTCCAAATCTCTCTCTTTTGGTGAATCTGCACTTTTTGGTGTTGGAGATGGAGGTTTACCAGCCTTCAACACATTCTCAAAAAAATATTTCGCTTTCCCAACAGAATTCAAGCGGTATCTATTACCCTGGTAAAATAATGACAGTCCAGCTGGAGCCTCCCATCTAAATTGTATACCACGTTTTTTAAATTCAACCACCAAAAATGCATAATCTTTTCTTGCTCTTAACATCTTCGGAGGAATCTCCTTCAAAACCACAACCTCCTGACCAGCAACACTTAATTTCTTATTATAAGATATTGTAAGAACGTGATTTCTGAATCTCCTTGTAACAAAATAAATCACAATGTCTCTAGGTAAATTTCTTTGTCTTGCAATCCATGAATTAACTCTGTAGATCCTATCAATCTGCCAAGAGACATTTTGTACTCCATCTTCTAAAAATTGTGCCAAAGCTTCTTCAAAAATTCTTCTCAAGTCTTCCTGATTCTCATTTGCAACCTCCTTCAGCCCTCTAATTCTAATAGCCAACATCATATGATTATATTGTGCCATGACTGCTTGATCTTGTATATCGCTTTTAATTTCTTCAAGTTTTCCCTCAAAATGTTGCTCAACCCCTTCCACCTTCTCTTCAACTCTCAAAGTATATTCCCAAACCCCCTTAATAGCATCCACAATATCTTCTCTTATCACAATATTATGAGTCTCAATTGTTTCTTTAATTGTCTCCAGTTCATCAGTTACACCTTTAACTTGTTCCTCAATCTTTCTCTCCAATTTTTCAGTCATTGTTGAAAATGCAACCTGCAAATCTTTCACGGTAAACATTTCTGGAGGAGATTGAGTAGGCAGGGGGGCTTGAGATTCTGTAGATGTTAAAGAAGCTGGGGGAGCAGAAAAAATACTTGCTTGTAATTTAGAGGGCTGAGCCAGAGAAGATACTGCCACCTTCGCAGAAGCTATTTTTGTTTGTCTGGCAGCCATACTATATTCAGTGACTTTTAAAAAGTTACTTTAAATAAAAAAAGAGTCCTTACAAATATCTTGCTAGTTTAGTGTTCTCTACTAATCGTGTGGATGCTGGTCCCAGCCATGCCTTTATGAGTCCAAGCATTTCGCTTGGTGTTATCACTTTGTCTTGGATGGCAGCTTGGAACGTGAACTTCCACAATACGTAGTCCTTCCCCAGTATATCGGAGAATTTGTGTACGCCTTTGGATGCCAGATCTAGTTTACCTCTGTAAAGTCTTGAAGGAGCGTAGCTGGGTGGGGATGGTACATCGCTTCCGGGAGCGGGGGCGTGCGCCATGTCTGGCTGGTGCCTTCCTTCAGCATATTGTCCGCTGAGGCCATCTTGCCATGTCGCGTGTGAGGGGCCTTGTTGGCTTGGTCTGAATTCCTCTGCTCTGGCGTTGAGCTGAGGGGACCCGAGTCCTTGTGTGCTTACTTGTTGGAGGATCTCTCGTCTATCGGGTGGTGCGTAGTTGGCTCGAGCTTCTGCTATACTTCGGGCTGCTGCAGTCTCCACTTTTGCCAATTCTTCTCTTTGCTGCTTGTCTTTTACTGCTGCTTGTGCAGCAGCTTCAGCCCTTACGGTATTGACTCATGCTTCCTTGAGAAGGGCAGCAATGCTCTCTGCCCCTGAGGCTCAAGATGCTTGGCTCTGGCGAGATGATGCCTTTGAATGGCAGGAAGCGCCTGTGACGTGAGATTGTTGTGACACGCTGGAATGCGCCTTGGATATATGGCGAAAGGATGAGGCCTTTCCAGAGGCGTGAGATGGAGCCACATGTAATTGTTGGGATGGTGTTTGCGAATGGCAGGAGATTTCAGACTCGGCCCTCTCGGCTGGTCTGTCTCTCGGGCAAGGCTCGGGCTCTGGGAGGCATTGTGGGCTCTCTAGAAACTTCTTACATTCCATGTTTTTTAGCTTGAGGCTTTGCATCTTTCTATCAATAGTTGGGTCTCCTAATTGTTCCTGAATGTCTTCGAGGAACTGTTCGGTGTCCATCCATTGCCCAAGAGCATTTTCCTTATCTCCTTCCACTAAGCGCGCACATTCGGAGGAGAGCTCCTCCTTAGGCTCTTGGTAGAGTTTGTGTAATCTCTCCCAGTATCTTTCATGGTGCTTGTAGTTTGCCTCCCTGTCACGCCGTCCGTCGTCGTCCAGGAGGCAAAGAAACCAAGAACGCGGGGATGTGGTGCAAGTGAAGGCTTTTTTATTCCTTAACAGAAAAAGTTAGCACTGGGAGTGGTTTGCTCCTAGTGCTTTATATAACCGTGCGACGCCCATATCCCCACCCTCCACCCACTGACCAACATCCGCCCAGCTGTCCCTAAAAGTCTGTTTGGCTTGCCCTGCCCTTCCTCCAGCCAAGCCCCGCCCTGCTGTTCTGCCTCCCGTCCACCCAAAATGGAGTCCTCCGCCGGTGTGCTGCTCCAGCTATCTCCAGGCTTCCTCCGTCCTCTGCGGTCCGTGTCAGACAGCCTCTGTAAGTCCGTGTCTGTCCTGCGTTGTTCTCCACCCCCCGGTGCTTGTTGTTGCTTCCTGGCTCTGGGCTTCCTCTCCCCCTGCCCAGGCTCCACTGGGGGTGGCTGCCGGGTCTCTTTGCCTCCCGGTGTCTGGGTGTCGGGGGCCTCTGCACGTCGGCACAACTCAGGAACGCCTTGGCGGCGTCCGGTACTCGGCTGGGCGGTGGTGCGGCAAGCTCGGCTTCCGTCGATCAGCTGAGCGGCGGTACTGCGGGAGTTGGTTTCAGGCCGGGACGAGGAGGCTGGATGCAGCGGTGGCCAGTCGTGCCTCGGAACACCCCCCCACTGGTGATTGGCAAGCCCTGTGGGGCTTGACACTCCCATCTTTCCATCAGATGTGAGTGCATGGCTTCTGTAGGCTTTCTTTGTTGTCTCAGATCATAGTGACCCTGAGACTTCTTTGGCCTCACTGAGGCTTGAGCTTCAGCCTCTGTGTACAGGTCAAGGTTGGCTGTTTGCAGCATTTCTCCTTGACCGGCTGGTTGGGGTGTCTCATCTAGGCTGGTTGGTTGAACCCCTTCTGCTAGATCAGTGGGACACTCTGCCATGGCTAGGATAGGTTCAGTACACTTCCTAGCTATTTTGAAGCAAATTTGATGAACTGCTCTCTTTGACCACTAGGGGTTGCTACTTGCAGATCAGCTGCTGGGGTGCTGTCTGTGGGTGAAGATGCCACTGGGTGCGTTCTCCTGCGTTTGTGGGTACTTCAGCGCAATTCACCCGTTCACCACTAGGGTTCACTTCCTGCAGGTCAGCTACCAGGGTGTTCTTCCTTCAAGGTTCACCCTTTGTCCACTAGAGGGTTTCTCTATACGTGATTAAAGGCTTGCATGTAGGTCCTCCTTTAACCACTAGGGGGCACTGTAGAGAGGCCAGCCAAAATTCTTCTTATTACCACGTTACTGCTAGTGGCCACTGAGAGAATGCAGAGCTTTCACTAGCTCCTACAAACTCCCACCTGGTCGTTAAGTTGCAGGCTGGAACTACTTGGTCATCAGCTCTGTGATAATAAGCAAGGATAATTGCTGCCTGTTCTTCTCCTTAATTTCCCTCAAGCTGGAACTTCTTGGTCGTCAGCTTGAGTGAGTGATTACTTTTGTTGAAGTTCACTCTGTGCCCTTTAGGGGGTGTAGGTAGCTTGGGATGAATTTAGATAACTTGCTCTTTAACTATCAGATTCACTCTGCGTAGTTAGAAGTGTGTGCAGCGAAGTACCTTCTTTCCCCTCTAGGGGGTGCTCTTAGCTTGGCTTGGTATAAGTCCACTATGTACTGAATTAATTATCAAGTCGTTGTAATCCAACGTGTAAATTGCGGAAAGATGTCATGTTCGGATTGGCCACCAGGGGATGCTACTGCATTGCTATTGGGGCCTCTGAACACTTTCTTTCCATTGACATAGTTGAAATTCCTAGCATTCCAAAGGGGGGGGGTTAGCTTCTTTCACCAGTGCTGTGGCTGTGTGAAGAAGTTAATTGCTTAATTGCTCTCCTTGAAACGCCGGAAAAGACGCCTAGAGAGCAGTTGGAGATCGAGCCGTGCCGAATCTGACTGAACATTGGTAAGAGACCATATTAGGTCCTACCTAATGGCGATAAGAGCAGAGAAGTGTTCCTACCTCACTGCTCTTATTGCGTCATCAGATAACCGCCCAGCCTCCTTGTTTAGGGTGACCCGCTCCCTCCTTCATCAGGAGGTGAGGGGAGACCCCTTAGAGGGTAGAGCTGAGGATTTCGGAAAATATCTGTATGATAAAATCGCTCAGATATGGGAAGGCTTCGACTTCAACTGGGTATGTCCAATGGGAGAGGCGGAGGCTGGTCTTGAGACTGTTACCTGGGTTGAGTTTGACCCCGTGACCCCCGAGGACGTGGACAGGTTGCTGGGGGGACTTAGGGCGACCACATGTTTACTGGACCCGTGCCCCTCCTGGTTGGCGCTGGCCTCCCGGAAGGTGGTACGAGGCTGGTTCCGAGCAATTATCAACGCTTCCTTGAGTGAGGGTGTCTTTCCCGCTGCCTTGAAAGAGGCAGTGGTGAGACCCCTCCTCAAGAAGCCTGCCCTGGATCCAGCTGTTTTATCAAACTACCGTCCCGTCTCCAACCTTCGCTTTCTTGCGAAGGTTGTTGAGAGTGTGGTTGCCCGACAGTTCCCGCAGCACCTGGAGGAATCGTCATATCTCGATCCGTTCCAGTCGGGCTTCAGGCCTGGCTACAGCACGGAAACAGCATTGGTCACGTTGGTGGATGATCTCTGGCGGGCCCAAGACAGGGGTTGCTCCTCTGTTCTGGTGCTATTGGACCTCTCGGCGGCTTTTGATACCATCGATCATGGTATCATGCTGCAACGGTTGGAGGGGCTGGGCATAGGAGGCACTGTCTTGCAGTGGTTCTCCTCCTTCCTCTCTGGCCGGATGCAGTCTGTGTTGACAGGGGGCCAGAGGTCAACCCCGAGACCCCTCGTATGTGGGGTACCTCAGGGGTCGGTCCTCTCGCCTCTACTGTTCAACATTTATGTAAAGCCGCTGGGTGAGATCATCCGTGGTTTTGGCGTGGAGTACCACCAGTACGCTGATGATACCCAGCTGTACATTTCCACGCCAAACCACCCCAACGATGCCCTTGCCGTGCTGACCCAGTGCCTGGAGGCCGTGCGGGTATGGATGGGGAGAAACGGACTCAAGCTCAACCCCTCCAAGACCGAGTGGCTGTGGTTACCGTCGTCCCGGTACAGCCAGCTGATTCCGTCACTGTGTATTGGGGGCGAAACAGTGGCTCCCACAGGAAGAGTTCGCAATTTGGGAATCCTCCTGGACTCACGGCTGTCCTTAGAGGACCATCTGACGGCCGTGGCCGGGAGGATGTTCCACCAGGTTCGCCTGGTGCGCCAGTTGCGTCCCTTCCTAGACCGGGACTCGCTACGCACAGTCACTCATGCCCTCGTGACCTCCAGGCTGGACTACTGTAATGCTCTCTACATGGGGCTCCCCTTGAGGTGCATCCGGAAGCTCCAACTTGCCCAGAATGCGGCCGCGCGGGTAGTGATGGGAGTGTCGTGGCGCTCCCACGTAACACCGCTCCTGCGTGAGTTGCACTGGTTGCCGGTGGTCTTTCGGGTGCGGTTCAAGGTGTTAGTGACCACTTTTAAAGCGCTCCATGGCATCGGACCCGGATACTTACAGGACCGTCTACTGCCAGCAAATACCTCCCGCCGTCCGGTACGCTCCCACAGAGAGGGCCTCCTCAGGGAGCCGTCGGCCAGAGAGTGCCGGCTGGCGACCCCCAGGGGGAGAGCCTTCTCTGTGGGAGCTCCCACGTTATGGAACGAGCTCCCCCCCGAACTCCGTATAATAACAGATTTACGCACCTTCCGTCGGGAACTAAAAACATTCCTTTTCCGACAGGCCGGCCTGGCATAGAAGCTTCGGTTCCAACAGGGTCAAAATGTTTTAGGGGGACTGAGTATTTTTTAAGATTTTAAATTTTGTATGTTTTGGGTTTTAAATGGGATTTTGGCCAAATGATTTAATTTATTTTTAATTATTTTAAATTTTGTATATTTATATGTTTTTTAAATTTTAGGCTGTACACCGCCCCGAGTCCTTCGGGAGAGGGGCGGTATAGAAATTTGATTAATAAATAAATAAATAAATAAATAACCTGGTTGCTAAGGCATGCCTTTTATTGCCCTCAAAGGGGCCTCTCTCTGCTTTCTTTTTCTAGGTGATGTACAAACAAGAGAAACAAATTCCTTACCCAGCGACCTTTCTGGGCTGTAGATCACAGGCTTTAACAACATCAAACTTTAATGACATCAAAACTGGATTAACACTTTGCAACAGGCATGTTAGATTTATTTCCCTTTTTAGATTTAATTGTCTGCCTCTGGCTGCATTCCAAACTCTCCCTTTGTCTGCGTAAAGACACAGCTTCAGATGTTTCACTCCATTTACACAAACGTAGAATATAAACAAGGGGAGGGGGTATCACACTTTCCAAGCCTTTATCTGAACTTTAAAGGCAGTCTTTAAACAGTTCTTTGTCTCAGGCTGTTTAAATCGCCAGCAAGGAAAGGAAGGGGGATAAAAGCCCAAAGCTCCTTTTGGTGTTAGAAATCCAGACTTTACATGCAAGAAATCCTTACAATAAGAGTGCAGATTTTCGTCTTCTACTTAGTGAGATAGACATCACTATATCTCTTTGCTTTAAACGTTGGCTTGTAAACAGATCCAAAGGTAATTTAGCAGAAGTATCCAAACAAGACACAAAGCACTTTATAACTTTTACTTTTCTTTAGTTCAGAGTCAAATGCGAAGGTACTTTGAATTTACTTTGCAGGCATTTAGTGGGAGATTAGCCCCATCAAATTACTGTTTCAGGCGATTGAAGGAAATTAGCCACATCAAATTACTATTTGCCTTTATAAAGCTGATATGAACTCTGAGCATTTTTTCACTATTCTGATCCTGAGTTAAAACGCCTCATAAATCAGATCAGATAGATGAACTCAATGGAAATGATTTCATAACAGAAAAACATATTTATTCAGAGAGATTACTTGCATTTATGCTGGTGGCTTCTGGACAAATACATCTCTGTTCATCCCCATAGGTGAAAAAATGATGCTCTCTCCATACCATCTTTAGACAAAGACATTCCAAACTGGCTTGTGTCCAGGAAGTCTCCCAATGCCTTTTAGAAACTCCTCCCACTGACCCATTAACATGGGATGACTGACTAGCTAAAACTACATTTCCCATAAGCCATCTCTTAAGGAAACAGCACTTAACCCAATAAATGCCAGATATTCTAACATTCAGATATATGCTCTCTAGTTAGGGTTACATAGAGTTATACAATCCAGAACAAATACTTTTGCAGAGAAATCGTGATGGGATTTTACAACCCTGTGCTTACACTTCAAAAAAGTTCACCGACACTGAGCATAGATGGGCTGTTTGGGAGAAAGAAGCCTTTGCAATTCAATGGGCTTTGTTGATGTGGCATCATTACCTAGAGGGGAGCAAGATGCCTTTTGAGGTATGGACTGATCACAAAAACTTAGAAGCATTGAAAATTCCCCGTAAGCTATCTCCCAAACGAGTACGTTGGGCGCAGTATTTTAATCATTTTAATTTCAACCTAAAATACATACTGTTGTGAGTGTCCCTAGACCAGCTTGGGAAGTGTCAGAGTATGAGGATGAGCAGCCAGGCTCCTCTGGGTGTTTTCCCCTCCCGGCAGCCGAGGAAGAGCAGCCAGGCCCCTCTGGGTATGTTCCCCTCCCGGCAGCTGAGCCAGACAGGGAGGAGATTGACAGGCAGTCTGGATCAGATTCACAAAGTGAGGGGTCAGATTTGGATCAAGAAGATAGATGGCTTGATCCGAGATTCCGAAGGTTTGATAAGCGACGGTGTCAGTTAAGTGGAAAAAGGAAGTAATGAGGGGAAGTGACGTATCGGACACTATATTAGAAGGGGACAGAGAGACTACGCCTTTGTCACGAGCAACGTTAATCAAAGAGTAGCCTGATATCTGGAGCCGTGCGTTTGACTTCAGTCTTCTGATGTTTTGGAAATCTACGGGAGAATAATGAGGCCTTGGACAATGTGATAAAGAAAGAGTGAGTTAATTGGAAGGTGTGGAAGGAGCATGTGTTAATCGAAATGTAAATACATGAGACTTGGCTGTTTCTGCCAGCAAAATGCCAGCAGCGTGCTTTGAAGTGAATTCTTTTGAAATGTGTTAAATAAACCTCTTAAAGACATATTTATGTGGATTTTAATGAGCTGAGAGGGGCCAGACAGAACACATACCAGGTGGGAAGAATTTTCTGGCTGATGCCCTATCCAGATTGCCCCAGTATAAAAGCCAGTGCGAACAAATCATAGACTCCATTAAGCCCGCACTCTGAAATAAACCTGCAGAACCCCCAATCTGCTAAGACTCCTAACCCTGACGATCCTATAACAAAGAAGTTGAAACAAGAACTGATTAATGATCAATGGGTTAAGGACAATCAAAGCATCCTTACACATAGAGATGGGTTGGCTTACAAAGTGGGTAAATTATATCTGCCTGAATCACTCAGGCTCCAAGCGCTCTAGCGCAGCCATGATGTCAAACAGGCCAGTCACTCTGGTTACTTGAAAACACTGCATTTAATTCGGAGGCAATTTTGGTGGCCAGGCTTGAAGAAAGATGTGGAGAACTATGTCAAAAGCTGCACAGTATGTGCCACCATGAAGAGAATTCCAGGGAAGCCCCCTGGACTATTACAGCCTGTTGCAGACCCCTTCCCACCATGGGAAGAGATCACTATGGACTTTATCGTTGAGTTACCTGAAAGCAGAGGAAATACGGTAATATGGACTGTGATTGATCTTTCTTCAAAGCAGGCTCATTTCATCGCCTGCTCTGGCCTCCCATCAGCCCAGAAGCTGGCTAAGATGTTCCTTAAACATATTTACTGACTACACGATGTGCCAAAACGTGTGATCTCTGATGGGGGGGGTGCAATTTACAGCCAAATTCTGGAGAAATTTTCTAAAAATAATTGGCTCGACGAAAGGATTGTCATCGGCTTTTCATCCATCTACAAATGGGGCAGCTGAAAAAGCGAACATGATGGTGGAGCAATATCTTAGATGCTATGTAGAGTACCAACAGACAAACTGGACTGACCTCCTCCCTTTCGCTAAAGTGGCTTACAACAACACTGTCCACAGTAGCACTGGTTTCACACCTTTTAAAATCACTACTGGGAGGGAATTCATCCCAATACCTGAATACCCCCAAGATCCCCCTGCTTCTCAGACTTTAAATCGATGGGTGTCAGCTTGGAAGGAAGTGTGGGACAATGCCAAAAAAGCGCTGAAGAAAGCCTCAGAAACTTATAAGAAACAAGCTGATAAAAAGCACCCCCCAGAGGTCATTTCATGTTGGGGAAAAGGTTTACCTGTCTACGAAGTATTTAAGACTCAAATTGCCTGGTAAAAAATTGGGACCAATGTACCTGGGTCCTTTCCCCATAGTGCAAATTCTGAACCCTGTTACTGTAGAACTAAAACTCCCTCGACTTTTAAGGAAGATGCACCCTGTATTTCACTGCAGCTTGTTGAAACCTTTCAGGGAATCAACTTTAAGACCCCCTCCCAAGAAAGCACCTTTGCCCCTTGTGGTGGCTGGGGAGACTCATTACGAAGTGAAACATATTCTCGATTCTAGGTTATATAAGGGGAAATTACAATATTTGGTGCAGTGGAAAGACTACCCCTTATTGGAGGCTACTTGGGTGAAATTTACTGATGTAAAAACTGATAGACTTATTTGTAAATTTTATGACAAACATCTGAACAAACCAAAGGGAAATCCTTAACCTGTGCTTTTGTTTGATTTGCAGGACTCTCCTTTCTGTTAAGGGGGGGCGGATGTCAACGTTGTGACAATTAAGAAATTACAACCATTTACTTTTGCTTAAACTGTGCTTTTTCTGCTGTTTGAAATATTTAGATATAGAAGGGGGGATGAGGGGAATGGTTGAGCGTTTTCAGTTAGCCATAACAATTGCAGCTGTGTGTGAACTCAAGGTCAATGTTAGATAAAGTTTTGGCAGGTTGAGGAGTTGGGAGGAGAGCCCGCATTTTGGAATAATTGGTGAATGTGATTTATGACAGCTTATCTGGGGTGGGAATTACAACTTGTTACTTTGTATCTGGGGGGAGGGAACTTCAGTCTTGGGTTCAACTATGTAAGTGCCGATACTTTGTTTCCTGAATAAAATGTTCTTTAAGGAAGAAATCTTTGCTTTGAAGTTCTTTTAATTGGTTTCATCTATCAGAACCATGACAACATGCTTGACCACATGTAACTGATTTCCTCTGCAAAGGGGAGGTTACTGGTATCCTGTACAATCAACTTTCCTCTTGGATGTTTCTTTGTTCTTCAAGATGGCGGTGCCTTGCTTGGCTGCGGCTGCTTCAGCTCTCAAAAGTGTGGGGGTTAGGGAGGGAAATGAACAATCCAGACTGAAACACTTTTCAGAAATAGAGACAACTAAGCTGAGTTGGGCTGCTAATCTTTCATACGAACATCAGTCCATATTGGAGATGAAGAAATTCAGTGCGAAAGGAACGGTGGAGAAAACTGTCTGGGAGAGCCTGCATGGCCTCGGATTACTACGGAGGAGAAAATCAAGGACGGAGTTGCCGGCGGCTGACATGGAGGGTGAGAGATCAGCTGCAATGACTGGAGGAGCAGAGAGGAAGAAAGGAAGTTGCTGGAGGGGGAAACAGCATTGTGCTCAGTGTTTTGAGCAGCAAAGACAGCAAAGGCAGCACTTCGGATGGCAGGGGCAGAGTGGAGGAGCAGCCATTGCAGCTGGGAAGTTTCCCTCCATTGCTGATTATCTTCGGTAGAAAAGGAGGAGGTGCGACTGTAAAAGGAAGCGTGGCAAGCATGGAGGCCTAACATCTAAGCTAAAAGCTAGGAATTCTCTGTTACCATTATCACAGCTGTGTATATCCCCCCTGATGCAAACAGAGAAGAGGCCCTGAAGGTTCTCTGTCATACCATCAGTGGCTTACAAACTACTCACCCAGAGGGTGCATTTATTGCAGTGGGTGGCTTTAACCAAGTGGATTTGAAAGCTACCCTGCCACATTTCCACCAATATGTGGACTTTGCAACCAGAGGGGACAATACACTGGATCTTGCTTATTCCAACATCAAGAAGGCTTTCAAAGCTATCCCCCGCCCTCACCTGGGCTCCTCTGACCATCTCTCAGTGCTGCTTATTCGTTTATTGGTCAGAGTGAAACCTACAGTAAAGCAGGTGAGGGTTTGGACAGAGGGAGCTACAGAAGCACTACAAGACTGCTTTGAGTGCACAGATTGGGGCATGTTTAAGGAAGCAGCTACTGATAACCAACATACAAATGTTGAGGAGTATGCCACCACGGTGTCTGCATATATCCAAAAGTGCATAGAAGATGTCTGTGTCCTGAAAAGCATTGTTGTGAGGGCGAATGAAAAACCGTGGCTGACTTATGATGTCCGCAAGATGCTGAAAGCACGGAATGTGGCTTTTAAATCTGGCGACATGCTGCCACTTAGAACAGCCAGAGCAAATCTGAAAAGTGCTATAAAAGATGCAAAGCAAGCCCATTGCCAGAAAATTCAGAACTTTTTTCAGGACCCAACAAACACCAGGTGAATGTGGCAAGGGATCCAGGCCATTGCGGATTACAAGGTGGCTCCATCGAGATGCAAGGATGACACAGACTTCCTAAACAAACTGAATGGATATTTTGGTAGGTTTGAGGCATCAAATAGCACTCCTGCTAGGAAAGCAGTGCCCCATCCTGATGAGCAAGCGCCAAGCTTTGATGTCACCTCTATCCAGAAAATACTGCAGACAGTTAACATTCGGAAAGCAGCAGGCCCAGATAACATCTCTGGACGTGTACTCAGGGAATGCGCAGGGGAGCTGGCTTGTGTTCTCACAGATATTTTCAACCTCTCATTGCAGCAGGCAGTGGTCCCATCATGTTTTAAGATGGCCATCATCTTGCCAGTGCCAAAAAAGTCCACAATTACAGGCCTCAATGATTACCGTCCGATTGCACTGACATCCACCATCATGAAATGCTTTGAGAAGCTGATAAAGGATACTATTGTATCTAGCCTCCCACCAGCATTTGACCCGCTTCAGTTTGCCTACCGACCAAATCGCTCTACAGAGGATGCTATTTCTTCCATTCTCCATCTGAGCCTGAAGCACTTAGAGGAAAGAAATACTCATGTGCGTTTGCTGTTTGTCGACTTCAGTTCGGCATTTAACACAATCATTCCCCAGCATCTAGTAGACAAACTGGGCCTTTTAGGCTTAAACACTCCTTTGTGCAACTGGATTCTTGGTTTTCCTACCAACAGGCCCCAATATGTGCGAGTTGGAACAAATACCTTTAATACCATTTTCTTGAGCACAGGTTCTCCTCAGGGCTGTGTCTTAAGTCCACTGCTGTTCACCCTGTTGACCCATGACTGTTGTGCTAGGTTTGCCACCAACCACATTGTGAAGTTTGCAGATGATACAACAGTACTGGGCCTGCGAGTTGGAACAAATACCTTTAATACCATTTTCTTGAGCACAGGTTCTCCTCAGGGCTGTGTCTTAAGTCCGCTGCTGTTCACCCTGTTGACCCATGACTGTTGTGCTAGGTTTGCCACCAACCATATTGTGAAGTTTGCAGATGATACAACAGTAGTGGGCCTTATTCAGGATGACAAAGTGGAAGCTTACCGCAAGGAGGTTGAAGGGTTGGTGAACTGGTGTACGGAAAACAGCCTAGTTTTAAATGCCGGAAAAACCAAAGAGATCATTGTTGATTTCAGAAAAGGCAGGCACAGCCACACTTTTCTGTGCATAAATGATTCACCTGTGGAGACGGTTACCAGCATCAAATTCCTGGGTGTGCAGCTAACGAGTAGGCTGACTTGGTCGCTCAACAGTGAGAAACTGGTGAAGCGGGCACAGCAGTGCCTGCATTTTCTGTGCCGCATGAGAAAAGCACATCTTCCTTCCCCTGTCCTGACCACTTTCTACAGGGGGACAATCAAGAGCATCCTGTCATACAGCATCACAGTCTGGTTTGGAGGCATCACTGCTTCAGACAGGAAGGCGGTGCAGAGAGTGGTGAGAATGGTCGAAAAGATCATTGGCAGTTCCCTCCCTCCCATCCAGGACATAGCACGGAAGCGGTGCTTGAGCAGGGTCCGTAAGATTATCTGGCACACTACACATCCTCTTCATGACCTGTTTTCCTTGTTAGATAAGATAAGAAGATAAGAAGAGCCATGCTGAATCAGGCCAAAGCCCATCGAGTCCAGCATTCTGTGTCACACAGTGGCCCACCAAATGTACATGGGGATCTTGAGCAGAAAGAGAAGGCAAAACCCTCCCTTTCCCTTGACCCCCAAACAAATGGTACTCAAGGGAATCCTGCCTGCCTCAACCAACATAGAGGCGGCACATGGACATCCGTTTTAATAACCACCGATACACTTTGCATCCATGAATCTATCTAGCCCTGCCTTGAAGCTGTCAAGGCTGACAGCTGTCACGACCCCTTCAGGAAGTGAATTCCATAAATCAACGACCCTCTGGGTGAAGAAATATTTCCCTTTATTTGTCCTCACTTTCTTAGCTATAAGCTTTAGGGAGTGCCCCCTTGTCCTGGTATTGTGTGATAGAGAAAAGAATTTTTCTCTATCCACATTTTCTATCCCATGCATGATTTTATACACTTCGATCAAGTCACCTTCTGGGAGGAGGCGTCATAGTATCTGAAGCAGAACATCCAGATTCAGCCAGAGTTTCATTCCATACAGCATTAACCTTGCGAATTCTCAAGTTTCCTTTTTCCGTTATATATTCAAGATGGACAATATATAATATTTATTCTCCAGCATGGTGGATGTAGAATCCACTGGATTGGGTTATTTCAGCCTTCCTGCTCAGAGAGACTAAGAAAAAACTTTGGCCACGCCTTCCCCTGGGTGTGTCTCCCAGTTTTTTCTTAGTCTCGAGCTCAGAGCAGACACCTTTTTTGCTGGCTCCATAGAACTTAGTTTAATCTGGAAAAATTTTCTTTTTGTTTTCTCTTCTTTTCCAAAATTACAAATTGATAGGCTTTAGGTTTAAGCCGGCTCTAGGATTAGGGAGATTTCCCTTACCAGAGCCTCGAGCCCTGAATTCAGCAGCGGCTCAATCCTCCTCCCCAGGGCCCTAGACGCAGGGCCATCGGGCAGACCTTGCCGGTCCCAGCTCTCTGGCAGGTGAACAGTGCAGCGGACGCCGGCGAATCAGATCCAGGCACGGGGCTCCGTTGTCGTGGATCGTGGATCGGCGTCGTCCAAGGAAGCTTCCAAACCGCAAGTGCCCGGTCGGGGGGGAGGGCGGCGGAAAGCGAGGCTTCGCTCCGGACCCGCTTCCTACGCCCCGGCCTTGAGCGGGGGGGGGTGAAATTCACCTTCTCCCTCGCAAAGGAGGGACGGGGAAGGACGCGGCCGCCATTTTGTGGCCGCATGGTCGCCGGGTTCCCGCCTTCTTCATACCCGGCGGTGGTGGCCATCTTGGTTTTCGGCCTACAAGGCCTCCCCCCCCAACAACAGCCTGTCTTGGCCTGGGGTGCCAGGCCCGAACAGGGACAGCCGCCCGACGCGCTCCCAGCGCCAGAGGATTATCGGCTGGCGTCCTCCTTCCGGACAGGCCGCGTCTCCTGGTCGGCTCTGCCGGACCTTTAGGCCTCCCTTCGGGGCAGCATAGGCCATAAGGAGACCTCTGGACTAGGCCCTACAAATTATTGCCTGGTTGTGATCCATTGTCCCCTCTAGAGCTGGTATAGGACGCAGTACCCCATGGGCCCTGGTTGCCTAGGCCCCGGCTGGAGTGAAGGTTTTACCAGGCCACCTGTTATCCCTAGCCGTGGCCTTTAGCCACTAGGCCTACCGGACAGGAGTACAGCCTGTCCGACTGATCTGCCTCATCTGTCGGTAGTCAGCGTGAGGGGCGGTTGCGTTCTTCCCTGCCTACTGCCCTGCGGCCTTAGTTCCAAAATCCCTTTTACACTAGCCACCCTATTGCAGGCTTGGCTAGTGGCAATGGCAGACAGTTCCTCGCCAAGGGCTTCACTGGTCTCAGGTGCCCCCCCCCTGCACAACCAAAACGCAGATCAGCAGAATTGAAAGCAGGGGGGAAGAAGAAGGCTAAAACGAAGCACCTGAATTCCTCTAAGTCAGCTGAGCGAGAGGCCTCGAGGAGACACCAGGCACTGGAGAGGGAATTCTCCAAAGCACAGCGGCTCCTATCCAGTGGGGCCGATCCGGTTCCCCCTGCCCCACTGGATACCAATACCTCGGAGCCACCCCAGGCACCTGTGCAGGAAGTCACCTGGATTGCTACTCCTCTGGGGGAAACTGAACAGGCAGGTCCCTCTCACTCCTCCCCTCCTACCCAGCAGGTTCCCCAAGTGGCTCTTGCTCCAGCGGTGGTTGGGGCTACCCTTGGGGGCCAGGGGCCCGCATGGTCCCAGGGCCAGTTCTAGGCATTTATGCAGCATGCCTTTGCGCAATTTATGTCCGCTCCAAGGATTCCGCAGGTTCCCCCTCATGTTCCACCCCTCCCCACTGGTCCTCCCTCGCTGCAGGATTGTACCTCAGCACTGGGTTCCATTATCTCAGAATCCTCATCCCAAGTGGGAGAGGGGGAGTCCGAGGACTCGGACATAGCAGACACCCCCATGTCAGAGGATGAGGAGGCAGAACCCGACCAGGCCTCGGCCTCCTGTCTCCTTGACCCCTCGGTCTTCACATCTCTCTTGACAAAGGCCTGTCTAACCTCTGTTCAGGAGGAACAGCCCTCTACTTCAGCAGATAAGGAGTCCAACCCGTTGTTTAAGGTAAAGGTAGTAGAACACAAGCAGATACCCTGCCCTTTTGTGTTCCGGGATGCGGTCGAGGCCCAGTGGTCCTCCCTGGCCACTATTCCCAGGGAAAGCACCCTGGAGAAGAAACTTTATAACGTCGCTCCATCCTTTGCTTCCCTGCTAGACGTCCCTACGGTAGATGTGCCTCAAACCTCTCTATTCTCTAATTCTGCCGCCTCAGGAGACATGACAGAGTTCCTGACAGCAGAAGACAAAACATTGTCTACAGAAGAGCGCACCTGGCTTCCGGTCAGGCCATCAAGGCAGCTACCGCAGCCTCCTTCGCCAGGGCGTCCATCATGTGGCTCCGTGAGCTTCAGGCTGCGGTCCCTCCTGAGCAGGTCAGAGTGCACCAGACACTCGTCAAGCTGGTAGGGGCCTCACAGTACATGGCCGACGCCTCCCTCCACTCGGCCAAGTGTTCGGCCCGTTCAATAGGTGCCACGGTGGCCTCCCGCAGGCTCCTGTGGTTAAAACAGTGGAGGGCGGACTTAAGGGCAAAGTGGCGCCTCTCCACGTCCAAGTACATAGGCAAGGACCTGTTTGGCTCCATCCTTGACCTGCATGTGATCAAGGGTAGGGACAAACGCAAGGTTCTAGCCCATCCCTCCAAAAAGTCCAATAGGCGGCAGCAGCCAGACTCCCGCAGACAGTCTTCACGTCCCTCGGACTCTTGGGAGTGGCGGCAGCCCTTTCGGCCAGAGCAGTCCTGGGATTGGCCCAGAGGTTCACGTTCCTTCCCCCAGAGGCAGGATCGTCAACAGGACCACCAAAATACAGGACCCAGGGGTCAGGCTCAGGCAAAACGTCCCTTCAGGGGGTCGGGGGGCCGCCCTTTCCGGCGATCCAAGTGACACCTTCGGAGAGGCCCCAATAGGGGGGCACCTAGAGCATTTTTATCAGGTCTGGGAGCAGACCACCACCGACTCCTGGGTCAGGGATACCGTCAGGCGGGGCCTGGCACTCGAGTTCGAGGCCTAAAGGGTCTGAACCGGTTCCTAGTGTACCGACGATTCAAAATGCAGACCCTAAGGTCCATACTGGCCGGCATCAGGAAGGGGGATCTACTCTCCTCCATAGACCTCGCAGAAGCCTACCTCCACATCCCAATCTCCCAGGAACACCGCAGGTTCCTGCGCTTCTGCTACTCACGCCAGCATTATCAGTACCGGGCCCTCCCGTTCGGCCTCTCTTTGGCCCCAAGGGTCTTCACGAAGGTACTAGCGGTCTTGGCCGCCCATCTTCGGATGATGCCGGTGCGCGTGCAGTGCTACCTGGACGACATACTCGTCCAGTCCAGATCCCTTCGGTCAGCACAGGCAGACCTGCTGACCACCATTCAGGTACTCCAATCCCACGGGTTCTCTGTGAACTTCGGGAAGAGCCACACCTCCCCCTCAAAGCGACTCCTTCACCTGGGGGCTCTGATAGACTCAGAAAGGTGCAGGGTCTACCTATCCCAGGAGTGATGGCTGAACATCCGGAAACTGATATCCCAGATCCAGGGCGAGAGGAGGGTTCCTCTGGTACAGTTGTCCCAGCTCCTGGGAAAGATGGTATCTTGCATGGGGATAGTCCCATGGGCGAGACTCCACTCGAGGACCCTCCAGTGGTTCCTCCTCCCCTTTCAGAAACAAAACCTCAGCGCCTCTCCCCAGAAGATCCAGGTCCCACCTCACGTCCTCGCATCCCTCCAGTGGTGGTCTTCCTCAGCCATGTCCAAGGGGACTGTATTCAAGGAACCCCCCAGGGTAGTCCTGACCACAGACGCCAGTCTGTTCGGCTGGGGTGCTCACCTCCAAACCCAGTTGGCCCAGGGGCGCTGGTCCAGGGCGGACCTCCAGCAAAACATAAACTGGCTAGAGCTAAGGGCCATCCACCTGGCCCTCCTCCACTTCTCCCCCCTAGTGTCAGGCAAGCATGTCCTAGTTCTGACGGACAATGTGGCGGCCAAGGCCCACATCAACAAACAGGGGCACACATTCCTGGGCCCTCCTCCAGGAGGCCAGGGACCTGGGACTGTGGGCAGAGACGCACCTGAGGTCGATAAAGGCGGAACACATTTCGGGGGAGGCAAACCGACAGGCAGACTCGCTGAGCAGGGTGACCGTGGACCACACAGAGTGGCGACTGGACACCAGAATATTCGAATTAATAGCAAGCAGGTTCGGCAGGCCATGCCTGGATCTCTTTGCCTCCCCGGCCAACGCCCAGCTCCCCAGGTTCTTCACCAGGTTCCTGACCAGAGGGGCCGAGGGGATGGACACACTACGGTGCAGGTGGCCCGAGGGGCTGCTGTATGTCTTCCCTCCCCTCCCCCTGATCCAGGCCACCATCCGCAAGCTGCTACTGGAGCGAGCGGAAGTAATCTTGGTTGCGCCATATTGGCCTCGGCGCCCGTGGTTTGCAGATCTAGTGGATCTGTCCCTGTCTCCCCCGTGGAGGCTCCCGCCGAACCAAGTGGCCCTCTCTCAGGGGGAGCTCCGCCACCCAGACCCTCAGTGGCTGCAATTAGCCGCCTGGCACTTGAGCGGGAGTGCCTAACTAAGCAAGCTTATTCCCTAGAGGTGATCTCTATGATCCAAGCCTCCAGGCGTCCCTCAACAAACAGGATTTACGATGCAACCTGGCAAAATTTCTGCCAGTGGTGCTCCTCACGGGGGCTGGATCCCCTCTCAGTAATTGTCCCAAATATCCTAGACTATCTGTTAGACGGCATTTCCAAGGGGTTGTCCACCAACACCATCCGCAGACAGGTGGCGGCCTTATCTACGGTCCTCACCTGCGGCAATTGGGGTCCACTTTCTCATCACCCAGCGATCGCGGCCTTCCTTAAGGGGGCGGCAAACTCCGGTCCACCTACGGTGCATAGATACCCGTCCTGGGACTTGACTACAGTATTACAGGCCTTAACGGCGGCTCCCTTTGAGCCCCTGCAGTCCTGCTCCCTACACTTCCTCTCCTTGAAGGTGGCCTTCTTGATAGCCATCACCTCAGCCAAAAGGATTTCGGAGCTGGCCGCTCTGTCAGTTCGGGAGGATCTCTGTATCTTCCATCAAGACAGAGTGGTCCTTAGACTAGACCCCTCATTCATCCCCAAGGTTAACACCAGCTTTCACAGATCATTGGACCTTGTATTACCCAGCTTCTGCCCTACGCCGTCCCATAGGCCAGAACGCCAGTGGCACAAGCTGGACGTGCGTAGAGCCCTGCGCATCTACATATAGTGCACCGGGCCTTTTCGCAAGTCGGAGGCCTTGTTTGTCTCCTTCCAGCCATCAGTCATGGGACGCAAGGTATCTTCCGCCACCATTGGCAGGTGGATCAGGGCTTACGTCTCGCAGTCGCTTCCCGTCCCAGCCCGTATCACGGCTCACTCCACACGTAGTGCAGCAACCTCTGCGGCCTGGTCTACCCAGGCCTCTGTAGAGGAGATCTGTAGGGCAGCGTCCTGGTCGTCCCCGTCCTCATTCATTACCCATTACAAGATTGACAGATTTGCCGCGGCGAACGCCGCATTCGGCAGACGGGTCCTTCAACAGGTGGTTGCCTCCAGGGAGACGCCAGCCTAGACCTTCCCACCCTAAGGGACATCGGGGGCTTTGGTATGTCCCAATCCAGTGGATTCTACATCCACTATGCTGGAGAAGGGGCGTTGTCTTACCTGAACGCCTTTTCTCAGCATGGTGGTGTAGAATCCACACCCTCCCTAGGACAGGCGGCTAGGCTGGCATGGAGGCACCCCTTTCTGTTATTCTCATATTTCTTTTTTGGAGCCACGGTGTCAGAGCTTAGGTATCTTGCCTCATCAAAACTGGGAGACACACCCAGGGGAAGGCGTGGCCAAAGATTTTCTTAGTCTCTCTGAGCAGGAAGGCTGAAATAACCCAATCCAGTGGATTCTACACCACCATGCTGAGAAAAGGCGTTCAGGTAAGACAACGCCCCTTTGCTACGTATATGTAGGGATGTGGGTCTATACATATGTTGTTCATAGTATGTTTAGGTGTGTCATGTATGTGTTTCACTTTGTGAGCGGGCAACTAAATTTCATTTTCGATGTGTGCCATTGTGCCCACAGTATAAAAATGACAATAAAGCAGCGGTTCTCAACCTATGGGTCGCGACCCCATTTGGGGTCGAACAACCGTTTCGCGGGGGTCGCCGGACACCGCGGTCCGCCATTTTTTTTTGCCCGTCGCGCGCGCGCCGTGCATGCGCGGTTCGGCCCGTCGCGCCGCGCATGCGCGGATCGGTCCATCGTGCAGCACATGCACGGTTCGGGGCGTCGCATGCCGCGCATGCGCGGTTCGGCCTATCGCATGCCGCGCATGCGCGGATCGGCCCATCGCGCCGTGTGTGCGCGCCACGGGTCGGGGTCGCGCCACGCATGGGCGGCGCAAGTGGGGTCTCAACCTGAAAAAGGTTGAGAACCGCTGCAATAAAGGTTCTCTTCTCTTCTCTTCTCTTCTCTTCTCTTCTCTTCTCTTCTCTTCTCTTCTCTTCTCTTCTCTTCTTATCCTAACTATAAAAGGTGTTGTAAGCTAAAGATCGGGGTTTCCTCTTTGAATGAGAGGAATCCCTTTTGTCTGAATATTCTGATAAATTGTAATAAAATGATCTTCCTGTCTCAGTTTGTCTCATTGGAAAATATGCATGCCAAGGCACAAGCCTAAAAGAGCCATATTTGGCCTTCAGTGGAGTACAAAAATTTACAAATGCTGGCGTTTTAAACACCTGAACATAAAAAGGGGGATTCTGACATTATTAATTGGCCAAACATTCAAAAGAGAAATATGTCTCTCTTTCACTGGGAAAATAACCAAGAATGTGTCCCAACTGTTGTTTTCCATACTTTTATTAGTACTATGGCCTACAATCAAAATCTAGCACAGGATCTGTACTAGAGGCCAGCGAGCGCATGGGGGCCAATGGCCCCCCGCCACCCTGGCCCTGGCCCTGTACAGGCCAGCAGCCCCCAAGGTGTGCGCACAGGAGGCAGTGAACATGTGTGGGCCGACAGCATCCGTCAGCAGCCACAGCCTGCCAGCCCCTCGACTGGCTCACTCTGGGGCTCCACAGAATAACGGGCCAGCACTCCAGCAGCAGATGGAGGAGGGGAGGGGAGGGGGGAGGCACGTGATGCAGACCACTGGACATGACTACTTTGTCCCATCTGTTTTTGCTTGCAGTTGGAGAGCAGTTCGCTTCTTGTCATCTCCTCACAGATCTTGCCCTTGGCCCGTGCATGGAGCTTGTTCCCCTCGCACACCCAATGCACCTTGGCCCTGCCTTGGGCCACTGCCAGCAGCTGGTTCACATCCATTAGGCTGCCGCTGCTGCCCGGAGCAGCAGGTCCGCCCAGCACGAAGGAGGCGAAGCGGCCGGCTAGGAAGCTCAAGTAGAGGTGGTAGAGCACACCCACACCCAGCAAGCAAAAGGCCACCCCGAGCAGGGAAAGCTGGATCCCCATCGGCACCATGGCCGCCCAGTCCCAGCCAGGATTGGGGATCCGGCTTTTCCCACTTGGGGTGGCCTTTTGCTTGCTGGGCGTGGGCGTGCTCTACCACCTCTATTCGAGCTTCCTAGCCAGCTGCTTCACCTCCTTCGTGCTGGGCGGACCTGCAGCTCTGGGTGGCGGCCTAATGGACCTGTATGAGTGGCTGGTGGCTGTGGCTGCAGCAGGTACCGAGGTGCACGAGGGGAATGCATTCCACCCATGGGCCAAGGGCAAGATCCTTTAGGGGGCTGAGGAGATGACCAGTGACGATCTGGTCTCCAACTAAAAAAAGATGGTACAGAGTAGGCGTGTCCGGCTGTCTGCATCACATGCCCCCCCACTCCACGTGCTGCCAGTGCCGCCACAGCACTGCTGCTGGAGGGCCGGCCCAGTATTCACAGCGGGCTACGCAGCCCCTGCTGCCGGACTCCGTCCCCCCCCTGCGCTCACCACCTCTTGTGGGGGGCCGCCAGGCTGGGCAGGGCTGGGGACAGGGTGGTGGGGGCCAGTCCCTCACCATCTCTGGGGCATCCCCGCTGGCCAAATATCAGCCAATCGCAGGTCTTGTGTTTGACATGTCTGCTCTAACTAAACAAACAGGCTGGATTCATTCAACATACTAAGACACAAAATAGGTTTTAAAAGATCAAGCTTAACATCCTAGGTGGATGCAGCTACTAAGTCTTTGACCAGACTAAACATGTATTTATATATTTATTCAATTTTGATGCTGCTCAACTGTGGGCAGTTCACAAAAAAATGTTGTAGAAATATAGGGAAGAATCCAAGCTTTGACCCATCCTTGTAAAGTAGGGCAATTATATATGTGTTTGTTCATAACTTCAGTAGAACTTAACTCTCAAAAATGCTGGGCAGGGGATTGCAGTCTTATATAACCATACAATCTTTTCAATAAGCCCACAGATTTTTCTTGCACAAATTGTTATTACCAGTGTCGAAAGAAAAATCTTCATCAGGGTCCAGTCCAAGCTGGGAATAAACAAAATGTAGACTGCTTTAGAAAGAAGATTCTTGTTTATTGAGTTGCCAGAAACTTCAGTGATAGCAGCATGTTTCTGGGGTGGCTGACCACCTGGTGCTGGGAGTGGTGGGTTTTATACCTTCTTGGGCTTTTGTGTTTGGAGTTGTTCCTGTGGCATGAACTTTGACCTGAGGTTCAGTGTGCCCTTTTAGTATTCTGATGGTGGTGGGTTAATCCTATTATGTCCTAAAGGTCATGTCCTGCTTCCCTGGGGCTGTGGCTGATGGCTATCTCCTGTGTTGGATGGGTGAGGGGTTGCTGGTTGTAATTCTATCAGTCTGCTATTGTTACCTATCAGTTTTGCTGCAAGGGATTTCAAACTATTTTGTCTTGAATGGGCTTCTGCCTGCTAGTATTTGCTCATGAATGGGGCCTCAGTCTTTCTGAATGGGATTATCAAATCTGCAATTCTACAGAGCTGGCCTGCTTAGTTTTTGCTTGGGGCTATTAAGAAAAACTGGGCCTGCTTTTCTGTCTTTAAGATCCTTGGGGAAATATAATATTCTGCCTTTTTAATATTCCCCAAAATATTTCCTTCTCGGGGGGGGTGCTGTCTTCCTGTAATCCCCCCTTTGTGCCATATAAGTGTGGATGACACACTTACTGGCACAAGATTAAAAATTGATCTGGTCAGGGAGACTTGATGGGTGCTACTATGGGGGTTCCAGGATGTGGGGAAACAAGCTTTTAAACTGTTAATGCAGAAAGGGGATGACACTAATAGAGGCAGCAGAAAAAGATCCCTGCAGTGGCTCCCAAAAGGGGAGCTTTTCAACCATGAAGGTCTAAAGCCAGGGCAAAAGTTCTGTTAGGTGGAAAAGAAATTTGTAGTGTCCAATATTCTGTGCCAATTCTTTTAGATGTTTGATGTCACTTTGAGCTTCCAGTCAGGTCTGCACATGCCTCCAAAATTCTTCACAGCTGTTTGCTTCAGTACATAACCACTGGCTGCCCATTTTCAAGGGCTGTTTCCTGCCTTAGCTCTTAGTTTAGTGCAGGGGTGTCAAACTGCTGGCCCGCAGAAGCCACACCCACCCCATTGCCAACAATGGCAAAACAGTGCTGATACATCACGCGACGTCACGTGACATCGCGAGTTTGACACGTCTGGTTTAGTACATCCAGATTTGTGATGTCCAATTAAGGTTAGCCAGTGTGCAACTCAGGCTATTAATATTTCTTAAATTATGATGGGCACACATTGATTGAATAAATATTATCAGAAGCATTAATTTCCATGGCTCAAGAGCCAGGTTTTAAGTTAAGAAATTCCACACTAAGCATTTACTCAAAATCAGATCATTTTTACATTTGTATTATTCATTCTTGCCTTTTAAAATCTATTTCCAGGTTTTCAGCACTTATTCCAATAAGGAATATGACCGTCGAAATGAAGATGTTGATCCCATGGCTGCCTCAGCAGAGTATGAACTTGAAAAAAGAGTGGAAAGGCTAGATCTCTTTCCTGTGGAACTGGAAAAAGGTAATGGGAGAAATCTGTTTGGAGAAGAATTTTCCTTTTGACAACTGGTAGAAATGGGATGCTATTTTAATCCATACAGGTAGTCCTCAACTTAGAACCACAATTGGGATGGGAGCTTCCATTGCTAAACAATGCAGTCATTAAGTGAGTCATGTCCGATTTTACAACCTTTTTGCTGCAGTCATTAAGCAAATCACCATGGTCATTAAGCAAATACAGCTTCCCCCATTGACTTTGGTTGTTGGAACCCCCCTGGACACTGCAACCATTGTAAATACATGCTGGTTGCCAAATGCCAAAATTTTGATTATGTGATCATGGGGACACTGCGACAGTTATCAGTGGGAGGACCGGTTGTAAGTCACTTTTTCAGCACTATCATAACTTAGAATGGTTGTTAAATGAATGGTCATAAGTTGAGGACTACCTGTATAGAAAGAAAGAAATCCCCACAGTTAAAATCAAAAGGTTGTTTAATGAATTCCCTGAGTGAATGTTTGACCTGTATAATAAGCAGTCAGTCATAAATAAGTACCAACTTTGTAACATGTACATGAATCAACACAGAACTTAAAGCATTTTATTTTATTTATTTTATTTAGAAAATTTATATTGCCGCCTACTCACACATGGCAATTCAAGGTGGCTTACATGGATATAAAAACACCATATAAAAGAAGTAA
Source organism: Bothrops alternatus (assembly GCA_034064705.1). NCBI lineage: Eukaryota > Metazoa > Chordata > Lepidosauria > Squamata > Viperidae > Bothrops > Bothrops alternatus. The sequence continues at coordinate 1,614,529 of JARGCV010000207.1, forward strand.
AAATAATAATAATAAAAATAATAAAATAATAACCCCCCACCCCAGTGACAACACACATTCATACTAGCCATTTAATGGGCTCCATTCCGCTCTGGGTTCCCCAGGCCCACTGGCAGAACCATGTCTTCAGCACCTTCTGAAAGAGTGTTAGAGTGGGGGCCAGTCTAATCTCTGGGGGGATGATGTTCCAGACAGAGGGAGCCACCAAAGAGAAGGCCCTTCTTCTGGGACCTGCCAGATGTATCTCCTTAGGGGATGGGACCTGCAACATTCCTTGCCTCCCTGATCTAGTGGGTTGGGTAGATGTGACCAGCAAGAGACGGTCGCTCAGATAACCTGGTCCCAAGCCATGAAGGGCTTTAAAGGTGACAACCAGCACTTTGAATTGCACCTGGAAGCAAATCAGCAACCAATGCAGCTCCCGCAGGAGAGGTGTCACATGTGCACACCGAGGTCTGCACAGAACCATGCGGTCTACTGTATTTTGCACCAACTGGAGCTTCTGGATGCTCTTCAGGGGCAGCCCCATCTAGAGCGTGTTGCAGTAGTCAAGACAGGAGGTGACCAGGGCATGAGTGAAATTTTGGTCAAATTTTCTGGAGTATGAGCCCTTCTTGTATTGTCCACACACATTTTAAAAACAGGTCGCTTTAAGCTAGTTTTTCTCTGAGAAGGGCCATATTTCCAACTTGCAGTGTATTTTGCTCATCATCTTTAACTGCTTGCCCCCAATCATTTCCTTTTATCTTCTTGTACTTCCCTTATCAGCTATTTTCCCCATAGGAATGGCACAGGGAAAGCAACAAGAAAAATAAGCTGCCATGTCAGATATGGGCTACTTTTGTTCACTGGGCTGTAAGGGCTCTCAGCCTAATTTTTAAAAAATGTTTAGCAAGAAATCAGTTTAGATCTTTGATAAGATATACAGTATCTGTCCTTTCCTGCAGCCTGCTGCACAATAGAAAATAACAAAAGAAAGAGAACACAGGGTTTAAAAGACAATGTGGCTGGAACCATAAACATGCTAAACCCTAAACCAAAGTTCAGTGACTGTGTTCATGTACTATGCCCAAACAAAATAAACAGAATTGTGGCTTAACATTATGTCCTAGTTCATTTCTTTCCAAGATGGCGTCCACAGAGGAAGCATGGTTACATCGTGGGAAGAGAAGTTGCGATTAAACTAAGTTATTTTAAACTAAGACAAAACGGTAGGAGAGGTGGAGAGGGAAAGATAAGTCAGAAAAATAAAAAAGACTGGAGAAGAGAAAAAGAGAAGAAAGACCTGCAGAGCAGAGAGGAGAATCAGCTGTGGGGTGGAGAGGAAAGCTGACTGAGGGCAGCGCAATGACCGGCAGAGAGGAGAAACAGGAGAGCCAATGAGATAGTGGAGCAGGGAGGAGAGCCAGCTAGGGAGAGAAGAGGAAAGCTTACTGTGAACCATCCAGGCAGCCCTGTTTGCTGAAGGAAGTAGAACAACGGGGCTTCTGGTTTTGCACAGTAGCGCAAGGAGCTGAGGGATCGCGGGGCTCCACAGCCTAGGGCCAATTCTTTTCTGTTTGGTGACCCTAAATGGGCCTAAAGTCGCCCCGGAGAGGCGACAAAGAAGGAGGGAAGCCCCGCCGACCGTGGAGAGATGGCGGTCGATCCAGTCATTCAGAGAAAGCCCTCCAGAAACCAGCAGGAGAAAGGCTAGCTTAACTCCAGAGTCTAGCCCAAGCTATAAGCAGCCGAAGCCCAAAAGCACTATTTTAAGCTGACTGTAAACAACATGCTTGGAACTGGGTAAGAACATTGATCTTCTCTCTTCTACTTGATAATTGATTTCCTGGGGGGAAAAAACCCAAGAAGCAAAAAGCCTCTGAAAGTGAGAAGGAGGGGATTTTTGCCCCACCCTCCTACAGACGGAAGCGGCGAATTAAACTTTTTATGGGGGACAGAAATATATTGAAATGAAATGAATATAAGATCTAAATCTGGATAAGTTTAAAATTGGTGGAATTTGTTAAGATTTTCTTTTTCAATCATGAAAACAGAAGAAAGCAATTGTTTATTTTGAAAACTGAAAAACAAACTGGTGCTGACATCTAGTGGTGGATGAAAATATATAATAGTAGTTGCTCCAATACAGGAACTGGCAAAGCCCAGGAAAAGATAACTTGTTTTTGTGACCTTCAATGTCTTAATAACAGAGAACAGCTGTGACAAAAAAAGAAAACATTTTGGGCTACCTACAAAGTGAGAATTATAAACTTTAGAAAAAAAATTTGACCTTTCTGGATTATAAATACTTAATTGTGACTCTAAAGCTGTTTGCAGAGAAAGGGAAACCCTGATTTTTGACTATCATGGAAAATCAGAGATCTGCAGAAAGAATATACCAAGAAAAAACAAACACTTTCCAGGAGGAGATGTATGCTATGTTGCAACTAATTCAAACAACAGTGATCTCAAACCACGAGGAAATTAAAAATAACTTTGAAAATATAAATGAATATATCTCCAATTTAACTTTACAACAAAAAACCTCTCAGAAAATAAAAATAGAGAGTGAGCCGATAAAACAGACAACTGAACAGAAACCAGAGGAAAGAGATTTAAAGATGGAACCTAACAATAGAAGGAACTATGACAACCCAGGTGGAAAAAAACTTGCAGGAAATATTGGACATGGAAAATATAGTTTAAACTCTAAGATCACAAAATAAGACTGAGGACAAGAAAAAAGATTCGAGAAAATGGATTACGGAGCTGTCAGGAGAACTATGAGAAGTTGAGAGACAAAAAATGATAAGAGAAATTAAGAGAGAAAGAAAGGAAAAGATTTTCAATGAATATGAAGGGGTGAAACCTTCCCATAAAAACATCTTACTTGATTTGCCTCTTGTACCTACAACAACATCTACAAAATTATGGGAAGACTCTTTGATTCAACAGAGCATATTGATCAGGAAAGATGTTTGGCAAAAAAAAAAGGCTATAGTGAGAATTAAGAAATTAGATGATGGGATTTATCAGAGGGAATATTTAAAAATTAAACATCTGTTTCAATATGGTTAAAGAAATAGAAAGATTTTGGATATAAATGAATTTTAGTTTAAGAGGGATGAGCCCCTCAAGTAACATAGTATTTTTTCTTTCTTTTTTCTTTTTTCTTTTGTTTTTTGACATGAGAAATATAAAAATGTTGGGATGGTTTATATAAAGGAAATGTTTTAGATACTGAAGTGTAATTGATCTTGAGAAAACTTCAGTGGATAAAAATGTTTTGAATAGATCAAAAAGATTAGATAATTGGATTTATTAAATGGAACATTTAAAGATTAAACATATGTTTGAATATGGTTAAAAAGAGAAAAATTCTGGATATAAATGTACATTAGCCTAAGAGGGACATGTATTTTAAGTAGTATACTATCTTCTTATTTCTTTTTCTTCTCTCTTTTTTTTTAAGACATGAGAAATGGAAAATTGTTGGGATGGCGTGTATGAGGAAAAAGACTTAAATACTTAAGTGTAATTAATTTTGAGAAAATCTCAACCAGTAAGAATGTTTTGAACATTGCAGGGAAAACAAATTTAAATGAGAATTTTGTAAACAGGATCTATGATGAGGTAATCAAGATGATCAGTTAGAAAAGAAGCTTTATATTGATGTAGTTATTATTTGCAGAAATATTAGAAAAATGTCTATATTTAATTGTTATTTCTCAAAATAATAAGAATTGTATTAATTTAAGGTTGGCAAAAGAGAATATTATTGGAAGAAGAGAACATCAAGCAAAGCTACTATGTGGACTATAAAATTATAGAAATTAATTGTTATTGATTGTTTTTTCAATATAAACCCAGACAACATGCTGTTTACCAAATATTAAGGTGATTATGTTAAAAAATCAATAAAATATATTTTTTAAAAAAAGAACACTGGCACGGCAGACCAGTAAAAGGGAGCCACGTGGCTGCGGAGCTGTTGGTGGGGGTGGCGGAATGCTGCAGCACAGCTACAGATGGCAGTACACCAGGGCCTACGGATGGCAGTAGACTGGGTGCTATGGAGAGCAGTAGACGAGGGCCTGCAAACAGCAATAGACCGGGTGCTGCAGACAGCAGTAGACCAGGGCCTGCAGACAGCAGTAGACCGGGTGCTGCGGATGGCAGTAGACCAGCAGACTGGAGACTGCGAACAGCATCAGACCACTAGACCAGGGACTGCAAATGGAAGCACACCAGTAGACTGGGGACTGCGAATGGCAGCAGACCAGTAGGCCGGGGACTGTGAACGGCAACAGCACAGCAGACTCTTGGAAAAAGAAACCGATGCTATTTTGATTTTCAAAACATAGGATAGAAAAAAAATAAGCATAATTACCTAGAACGGGTCAGCAACCGTAAACACTCAAAGAACCACTTGGACCCGTTTCCCAAAGAAAAGAAAACAATGGGAGCTGCAAAACTTGTGTGCGCACGTGCACGCACGTGCGCGTGCATGCAAGGGTGGAGCTTGATTGAAGAGTTTAATTAAAAAGAAATAGAGGCTGCTGTGCATGAGTTCTCTCTCTCTCTCTCTCCCTCTCTTTGTCTCCTTCCCTCTCTCTCCCCCTCTCTCTCCCTCTCTCCAATCTTCTGCTCACCTGGCAAGCTAGCTTCACGCTGTTCTCCGACAAGCTGACTGTCAGAATCCAATTATATTTCATTTCTAGTTACCTACTATGGAAAAACCCATTTCTGCTCTCTCTGGATTCTGTCATACTACGAAGGGGAAGGGGGATGAGCAAAGGGGTTTTATGGCTCTCATTTCCTTCATTAAAGTTCAAAGGGACTGAATGTGGATTCTCACCAAGAGGACTGACCATAACAATATGGCCATAACCTTTCATCTACTCCTCTCTGAAGTCTCCCTTTTGCCGGAAGTAAGGGAAAAAGGGGGGGGGGACAATGCAGCGCCTGGAGTCTGGAAAAACAGAGGAGGAGGATCATCACTCGGAAGAACTGTGGGGTGGGGCTCTGCTTGAAAACACTTAAAACATTGAAGGGTGGGAGAGAATTCCTCAGATCCTGTCTAGCACGCCTACAATCATTTTCTCTTAATAAATATGCCTGTTGGAAAAGATATTCCAAGAGTTCTGTATTCTTAAGATGTAAAGTGAGGTGGGTCCTTACACTGACACACATTCTTATTGGGCTGGCTCTCTCCTGCCCTTGGTCTGCCAGTCCTCTTCCCCCACTCAGTGTGTGCGTGAGAGAGAGAGAGTGTGTGTGTGTGTGAGAGAGAGAGTGTGTATGAGAGTGTGTGTGTGTGTGAGAGAGAGAGAGAGGCACTTGCGCTTCCCTTCTCTCTCTCTCTCTCTCTCTCTCTCTGTGTGTGTGTGTGTGTGTGTGTGTTTGTGTGTGTGTGTAAAAAAGAGAGTGGCCTCACGCTGTTCTCGGACAAGCTGACAAGCTTATTGGGCAGGGCTCCTGCCTTTGCTGCATCTCAGCAGGAAGCAGGAAGCAGCAGCAAAGGCAGGAGCCCTGTCCAATAAGCTTGTCAGCTTGTCCGAGAACAGCATGAGGCCACTGTCTTTTTTACACACAGAGAGAGAGGGGGGAAGCGCAAGTGCCTCTCTCTGTCTCTGTTTCTCTCTCTGCAAATGGCGGAGGAGGCTGGGAGCCGCAGGAGAAGGCTCAAAGAGCCACATGCGGCTCTGGAGCCGCAGGTTGCCGACCTGTGACCTAGAACAAATAAGGTAGAAGCGTGGCTAACAGCAAAGCACATCCACCAACCATAAAAGAGGGATTTTCAAACAACAAATTCATGGAACAGGCGACGGACACTATTGTGTTATGCAATACATGTTCCATGTATGTGCTTATGCCCAAAGAACACCCAAATTATACATGCATTAAATGTAAACTATGTGAACTACTAGAGCAGCGGCTCCCAACCTTTTGTATACCCCGCACCCCTAAAACACTTCTGATATATTCTCACACCCCTTACAAAAGTTCAAAATAATGGCAACAAATTATGCATATACACTATAATTTTGAAAACCAAAGTTTTCGCACCCCCTGGAATATCTTCTTGCACCCCTGGTTGGGAACCCCTGTACTAGAGGAAAAAGTAAGGAATCTAGAGGCAACTCTAGCCAAACTCCAACCTATGAAAGAAAGCTATACCCAAACCGAACTGAACAATGGACAAATAACTCCCAGAGGATTTGACCCTACTGATAAACCCTTGGAGGAAGACAAATGGAGGTATGTCACACATAGAAGGAAACACAGCAATCAAAGGAAGGAGCAGCATACATCTAATAAGCCCCCTACTGCCCAATCTAACCCAACCAGAAGTAGCCTCATTAAAACTGAGCAATCGATTTCTCCCCCTAGATGGAAATACACAGACCCACAACCTCCCCCTCAAAAGAAACCATGCAGACACCTAGCAAAGAAACAACACCGAATATCCCTTAAAAAGTCACATCAACGAACACACGTGAGACAAACAGAAAAGCACTTCAGACTGCACCCCCCAAAAAAGAAGGCGAGTGCTAGTGATAGGAGATTCTATTCTCAAAGGAACAGAAACAGCTATCTGCAGAATGAACATACAATCCAGGGAGGTATGTTGTCTCCCTGGAGCAAAAATCAAAGACGTGGCTGAGAACCTAACCAAAATAATTAGGCCCACAGATTACTACCCTCTCCTACTCCTTCACATTGGGATGAATGACACAACAAAGAACCTGAGCACAATACTGAGCAAGTATAAGCAACTAGGCAATAAAGTTAAGGAGCTAGGAGCACAAGTAGTGTTCTCATCAGTACTCCCAACAAAAGACTAACAATCATTGAGGGGAAAAAGAATTCTAGAAATAAACCACTGGCTAAAGGGTTGGTGTCGCCAAGAAAACTTTGGTTTCCTGGTCCATGGACTGCATTTCCTACGCGACGGACTCTTGGCAAGGGATGGGCTGCACCTCACGAAAACAGGGAAAAATGTACTCGGAAAAAGACTGGCCCAACTCATTAGAAGGGCTTTAAAGTAAAATTGAGGGGGAGGGGTGACCAATCATTAGAATATCTAGAACACAAAACCAATCATAAATCCCAAGAAAACAAATCAGAGAGGTAAGGAGTGATGAGAAAAAAAAGAAAAAATCAAACAATCAGGAGATCCAGGAAACATACGCACGGACAGACATAAAAGTCTTAAATGTTTATATACTAATGCTCAAAGCTTGGGGAACAAATGGTGAACTAGAAGCAATAGTACACGAGGTGGGTATGACATAGTTGGCATTACAGAAACCTGGTGGGACGAAACACATGACTGGAATGGACTGATGGATGGATACAAATTGTTCAAAAGAAACAGAACTACAAAAAGAGGAGGGGGAGTTGCACTATATGTAAGAGAACACTACATATCTACAGAAATACACATTATCAAAGATAAAAGCACTTCAGAATCTATATGGGTCAACATAAAAGGGAAAAAAGTGACATTGCCATAGGTGTATACTACAGGCCACCCAACCAATCAGAAGAAATAGATGAACTCTTTGCCAACCAGTTAACAAATGTATGTAGGAAGCATACCACAGTAGTAATGGGAGACTTCAATTACCCAGATATCAGCTGGAAGACAAACTGCAGGGAGCAGGAGGTCAAACAGATTCCTAACCAACCTAGCCGACAACTTTGTCATCCAAAAGGTAGAGGAGGGAACTAGAAGTAAAGCTATACTGGACCTAATTCTTACTAATAGAGAAGAAGTGATAGAGGGAGTTGAAATTGTTGGAACCTTGGGGAAAGTGACCACGTCATACTAGAATTCAATATAATGCAAACACGAGCAATGGAAAATAATTCAGCCAATGTCTTAAACTTCAAAAGAGCTGATTTTAACAAACTCGGAGAGAACCTAGGAAAGATTCCATGGATGAAAATCCTAAAGGGTAAAGCAACTGGCTGACAAACTGTACTCAGCATGTAGTCCTCAATGGTACTACTTCCACATGGAGAGAAGTAAGCAGTGGGGTACCACAAGGCTCCGTCTTAGGCCCAGTACTCTTCAATATCTTCATCAATGACTTAGATGAGGGAACAGAAGGGGAACTCATCAAATTTGCACATGACACTAAACTGGCAGGAATAGTCAACACCTCAGAAGACAAGCTCAGGATTCAAAAAGATCTTGACAAACTTGAACAATGGGCCCTGTCCAACAAAATGAGTTTTAATGTGGAGAAAAGCAAAGTTTTACATTTAGGCAGGAAAAATCAAAGATACAAGTACAGATCAGGTGAGATCTGGCTCAAAAACAGTAACTGTGAGAGGGACCTCGGAGTCCTAGTGGATGATCACTTGACTAAGAGTCAGCAATGTGCAGTAGCACCCAAAAAAGCTACTACAATCCTGGGTTGCATAAACAGAGGCATAGAATCAAGATCACATGGAATATTAGTACCGCTTTATAATACCCTAGTGTGACCACACCTGGAATACTGCAACCAATTTTGGTCACCATACTCCAAAAAAGATGTTGAGACTTTGGAAAAAGTTCAGAGAAGAGCAACTAAGATGATCCAAGGCCTGGAGACTAAAACATATGAAGAACGGCTGCAGGACTTGGGTTTGGCTAGTCTAAAGAAAAGAAGAAATAGAGGTGACATGATAGCAGTATTCCAGTATTTGAGAGGCTGCCACAAAGAAGAAACAATAGTTGGAAACTGACCAAAGAGAGAAGCAACCTGGAATTAAGGAGAAACTTCCTAACAGTGAGGACAATTAACCAGTGGAACAGCTTGCGCTCCATCACTGGAGGTTTTTAAGAGGAGAGTGGACATTCACCTGTCTGAGATGGTATAGGTTCTTCTGCTTGAGCGGGGGGGGGGGCTGGACTAGAAGATCTCCAAGATCCCTTCCAGCTCTATTCTATTCTATATACCATAACAAGCTGAACCACAAATTATGCATTTTCCTCTAGTCCCCAGTTAGGCTTGGCTGTGGTTTCACCCAGTGCTTTTTTCAGTCCTGCTCACCATGTGCCCTGCAACAGGTTACCCCTGAGCAGCCCTAGATAGAAAAGAAGTTACCGGTACTCATCCTTGTACTAAAGATCGTTATCAATTTAAGGCTGGTTGTTATACCTTTTGTCATTAGTTTGGTCTTCTTTATATTTAATAGTAGTCCCATTTTTTTCACTGTACAGGTAGTCCTAGAGAAATGACAGGTCACTTAACAATGATTCAGAGTTACGACTGACACCCCCAAACTACATACAGGTAGTCCTCAATTTACAACAGTTCATTTAGTGACCGTTCAAAGTTACAACAGCACTGGAAAAAGTGACTTATGACCATTTTTCACACTTACGACCGTTGCAGCATCCCAATGGTCACGTGATCAAAATTCAGATACTTGGCAACTGATTCATATTTATGATGGTTGAAGGGTCCCAGGATCACCTTTTGCGACCTACTGACAAGCAAAGTCAATGGGGAAGCCAGATTCACTTAACAACTGTGTTACTAACTTTAACTGCAGTGATTCACTTAACAACTGTGGCAAGAAATGTCATAAAATCAGGCAAAACTCACTTAAATGTCTCACTTAGCAACAGAAATTTTGGGCTCAATTGTGGTTGTAAGTTGAGGACTACCTATACAACCCTGTTTCAAAGTTAGGACAGCTGCAGTGGCCCCGTGGTAATTTGCTGCAGCACACCCCCCCCTTCTGCTTCAACCCGTCCCAATGGGACCCCACAGCACTTGCGCCTGCTCCCCATGGCTCCTGGAATCAGCTGCCATTTTCAGCACCCCAACAATTCCTTGTAGAAATGGCAGTTGCTTTGGGAGCTTTCTGCCCCATCAGCTGGCTGCCAGTCAGCTGGCCAGGAGGAGGCTGCAAGCCTCTCCTGGCTCTTACAAGGTTTTAGGAAGCCAGCCCCTGTGTGCAAAGGCGGCAGCTTCAGGATGATCTTCCCAAAACCTTTCCCTTGCTTTAACCCCCTCCCTCCCCCAGAAACCTACAGTTCTTCAGTAAAGAAAAACAAAAAAGGTGGGAGGGCCAGATTTGTTGATCTTTCTTCACCACCACCACCACCCATTAGGTGCTAAAACTAAATTCCCCACCTCTGCTCTCCAATCTCTGTCCCTTTTAAAAACCTTACCTTGACACCAGGCTGAAGAGCAGAGGAACAGAAGCAAACAAGGAAAGACAATCTTTCAGCAGCTTTTTCCCTTGAACTGGGGGGGAGAAATCATCTGCAAACTTTTAACTGACTAGAGACTTGTAAAACAAAATGGAGGAAGCTTGGTCTTTGCAAGCTTTAGCTGTTCATTTGACTTCCTGTACAGGCAGTCTACAGCCTTTAGACAGCCTTTATGCAGAGGCCGGCTTCCCAAAGTTTAGCCAGAGGCAGGAGAGCTTTGTAGCCTCCTGATGGCCAGCAGATTGGCAGCCAGCTGACAGAGCAGAAAGCTCTGAAAGGCTATGGAACTGATTCTTTTTTTGGCCCAGAAAGGCAGGGCACCTTGGCAGGAGGAAGGACAGGGGCAGAATTAGGAAAGGCAGGCGTGCCCAGCATTTTCCTTCCCCATTGTTTCTCACTGGCAAGACAGCTATGCAGCAGGTGGCATGCGAGGCACCCAAGGGGTGGGAAGCAGAGCATGGGGTATCTTAGGGTGGGAGAAACATTGAGAGGCTTGAAGCAGGTGGGCATGTGCCTGTACCAGGCTTCCCAGGATCTCCCCCAGCCCAGAACTCCACTTAATGACCCATGTATTCATTTAACAAATGCACTGGTGAAAGCAGGGATGATTGGTCGTTACTTGAGGCAGGTCATTTAACATTGTCCTGACTTTTGGCCCTAATGGGCAGGCTCCATTACAGTCATAACTTGAGGACTACCTGTACTCCTTGACTTTTGTTATGTGCTCCTGGCCACTTTTCTTCGTGACCAGAGACAAGCTCGCCTGACCAATAACCAGCCAAGACACAGTGAAGGCCCTTTGTTTCGTTTATTGCAATAAGCAGGGAGAGAAGCTATCAAAGCTTGGTTCACTCCAAAGTTTCAACCCAAAATATTCCCTTCTTTATACATCCCTTGTCCCGGCCTCCACATCCCTCCTCTTTCCCCATTGGCTGAGGTACTATGAGGTTACACTCTTTCTGACCGCCTCCTACATATTTCCTGCTACATACTAAATCATACATCACATGTACATTAAAATTAAGAGATAATTTATGCAAGGTGTGTCAGTTAATATTAATCAACTAATTGCACATGCTCAGTTGCCTGAGTTCTGGCCCCCTTTTTTAATGACTTCTTAGAAAAATAGGTTCTTTCCTGTTTTGCTAGTTATCTTCTCTTACAACTCCTTTTCCCATTCTGAAGACCCAGATAACAATTTTGCCTATGTGTTTCTCTTACATCCTTCCTTTATGCTCTCCTTTCCTGTTTCCCAGCCATTATAGTTGCTTCTCCACTTAGTAAATTTCCACTGCAGCAAATTCAATTTTAATTTTCTCTTTCAATATTAAATTTCTGAAGACCTTTCCTTTACTTCTATCAAATCCCCCCTTTTAATTTTTATTACTCTGAAAGGTCTTCATTATCATGCTTAGAAAATCTTATAACCATTAACTGTATAATTTCTTCTCTTCTTAAGGCTTTCCTAAAGCTTTTCCTACAGCTTTGGTTAAAGTAGATGCATATAGAGGAATACATTGCAGACATGCACAACACATAAGTCCTATAACCACTAAAAAAATTTAGGCCAAGAAACATTTGTCTTAACTATTCAGTGTTGGGAAACCAATTAGTTAACCAACCCCAATTGCTCCATATATTTTCATACTTTTGTTCAGGAGCTTTAGCCACTTTCCTGATTCCTTTTGCAATATCCATTACTGCTTCATGATTGTCATCTACCTTTAAATCCCACAAAGAAATTTTTAGCTTTATTTCCCAGGCTGCTCTGGTGTGTTGTCTTCAGTAATATTAGAATTAGAATCCACCTCCATTATTATTTCACAGTATTTCACACCCACAAACTGATCCACAATCATAACAGCAATAACAGCAACAGCAATCACACTGACAATAACAAAAAATGTACATTTACCACCTAATTCTTACAATTTACAATTCTATGTTTTCAGTTTATAATGGTGTGACTTCTGTCTCAGTTATTGGTTTTATTTGTAACAAACCACTTTTACTTCTCTCATGATCATCACCAGCACCTTTGTTCTTTGTCTGGGGTCACCTGAAATTCTAATAGAGATATTCAAAATAGGTATGGGTTCTGGTCCACTACCCATTCAGTCCTTGTCCTGGAATGACCGCCCAGCCTCTTTCAGGTCCACCTTCGCTCGTGTATAGTGAGTCCAACTCTTCTCAGCCCTCCGGACAGCAGATTCAATGTAAGGAACTTCCCTTCTTTGGTTGTAGAAGTTCCTCCTTCCATTTGCAAATCAGCACCCACTGTCCTGGCTGGATCTTATGGACTGGAAATTCCAAAGGAGCTGTTTGTGCACCAAGCCTTCCTGTCAAAGAGAAGACAGAGACCCCAGTACTTGTTCCACATATAGCTATTGGTCTCCCTCCTTTGGTAGCCTTAACCCTTTATTTACCCTTTTACATATCAAACATCCCTCTGTGGCCCTTTGGGCTATCCCATAAATTCCAAGGGTAGCATAGAATTTCAAATACATTGCTACCTATGCTTTAATTCTGGAATGATTCCCCTCATATAGTTTTTGGATCACCATTCTTGCAGTATCTTGTGATAACCACAGAATTCCCTTAAGGCCATTTTTGTTGTTTGGTAATTATAAATCTACTATAGCCTCAATCCTTTTACTATCTATTTTCCTTTCCCCTTCAACTATAATATATCCTAAATATTTTACCTTCTTTTCTACCAATTGGGCTTTATTTGCTAAACACCCTCAATCCTTTCTTCTACCAAAAAGTTGCTTTCCCATTTCTTGATAATTCCCAAAATAAGATCTTACAAAACTGGGAAGCTACATAAACATGTATTTGCTTCCACAGCTTAAAAGTGGAGGAAAGAAAAAAAGAAAAATCATTTGTCCTGTGTCAGATAGACTATACTTGTCTATGGAAGCTCTATCAAAAATTGTCACATTTTTCTTTCTCCTCCCCCTTTCACCCTGATTAGATACCATGTTACAAAAATATAACTCAATAAACTCATTGTAAATAACACATTCGGGATTTTAAAAGGTAAAGCACATAGGCTCACCGATCAGTATTGGGCCAACATTTCTGCAATGCTTTTTGTCTCAGGCAGATAATATTCAAATCACTCTTGTGGCAGCACATCAAAGAACAACAGGATAGCTAAGAAGACAAAAGATTGTCTCCCCCTTCCCCCACTCACCAAACCAGACAGAGTAAAAATTTATACAAAACTTTTGCTTTCAGAGAACTTGAAACAGCCCTCAGGAGGAAAATTGCCATAACATTACCAAAACCTCCCTCCTAGGGCTGAACAAAAATAAACCAGCCCCAAAACACTCAGCCATCCCTTATGGCCAAAGCAGGATTTGAACTCAAATCCAGCCTTGCAGCCTGTGTGTAAGGAACCACTTCAATCCACATCTTAAGAAAGCAGAACTCTTGGAAATGATCTCTTCCAACAGGAACTTTTATTAAGAGAAATTGATAGCAGGCATGATAGACAGGATCTGAGGGTTTCCTTACAAATCAATGTTTTAAAGTGTCCCTAAGCAGCCCCCACCCCGCAGTTCTTCCGGGCGATTCAGACCGGCAGATTTCTAGGTGTTAAATCCAGTAAAGATAACATCAATCCGGTTCCGTTGTGCACGATCATTCAACAGCTCCTCACACCTTATACTGATGTATCTTTTCACCCCCCTTTTCCTAGCTGGCCGGTAAGGAGGAGAAGTTCAGAGGGACATAGGATAAGAGGCAAATGGTTACATTGTAATGGTTAGCAGACCTGAAGGCGAATAAACAAAAGGTTACTTTGTAGTGATTAGAGGAAGTGAGAGTAATAAAACCGGCATGCATACCCCCCTCCCCCTTGGGAGTATGGCAGGATCCAGGAAAGGGTAAGAATTGGTTTTAGATCAGAGAAGATAGATAGAAAGGAAATATAACTGGATTTTGACACTGTGGCTATAACCCTGAAACCAAATTGGTTTTCCATAAAGGTTTCCCTTCCCCTCCTTAGCTCCAAGGAAAAGGAAAACAAATTGAACACACACAGTATGCAGCAATTAATCATCTCTTTTGCAGTAGCAAGGAGTCCCAAAGACACATATTTTACCAGATGTTAATAAAACATCATAGGATTGTTCCTTTGACAAGAATACCCTCAAATGCATTATTAAGGATAAATCCAAACTAAAATGCAAAGGAAAATCACTGAAGCATGCCACACATACAAAAACAGAATATCAGAGTTGTATGGGACATTAGAGGTCCTCTAGTCCAACCCCTTACTGAAACAAGGAACTCGATCCATTTCAGACCCTATCAATTTCTAACCTCCTCCCAAAAACCTCCAATAATGAAGCATCCACAGTTTCCGGAGACAATTATCCCACTGATTAATTATTCTTACAGTCAGGAAATTTTACCCAATTTCTCTTCTTTAAAAAAACAAAAACAAATATGCAGGCAGAAACTGCCTCCCCCCCTTTTTTTCTTTTTTTTTCCTGCATCTCTTACTTTTCCAAGGCAGAAATTCTTGGGTTAAAAAAGTAACAAACTAAAAATGTTTAAAAGGATTGCTCAAAAATTTCACCCCCCTTCAATAGCCCTTCCACCATGGGCTTTAAACCCATTCTTCCTTTCAATGTAATGTTATATACTGTTTCTGGTGAATTACTTCACCAGGGTTCTTTAAACTAAGTCACCTTTAAAGGGTCCATGTGTACACCTCTATTGCCCTCTTGGGCCCATATAAGAGGGTCCACATTTCCTTGAGCTTCCTCGCTCAAGGCCATAATATTTACAATTATTTCTTTTTTATTCCCCATAATAACAACCCCCAATTTACCAATTAAGTACCTCCTGGCCAAACAATTAAGTACCTCCTGGCCAAATTGCAGCTCCCTTTTACCAATACAAAGGTGCACCATTGTCCAGGTCCTTTTGCTACTGTCTGGACCATAGCAGTTTTAAATATTGTTGCTTCTACTACATGTCCCCAGTTCCCTGAGCCTTAATCTTCCCTTTCCCAATTTGCATTCCTGGAGGTATATAGTTCAGGGTAAATCTGGTGGCTCCAGAATCCACCAAGTACACCCTTTCCTCCTCCAGGGGTCCAACCTTTAAGGTTTATCAGGGGTTCCTTAAAAGCTGGACCAGAAAACAGATTAGTCCCCTGACACCCCTAATCCTCAAAATTCACCAAATTTGCTAGTTCTTCCCCCTCCTTCCTCTTAGGGCACTCATTTTCCCAGTGTCCTTCCTCTTTACAAAAGGCACATTTACTTACTTGCTTGCTTGCTTGTTTGTTTGTTTGTTTGTTTGTTTGTTTAGGGACTGGGGACGCCCCAAACCGCGGATGCGCAGCGCATGCGCGACGCCCCGAACTGCACATGCGTGGTGCGACGGGCCGAATGGTGCCAAATGGCTGTCCTCACCCCCAGCCTAGACCTCTCCCAAGACCCCTTACTGATTTCCTGATTACTCCTGCCCATCCTGTTTGCACCAAATGAGCCATCATTTTTATCTTATCTTACATTTATCTCTCTCATCTTCTCTCTTTGCATATACTTTCTGAGCCTCTCTTACTGGTAATAAATCTTCTATTGTTTTAGTTTTCCATGTGTCTAATTTCTGCATTTTTACCCTAATATCTTCCGATGCTTTCCATACAAATTGATATTTCAAAATCATTTGATGTCCTGGATTACCAGGATCCAAATGTTCATACTTTTGAAGTTGAATTTTTAATCTCTCTAGCCATTCAGTCATGCTTCCTCCTTTCCTTGTGCCTCCTTTCACAGTGCCTTCTGAATGTTAAGACTCTGAGGCACTGCATATTTAAATACCTTATATCCCCTATAATCAGCCATAGCATTCCTCTCTGCACTCTGTTACCATCCCACTTTGGATCTGCAACAGGGATCTCAGCCTGTTCATTTTTTTTCCTTTTTTTTGTAAATCTTTTTCTTACACTGTTTTTTGTAAATCTTTTTCTTACACTGTTCTTACAGCGGTTCTCAACCTGTGGGTCGCGACCCCATTTGGGGTCAAACGACCATTTCACGGGGGTCGCCAAACACCGCAGTCCGCCATTTTTTTCCCCATTTTCCCTCGGCCGTCGCGCGCGTGCCATGCATGCGCGATTCAGGCCTTTGCGCCGTGCATTCGCGGTTCGGGCCATCACGCGCATGCCATGCATGCGCGATTCGGCCCGTCGCGCCGCGCATGCACGGTTCAGGCCGGCACGTGCGCCGTGCATGCGCAATTCGGCTCGTCGCACCGCGCATGTGCAGTTCGGGGCGTCACGCGTGCGCTGCGCATCTGCGGTTCGGGGCGTCACGCTGTGCATGTGCGGTTTGGGGTGTCGCGCCGCGCATGCGCGGTTCGGGGCATGGCGCCATGCATGCGCGGCGCAGGTCGGGGTCGCGCCACGCATGGGCGGCGCAGGTGGGGGCTCGGCCTGAAAAAGGTTGAGAACCGCTGCCCTAGCTGCTCACCTAATCATCCCATTCTCCTCTGGTGTAAACATGTTAAAAATGGGTTGCATTTCTCCCCATGAATATTCCATTGGTCCTAAAAACATTTCTAACCTGTTTTCCTGCTTCAATAGTATCTTCTATTAGTTTGGGCAATTCTTTCCTAAATTGCCTGATTTCAAAAGCTGTTAGGGGGGGACATTTTTTCCCCTTGGAGAGGGGTTTTCCCCTCTCTTGTCACCTTCCAAACTATAGGAACCTCAAGAAATACATAGCTTTCTATGAGTTTCTATAGATTATCAACTTAACTCTCTCACACAAAATAGCAGATCAGAGTTCTCGCCTTTCATCCTGACCAGGCATTAAAATTTCACACAGCTCCTTTCTCTCTCTCTCTCTCTCTCTCTCTCTCTCTCTCTCTCTCTCTCTCTCTCTCTCTCTCTCTCTCTCTCTCTCTCTCTCTCTCTCTCTCTCTCTTCCATCTGATTATTTCCATTCTTTTAACACTTCTATTGTCCTTCTAATTACTAAGAAACTAGCCTTCTTCACCCTTTCTTGCATTTACATCAGACACAAAAAAATTCCAAATACTTCAGCCCAGGCAAAACAATCATTCTTATTTTCAAGGAGCTTTTTCACAAGCCAATGAGCTCCATTTCCCAAATTTCCTTTTGTAATAAGGCCTTGTTGTTTTGTATATTACTGTTAGAGGGTCTCCCCCCCCCAGGTCTTTAGAAATGAGTCAACACAAACACACCACACAAACACAGAGACCCTTAAACATCATTTCCAGACCTTTGGAAGTTTGTGTCCCTTTAAATTTCCACTTTTACTCTTTTGGGGTAACTTGTAGCTTGTTCTCCAGGCAGTGGGGAAATGCAAGGAGCATTTCTGATAGACCTTAACCACTGCCTATCCATTCCCCACCGCTCTAAGCCAAGCTGAGAAGCCCAATTTAATTTATTGGGTGGCCAAACATGTACTTAGGCCAGATGTATACTGTAATGTATCATCCTTCCTCTGTCCAAATGCCTTGTTTAAAGCATTGACTTAAAATACTTCAACATTCTCCCTAAGGGATTCCCATCTCCCTAAGGGTTAGGTTCATTCCAGAATGGAAATACCTTTCCTCCTTTTCTCTCCCCCTTATTGACCGGCAGGAACAAACTCTCACCTTGTAGAGTTTCAGTGATCATGAGAACAGTGACCAATCAGCCCAGAATTACAGGAGAGGATCTTGTCAATGATCTCAAGGCAGCTGGGACCATAGTCACCAAGAAAACAATTGGTAACACACTACGCCATGAAGGACAGAAATCCTGCAGCGCCTGCAAGGTCTCCCTGCTCAAGAAAGCACATGTACAGGTCTGTCTGAAACTCCATTGAACATCTGAATGATTCAGAGGAGAACTGGGTGAAAGTGTTGTGGTCAGCTGAGACCAAAATCGAGCTCTTTGGCATCAACTCAACTCGCCGTGTTTGGAGGAGGAGGAATTCTGCCTATGATCCCAAGAACACCATCCCCACCATCAAACATGGAGGTGGAAACATTGTGCTTTGGGGGTGTTTTTCTGCTAAGGCAGACATGTCAAACTTGTGACGTCACGTGACATTGTGCAACGTATCGGGACTGTTTTGCCATTGCTGGCAATGAGGTGGGCACTGCTTCCATGTGATGCGTCCGGCCCATGGGCCTGCAGTTTGACACCCCTGTGCTAAGGGGACAGGACTTCACCGCATCAAAGGGACAATGGACGGGGCTATGTATCGTCAAATCTTGGGTGAGAACCTCCTTCCCTCAGCCAGGGCATTGAAAATGGGTCATGGATGGCAATGACCCAAAACACATGGCCAAGGCAACAAAGGACTGTCTCAAGAAGAAGCACATTAAGGTCCTGGAGTGGCCTAGCCCAGCGGTCCCCAACCTTTGGGGCACCAGGGACCAGTTCCATGGAGAGAGGTTTTTCCACGGACCAGAGGGGGTGTGATTCTGCATGCTGCCTGCATCCCACAGATGGGGCTTTGCTTGTTTGCACAGCCTGGTTGCTGGCATGTTGTGGCCCGGTGCCATTCTCCAGACCTTAATCCCATAGAAAATCTGTGGAGGGAGTTGAAGATTCGAGCTGCCAAATGTCAACCTTGAAAGGAGTGGGATAAAATCCCTCCTGAGATGTGTGCAAACCTGGTGGCCAACTACAAGAAAGTCTGACCTCTGTGATTGCCAACAAGGGTTTTGCCACCAAGTTCTAAGTCATGTTTTGCGAAGGGGTCAAATACTTATTTCACTCATTAAAATGCAAATCAATTTATAACTTTTTTGAAATACGTTTTTCTGGATTTTTTGTTGTTATTCTGTCTCTCACTGTTAAAATAAACCTACAACTAAAATTATAGACTGACCATTTCTTTGTCAGTGGGCAAACGTACAAAATCAGCAGGGGGTCAAATACTTCTTTCCCCTCACTGTATACATAGCTCAAGTTATTGATGTTTCTCCTCCAGTTGTAAAACCTCACTCTTCTTCCTGTCCAGCTTCTCACATAGAGACTGTGTCAAGGTTCCAACTAATGAAACACTTCAAAGAACTTTCAGGCATTGTTTATCTTAAAAAGTCTTTAATCGTGGAAACAAAGTGTCAGCACAGCATGGTGGATGCCACGATCTGAATTCCCCTCCCCTGAGCACATAATATTCAAGCATAATTCCCTCCTCCAATTAGCAGTCATTAATCATGTTCTCCTATCAGTTTCAAGGCCAACGTTTCCCTTCCGTTTATTATCTTAACTAATCCCCAGACACATTCTTTCTCCTCCCCTCCCAGCATCATCTAATTTAACTCTAAAAGTACCACACAGCTTAAACAGAGAGTGGCTGCCTCTTCATATTTTGTCAAAGCAAGAACATCCAATGTTAGCAGTGTTGACATCCGGCCCACCTTACTAAAAGGATAGATCCTGTATGTAAACAAAGCATATGTTAGGGACTATCTCTCGGTTTGTTGGGGTGTTTCTTGTAAAACCTTTTAATGAGTCTGTCAGCTTTCATATCGCTAGACTTCACCCAAGTGGCTTCGGGCAACAAGTACCCCTTCCATTGTACTAGGTACTGCAATTCCCCTTTAAAAACTCTAGAGTCAAGAATACGTTTCACTTTATAGTGAGTCTGACCCGCTACTATGAGGGGCCCGGGTGCCTTCTTAGGGGGAGGTCTTAAAGTGGAGCCCCAACAAGGTTTTAGCAAGCTGCAATGGAAGACAGGGTGAATTCTCCCTAAAAGCCTAGGGAGTTTTAATTCTACTGTGACCGGGTTGATGATCCTCATGATGGGGAAAGGCCCCAAGAATTTTGGTCCTAATTTCTTACTGGGTAATTTAAGGCATAAATATTTAGTCGACAGATAAACCTTTTCCCCAACTTGAAATGTTCTTTGGGGAGCCCTCTTTTTATCAGCCTGCTTTTTATAGGTCTCGGAAGTCTTTTTTTAAAGCAGTCTTCGTGTTGCTCCAAACTTCTTCCCACCCCCTCACCCATTGATCAAGTGTCTGGGGGGGCGGAGGTCACCTGAGGGTATTCAGGTATTGGGTTGAATTCTTTTCCTGTGACTACTCTGAAAGGCGTGTAGCCGGTACTGCTGTGAACAGAATTATTGTAAGCCACCTCCGCGAAAGGGAGGAGGTCGGTCCAGTTTGTTTGTTGGTATGAAACATAACATCTGAGACATTGCTCCACCATCTTGTTAGTGGCTTCCGCAGCCCCATTAGCAGATGGATGGAAAGCAGACGATAGGCCTTGAGATGATCCAATTAATTTGAGAAAGTTCCTCCAAACCTTTGCAGTGAACTGCACCCCCCTGTCCAAAATTATCCGCTTAGGGGCGCCAAGCAGTTGGTAGATATGTTTCAAGAACAATTTAGTCAGTCGTTGGGCAGATGGGAGTCCTTTGCAGGCAATGAAATGTGCCTGCTTCGAAATCAGGTCTATCACAGTCCAGATGACAGTATTTCCTCTACTTTCACGTAGGTCTACTATAAAGTCCATAGCTATTTTTCTCATGGTTGAGAAGGGTCTGCCACCGGCTGCAACAACCCGGGGGTTTTCTCTGGAATTCTTTTCATGGTGGAGAATACAGCGCAACTCTTGACATAGTTTTCCACATCCCGTTTTAGCCCCAGCCACCAAAATTGCTGGCGAATGAGATGTAGAATTTTTAGATATCCAAAGTGTCCAGCCTGTTTTAGGTCATGGCTGTGTTTTAGAGCCTTGAGACGGAGGGCTTCAGGCAAATACAGTTTACGCCCCTTGTAAGCCAAACCATCCATACATGTCAGGTGTCATGTGTCTGACTAATGAAACACTTCAAAGAACTTTCAGGCATGGTTTAACCTAAAAAGCCTTTATTAGTGTAGAGGAGTGTCAGCACGGCATGGAGAATGCCAAGATCTGAATTTTCAGTTCTGCATATTTTGTCAAAGCAAGAATAGTCAATATTTGCAGCATTGACATCCGGCCCCCCTTACAAAAAGGACAGATCCTGTAATGTGAACAAAAGCATATGTTAATGACTAGTTTTCGGTTTGTTGGGGTATTTCACACGAAACCTTTTGACAAGCCTGTCAGCTTTCACCTCACTGGTGAAGTTTAAGTCTAGGGAGTTTCAGTTCCACGGTGACCAGATTGATGATTCTTACTATGGGGAAAGGCCCCAAGAATTTTGGTCCCAATTTCTTGCTGGGCAATTTGAGGTATAAATATTTAGTTGACAAATAAACCTTTTCCCCAACTTGGAATGGTCTTTGGGGAGCCCTCTTTCTATCAGCCTGCTTTTTATAGGTTTCAAAAGTCTTTTTAAAGGCAGTTTTTGTGTTTCTCCAAACCTCTTCCCACCCCCTCACCCATTGGTCAAGTGTCTGGGAAGCGGAAAGCATCTGGGGGTATTCAGGTATTGGGTTGAACTCTTTTCCTGTGACCACTCTGAAAGGTGTGTAGCCGGTGCTGCTGTGCACCGAATTATTGTACGCCACCTCCACGAAAGGAAGGAGGTCAGTCCAGTTCATCTGCTGGTAAGAAACGTAGCATCTAAGATATTGCTCCACCATTGGTGGAAGGATGAAAAGCAGATGATAAACCTTGAGATGATCCAATTAATGTAAGGAAACTTCTCCAAAACTTCACTGTGAACTGCACCCCCCTGTCTGAAATTATTCGCTTAGGGGCACCAGATGGGAGTCCTTTGCAGGTGACGAAATGAGCCTGCTTCGAGAACAGGTCTATTACCGTCCAGATGACAGTATTTCCTCTACTTTCAGGTAGGTCTACTATAAAGTCCATAGCTATTTCTTCCCATGGTTGGGAAGGGTCTGCCATGGGTTGCAGTAACCCAGGGGTTTTCCCTGGGATTCTTTTTTTTTTAAATTTTTAAATTTTTTTATTTTTGAACCAACAAAACAAAACATAACATAACACACATACACAGACAGTATATACTCCTCCCCTTTTTTTAACAGTGATTACGTAACGGTAATCTTCTATTATTTACATTTCCCCCCTTATTCTTCTTTAGAATATTTGTCCTTATTGCCCCGTTGTTTCTTATTTACATTTTTCTTCCTTCATACTCTACTTCTTACTAAGAATAATTCATATTATTATTATACATTATTATACACATATTTTCACTTTTGACCTTTCCATATTTGTTCTCCTCTATTATTTCTAGTCTCCAACCAGTCATACCACTTGTTCCATGTTATATAGTACTCTGTGTCTTCCTTTTCTTTTATCTCTTTTGTTAATTTGTCCATCTCAGCACAGTCCAGGATTTTTCTTATCACTTCTTCCTCTGATGGTATATTCTCATTTTTCCAGCATTGTGCATATGCTATTCTTGCCACCGTTTTCCCTGGGATTCTTTTCATTGTGGCACATACAGTACAACTTTTTACATAGTTTTCCACATCCCTTTTCAGTTCCGGCCACCAAAATTGCCGGCGGGTGAGGTGTAGAGTTTTCAAATATCCAAAGTGTCCAGCCTGTTTTACATCATGGCTGTGTTTGAGAGCATTAAGACGGAGGGCTTCTGGCAAATATAGTTTCCTCCCTTTGTAAGCCAAGCCATCCCTGCACATTAGGGGGGATTGATTATCTTTGAACCATTGATCGGTAAGGAGCTCTCGTTTTATTTTCTTTACCCCAGGGTCATCAGGATTGGGGACCTTGCGAGGTGTACGTTGAGCTGTAGTTTGTGGGTTGGGGATAATTGCCTCGTTAACCTCCTCCCGTTCGCTTTTGTATTGGGGTAACCGGGATAGCGCATCAGCTAGGAAGTCTTTTCCTCCTGGTATGTACTTTAGAGTGAAGTTGAAGCGGTTAAAGTACTGTGCCCACCGCACTTGCTTTGGGGACAATTTGCGGGGAGTTTTCAGTGCTTCTAGATTTTTGTGATCTGTCCATACTTCAAATGGCACCTTGCTCCCTTCTAGATAGTGTCGCCAGTTTAATAGCGCCCACCAAATCGCGAAGGCCTCTTTCTCCCAAATTGCCCATCTCCACTCGCTTTCAGTAAATTTCTTAGAGGTGTAGGTGCAGGGTTGCAGGACCCCACTTTTGTTCTTTTGCAGTAACACAGCTCCAACTGCCACATCGCTGGCATCAGCTTGAATCACAAAGACCTCCCCTGGGCAGGGGTGCTTTAGGACCGGTTCAGCAGCAAATAGTCTTCTTAAATTCTCAAAAGCTGTTTGACAGCCCATTGTCCATGCTAGTGGTTGGCCCGGTCGTGGCTTCCCTCCTCCTTTGCCTGTTTTGAGTAGTTCTGTAAGGGGCAGGGCAATCTTGGCAAAAGAGGGGATGAATTGACTATAAAAGTTGGCAAAACCCAGAAAGCTCTGGAGCTGTTTGCGAGTGTTTGGGGGGTGCCATTCGATTATAGCTTTCACCTTGGCTGGGTCCATTTCAATACCCTCACTGGAAATTCTGTAGCGAAGATAGTCTAATCAGGTCTGGTGAAATTCACATTTCGACAATTTGGTATAAAGCTTGGCATTCAATAATTTCTTTAACACTTCTCTCACCAGCTTTATGTGATCAGTCATATTCGTGCTGTATATCAAGATGTCATCAAGATACACCAAAACCCCTTTGTACAAGTGATCGTGTAGGACCTCATTAATCAACTGCATAAATACGGTTGCCCCCCCCCCGTAGTCCAAATGGCATGACCTTGAATTGATAGCTCCCCGTGGGACAGTTGAAGGCAGTTTTCTACTCATCTCCCTCTTTTATTCTCACCTGGTAATATGCTCTCTCAGGTCTAATTTAGTGAAGACACTCCCCTTAGCCAGATGGGTTAATAAGTTCTTTAGGAGGGGGAGAGGGTATTTGTTTTCCACACTCACAGCGTTGAGACCTTTATAGTCTACGCAGAGATGAAGAGATCCATCTTTTTTTTTAACAACACAGGGGCTCCCACGGTAGATTTGGCCCGTTCAATGAACCCCCTTGCTAGGTTTTTATTCACGTATCGCTACATCTCCTCCATTTCGAGGGGGGACATAGCATACATTCTCGGTCGTGGGAGTTTGGCTCCTGGCACCAGTTCGATGGAGCAGTCATTGGGTCTGTGAGGGGGTAGGGCATCACATTCTTTTTCATTAAATGCCTCCGCCAGGTCCCAGTATTCATTGGGGATGAGTGGTTCACCTGGCAGCAGTGAGGCGGCCATGTGCACTCGCTCATTGGGTGGCCTAAGGTGCCCTGCAACATCTGTTGAATCAATGGGGGGATTAGGCCCTATAGGTAGTCTCACGGTTCTCATTCCTTTCTCCCACCAGATAAACGGCTTCCATTTGTCTAATCAGGCTAGCCCTAGGATCACCGCCTCAGTCATTTTTGGAGCCACCAGGAAGCGAATAAACTCCCAGTGTGCACCTATTTCTAGGCGTAAGGGCTCAGTTACTTGTGTGACAAGAGTCCCTCCCCTCAGGGAGCCATCGGCTTGCTCAAACATCACAGGTTTGGAAAGCTGTTTTGCCCGTATGCCCATTTTCATGGCAAACGGCAGACTAATAATGCAGCGGGTGCATCCAGAATCAATTAGCATGTTTAAGTCCATTTGTGCCCCAGACTTAGGGATTATAAATTTGGCGGCCAGTGAAAAAGGCGGGATTTGTCGACTCACCATCAGGTCATTCTCTCCATCATCGCTGTCAAAGGAGGGTAGAGCAGGGGCGGGTCCACCCAGAGTCTCGGCGTTCTCCTGTGTGGGGGTATAATCTGGGCAACAAGTTCCTGTGTGAGCCGGTTGGATTTTTGTCTCGTTAGCCGCTGAGCAGGTTTCTTTCTCATTGCTGGTTCCGGTCTGCTCTGCAGTCGGGGGTAGGGGACTGGACAGGTTGCTGCTCGATGTCCCTCTTGTCCGCACCGGAAACACTTAAGTGATGGCCCTGTAGGTGGCCTGGGTCTCTCTCTTTTTAAAAAAAAATAAATTTTATTGGTTTTTTAATTTTTACAGAAAAAAAATGCTCAAGGCACACCGTGGTGTTAGGGCAAACAAACATCCAAAACCAAAACATTTATACATATTTCAATCAATACATCTAGTATTCCCTCTCTTATTCCCTTAGATAGCATAACTTATTAAAAATAGTTCAGTCTAGCTTAAATTTAATCAACCTATACCTGTTTTTAAAACTTTTAGAAATTTATACTACCATAGTCAAATTAACTTTAAATGTAAACCTTATCAATTTGGGTATCCCTTCCAAATATATTCTAGTTCCTTGATTTTTTTCATAAATTTCATTTAATCCTTCCACTAATATCCCTTAATTAAAATAAAGTATTAGTCTATCCTATACGTATCTAGTCTATCAATTAATCAATTTCATTTTACTAACAAGAGAAAATCAAACCTTAAGTCCTTTCGATCCATTAAACAGAATTCAAATTACATCCAATTAATTATCATAACTAATAACATCCATCTTATCAAACAAACAAATCATCTTATTTGGTTAACTCAAATTTACATAATAAATTTCTTGCAAGTAACCCTATTGTCCTAAAGAAAAAAAAAAGAACAAACATATTCTTAATCCATTTAGTATATATTTCATTGATCGCCCCTTTTTCTCTTACTTCTAACTCACAATCTTAATCCTAAAATCAATCCATAATTCTGAATTACCTTTAATCCATTACCTAAAAATATCTCCTTTTTAAGTTGAAATGATAATCTATCATAACTAATAACATCCATATTATCAAACAAACAAATCATCTTATTAGATTAACTCAAAATTACATAAAAAATTTCTTGCAAGTAACCCTATTGTCCTAAAGAAAAGAAAAGAAAAAAACATAATCTTAATCCATTTAATATATATTTCATTAATCACCCATTTTTCCTCTTACTTCTAACTCACCATCTTAATCTTAAAATCAATCCATAATTCTAAATTACCTTTAATCCATTACCAAAAAATATCTCCTTTTTAAGTTAAAATATTAATCTATTCTAAAACTGTCTAATCCATCAATCAATCTCTTTAAACTGACCACATAGCATCAAACTTTAGATTATTTCAATTCGTTAGTCATCAAAGAAATAAATCATCAGTAATTTTCATATAGGTAAGTCTTATATATCTTCCATTAATCGCACATCTGACTCGTAATCTTAGTCCTTAAATCAGTCCATAATTCTAGATTGCCTTTAGTCCATTACATAACACTTTAATTTTCACTCTTTTTTTTAGTCTTATTCTAGGTTTTTTCAAATGCCAAGTGGGTTTCCATAGCAAAGCTTCCCTTCCAGCTGATAAGTCTTTTTTTATTGCTTGTAGTAGTATTTGGATCAGTAAGAGCCATCTTGATCTTTGCATTGGCCCTCTAATTTTCTTAACCATGAAAACTTGTTGCTTTAAGATTTGAAGTCCCAGTCTTTGCTTTTTCTGGTTCTCAGCATCATAAGTAAATTGTTTATAAGGCAAAATCAAGTTCTCTTTATTTTCAGTTAAGTCCTCTCCTTGTGTAATCTGTTTTATAGAAGAACCAGGTATAGTCTGAAAGTCAATTTTGGAGTTTGAAAAAGAAATTCTAGTTCTTAATTCTGTAGTAAGTTCTTTCATTGTAACACATATTTCCACTTTGGTCTCATAGATCTTTTCCAAAATAAGTTTGCAGTTTAAATGTGAGTGTAGCTCCATTTTATAAAAGTTGTTCAACTTCATCAAATTAACTTTCTCATAAAGAAATCATCTCCTCTCCAATTGCCATATTAGCTTTTAACCAGTAGATGTCCTCAGTAAGCTAAAAAATCTTTTTTCAAATATCATTCATTTCATTTTTTTTCTTTTTTCCTCCCTCATCCCTTTTTTCCTATTTTTTCAGGGAAAACTAGAGGAAGAAATATTAAAAAAAAACACCAACATAGGCTGATAATAAAGTTCTTAGGGAAAAAAAAGTTTTTGTTCCAGTACCCCAAAATATACTTGTATAAAGAAAACGTAGTTTTTAAGGCTTCGTTCTATTCTTTCTTCCCAGACACGTAGAAGCTGCCTTTCCAAGCCAGGGAAATAGTTCCAACAGAGCTCTTACAGGCAAAAAAGATAGAAAGCAAAAAGAGAAGGGAAAAAAAGAAACATCTCACCCAGATTCACCACGGTGGGTTCAAAGCTTAGCTGTTCTCTGACTTGCGGTTTCTTGCGGCTAGGTGATCGGCCATTTTACTGGCCGATCTTCTTCTCCGTCGGCCCTCAGAGTCTGGCCCGGACAGCTGGAGGAGCCGCCGCTCCTCCATGGTGGCCTGGGTCTCTCAGCCATTGCAGTAGTTGAAGGCTTTCGTGGGGGTGATTGCTGTCCAGGTTGCTCTGTTTGCTGCTCGGATTCATGTGGGGGAGGCTTCTTATAGCGGGCAAGCTGAACGTCTAGCTTCATGGCTGCCTGGTACCATTCGTGCAGCTGATCAGGTACTGCTCGATAGATGCATGCCTGAGAGAGGTGGTCGTCTAATCCATCAATGAAGTGTTGGATCAGGGATTGTTCAGGCCATCCCTCTATTCGGCCTGCTATCTTGCAAAATTCCTGTACGTACTCCAGGGCAGGCCTGCCAGCTTGTTTTATTTTGTGGATTTGTTCTCTTGCTTTAAGACCAATAGATGGGTCCTCAAATCTTTCCCTCAGCCCTAGGAGGAAGAGTTGAGGGTCTTCCAATTTGGGGGCTTACTCATCATATAAATAGTTCAGCCATTCGGATGCTTCTCCCTCTAGGTTGGACGCAATGACATCGACCATGGTAACCGCGTCCGGGTAGAGATAGGCCCAGCAATTCAAATGAGAGTGCACTTGGTTGAGGAAAAAAAACAGCTTCTCTGGGTCCCCATCGAAGGTTGCTCTGAAGGGTGGTGCAATTACAGGCTGTTGTGGCACCCACTGGGGCTGTTGCTGTGGGCCCCACCCTGGCTGCTGGTGCCATGGCTGCTGGACTCCCCTCTGTGCTTGTGGCCCTCCCAGTTGCTGTTGGCCCCATCCTGCCTGCTGATCTCCTAGCTTCTGCACCACCCCAAGCTGTTGCAAGGCCTCTATTAGCTGTGGTATTCTCAGCTACTGCTGAGCATCTACCTGTGGGGGGTGCCAATCTGCCCATTGCTGCAGAGGCCTCAGTCTGGGATTCCCTCTGTCTTCAGGACTGCAATTCCTGGCTGGGGGAACCAGGGTCTGATCTACAAGGGAGGGGCTGTAGGCTTCCCTCTGCAGGAATCGATTCCTGCTTTTCACATCTGGGGTTTGAAATCTTTCTAGTGACTCACCCAAAGCTTGAGTAGCAGGCCATTTGTTAGCTCTGTACCATTCTGCTTTTGAAGTCTTTGCTTCCAGCTGGGAGATCTGCCAGAATTCATCTTCCCACAGTATGCTGTCTGTTGTTTCCTCCTCTGGGTTATCAGCCACTGCTGGGTCTTGAAGCAAACTCACTTGGTTCATGATAGATTTTTCTCCCTGAATCTTTACCAGCTCCTCTCAGGCCTAGAGACAGCGGATGGAGTTCAGGACCCCAGGTCGATTGAAAAGAATTTGAGATCTTAGCATGTTGTCATGGTTCCGACTAATGAAACACTTCAAAGAACCTCCAGGCATTTTATCCTAAAAAGTCTTTTTTATTTATGCGACAAAATGTCGGCACAGGCATGATGAAGGGAATGCTAAGATCTGAAATTCCCACCGACCGAGCAGTTATTTTTGCTAGCATTTCCCTCCCTTATGTTGCTGTCACAATTTACGTTCTCCAATTAGTTTGAAGGGCAAAGGTTCCCTTCCTTTCCCTTTCGTGGGCTTTTCCCTCCTCCCTCTTTCTCCTCTGCATTAACTCTAAAAATGCCAGACAGTTCTGCATATTTTGTCAAAGCAAGAATATTCAATATTTGCAGCGTTGATGCCTTTCTTTGCACATAACATTCCAGGCATTTCCCCTCCCCTATTTTGGGGTCATGACACACATCTTCCAATTAACCTGGAGGGCACAGATTCACTTCCGTTCCCTTCCGTGGGCTTTTCTCTCCTCTCTCATTCTCATCTGAATTAACTCTAAAAGTATCAGACAGTTCTGCATATTTTGTCAAAGCAAGAATATTCAATATTTGCAGTGTTGACATCCGGCCCCCCTTACAAAAAGGACAGATCCTGTAATGTAAACAAAAGCATATGTTAATGACTAGTTCTCGGTTTGTTGGGGTATTTTGCACTAAACCTTTTGACGAGCCTCTCAGCTTTCACCTCACTGGATTTCACCCAGGTGGCTTCAGACAACGGGCATCCCTTCCATTATACTAGGTACTGCAATTTCCCTTTAAAAATTCTAGAGTCAAGAATACGTTTCACCTCATAGTGGGTCTGTCCTGCAACTACGAGGGGCCCAGGTGCCTTCTTCGGGGGAGGTCTTAAAGTGGAGCCCCGATAAGGTTTCAACAAGCTGCAATGGAAGACTGGGTGAATTCTCCCTAAATGTCTAGGGAGTTTTAGTTCTACGGTGACCAGACTGATGATCCTTACTATGGGGAAAGGCCCCAAGAATTTTGGTCCCAATTTCTTGCTGGGCAATTTGAGGCGTAAATATTTAGTTGACAAATAAACCTTTTCCCCAACTTGGAATGGTCTTTGGGGAGCCCTCTTTCGATCAGCCTGCTTTTTATAGGTTTCAAAAGTCTTTTTTAAAGCAGTTTTTGTATTTCTCCAAACTTCTTCCCACCCCCTCACCCATTGGTCAAGTGTCTGGGAAGAGGAGGGCACCTGAGGGTATTCAGATATCGGGCTGAACTCTTTTCATGTGACTACTCTGAAAGGCGTGTAGCCGGTGCTGCTGTGCACAGAATTATTGTACGCCACCTCCGCAAAAGGGAGGAGGTCAGTCCAGTTCATCTGTTGGTAAGAAACGTAGCATCTAAGATATTGCTCCACCATTTTGTTAGCGGTTTCTGCAGCCCCATTGATGGCAGGATGAAAAGCAGATGATAAACCTTGAGATGATCCAATTAATTTAAGAAAACTCCTGCAAAACTTTGCTGTGAACTGCATCCCCCTGTCTGAAATTATTCGCTTAGGGGCGCCATGCAGCCGGTAGATATGTTTCAGGAACAATTTGGTCAGTCGTTGGGCAGATGGGAGTCCTTTGCAGGCGATGAAATGAGCCTGCTTCGAGAACAGGTCTATTACTGTCCAAATGACAGTATTTCCTCTACTTTCAGGTAGGTCTACTATAAAGTCCATAGCTATTTCTTCCCATGGTTGGGAAGGGTCTGCCATGGGTTGCAGTAACCCAGGGGTTTTCCCTGGGATTCTTTTTTTTTAATTTTTTAATTTTTTTATTTTTGAACCAACAAAACAAAACAAAACATAACATAACACACATACACAGACAGTATATACTCCTCCCCTTTTTTAACAGTGATTACATAACGGTAATCTTCTATTATTTACATTTCCCCCCTTATTCTTCTTTAGAATATTTGTCCTTATTGTCCTGTTGTTTCTTATTTACATTTTTCTTCCTTCATACTCTACTTCTTACTAAGAATAATTCATATTATTATTATTATACATAATAATAATTCTTGTTCTTGTGTGACCCAGTTGGATTTTTCTCTCATTAGCCGCTGAGTAGGTTTCCTTCTCGTCACTGGTTCCGGTCTGCTCTGCAGTCGGAGGTAGGGGACTGGACAGGTTGCCGCTCGATGTCCCTCTTGTCCACACCGAAAACACTTATTTGACGGGCCTGCAGGTGGTCTGGGTCTCTTAGCCATCGCAGTAGTTGGAGGTTTTTGTGGGGGTGATTGCTGTCCAGGTTGCTCTGTTTGCTGCTCGGATTCGTGTGGGGGAGGCTTCTTATAGTGGGCGAGCTGAACTTCTAGCTTCATGGCTGCCTGGTACCATTCGTGCAGCTGATCAGGTACAGCTCGATAGATGCAGGCCTGAGAGAGGTGATCATCTAATCCATCAATGAAGGGATTGGTTAGGGCACCTGTCTTATCCTACCTGCTATCTTGCGAAACTCTCATACGTACTCCAGGGCAGGCCTGCCAGCTTGTTTTATTTTGTGGATCTGTTCTCTTGCTTTAAGACCAATAGATGGGTCTTCAAATCTTTCCCTCAGCCCTAGGAGGAAGAGGTGGGGGTCCTCCAATTCAGGGGCTTGCTCATTATATAAATTGTTCAGCCATTCAGATGCTTCTCCCTCTAGGCTGGACGCAATCACATCGACCATGCCCCCTGGGTCCGGGTAGAGATAGGCCCAGCAATTCAAATGAGAACACACTTGGTTGAGGAAAAAAAACCAGCTTGCTCTGAAAAGTGGTGCAATTATAGGCTGTTGGGGCCCCCACTGTGGCTGTTGGTGCTGGCCCCATCCTGGCTGCAGATTTATGCCCAGGGGTTGCACGTTCAGGGGCTGTGGCCAATCTCCCTGCTGTGGTCAGTCTCCCACCAGCTGCTGATCTCCTGGCTTCTGCACCACCCCAAGCTGTTGCAAGGCTTCTATTAGCCATGGCAAGCTCAGAAATTGCTGACCATTCATCTGCTGGGGAACCCAATCTACCCATTGCTGCAGATGCCTCAGACTGGATTTCCCTCTCTCTTCAGGGTTGGGGTCCCTGGCAGGGGAAGACAGGATCTGACAGGCTTTCTGATGTGCAATGGGAGTGGTATAGGCTCCTCTCTCCAGGAATTGATTTCTGCTTTTCACCTCTGGGTTTTGAAATCTTTCCAGTGACTCACCCAAAACTTCGTTATCTCTCCATTCTGCTTTTGAAGTCTTTGCTCCCAGCTGGGAGATCTGCCAGAGTTCTTTCTCCCCTGGCTGGCTGGCTGCCACTCCACTCCCTGGAGAAGCTGCTACTGCTGTCATTCCCCTCCCTGGGGAAACTGCTGCTGCTGAGGTGCTGGCCTCAAGCCATCTTTCTCCTTCCATAATGAGATCTTCCCCGAATCTTTGTCAGTCTATCCCCTTTAGATTAGGAATAGTGACTGAGGTCCGGGACCTCTTAATTGGTTTAAAAAAATTGTGGATCTTGGCATGATGTCATGTGTCTGACTAATGAAACACTTCAAAGAACTTTCAGGCATGGTTTAACCTAAAAAGCCTTTATTAGTGTAGAGGAGTGTCAGCACGGCATGGAGAATACCAAGATCTGAATTTCCCTTCCTTTGCACATAACATTTCAGGCATTTCCCCTCCCCTATTTTGGGGTCATGATTCACATCTTCCAATTAACCTGGAGGGCAAAGATTCACTTCCATTCCCTTCCGCGGGCTTTTCTCTCCTCTCTCATTCTCATCTGAATTAACTCTAAAAGTACCAGACAGTTCTGCATATTTTGTCAAAGCAAGAATATTCAATATTAGCAGCGTTGACATCAGGGAGGTTTGATTGTCTTTGAACCATTGATCGGTGAGGAGCTCTTGTTTTATCTTCTTTGCCCCGGGGTCATCAGGATTAGGGGTCCTGTGAGGTGTGAGTTGGGCAGCATTTTGTGGACTGGAGATAATTGCCTCATTAACCTCTTCGCGTTCGCTTTTGTACTGGGGCAATCTCGATAGCGCATCAGCTAGGAAGTTTTTTCCTCTCGGTATGTATTTTAGAGTGAAGTTGAAACACTTAAAGTACTGTGCCCACCGCACTTGCTTTGGGGACAGTTTGCGAGGAGTTTTCAGTGCTTCTAGATTTTTGCGATCTGTTCATACTTCAAAAGGCACCTTGCTTCCCTCTAGATAGTGTCGCCAGTTTAACAGGCCCCACCTAATTGTGAAGGCCTCCTTCTCCCAGATTGCCCAGCTCCTCTCGCTTTCAGTGAATTTTTGGGAGGTGTAGGCGCAGGGTTGCAGAAACCCACTTTTGTTCTTTTGCAGTAATACAGCTCCGACTGCCACGTCGCTGGCATCAGCTTGAATTACGAAAGGCTCCCCTGGGCAGGGGTGCTTTAGGACTGGTTCAGCAGCAAATAGTCTTCTTAAATTCTCAAAAGCTGTTTGACATCCCATCGTCCATGCTAGTGGTTGGCCCGGTCATGGCTTCCCTCCTCCTTTGCCTGTTTTGAGTAGTTCTGTAAGGGGTAGGGCAATCTCGGCAAAGGAGGGGATGAATTGACAATAGAAGTTGGCAAAACCTGATAAGCTCTGAAGCTGTTTGCGAGTCTTTGGGGGCTGCCATTTAATTATAGTTTTCACTTTGGCTGGGTCCATTTCTACGCCCTCATTGGAAATTCTGTAGCCAAGATAATCTAATCGGTCTGGTGAAATTCACATTATGACAATTTGGCATAAAGCTTGACATTCAATAATTTAACACTTCTCTCACCAGCTTTATGTGATCAGTCATATTCGTGCTGTATATCAGGACTCCTTCATGGATTACTGCCTTGTTGTGGCAAAGGGGCTTGCGTAACTCAATGAAGCTATGAGCTATGCCGTGCAGGGCCACCCAAGATGGACAGGTCATAGCAGAGAGTTCTGACAAAATGTGATCCACGGGAGAAGGAAATGGCAACCCACTCCAGTATCTTTGCAATGAAAACCCCATGGACAGTACCAAAAGGCAAAAAGATATGACGCTGGAAGATGAGCCCCTCAGGTCGGAAGGTGTCCAATATGCTACTGGGGAAGAGCAGAGGGTTAGTACTAATAGCGCCAGAAAGAGTGAAACAACTGGGCCAAAGCTGAAAGGACGCTCAGCTGTGGATGCATCTGGTGGTGAAAGGAAAGTCCGATGCTGTAAAGATCTTTTCTCCATAGGAACCTGGAATGTAAGATCCATGAATCAAGGCAAACTGGACGTGGTCAAACAAGAGATGACAAGACTGAACATCGACATCTTAGGAATCAGCAAACTAAAATGGACAGGAATGAGTGAATTTAATTCAGATGACCATCAGGTATACTACTGCAGGCAAGAATCCCTCAGAAGAAATGGAGTAGCCTTCATAGTCAATAAAAGAGTAGAAAAAGCAATACTGGGATACAATCCTCAAAATGACAGAATGATCTCAGTGCGAATCCAAGGCAAACCATTCAATGTCACAGTAGTCCACGTCTATGCACCATCCACTGGTGCTAAAGAGGATGAAATTGACCAGTTCTATGAAGCCCTACAGCACCTTATAGAATCAACACCAAAAAATGATGTCCTTATCATCAGGGGGGATTGGAATGCTAAAGTAGGAAGCCAAAAGATAAACGGAATAACAGGCAAGTTTGGCCTTGGAGTACAAAATGAAGCAGGGCACAGGGTGATAGAATTTTGTCAAGAGAATACGATGGTCATAGCAAACACTCTTTTCCAACAACCCAAGAGACGGCTCTACACATGGGCATCACCAGACAGTCAACACAGAAATCAGATTGACTATGTGCTCTGCAGCCAAAGATGGAGAAGCTCTATACAGTCAGTAAAAACAAGACCAGGAGCTGACTGTGGCTCAGATCATGAGCTTCTCGTTGCACAATTTAGGCTTAAATTGAAGAAAGTAGGGAAAAACACTAGGCCACTCAGGTACGAACTAAATCAGGGCTTTTCAACCGGTGGTATGCCTTCCACCAGTGGTACGCGAGCACCTGGCTGGTGGTACGCGTAGGACCGGTTGAAAAAAATGTAAAAAAAAAGTAAAAAAAAGTTGAAAAAATGTAAAAGTGGATGAGATGAAGCGTCTGTGAGAGCTCAGGGGAAGCGCCAGGATCAGCTCCCCTTTCTTCCTGATCGGCACTTCGAGGCCAGGAGAGCTCAGGGGAAGTGCCAGGATCAGCGCCCCTTTCCGCCTGATCGGCGCTTCTCCGAGGCCAGGAAAGCTCGGGAAGCGCCAGGATCAGCGCCCCTTTCCGCCTGATCGGCGCTTCGAGGCCGGGAGAGCTCAGGGGAAGCGCCAGGATCAGCGCCCCTTTCCGCCTGATCGGCGTTTCGAGGCCAGGAAAGCTCGGGAAGCGCCAGGATCAGCACCCCTTTCCGCCTGATCGGCGCTTCGAGGTCGGGAGAGCTCAGGGGAAGCACCAGGATCAGCGCCCCTTTCCGCCTGATCGGCGCTTCGAGGCCGGGAGAGCTCAGGGGAAGCGCCAGGATCAGCGCCCCTTTCCGCCTGATCGGCGCTTCGAAGCCGGGAGAGCTCAGGGGAAGCGCCAGGATCAGTGCCCCTTTCTGCCTGATTGGTGCTTCTCCGAGGCCGGGAGAGCTCAGGGGAAGCGCCAGGATCAGCTCCCCTTTCTGCCTGATCGGCACTTCGAGGCCAGGAGAGCTCAGGGGAAGTGCCAGGATCAGCGCCCCTTTCCGCCTGATCGGCGCTTCTCTGAGGCCGGGAGAGCTCAGGGGAAGCACCAGGATCAGCGCCCCTTTCCGCCTGATCGGTGCTTCTCCGGGGCCGGGAGAGCTCAGGGGAAGCACCAGGATCAGTGCCCCTTTCCACCTGATCGGCGCTTCTCCAAGGCTGGGAGAGCTCAGGGGAAGCGCCAGGATCAGCGCCCCTTTCCGCCTGATTGGCGCTTCTCTGGGGCCGGGAGAGCTCAGGGGAAGCGCCAGGATCAGCGCCCCTTTCTGCCTTATTGGCGCTTTTCCGGAGCTGATCGTGGTGCTTCTCCTGAGCCCCGAAGAAACACCAATCTCCTGGAAAGCAGCATTGATCCCGGCATGTCTGCTGAGCCCTGAAGAAGTGCCTACCACCTGGAAAGCAGCATTGATCCAGGCCAGCGCACTCACACAAACACAAACGTGCGAGCAGTTACAGCTGAAGGTGTTTCAGCATTCAGCTATGGCTCCCAGTCCTCTGGCGCCTCATTGACTCAGGCCATCTGTCCATTAGAATCTACATCCCATGATTGGCTGGCTCCCTCAACGCATCCCTCCCTCGCAGAAAGGGTTTGGCTCAGGCGCCTCACCCCCTGAGAGAAGCGCTGGCCCCGTCCGAAGCGCACATGGCCAGGGAGCCGCACGGGCAGCCCCGGTATCCCCCCAGGAGTGGCCTGCTGGAGCCTCCGCTGAATGGGCCAGCCCTCCTGCAAGCCGCGGACCCAAGCCGGCGCTACCGTAGGCCCCTGCAATCCCCAGCCAGCGCTACTGTAGGCCCCGCTGCCGGTAAGGCGCGCCGGAGTCCCAGCTGCCAGTAAGATGATCGACCCGCTCCTCTCCCATTGCCCACTCTGGCCGGCTCGAGCCTGGCTGGAGCAGCGTTGGTGCTTCCAAAGGTGGCCACTTCAAAGTCACATGGGCAGCCCTTGGCCACTCGCCTCCCCTCTGCGCCTCCAAATCGATCTCAAATCGGAGAGAGAGAGAGGGAGGGAGGGAAGGAGGAAGAGAGGGAGGGAGAAAGAGAGAGAGAGAGAAAAAGGGAGAGAGGGAGGGAGAGAAAGACAAAGAGGGAGAAAGAAAGAGGAAGAGAGAGGGAGAGAGAGAAAGGGAGAGAGAGAGGGAGAGAAAAAGGGAGAGAGAGAAAGAAAGGGGGAGAGGGAGAGAGAGAAAGAAAGAGGGTGTAAGAGAAATAGAGAGGGAGAGAGAGAAAGGGAGAGGGAGAGAGAGAAAGAGGGAGAGGGAGAGAGAAAAAGAAAGGGAGAGAGGGAGAAAGAAAGGAAAGAGGGAGAGAGAAAGAAAGGGAGAGAGAGGGAGAGAAAGAAAGGGAGAGAGAGGGAGAGAGAAAGAGGGAGAGAGGGAGAGAAATAGAAGGGGAGAGAAAGAGGGAGAGAGAAAGAGAGAGAAAGAAAGAAAGAGGGAGACAGAGAGAGGGAGAGAGGGGGGGAGAGAGAGAGAAAGAAAGAGGGAGACAGAGAGGGAGAGAGAGAGAGAGAGAGAGAGATTAAATTAGTAACATGGTTGTTAAGTGAATCTGGTTTCCCCCACTAACTTTGCTTGTCAGAAGGTTGCAAAACGTGATCATCCTGGAACAATGTGACCATCATAAATATGAATCCGTTGCCAAGCATTGAAATCACATGACCCTGGGGATGTTGCAATGGTCATAAGTGTGAAAAATGGTCATAAGTCACTTTTTCAGTGCCGTTGTAACTTTGAACAGTCGCTAAGCAAACTGTTGTAAGTCAAGGACTACCTGTACTTTATCACTTTTTTCCATTTTTTTTTGTCATCAAGTTTTTGACACCTCGCTAGGTGACTAGTGGTACTCGAATGTTGCCATATTCTAAAAAGTGGTACAATCGGTGAAAAGGTTGAAAAGCCCTGAACTAAATCATATCCCTGATGAATATACAGTAGAGGTGACAAATAGATTTAAGGAATTAGATCTGATAGACAGAGTGCCTGAAGAACTATGGACAGAGGTTCGCAACATTGTACAAGAGGTAGCAACTGAAACCATCCCAAAGAAAAAGAAATTCAAGAAAGCAAAATGGCTGTCTGAGGAAGCTTTGCAAATAGTTGAGGAAAGAAGGGAACCGAAAGGCAAGGGAGAAAGAGAAAGATACACCCAATTGAATGCAGAATTCCAGAGAATAGCTAGAAGAGATAAGAATGCCCTCTTAAATGAACAGTGCAAAGAAATAGAAGAGAACAATAGAATAGGGAGAACCAGAGATCTCTTCAAGAAAATTGGAGATATGAAGGGAACGTTTCATGCAAAGATGGGCATGATAAAGGACCAAACTGGCAGGGACCTAACAGAGGCAGAAGAGATTAAGAAGAGGTGGCAAAATTACACAGAAGAACTATACAAGAATGAGCTTAGTGTCCCTGATAACCACGATGGGGTGGTCACTGACCTCAAGCCAGACATCCTAGAATGTGAAGTTAAATGGGCCTTAGGAAATCTGAGCAACAACAAAGCTAGTGGAGGTGACAGTATTCCAGCTGAGCTATTCAAAATCTTAAAAGACGATGCAGCAAAAATGCTACACTCAATTTACCAGCAAATTTGGAAAACTCAACAGTGGCCACAGGATTGGAAAAGGTCGGTTTACAGTCCAATTCCAAAGAAAGGCAATGCCAAAGAATGTTCAAACTATCGCACCATTGCACACATTTCACATGCAAGTAAAGTTATGCTTAAAATCCTACACGCTAGACTTCAGCAGTATGTGGATCGAGAACTTCCAGAAGTACAGGCAGGATTTCGAAGAGGCAGAGGAACTAGAGATCAAATTGCCAACCTACACTGGATCATGGAGAAAGCTAGGGAGTTCCAGAAAAACATCTACTTCTGCTTCATTGACTATGCTAAAGCCTTTGATTGTGTGGATCACAACAAATTGTGGCAAGTTCTTAAAGAGATGGGAGTACCAGACCATCTTATTTGTCTCTTGAGAAACCTATATGCGGGTCAAGAAGCTACAGTGAGAACTGGACACGGAACCACTGATTAGTTCAAAATTGGGAAAGGAGTCCGACAAGGCTGTATTCTGTTGCCCTGCCTATTTAACTTATATGCAGAGCACATCATGAGAAAGGCAGGGCTAGATGAATCAAAAGTTGGAATTAAGATTGCTGGGATAAATAACAACCTAAGATATGCAGATGATACCACTCTAATGGCAGAAAGTGAAGAGGAACTAAAGAGCCTCTTGATGTGGGTGAAGAAGGAGTGCAAAAGTTGGCTTGAAACTCAACATTAAGAAAACCAAAATCATGGCATCCAGCCCTCTCAATTCCTGGCAAATAGATGGGGAAGAAATGGAGGTAGTGACAGATTTTATCTTCCTGGACTCTAAGATCACCACAGATGGGGACTGCAGCCAAGAAATTAAAAAAACGCTTGCTCCTGGGGAGGAAAGCTATGGTAAATCTAGACAGCATACTAAAAAGCAGAGACACCATCTTGCCAACAAAAGTACGTATAGTCAAAGCCATGGTTTTCCCAGTTGCAATGTATGGCTGTGAAAGTTGGACCATAAGAAAGGCTGAGCGCCAAAGAATTGAGGCCTTTGAACTATGGTGCTGGAGAAGACTCCTGGGAATCCCCTGGACTGCAAGGCGATCAAACCGGTCAGTCCTAGAGGAGATCAACCCTGACTGCTCTTTAGAAGGCCAGATCCCGAAGTTGAAACTCAAGTATTTTGGCCACCTAATGAGAAGGAAGGACTCACTGGAGAAGAGCCTAATGCTGGGAAAGATTGAGGGCAATAGAAGAAGGGGACGACAGAGAATGAGGTGGCTGGATGGAGTCATTGAAGCAGTAGGCGTGAGCTTAAATGGACTCCAGAAGATGGTAGAGGACAGGAAGGCCTAAAGGAACGTTGTCCATGGGGTCGCGATGGGTCGCACACGACTTCGCAACTAACAACAACAAATATCAGGATATCCATCAAGATACACCAGAACCCCTTTGTACAAGTGATCATGTAGGACCTCATTAATCAACTGCATGAATACAGCTAGGGCCCCCTGTAGTCCAAATGGCATGACTTTGAATTGATAGCTCCCCATGGGGCAGTTGAAGGCAGTTTTCCACTCGTCTCCCTCCTTTATTCTCACGCAGTAATATGCCTCTCTCAGATCTAATTTAGTAAAGACACTCCCCTTAGCCAGATGGGTTAATAAGTCCTTTAGGAGGGGGAGGGGGTATTTATTTTCCACACTCACAGCATTGAGACCCTTATAGTCTATGCAGAGATGAAGAGACCCATCTTTTTTTTCTTTGAACAACACAGGGGCTCCCATGGTAGACTTGGCTCATTCAATAAACCCCCTCACTAGGTTTTTATTCACGTATCGTTGCATCTCCTCCATTTCGAGGGGGGATATAGCATACATTCTCGGTCATGGGAGTTTGGCTCCCGGCAACAGTTTGATTGAACAATCATTGGGTCTGTGAGGGGGCAGGGTATTGCATTCTTTCTCACTGAATGCTTCTGCCAGGTCCCGGTACTCGCTGGGGATGATTGGTCTATCACCCTCTCAGTGCTCACCTATTTCTAGGCGTAGGGGTTCAGTTAATTGCGTGATTAAAGTCCCTCCCATCAGGGAGCCATCGGCTTGCTCAAACCTCACGGGTTTGGAGAGCTGTTTCACCTGTCGGCCCATTTTCATGGCAAATGGCAGGCTAATGACGCACCAGGAGCATCCAGAATCGATTACCATGTTTAACTCTATTTGTGCCCCCGACTTAGGGATTATAAGTT
This sequence comes from Bothrops alternatus, assembly GCA_034064705.1. Lineage (NCBI taxonomy): Eukaryota > Metazoa > Chordata > Lepidosauria > Squamata > Viperidae > Bothrops > Bothrops alternatus. The sequence continues at coordinate 1,654,794 of JARGCV010000207.1, forward strand.
TGGCAGACAGTGAAAAAGGCGGGACATGTTGAGTCACCATCGGGTCGTTCTCTCCTTCGTCGTCGCTCTCAAAGGAGGGTAGAGCGGGGGCAGGTCCACCCAGAGTCCCAGCGTCTTCCTGTGTGGGGGATGTGACCTGGGCAACAGGTTCCTGCGTGATCCGGTTGGATTTCTCTCTCGTTAGCCGCTGGGTAGGTTTCTTTCTCGCTGCTGGTCCCAGTCTGCTCTGTTTTTGAGGGTAGGGGACTGGACAGTTTGCTGCTCAATGTCCCTCCTGTCCGCACCGGAAACACTTAATTGATGGGCCTGCAGGTGGCCTGGGTCTTTCAGCCATCGCAGTAGTTGGAGGTTTTCTTGGGGGTGATTGCCGTTTGGGTTGCTCTGGCTTCGGCTCGGATTCAGGTGGGGGAGGCTTCTTATAGCGGGCGAGCTGAACGTCTAGCCTCACTGCTGTCTGGTACCATTCTTGCAGCTGATCAGGTACTGCTCGATAGATGCAGGCCTGAGAGAGGTGATCGTCTAATCCCTCAATGAAGTGATGGATTAGGGATTGCTCAGGCCACCCATCTATCCGACCTGCTATCTTGCGAAACTCTCATATGTACTCCAGGCAGGCCAGCCGGCTTGTTTTATTTTGTGGATTTGCCAATGGATGGGTCCTCAAATCTTTCTCTCAGCCCTAGGTGGGGGTCATCTAATTCAGGGGCTTGCTCATTATATAAATTGTTCAGCCATTCGGATGCTTCTCCCTCTAGGCTGGACGCAATCACATCGACCATAGTGCCTGGGTCTGGGTAGAGATAGGCCCAGCGGTTCAAATGAGAGTGCACTTGGTTGAGGAACAAAATCAGCTTTTCTGGGTCCCCATCGAAGGTTGCTCTGAAAGGTGGAGCAAACAATGGCTGCTGGGCCCCCCACTGTGGCTGTTGCACCCCCAGTTGCTGCTGGTCCCATCCTGACTGCTGCTGCATGCCCAGGGGTTGCACGTTCAGGGGCTGTGGCCATGCCCCCTGCTGCTGTAGGCCCCTCAGTGGTTGCTGTATGTTCGGGGGTGGTGACCAATCTCCTTGCTGTGGTCGTCCTCCCACCAGCTGCTGATCTCCTGGCTTCTGCACCACCCCAAGCTGTTACAAGGCCTCTATTACCTGTGGCAAGCTCAGAGGCTGCTGACCATCCACCTGCAGGGGATGCCAAACTCCCCATTGCTGCAGAGGCCTCAGACTGTAGGGCTGGAGGCCCTGGCAGGGGAAGACAGGGTCTGGAAGGCTGTCTGATCTGCAATGGAGGGCCTGTAGGCTCCTCTCAGCAGGAGTTGATTTCTGCTTCTCATCTCTAGCTTTTCAAATCTTTCCAGTGACTCACCTGAACCTTCAGTGGCAGACGATCTGGTAGCTCTCCACTGGTCTGCTTTTGAAGCCTTTGAAGGTGGCAAGGCAGTCTCGAGGCATCTGGAGTCTCCACTGGGCTGGGCCCGGGCTGACGGCCAGATCAGCTCTCCTAGCTGCTTGGGTTCCGCCTCCATCTGCCAAAACTCATCCTCCCACAGCATGCTGTCTGTTGCTTCCTCCTCTGGGGTATCAGCAGCTGCCAGGTCACCGTCTTCAAGCAGGTTCTCTTTTCTCATGATGAAATTTTCTCCTGAATCTTTGCCAGCTTCTCTCAAGCCTAGAGACAGTGGCTGGAGTTCAGGACTCCAGATAGTTTGAGAAGAAAGTAGATCTTGGCATGATGTCAAGGTTCCGACTAATGAAACACTTCAAAGAACTTTCAGGCATTGTTTATCCTAAAACGTCTTTAATCGTGAAACAAAGTGTCGGCACAGCATGGTGAATGCCAAGATCTGAATTCCCCTCCCCTGAGTACATAATATTCAAGCATAATTCCCTCCTCCAATTAGCAGTCAATCACGTTCTCCTATCAATTTGAAGGGCAAAGTTTCCCTTCCATTCTGTAGTCCACTGTTTCTTATCTTAACTAATCCCCACACACATTCTTTCTCCTCCCCTCCCAGCATCATCTAATTTAACTCTAAAAGTACCACACAGCTTAAACAGAGAGTGGCTGCCTCTTCATATTTTGTCAAAGCAAGAACATCCAATGTTAGCAGCGTTGACAGACTGTTTGTAGTTACGACGCCCCCTTTAAAGTTACTTATGACCCAGTTTCAGAGTTCTGACATCACCCCCCCCCCAGTCACATTTTGGGCACTTGGCAACTGGCCCACATTTATGGCCATTTGCAGCACCCTGCTGACATGTGGCCATGATTTGTGACAATTTCAGTGGAAACCAGTGTTTAGTTCTTGTTTCCAGCAAAAATCAGCCCATAGTAAACAATGGGTTCACTTAACAACCGCCATGTTCACTTTTGACCATTGCAGTCACTTAATGACCGCTGCAAAAAAGGTCATAAAATTGGGTCCGGTCACATGGTGACCTGCTTTACTACTTTCATAACCTACGACCATAATTGCCAGGCTCAGTTACAGTTATTTGTCAAGGTTTACCTGTATTTATTCAGCATATAGACTTGTTTCATTCCTTTGCCAACCTGGAGCCAGTCTTTTTCATCATGTTCTATCCATGCTGTGGCTTCTTGACCTATACATTGGTTTCTCACATGAAGACAGTGAGATGTTCTGGGAATACCAGAGCACATTCCACAACTTTACATGGTTGACACAATCAAAGGCCTTTCTATAATCAATGAAGCACATACCGACTTCTTTTTGGTATTGTTTGGCTTTCTCTGGTCCAGCATGCATCAACAATAATGTCTCATATTCCTTTGCCTTTTCTAAAGCCAGTTTGAACATCTGGCATCTCTTTTTTCCATGTACAGTAGAGCTCTAATGTGTGTTGGATATTCTAAGCATTATTTTGCTAGCATGTGAAATTAAAGATATTGTATGATAGTGTGCACACTGTGTTAAGTATCTTTTTTAGTATTGTAATGTAGATTTAGCACTTCCAATCTGTTGGCTACCATGTCATTCTCCAATTTGCTGACATAGTTTAGTTGGAAACTTTACTGATTCCTATTCTCTTGCTTGCCATATTTCTGTAGCTATTCCATCAGTTCCTGTAGCCTTATGACTTAGTAATGACTGGAGTGCTGATCTCACTTTATCTTCTAGTACAGGGGTGTCAAACTGCCGGCCCATGGGCCGGTTGCATCATATGGAGGCCGCACCCACCCCAGCTCCAGCAATGTAAAAAAAGTTGTGATATGTCACGACACATCACGTGACATGGCGAGTTTGACACCTGTGTTTAGCTGGAAACTTTACTGATTCCTATTCTCTTGCTTGCCATATTTCTGTAGCTAGAGGTCCTTGTAAGTAAGGAATAATTACTAAACTATCTTGGATGTTGTCAGGCCCAACACCAAAAATGACACAGTGACATCCAATCAAGTCCAATCCTTTATTTGTTTAACCTAATGAACAGAATCTTGCCAAACTAAAGCTGTAACCTTCTAAACTACTAGATGTATCCTGAGAGTTTCTAGGATGTGGCTACCATGAACCTCTTGCCCCCTCCTGCATCCAACTCAGGACTGTGCAGTCTCTTAAACTGGGCCTCTTTCTGATGAGATTTACTGCCTCCTCCCTGGGAAAGCTCTGTGTTGCCAAAACTACTATCTACTAATTCTCCAGGTGCACATTCCATCACAGATGTTGACATCTCTACTGTACAATATTTCAGTATATTCTTTCTATCTTCCTTTGATCCCCTTTGAACTTGTTACTGTTGTTTGCTTTTCTTTAACTTACCATACTAAGGTTGGAATCTCCTTCTAAGTTTAGTGATCTTTTGAAAAACCTTGTTTTTCCGTGTTTCTTTCCATCTTCAGTGTCTTTACAGATGTTGCTGTAATACTGCTTCTTATCTCTTCTAACAGCTTTCTGAAACTTTGTAAAGCTCCTTCCTGAGATTTTTATCTTTCTTGACTTTGACTTCTTTTCGCTTGGCTCAGGACTTCAAAGAAATTCCTGTTGTTTTCCTAGAAAATGTTTGGTATAGTTTTAGAACAAATTGTGGAAACTGGTTGGTTTTCTTCTTCCCTGTTAGCTTAACTTGGAACTTACACATGAGTAGTTTGTGAACTGTTTCACAGTCAGTTCCTGGCCCTGTCTTTGATGCTATAATTGAGCTTCTCCACCTCCTTTTAGTAATAATATAGTCAATTTAGCTTCTGTGTTTGCCATCTAATGATGTTCATATATAGAGGCATTGTTTTGGTTGTTTGAAGAGTGTTAGCTATGAAGAAGTAATTGGAATAGCAGAAATTGATAAGTCAGTGCCCTGCTTTTCAGTTTCCTAAGCCATACAATCCAACTATAACATCCAACTATATTTTTTCTTTGTCATTTCTAACTTTGTCATTTCAAATTTTGTTTATGTATTCTATCAGTTTCAAACTGAACTTGAACATAAAACTAAACAGCTTTCTCTTTTTCTGAAACAACATTTGGAGCATAAATTTGGATGATTGTCATATTAAAGGATTATCCACAAATTCTCAATATTATTCAGCCATTGCTTGCATTGTAACCAAGTACTGTTCTTGCTATACCCTTCCTAGCTATACAATGTCATTCCTTGTTTTCATCTCTTGAATAATAAATAGCATGATCTTCTGACTGAAAGAGTCCAATCCTACTCCATCTCTATTCATTGATGTCTAAGCTGTCAATTTGTAGTGGTTTCATTTCATATTTTACTGTAATGGGGTGTGTGAATGACCTTGGGGAATGAGGGGAAGAGATGCTGCCTAGGAAACAACTACACCAGAAAGACAGGAGCCCCCAGTGGCTTAATGGTCAGAGAAAGAAACTTAGGAAGACAATGGATCAAGCAGGTAAAAGTGGTGGCAGGAAGTTTCTACTTTCAGAGATGCAAGAATCTGTTAACATAGCCTTACAGTAAAGTAGAATTAGCTCATCTAGTCATGTTTCCTGTCTGGTTTACCTAGGAGTGCTGATATTCACTGATTTGAGCTTTTCCATATTCATGCTTCATACATTCCATGTTCACATAGTAATTCTGTCTTTGGAGCTTCTGATTTTCTTTTCCTGTATGGCAACATCAGGAGCTAGGTGTCGCAAAGGCTTTAATCTAGCCACATCATAAACACCATTAGGAATGGGGGTGTGGAGAGGAATTGAACCATAAAGGCATTAAATGAGTTGATATTGCACAAGGCACTAAATCTACTCATTCTCCCCCCCCAACCAACCAATCATTCAGAGTTAAAATGAAGGTAAGCATGTTGTACAGATATAGCTGCTAGGTTTTTAACTGACCTGATTAAACATGTTGATTGAACACAGCCAATTTCTCTTCAAAGAGCCAGGAACAATTCCCCTGTAGTTTATGAGGAAATTTGCAATAGTAGATTTCATTGGATTTATTAGCAGATTCTGGTAACTTTCAGTCTTGGCACCTCATATTTTAATGCAATACACCTCTTCCTTTTTCTCATGCAGATTCTGAGGGTCTTGGGATAAGTATTATTGGAATGGGTGCTGGAGCTGATATGGGTCTAGAAAAACTTGGCATATTTGTCAAGATTGTGACAGAAGGAGGAGCAGCTCATCAAGATGGCAGGTCAGTATTACAACTTGGATGGCATGCCTTTCTATGGTAGAGGAAAAATAAAAATCACAGATACTTTCAATATCACTACATAAGAAATGCACTTTTGCTAGAATGGGAAAAGATAAAAGCAAAAATCTGTATGAAAATACCTGGATGGCTTTCAACAATGGAAGCGTTTGTTCACCCAAACTTAATAAACTATGACAAAATTGTGACTTATAAAGACATTTTGAATAAAGAAGGAAAATTAAAACATAGACAAGAACTAGAAGAACAGGGTATTGACTTATCATGGTGGCCATATCTGCAAATCCAAACGAGATATGAAAAAGATGTTAAAATATCTGGATTCTATAAAGAACAGACAGAATTTGATAAGATATTACTGACATCAGATGAAAAATTGATTAAGAAACTATGTAAATACTGTATATGCTAAGTGTAAAGATGGAAGAGGAACAAGATAAAGAAACAATGATAACATGGGCAAAGAATTTTGGATATAATATAGAACTAGAAAAATGGCAAAGCCTTTGGGAAAGAAATTCTAAAATAACAAAAGCGGTAGCGTACAAAGAAAATTTATATAAACTGTTTTATAGATGGCATTTAACACCTGTGAGGTTAGCAAAAATGTTTAAAAATATATCAAGCAATTGTTGGAAATGTAAACAAAAACCAGGCACTTATTACCATCTTTGGTGGTGTGAGGTGGACATGCTCTAAAGCGAAAAGATTTTGGTTAAGAATACATACATGGTTAGAGAAAATGACAAAAAAACATATAGAGTTTAAGGCAGAATTATTTTTGTTAGGCATAATTGTAGGTAATTATGAGAAAGAGTGTATATATTTAATTTTACATATATTAACTGCAGCAAGAATTGTGATTATAAAAAAACTAATAATAGATAGATAGATAGATAGATAGATAGATAGATAGATAGATAGATAGATAGATAGATAGATAGATAGATAGATAGATAGATAAAGATGGCAGGTCCGTATGGTTGATATCACATTGGAAATGAAACTTATCTTGGAAGGAGAACATACCAAAAGGTGACTTTCGGGGCTTTGTCCTCCCAGCCTTCCTTTTTTCCAACTCCGAGTGACCATCTGGCTCGAACTTCTTCACCAGATGGTCCAGCTGCTTCCAGGTCCCTGGAGAGGCTTTCGCTGGCTTCAAGGCTGAGGAAGTCTTTGGCCCATTGCGCTGCCTGGAACTCCTCCATCAAAAATTTGGTCACAACTCTCCCGGTAGAGCAGTTTACTTCTCTGGGATGAGTACTATGCAGATCTCTCCTTCTGTCAGGACCCACTTCAACTAATCACCCAAGAAAGCAGAACTCTTGAAACAGGCATTGTCTCAAAAGGAACTTTTATTAGGGACTAGTGACAGTAGGGAGTGTAAGGTGAGATCTGAAGAAAAGCCCACGTAAATGATATAATTAAAGCAAGCAATATGCCCCCTCCCACCAAAGTCATAATGTCCATTTGAACTCCAGCCAATCCACAGGTGGCTTGATGGCCGGCTGACTGGTATGGTAGGTGGGCATCTCAAGGTCTTCTCCAGCTTTCGTTTCCTTGCAACTGTCTCCTAGATAAGAAGGCGCATTCCATACTCAAAGAGAGGAGGCCAGACAAAGAAAGAGGAAAGCAAAAGTTACCAACATAATCCCCAATGCATAATCCCCCCAACAGAATGGCAGGCCCCAAATAATAGAAGACAAAAGAGAATAGGCTAGGGGTTTGGGGGTCTGACAGAGGCTACATTTCACATAGAAAACCAAAAGACAATGTTTCTCAGATCTTTCCACACTTTGGTAGGAAAATCATGAGAAATTTAGTCATTTTTAGATGCAGTTTTAATTTACCAAGGACAAAACAAATAAGTAATAACTAACAACCTGAATGTGGATCATATGAGGATTCCCTTACAATTTTCTTTAGAAACCTAGATTGCATAGAAATACCTTCAGATGTGGTCCTCCAAAGCTACCTAGTTCAGTTATTTGTTATTTTTTTTTATAGGAGAAACTGTTTAAACCATCTTGTTTACCCATCCTAACAGATCATGAACATGTCAAAAACAAATTGTAAATGAAAACATTAAATGGAAACAGTGTTATGTAACAAAAAGATAGCCTTTGTTCCTCAATAATTGTTAGGAGGCTAGCTATATGTTATATTGCAACTGTAGCTTCAGTAGCTCATTTTCATTGGAAGCTCTAGAGCAGTGGTTCTCAACCTTTCTAATGCTGCGACCCCTTAATACAGTTCCTCATGTTGTGACCCCCAACCATAAAATTATTTTCGTTGCTATTTCATAACTGTAATTTTGCTACTGTTTTGAATCGTAATGTAAATATCTGATATGCAGGGTGTATTTTCATTGTTACGACTTGAACATAATTAAAGCATAGTGATTAATTACAAAAACAATATAGCAATGCTCGCTGGAGAAGCTTACGCTTCCTTGCTCAAAAATGTTGGGAGGGAGGGAAGGAAGGAAGGAAGATTGAAGGGGAAAGGAAGGAGATGGAGAAGGAAGGAGATTGAAAGGGAAAGGAAGGAAGAAGAGATTGAAGGGGAAGGGATAGAGATGGAAGGAAGGAAGGAGATTGAAGGGGGAAGGAAGGAAGGTGTTGCGATAAATGTCCAATTCTCCTTTAAGAAATCCTTCTCTGCCTGGATGGGCTTCCCTTTTCCCCCCCTTACAGGCTGTCAGCTGACAGCTGTACTAGGGGGGTGGAGGAAGATGCAGGGAAAAGTTTCGTTTCTTGAGAAAAACGTCATGCTTTCAAGTGTATTGTTTAACTATCTATGTACTATGATTGGCTGTAAATCAGTAGGGTGACAATTTGTGGGAAGAAATCTTTGATGTGCAATAAAAGGGGAGGCCTGGCTTCTGCCGGGGCTTCCATCTCGAGACAAGCTCAGGTCTCTGTCATTAATCATGGTTGCCGGGACGCCACGGACACACTTTCGCAACAAGTGGTGACCCCGACGTGATAACCCTGAGAGGTTATACGTCCCTGGACCCTCATACTTAACGCCCGGACGTGGCCAAGTGCGCTTCATCAGTTCATCGCTGGACGAGGACTGACATCACGTAAGTTATGGGTGGAGATCTCTCAAAGGTACAAAAAACGCATTTGAGTGAACTTAGAGAGATAACCAGGAAGAATTATGTTTATTTTACTGCGAAGAAGCTGACATCAGGAGATTTAAGATCTCTCCTTGTATATATTTGGGAACACATTCCTTCTTATCCTGAATCAGGCTGCATTAAGGTTGAAACTTGGAGAACAGTGGGGGGGGGATTTTGCACACAAATCCCAGAGCCCCAGCTCACATTTTAACATCATGGAAATCAGTTTTTGATGCTTTGAAGACACAAGAACAGCCCTTACTAGCAAACCTAATGGAGCCACCAAATTATAATGAAGTTCAACTTCTTCCCCCAGTAACAATTAAAGATCACAGCAGGGTTTCTCCCAGCAATGTTGAGCCGTGTGCTCCTATTTTAAATGCCACAGCTCCCTCTCTAGCAAAAACCAGTAATCTTATTCAGGAGACTTTACAGAATGCTTATGAAGCAGGAGAATTGAACGCTGAGGAAATGGCAAGTTTATACCCTGTGACTATAGGTGTGGATGCACAAATGAAACCAGTAAGAGAATGGAAACCGCTTCAATTAAGAACTTTAAGGGACATTAAACAGGCTGTGTTAGATTATGGATTAAAAAGTAGATATTGCATAGGGCTTATTGAAGCATTAGGATTGGCTCACAAAATGATTCCAGCAGATTGGAAGGCATTAATTTTAACACCTGCGCAGTATGCAGTTTGGGACTCCCAGTATCGTATTCAAGCTATTCAGAGAGGCACTGCTCAATTAGTGCCAGACCAAATTTATGGCTCTGGACAGTTCACTGCTGTTGAACAACAGCGAGATGCTATTCCAGATGCAGCTATACATGGTGTACTTTTACAGGCTGTTTTTGCTGCTTTAAAGGTAGTAGATGAGAGTGGAAAATTTGGCAAAAGTTTTACTCAAATTAAACAGGGAACTACTGAGCCCTATGATGAATTTATAAATAGACTAAAAGATAGTATTGATAAACAAATTGATAATGAATTGGCTGCCCAAGAGGTTTTGATGAAATTGGCTGTTGAAAATGCTAATGCAGACTGCAAAAGGGTTCTGCAACCCTTAATTGGCACTGGTCAAAAGACACTTGCAGATTTGATTCAAGCATGTAGAGTGGTAGGCAGTCACGTCTATCAAATGGAAAATTTGGCCATGGCAATTACCCGTTCAAATAAGCCTACAGGTAATTGCTTTAATTGTGGAAAGCCAGGACACTTTAAGGCACAATGCCGTGCTCCTGGTGGCGGACAAAGTAAAACACCCTCTGGCACAATAGTCAAACCAAAAACTGTTTGCCCGAAATGTAAAAAGAGCTATCATTGGGCTAATCAATGCCGTAACTTTCAACAACAAAAAAACTAAGACAGGGGTGCTCAGCTAACCCGACCCAAAAGGCTGAACACTTTCCTGTCCACATTGATCATCCATCTGTTCGACCTGCCACTAAAGGGAGCGCTGGTGTTGATTTACAATTAGCAGCGCCAGTACATCTTTCCTTTCCACATGTTACACAAGTTTGTGACACCCAACCTCAAGGGCCACTCCCTGAAGGCACTGTAGGCATCATTTTGCCCCGATCCTCTGCAGCAAAAAAGGGCGTTTTTGTTGTTCCCGGGGTCATTGACTCCGACTATACAGGAATCATTAAGGTCCAACTTTATGCCAACCAGCCACTTCATTTGAATCAAGGGGACACCTATGCACAAATGGTTCTATTTCCCTATCGACCTATGGGGACTTCTGATACTGAACGGGTGGGTGGGTTTGGATCTACCGATGTTCATTTTAACAGCACAATTTTAGCCCTCACTAAAACGCTCAACCCTGATAAGCCGCTGACCGTTATGGTCATTAACGGTGTTCAATTTTCTGGTATTATAGATACTGGAGCTGATGTTTCTGTGATTCGGACTAAGGACTGGCCACCTTATTGGCCGTCCCAAGACACCCCCGCTGTACGAGGCGTTGGAGGGCTTCAACAAGCTAAGGTCAGTTCTAACTGGCTCTCCGTAAAAACAGAAACAGGAACTACTACAGTACTTATAAAACCAGTTATACTTAACATTCATTTAAATTTATGGGGAAGAGATTTATTGGCTCAATTGGATGCAAAAATTACGTTAGAAGACTAACATGAATCCACTTATGAAATTACAAACCATCCATCAAAATCCTGTATGGGTTGATCAATGGCCACTAACTGAGGAAAAATTAACAGCTTTGCATATGTTAGTGCAGGAACAGCTCACGTTAGGACATCTTGAGCCATCAAATAGTCCTTATAATACCCCTGTTTTTGTGATCAAGAAAAAATCTGGCAAATATAGATTCTTACACGACCTTAGAGAAGTCAATAAAATTATTGTTCCCATGGGGCCCCTACAGTGTGGCCTGCCAAATCCAAATTTGATTCCTCAAACATGGGACCTTGTTATCATAGACTTAAAGGATTGCTTTTTTAGTATTCCTTTATTCCCAGAAGACAGAAAGTTATTTGCCTTTACCCTGCCATCAATTAATAATAGTGCTTCTGCCACTAGATATCAATGGACTGTGCTACCTCAAGGCATGCTGAACAGTCCAACCATGTGTCAAATGTATGTGGATCTTGCATTACAACCATTTCGTAAATTACATATTAATTGGAAAATTTATCACTATATGGATGACATTCTCATTGCCGGCAAAGGGCCAAAAGGCACGATTATGGCTTCATATAAAGAATTGGAAACCACGCTGGCCAGGGCAGGATTGGCTATTAGCCCTGAAAAAAATACAAAATACAGCACCATATTTATATTTGGGACACAAATTGCAACAAGCCCATTCATCGCCCCAAATGGTGCAATTTGATTTGCCACTTGCACCTACATTGGTTCAACTACAACAATATTTAGGAAATATTAATTGGTTAAGGCCATATATAGGTCTTTCTACCTCGACCCTTTCTTCTTTATTTATGGCATTAAAAGGCCTAAAAAATCCCACAGACGTTGTGACATTGACCTCCGACCAGCTATTGGTCGTTGAGAAAGTCCAAACAGCCCTCAACACCCAGTGGACTGATCGGTGTGTTGACAATCACCCTGTGCATTTGAATGTGATTTTTGATCGACCACCCACAGCGGCAATTTTTCAACTTGTAGATAAGAAAGTTTTTATTATAGAATGGATTCATTCTCCCAGTACACCTTCACACTCTATTAACCCTCCAGCTATGACCTTGGCAGACATTATACATCGTGGGAGTGTGCGTTGCCGACAAATAGCTGGACTAGAGCCACTAGTAATTTTTCTCCCATTTTCCTTAAAATTGTGGGAAACTATGATTCAAAATAATTCTGTTTTGCAATTATTGATTGGTGATTGGCCTGGTCAGTTTTTTTTGTCATTCTCCAGCAGATCCATGATTTTTGGCCATAAAAAATTTACCTTTTGCTTATATCTCTCCTAGTTTGGATGAGACTTTGTTGACACTATTTTTGACATTGCAAAAATCTATTGAGACAAGATATTGTCCTTATTTTATTGCACATATCCGAAGTCATCAAAATTTTCCAGGAATTCTCAGTGAAGGGAATTCCCAGGCGGATATGGCAACACACGTTATGACTATGCAACAACCCACTCCCTGGGATAGTCATAACTATTTTCATCAAAACGCCAAGGCTTTGGCAGCTATCATTCAACAGTGCCCCAACTGTTCACAAGGACTGTCTATTCCAAGGGGTGTGAATCCCTGTGGACTTGAGGCATGTCAAATTTGGCAAATGGACGTTACCCAATATGCATCTTTTAGTCCATGGAAATATATACATGTGACTATTGATACATATTCTGGGTTCATCCTTGCTTCTCCACAGCGTGGAGAGGCAACTAAACATGTCATCAATCATTGTATTCGAACTTTTAGCACTCTGGGTACTCCTAAAGAATTAAAAACTGATAATGGATCCGCATATTGTAGTCATGGCTTTGCTCAGTTCTGCAATCGGTGGGACATTATTCATAAATTCGGCATTCCTTACAATTCACAGGGGCAAGCAGTAGTGGAACGGGCCAATTCCACTCTTAAGCACATGCTTGACAAATTAAAAACAAAAAATGGGGAAAATACCCCCGGACTACCTGGAGTGCAAAATCATCTTAATTTGGCTTTATATACTCTCAATTTTGTAAACCACCTGGCACAACACCTAATACAGCTGCCAGTAGGCATTTTTCTCCCCTTCCAGACGCAGCAACCGCTAGTTTGGTATCGTAAACTACCAGACCCCCAATTGAAAGGACCAGCTGAACCTATTACCTGGGGTCGTGGATATGCTGCGGTGCAACATGAAGGCAATACGATATGGGTTCCTGGCCGCAATATTCGCCCTTACAGTGTACAGCCAAAAGATTGCAAAGACTCTGGTGAGCCCAAAGTGGACGGACAATAATTTTGGAAGGACAATAAAAAGTTAGTCCCTTAACAAACCATACTGACTGCTGGATGTGTATGATGTCACCATCGGATGCCAGTCAAGGACTTTTTTTAGTTGGACTTCCTTTGAACAACACTGGAGCCAGCGAAAGTTTTGTACATATTAATGAGGCAGGACATTATACGCTGCCACTTAGGTTTTATTATGTAGATTTTGTATTAGTGTGTTTTAATTTTTCTAAGGGAATTATTCTTTTAAGTATATATCTCTCTTGTAATATCACCTTTAATATGCCTGATAATTGTGTTGAAAGTAATAACAAAGTGTATGGAAAATGTGATGATGGAGAGTACAATGCAAGTGTATTGGGTTTGTAGCTATTTGAATGGCGCACGGAATTGGACTTTAGCCAATGACAGTGATGGCCGTTGAAATGCTTAATGAAGAACAAGGACAAATCCCTCCACCAATATCCGGAGATCATAAGCATTGGGGATATTTGGGATGCATTCTGGTTTTGGTTACCAAATTTTCAATGGTTAAGAAATTTGATAAGTAGTATTATTTTTGTATTGTTATATTATTCCATTGTGGATGCTTTTATATACAATGTTTGCCTGGTATTTTTGCTATGATGAAATCTTTTATACCAAAGAAAAAAATTGTCTCAACAAGTGAACATTAGTCAACAAGGATTCGAGCGGATGCCAATGGATAAACAGCCACCTCAGTTGGATGAAATCGAATACATGGACTGAAAGCCTTTGCTTCTAAACAAAAACAAAAAAGGATGAGATGTTGTGATAAATGTCCAATTCTCCTTTAAGAAATCCTTCTCTGCCTGGATGGGCTTCCCTTTCCCCCCCTTACAGGCTGTCAGCTGACAGCTGTACTAGGGGGGTGGAGGAAGATGCAGGGAAAAGTTTCGTTTCTTGAGAAAGACGTCATGCTTTCAAGTGTATTGTTTAACCATCTATGTACTATGATTGGCTGTAAATCAGTAGGGTGACAATTTGTGGGAAGAAATCTTTGATGTGCAATAAAAGGGGAGGCCTGGCTTCTGCCGGGGCTTCCATTTCGAGACAAGCTCAGGTCTCTGTCATTAATCATGGTTGCCGGGACGCCACGGACACACTTTCGCAACAGGAAGGAAGGAAGGAAGGAAGGAAGGAAGGAAGGAGAGAGATTGAAGGGGAAGGGATGGAGATGGAAAGAAGGAAGGAAGGAAGGAAGGAAGGAAGGAAGGAAGGAAGGAAGGAAGGAAGGAAGGAGAGATTGAAGGGGAAGGGATGGAGATGGAGATGGAAGGAAAGAAGGAAGATTGAAGGGGAAAGGAAGGAGATGGAGAAGGAAGGAGATTGAGGGGGAAGGAAGGAAGGAGAGATTGAAGGGGAAGAGAAGGAGATGGAAGGAAGGAAGGAAGGAAGGAAGAAGAGAGAGATTGAAGAGGAAGGGATGGAGATGGAAGGAAGGAAGGAAGATTGAAGGGGAAAGGAAGGAAGGAAGGAAGGAAGGAAGGAAGGAAGGAGAGATTGAAGGGGAAGGGAAGGAGATGGATGGATGGATGGATGGAAGGAAGGAAGGAAGGAAGGAAGGAAGAAAGAAAGGATTGATCGATCTTTGGAGAGTCATGTTTTTCCAGATGGTGATGAACTGCAACTCCCAGCATTCCCCACTCTTCCACAATGTTTTTTAGGGCTGCTGGGGGCAGAGCACAGCCGGGCAACCAGGAGGCGTGGGGATTGGCTCGGCGCTGCAGCTCAGCTCAGCCAGCAGCAGCAGCAGCAGCGCGTTGCCCGAGCAGGGCGGGAAGAGAGGGGGTGGTGGTGGCAAGTCATGAAAGCAGCGTCCACACGTTCAGGGTGCAAACGCCTTGGACAGTTTGGCTCCCCCACCCCTTTATTTACTGATCTGCCACAAGCTCGTGCAAACAAGCCCCGAGGAGTTCTGAATGAGCGGTCGTTTAAAAAAAAGCTTTCAGCAATGAGGCAGAAAGGGGAACTCGCTCACGGCTTTTTTTCCCCTTTCTCGGCGACTGGGAAGGCAGCAGCCAGAGACGCCGCTGCACAAAGGGAGGCAAAGAGAGGGGTGAGGGGGGAAACCTCACTCAACTTTCACCCTTATCAGACTCGGTTCCCTTCTGGTCGACCCCCTCCCACCCACCCGCCCCCTTCACCTCCCACTTTGGAGAAGGAAGGAAGGAAGGAAGGAAGGAAGGAAGGAAGGAAGGAAGGAAGGAAGGAAGGAAGGATTTTTTCCAGATGATGAACTGCAACTCCCAGCATTCCCCACTCTCCCACAGTGCTTTTTAGGGCTGTTGGGGGCGGAGCACAGCCGGGCAACCAGGAGGCGTGGGGATTGGCTCGGCGCCGCAGCTCAGCTCAGCCAGCACCAGCAGCAGCAGCGCGTTGCCCGAGCAGGGTGGGAAGAGAGGGGGTGGTGGTGGCAAGTCATGAAAGCAGCGTCCACACGTTCAGGGTGCAAACACCTTGGACAGTTTGGCTCCCCCACCCCTTTATTTACTGATCTGCCACAAGCTCGTGCAAACAAGCCTCAAGGAGTTCTGAACGAGCGGTCGTTAAAAAAAAGCTTTCAGCAACGAGGCAGAAAGGGTAACTCGCTCACAGCTTTTTTTCCCCTTTCTCGGCGACTGGGAAGGCAGTCTCTTTCCTCTCTCTTTCTCTCTTTCCTCTTTCTCTGTTTCCTCCCTCTTTCTTTCTCTCTTTCCTCTCTCTCTTTCTTTCCTGTTTCTCTTTCTCCTCCCTCTTTTTCCTCTTTCTTTTCCTCTGTTTCTCTCTCTTCCCTCTCTCTCTTTCTCTCTCTTATGGCAGTATCGTCGGAGGTCCCCACCGCCCCTGGCCTCTGCGCGTCCTCAGCCGAACGGGCAGGGAGGGGGAGCAGGATGGGAGGCAGCGGTTCTGGCAGTGGTGGCGGTAGCACGGCAGCATCATTGGGCTTCCTCACCGCCGGCCCGGCCGCCACCCTACCGCATCCTCAGCCAAAGGGGCAGGCAGGGGGAGCAGGACGGGAGGCAGTGGCTCCAGTGGCAGCGGTGGCAGCACGGCAGCATCATTGGGGTTCCTCGCGGCCGCCGCTGCCCCCCGGCCCGGCTGCCACATCCTCAGACGAATGGGCGGGGAGGGGAAGCAGGACGGGAGGCAGCGGGTCCGGCAGCAGCAACAGGGCAGCATTGTTAGGGTCCCTACCATCCCCGGCCCGTCCGCCGCCCCCACTGGGACTCCGCGCTGCCTGGCCTCACCCTCCGCCCATCGATGGAGCTGCAGTGGAGGCAGCGCCCGCCCAAGCCGCCTGGGAGGGCAGCAGGAGAAAGGAGAGGAGGAGGGCGAGGAAGTAGTCACTCTAGCCGGGACTCTGCGCTGCCCGGCCTCGCCCTTCGCCCATGCAATGGAGCCGCAGTGGGAGCTGGTGCTGCATGGCCCCTACCAGCCCCTCTGCCAGCCCGGCTGCTCCCCCCAGGCACCCCTCTGCCACTTTGGGGGCAGCAAGAGGAAGAAGGGGAGGAGGAAGGGGAGGGCAAGGAATCCGCCGCCAGCGCCAGGCCCCAGGAGGCGGCTCTCCTCTCCTACCTTTGCTGAATCTCCTTCCTTCCCAGCAGCCTGGATTCTGGCGCACCTTCCCGGCCAGCAGGTCCAATGGTCAGGCTGGCTGGGGATCGCAGGGGCTGGTCTCCCTTGGGCCGTGGCTTTCCGGAGGGCTGGCCCGCTTGGCGGAGCCTCCAGCAGGCCGCTCCCAGCAGGGATCCCGGGGCTTCCCCGGGCGGCTCCAAGCCATGAGGCCCTGGCCGCGCTTCTCCCAGTGGGTGGGGCACCCGGACACAGGGCCAATCAGGAGCCCTGCAGGAGGTAAGTCCGCCTGAGAGAGAGAGAGAAGGGAAGCGAAAGTGCCTTTCTCTCTCTCTGCAAATGGTGGAGGAGGCCATGCGGAGCAGAGTCTCAGTTCCTAACACCATCAGAAATGTGTGTTTTCTGATGGTCTTAGGCGACCCCTGTGAAAGGGTCATTCGACCCCCAAAAGGGTCACGACCCACAGGTTGAGAACCGCTGCTCTAGAGGTACAGGAACAGGGAGGGCATGTGTCTTTGTTTACAGCAACCAAATGTTTTCCTGGAGGAGCTGAGAAGAGGAAGGGAATTTGAAGCAAGACTTCTGGGAAGAAGATGTGTTGCGGAGGTGCTTTTTTTTTTTTAGAAATGTTTTATTGATTTTTTTTACAATAAGAATCCTTAGTGCCTAGTGTACAGCATGTTGTCTTGGTTCATATATTTTGAAAAAACCCCAATCAGTAGTAGTTAATTAAGAGGCAATAATAATTAATTTTTGTAATTCCATAATTAGTATATTAATTAATAGTACATTTCTTTGATCTTCCCTTCTCCCAATAGTATTCTCCTTCAACCTTAAATATCATTCTTAATATTTTCAATGCATAAATGGTTAAATATAAACATTTTTTATGTTTGTACAAATAATAACATCCTTGTATGACATTTTTTCTTATCAACTTGTATTATTTTTCTAAAAATCATCTTATTAGTTCACCATATATCTTATTCTCATAGTTCTTATTTAAGCTTAGTTTCTCCTTAATATTCAAACAATTCTTATCAGTCATAATTTGCTCAATATTAATCATCTAAATATCCAGATTTTCCATTTAGATACACGATCACAATGTTTTCATATTTCATGCATTATAAAAATACTATACTGCTTATCTATCTTATGACATCTACCTATAACATCTTCTCTGATCAGTTTATATTTCACTTATATTTGTAAAAGTTAATTTGTTAAATCACTATATATCTTATTTTCAAAGTTCTTATTTAAGCTTAATGTCAGAATCCAGTTATATTTCATTTCTATCTATCTTCTCTGATATAAAACCAATTCTTACTCTCTCCTGGATCCTGTCATACTACTAAGGGGGAGGGGGGTATGCATGGGGTTTTTTATTACTTTCACTTTCTCTATTCACTACAAAGTAACCTTTTGTTGATTCACTTTGGGTCTGCTAACCATAACAATGTAACCATTTGCCTCTCATCCTATGCCCCTCTAAACGTCTCCTCCTTACCGGCCAGTGAGAGAAAGGGGGGGGGAGATGCAGCATCTGGGACCTGTGTAAGGAGTTTTTGAACGATCATGCCAACGGTCCTGGAGTTAACACTTAGAAATCTACCAGTTTGAATCACCCAGAAGAACTGCGGGGTGGGGGGCTGCTTAGGGACACTTTAATACATTGAATTGTAAGGGAATCCCTCAGATCCTGTCTATCATGCCTGCTATCAATTTCTCTTAATAAAAGTCCCTGTTGCAAGAAACTGTTTCCAAGAGTTCTGCTTTCTTAAGATGTGGATTGAAGTGGGTCCTTACACTTAATTTCCCCTCAGTATTAGTCCTAATTCTCTTCAGTCTAATTTACCTTTAAATTTCAAACTTTTCATTCACATATATCATCCCAATATTTTTACATTTTATATATTATGAACAATACTATATTACTTCTATCTCTTATCCCTCTTATTGTAAGGCCTCTTTATATCCAAAGTTATCTGTTCTTTTAACCATATTCAAACAAGTGCTTGCTCATGTAATACTCCATCTGGTAGGGCGAGTCAAATCTCTTGAATCTGGCTCTGGCCTTCTTTTTTTGCCATGTAGTTTTCCAAGTTGATATATTCTGCCCGCCAGGAGGTTCTTGTATTTTTGTAAGTATTGTTGGGAGTAGAGAAGACAGAGTGCGTAGAATATATGCTTTTTGTCTCCTGAACTCTAATGGTTCTCTTGGCAATTCTATAATCCAGTTTGTTAAATCTTCTTTCTTATCCTCAGGTTTATTTTGATGTTCTGATGAATAAAGTATCTTTTTCCATTTTTATTGTTATGTCAAAGTCTTTTAGTTTTTTTTCTTATTTGTGTTAAATTATAATTCTCTTCATTTGTAGCTTTTCTGATTAAGTCATTTTCTTCTACTTTATGTTCTGTTATCTGATTTGTTTGTTCATTCTTTACCATCATTTTCTAAGTGTTTTTTGATTGTGTGTTTAGATTAGAGATGTGCTCATGTATGTCAACAAAGTTATTTTTGATCTCCTCATGGTTTGAAGCTATTGTCCTTTGTATCTTTCGTAGCATTACATACATTTCCTCCTGGAAAGTATTTGTCTTGTCTTGAAATGTTGCTTCTGGAGGTCTTTGATATTCCAGGCTAGGTCCTTCAGGAGTAAGTATTAAGTGTGGTTTTCTGCCATTTTTTGATAAGTATGCCATATCCATATTGTCTCCCCCTTTCAAATAGTCCTTCATCAGTGCCATAGTCTTTATAATTAGCCTTATCAAACCAGCCAAACTCAGAATACAAACAGCCCAATTTTGTATAGTTCTTATCTTTATATATAGTTTTTATAATCCACTGTATTTCCAATTGTCAAGGCATCAGTAAAATCAGTATTTTATAACAGTTCTTTTATTGAATGCATTTGGGTCAATATAAAAGAGGAAAAGACGACATTTCCATAGGTGTATACTACAGGCCACCCAACCAAACATAGGAAATAGATGAACTTTTTGCTAGTCAGCTAACTAAGGTATGTAGGAAGCACATCACAATAGTAATGGGGGACTTTAACTACCCTGACATCAACTGGGAGACAAACTCTGCACCAAGTGGAAGATCAAACAGATTCCTTGCAAACCTAGCAGACAATTTGGTCTCCCAAAAGGTAGAGAAGGGAACTATGGGATTAGCCATTTTGGATCTAATTCTCACTAACAGAGATGAAATGATAGAAGGTGTTGAAGCTAATTTCAATAAACTTAGAAAGAGCTTGGGAAGGATTCCATGGATGAGAATCCTCAAGGGGAAAACAACTCAAGAAGCTTGGAAAATTTTGAAAAGTGAGATAATAAAAGCCCACTCCAGCACAATACCAACAAAGAAGAAAAATAACAGCTCTCAAAAGAAACCAGCATGGCTGCATAAAGAACTCTCTGATAAATTAAAAGATAAGAAGGACAAGTATAGAAAGTGGAAAGAGGGGCACATAACTAAGTCAGAATATCAGCAAATAGCCCGAGCCTGCAAGGATGAAGTGAGGAAAGCTAAGGCTCAAAATGAACTAAGGCTTGCGACCAAAGTCAAAAATAACAAAAAAAGCTTCTTTTGACATGTAAAAAACAAGAAAAAAGTTAAGGAAATGATTGGTCCATTAGTGGGGGAAAGTGGCAAGAAGGTGACAAGCAACAGGGAGAAAGCAGAACTATTTAACTCATTTTTTGCATCTGTCTTTACACAAAGGGAAAAAACAGACCAACCTACCAAAAATAGTGCCATAAAAAACAGAATAGAAACACAAGTTAAGACAGGCAAGAAAACGGTAAGTGAGCACCTGTCCAGCCTAGATGAGTTCAAATCACCAGGACCAGATGGATTACACCCCAAGGTTCTCAAGGAACTGGCAGATGTGATCTCAGAACCATTGAACTATATTTTTCAAAGATCCTGGAGCACTGGGGAACTACCGGAGGACTGGAAAAGAGCTGATGTAGTTCCCATCTTCAAAAAAGGAAAAAAAATGGACCCAGGAAATTACAGACCTATCAGCCTGACCTCAATACCTGGGAAGATTCTGGAAAAGATAATCAAACAACGAATCAGCTAACACCTAGAGGCAAACAAAGTCATTACTAAAAGCCAACATGGGTTTGTCAAAAACAGATCATGCCAGACAAATCTTATTGCATTCTTTGACCAAGTGACAAAATTAGTGGATCAGAGGAATGCTGTGGATATAATTTACTTGGACTTCAGTAAGGCATTTGATAAAGTAGATCACAACCTACTACTTGATAAGATAGAAAAATGTGGGTTAGACAGCATCACCACCAGATGGATCCGTAGCTGGCTGACCGGCTGTACTCAGCGTGTGGTCCTCAATGGAACTGCATCTACATGGAGGGAAGTGTGTAGTGGGGTGCCCCAAGGCTCTGTTCTGGGCCCAGTGCTCTTCAACATCTTCATCAACGATTTGGACGAGGGGATAGATGGGGAAATCATCAAATTTGCAGACGACACCAAGCTGGCAGGAATAGCCAACACTCCAGAAGACAGGCTTAGGATACAGGAGGATCTGGACAGACTTGAACACTGGGCACTATCTAACAAAATGAAATTCAATGGTGAAAAAAGTAAGGTTCTACATTTAGGCAAGAAAAACCAAATGTACAGGTATAGTATAGGGGGTACCTTGCTCAATAGTAGTAACTGTGAGAGGGACCTCGGAGTCCTAGTGGACAATCACTTAAATATGAGCCAGCAGTGTGCTGCAGCTGCCAAAAAGGCCAACACAGTGCTGGGCTGCATTAACAGAGGGATAGAATCAAGATCACGTGAAGTGTTAATACCACTTTACAATGCCTTGGTAAGGCCACACTTGGAATACTGCATCCAGTTTTGGTCACCACGATGTAAAAAAGATGTTGAGACTCTAGAAAGAGTACAGAGAAGAGCAACAAAGATGATTAGGGGACTGGAGGCTAAAGCATATAAGGAAAGGATGCTGGAATTGGGTATGTCTAGTTTAATGAAGAGAAGGACGAGGGGGGACATGACAGCAGTATTCCAATATCTCGGGCTGCCACAAAGAAGAGGGAGTCAAGCTATTTTCCAAGGCACCTGAAGGCAGGACAAAAAGCAATGGATGGAAACTACTCAAGGAGAGAAGCAACCTAGAACTAAGGAGAAACTTCCTGACAGTTAGAACAATTAACCAGTGGAACAACCTGCCTCCAGAAGTGGTGAATGCTCCAACACTGGAAGTTTTTAAGAAGAGACTGGACAGCCATTTGTCTGAAATGGTATAGGGTTTCCTGCCTGAGCAGGGGGTTGGACTAGATGACCCCAAGGTCCCTTCCAACTTTATTATTATTATTATTATTATTATTATTATTATTATTATTATTATTATTATTATTATTATTATTATTATTATTATTATTATTATTCAGGGGTCAGTTGTCAACCAGTCAAAATTGTAATTCAGTTTATTTAGCCACCTTGAGTCCTTCCTGTAAATTCCCCCCTAAAAGATTAGCCCAGAGTCAAAGTTTTTCTTTTTCTGTAAGAAATTCTTTAGTTTAGACAACAGCCAGAGTATTTCTTTTCCTTCAGACACTTTTGAATGTGATGGCTGGCCCAGTATGTATTCTTCCTTTGTTCCCACCATCTGTCTTCTGAGGGTTATTAAAGTTCAAGGGAACAGATTATTCTTTGTTTCTGGGCGTCTTGCCAATTTCTGAGTCAGTGTTATTTTTTTTTGTAAATATTTTTATTAGTTTTTTTATAATTATAAACAAAAAATCAAATTGAATACAACTCAACTTAATACAATCATTTTCGACTTTCTCTCACACAAAACGAAACATACATACTTTTAAAAACTTGCATAAAATAGAATAACTATGAATGTTGCTCGGCAGCACCCCCTCCACCACATCCCCCTCTTCCTGCCTCCCTATCTCCTACTTCCCTCCCCCTCCCTCTCTCCCTCCCTCCCTCTCCACCCTCCTCTCACTTCCCTTCACTCCTTCACTCCTCACTCTCCACCCCCTCCAGATGTGGTCCAGAGGTACTGCCCGAGCAACTCCTCTTATATCAGTAAATATATCATCCTTATATATTGGAAGTATTACAGTTGAGTGCATTATAATACATTATTATGCCCCCCCCAACCCACCCACCCCCGACTTCCCAAAGTGAATACAGGGTAAAACAAAAGAAAACCCTCTAAGTTAAACTAAGTTATGATATAAATCCTAATAAAAATTTAACTATATGATAAATACAATTTCTTAGATTGATATTTCCCTTGAATATAATCAATCCATTTTTTCCAGTCCAACATATATTTTTCATTTGAATGATCTTTCAAATATGCAGATACTTTAACCATTTCCGCCAAATTTATGACTTTCAAAGTCCATTCCTCGATAGATGGTAATTCTGCCTTCTTCCAGTATTGTCCAACCAACAATCTCGCTGCTGTAATCAAGTTCAAAATTAAGTTCATCTCTATGGTGGTGCAATCCTTTATAATACCTAATAAAAACAACTGTGGTGAAAATTCAATACGTTTTTTCAAAATATTTTGAAGTATCCACCATATTTTTATTCAAAAAGCCTTGATTTTTCTACAAGTCCACCATACATGAAAATAAGTAGCGTCCATACAATCACATCTCGAGCAATTAGGTTTTAAATTAGGGTACATACATGATAATTTCTTCGGATCCAAATGCCATCTATAAAACATTTTATAAAAGTTTTCTCTTAAATGTTGCGCTTGTGTAAATTTTACATTTTTCACCCAGATCCTCTCCCAAGTTTCCATCATAATTGGTTGTCCAAAATTTTGACCCCACTTTATCATACAGTCCTTAACTAATTCAGTCTCAGAATCAATTTCTATCAATACATTATACAATCTTTTAATATGCATTGGTCTTTGATCTCTAATTTGTTTAATTAAATTTTCATCTATTTGAGATAAACCCATGTTCAAATCTTTTTTCCATCTAGTCTGCAGTTGTAAGTATTGAAACCAGGTAAGGATTATTCCTTCCTCTCTTAAAATATTCAAGGACTTCAGTAATAAAAGATTCCCTTCTTTAATCAGGAGTTTCTCATAAGACACCACATCTTGTAATTGTGCTCTATTTATATTCTCTATTGTGTGTCTGGGAACCGTCCAAACAGGAATCTTATCATTTAATTTATACTGATATTTTTTCCAAACACGCAGCAGAGCATTTCTCAATAGGTGCTCTTTGAAACTCCTATCCACCTTTTTATCATAAACTAGATATGCATGCCAACCATATAATAAACCGTACCCTTCAATATTCAATATTCTATTATTAGTTAAATTAACCCAATCACTTATCGCTACTAAAACAGCAGCGTGATAATATAACTTAAAATTAGGCATTTTCAAACCACCTCTTTCCTTTATATCCTGAGTAATTTTTAATTTGACCCTCGGTTTCTTGCCATTCCAAATAAATCTATTAATACCCTTCTGCCACTCCTCCAAGTTCGCATCCTTTTTAAGTATAGGTAACATTTGAAAAAGAAATAAAAATTTAGGCAATACATTCATTTTAACTGCTGCTATCCTACCCAACATAGATAATTGTAATTTCTTCCATTTCTCCAACTCTATTTGTGTCTTATTCCACAAAACTTCATAATTATTTTTATACAACTTTCCATTAGAGGCTTCAATGTCAATTCCTAAATATTTAATTTTCTTAACTATCTCACATCCCATTATTTTTTCCAATTCCTGTTTTAAATTAGTATTTAAATTTTTAACTAACATCTTTGTCTTAGATATATTTAATTTAAACCCTGATACCCTACCATAATTTTTAATTATCTCCATCAATCTCTTGGCTGATTGTATTGGTTGAGTCAATGTCACAACCAAATCATCAGCAAAAGCACGTAATCTATAATCTTGTTGTCTAATCTTTATACCTTTTAAATCATCTGCTCTTCTTATCCTATTCAATAAAACTTCCAAAGTTAAAACAAACAACAAAGGGGATAATGGACATCCCTGTCTGGTACCTTTCTCTATATTAAATGAATCTGTTAAATCACCATTCACAATAATCTGTCCTGTTTGTTTCTGATAAATCGCCAATATAGAATTAATAAACTGATCCCCCATTTCCATCCGAGCGATCAATTTTTTCAAAAACAACCAATTCAATCTATCAAATGCTTTTTCCGCGTCCAAAAACATGAGAATTGCGGACACCTGAATATGCTTCTCCAAATATTCTATTATATTAATAAGTTGTCTAACATTAGTTTTCATCTGTCTCCCTTGTAAAAAACCGGTTTGGTCTGAATGAATTATTTGTTGTAGAACTGTCATTAATCTATTAGCCATCACTTTTGCAAAAATCTTGTAATCCGTATTCAACAATGAAATAGGTCTAAAATTTTCTGGTTGAACATTATCTCTTCCCTCTTTGGGAATTAAAGAAACATAGGCTGTTTTCCATGAAGGTGGAACCTGACCACCCTCTTGTATGTTAACAAATAGCTCTCTAAGAGGTTCCACCATTTCCATTTGAAGATGCTTATAATAAATTGCCGTTAACCCATCAGTCCCAGGAGATTTTCCCATTTTGAATTGTTTAATCACTGAAATTATTTCTTCTGATGTAATCAATGTGTTTAATCTATCTCTTTGTTCATTGCTGATTACCAATACATTTTCATTTTGCAAAAAAGTATCTATCTCATTCTCTTGTATCTTCTCTTCAGCATATAACTTGGAATAAAATTCTAAAAAAGCTTTCTTAATAATTTCTTGTTGAAACACTTCCTTCCCTTTATATTCTATTTTTTCAATTATGCGGGATTTTTGTTTTTTCCTTAATGTATAAGCCAACCATCTGCCAGGCTTATTAGAATTAAAAAATGTATTATGTTTTGCATATTGTATATTCCTAGCAACTTGGTCTGCCATCAACAAGTCAAATTGTTTCCGTAAAACCTTAATCCCCTCTTTAATATTTTTATCATCTGGTCTCTTTATTAATAATTGCTCTTTCTTTCTTATTTCCTCTTCTAACTCCTTCCTTTTTTCCTCTTGTTTACGTCTATACCTTTTATTCATGTCAATTAAAATCCCACGCATATACGCTTTACTAGCATCCCATACCATTTCTATTGTTGTGTCCTTATGCAAATTTAGCATAAAAATTCCTTCATAACATTTTTACATTCATTCACATTTGTATCATATTTAAACAAGTTTTCATTAAGTCTCCAAGATCTTTTGGGTCTCTGTCCTTCCGTTAATTCCATCCAAACCGGATTATGATCTGTTAAAACTTTAGGTAGGATTTTCACCTTCTTTAAACTAAAAAGAAAGTCACTTGAAGTTAATATAAAATCAATTCTAGAAAATGACTGATGTCTATCAGAAAAGAAAGTAAATTCTTGCTCTTTACCATTTCTTTCTCTCCATATATCTATCAAATCAAAATCATCCTTTATATCAAAAAAAGATTTAGGCAGCTTAGAACGTGTTTGAGGAATTGGTAATATCTTCTTTTTATCTAAACCAATATCTATAACACCATTCCAATCTCCCATTAAAATACAAGACCTATAATCAAATTGTAATAACTTTTTATGTACCGGTATTAACTTGTAAAATTTTCCTTGTTGTTGATTTGGTGCATATATACCCATCAAAAGAACTTTCTTCCCATCTTTTAAAATTTCAATTGCTAAATATCTACCTTGTATGTCTGATTCTATTAATTTAGCTCTTATATGATTTTTAACATAGATAACAATTCCATTCTTCTTCTCAGCGGCCGCTGCAACAAAATGTGTACCTAATTTATTATTTATCAAATATTTCTGATCAGTAATTCTAATATGTGTTTCTTGTAAACAAATTACATCATTTTTACATTGAGTCAAATAATGAAATATCTTCTTCCTTTTCTGTGGAGAATTTAAACCATTGACATTCCATGTCAAATATTTATTTGACATGACCAACTTGAGAAAGCCTTTGCAGGAGCAAATCAACTTTTTCATCCATTTTCTTCTTTGGTCGAGCTCCCATGGCTTCCAGACTTGTAGATAGTGCTTGAGTTGTACGTTCTTGTTGTTCCTTTTCTTGTTGTTTCTTGCATTTAGTAGTTGCTCGTGTTTGCCTTTGATCTTTAGGCATCTCTACTTCCAAAGGCTGAAAAATATCAATGCTCCGCGCAGGCAGCTCCGTTAAAGCTCCTTTATCAACTCCTGTTGCTGTAAGAGGTTGTAACTCTGCAGACTGTACTTGTTGTTTTAACTCCTTGTTTTTTTCTTTTGGTGGATCTGCACTTTTTGGTGCTGGAGATGGGGGTTTACCAGCCTTCATCACATTCTCAAAAAAATCTTTTTTGCTTTCCAAACAGAATTCAAACGGTATCTGTTACCCTGATAAAATAATGATAGTCCAGCTGGAGCCTCCCACCTAAATTGTAAACCACGTTTTTTAAGTTCAGCCACCAAAAATGCATAATCTTTTCTTGCTCTTAACATCTTCGGAGGAATCTCTTTCAAAATCACAACCTCCTGACCAGCAACAATTAATTTCTTATTGTAAGATATTGTAAGCACATGATTTCTGAATCTCCTTGTAACAAAATAAATCACAATGTCTCTAGGTAAATTTCTTTGTCTTGCAATCCATGAATTAACTCTGTAGATCCTATCAATCTGCCAGGAGACATTTTGTACTCCCTCTTCTAAAAATTGTGCCAAAGCTTCTCCAAAAATTCTTCTCAAATCCTCCTGATTCTCATTTGCTTCCTCCTTCAGTCCTCTAATTCTAACAGCCCACATCATTTGATTATATTGTACCATAACAGCTTGGTCTTGTATATCACTTTTAATTTCATCGAACTTTTCCTCAATTTGTTGCTCCACCCCTTCCACCTTCTCTTCAACTCTCAAGGTATAGTCCCAAACCCCCTTGAAAGCTTCCACAATATCTTCTCTTATCGCTATATTATGAGTCTCAATTATTTCTTTAATTTTCTCCAATTCATCAGTTACTCCTTTAATTTGTTCCTCAGCACGAGTTACAATCTTTTTCTCCAATTTCTCCATGCTTCTCTCTATATTATCAGTCATTGTTGATAATGCAGCCTGCAGATCTTTCACAGTAAACATTTCTGGAGGGGATTGAGTAGGCAGGGGGGCTTGAGGCTGTATAGATGTTGAAGAAGCTGGGGGAGCAGAAAAGCTACTTGCTTGTAATTTAGAGGGCTGAGCCAGAGAAGATACTGCCACCTTCGCAGATGCTATTTTAGTTTGTCTGGCAGCCATTCTGTAATCAGTCCACTTTTTATAAAAACTCTCAAGAAGTTACTTTAAATAAAAAGTTTTTTACACATATATTGCCAAAATTTTCTCCTCTTCTTTTTCCTTCTTATCTTCTTTCAAATCCTAAATTTAGTTGAAATTTATAGGATTTTAAACTTTAAATCTGAGTGACCGCTCTGGCTTTACTCTAAAAAAATCACTTTCACTTTCCAGTCACTTTCACTTTACAGTGAAAGCGATCGCCATCTTGAATGCATTATGTTGATTGTAAAAGTAGTTGTGGTCAGAAGTAGAATGTAAAAAGTTACTTGCAATATAGATCTGCATTCACTCCACCTGCATGTAGGTCTCTCTTGGATATTTATCTTCAGCAGGGGTGGTCGCGGCGTCTTTTTCTGTCTGCTGACAGAAGCGTCCCGGGCTGGAGCGTCTTCGAGCGCCTGGGGAGCTCTCACTCTTTCCCCCTGAAAACTTTTTCAGGGGTTTTTTAGAGGAGCTCAACCCACGCCCGATGCTCTTCACCCCTTCTTCTCCCGAAGGGGGGATTTTTCACCGCAAAAAACAGCTGATGTTCGCTGTTTCGCGGCTTGACAGATCCTGGGATAACGGAGCCTCCGAAGGAGGCTATAGCGACGCCAACGGAGCCACCGGAAGTTCTGAGTCAGTGTTATTAATGTTCTATGTTCTAGTTCTCCACTAGGTGTCAGTAGTTGTTTGTTTTCAGCTTTGTCAGACCAAAAAAACATTATTTATTATTATTTTTATAGTTTCATCAAAACCCTTTAAAGCAGGGGTCCCCAACCCCCTGTCCGTAGACCAGTACCGGGCCGCGGCATGCCAGCAACCGGTCTGCACAAACAAGCAAAGACCCATCCGTGGGATGCAGGAAGCGCACAAAACCACACCTCCTCCGGTCTGCGGAAAAACCTCTCTCCACAGAACTGGTCCCTGGTGCCCAAAAGGTTGGGGACCTCTGTTTTAAAGTATAATCTTAGCAGGTTTTTTTTATTTCTAGATTTATCCAGACTGTAGTATTTTAAATTTGATTTCAATATATTTCCTTCCCCCTTAAAGGTTAATTTGCCACTTCCATCTATGGGGGAGTGGGGGTGTAGTCCCCTCCCTTCACTTTCGGAGGTTTTCTTACTTTGGGGATCTTTCCCAAGGACTTAGTTACAGAGTAGAGGAGAGAAGATCGATACTCTCACCAGTTCCAAGCACGCTGTCCACCATTGTTCTGGTTCGTGCTCTTGGACTTCAGCTGCAAGTAGCTTGGGCTAGACACTGGTGTGCAGCTAGCCTTTTTCCTGTCAGGTTAGAGGGCTTCCCCCAGATTGAACAGAATGACCACTGTCGTTCTGTGATCATTGGGTCACCCCTCTTTTTTGTCACCTCTTCGGGGCGACGTCAGACCCATTTAGGGTCCCCTGGCAGGATGAAATCAGCCATGAGGTGCGGAGCTCCGCAATCCCACAGCCGTGCGCTACGATGCAAAAACCAGAAGTGCGGCGGTGCTTTTATATATGGAGATGCTGTTGTAAACCTGGGAATGCCAAAGAGGGTTTTAGGTTTTCTTATTTTACTTAATAGAAATTTCAAGATGGCAGCAACAGAGGAAGTATAGTTATATCATGGGAAGAAAAGTTGCTATTAAACTAAGACAAAATGGTAGGAGGAGAGGTGGAGAGGGAAAGATAAGTCATAGAAAAAGAAAAAAGACTGTTTATTGTTTTGCTCAATGTTGATCAAGAATATGTCCTCCCTGGATGGTGACATATTGAGTAAAAGTTCTGGTTTCAAGGTTGAGAAAAAGGTGAGATATTTGGGGGTTATGCTGGCAAATACAAACACAAAATTGTTTCAAAATAATTACGTACCTCTTTGGAATGATATAAAAAAGGATTTACAAAGATGGGACAAATTACATTTATCATTACTGGGCAGGATTTCAGTAATTAAAATGAATGCTTTACCAAAGATGCTATTTCTGTTCCAGACAATACCAATACTTGCAACGAACATTCCATTTAAACAGTGGCAGAGGGATATCTCTAAATTCATATGGCAAGGAAAGAAACCAAGAATCAAATATAAG